>CM077161.1:79699992-80329992 GCA_039583875.1 Platanthera guangdongensis
AACTGTTTTTGACAAAACTTTTTATAAACATATATATATATATATATATATATATATATATATATATATATATATATATATATATATATATATATATATATATATATATATATATATATATTTGGACTTAGGTTTTAGAACCAAAATTCATCTTCTCCGTTATTTTTTTCTCCCGAACCAGAGCAGCGAGCGAGAGAGAGAGTTTCTTTTTCGTGAATCTTCCGTTGGCCGCCGACGGTTCTCCGGTGCTCGAAATCTTCAACCGAACATAGATTCGGAAAGCTCTCGCCGAGAGCTACGCTATCGTGGTAATTTCTTCCCCATTCCTTGAGTTTTTTTCGTTAGAGTTTTTCGGCCCTAACCCCTTTTCCACCATTTTTGTCTAGATCTCAACCTCTCCCGCATCTTTTTGCCCCGATCTACCACGTGGAGTGATTCGGTGGACTTTTCCGGTAAAACCAAGACAAGTGGTGGTTTCTCCTCGTTTCTCCTTGTCTGATTCGATGGTAACGGCTATGTTTTTCACATCCCCTAACATTTTCTACAATTATTCTTCCAAATTATTGCTATTATTAACCGCTCTGTTGATCACATGTCGTTATGATGTTTTGCCGTGCTAAACTCAATCTTGTCTATTTATGTTTAATCGTTCTTGAAGTGTTTTAGCGATGGTTTAAGTACCTTAGCTCTCGTTATCAAACGTTTTAGAGTTTAATTAGGGTTGTAAATCGTTCTTAAGGGTTGATCAACCGCGTCTTGAGTTCTCTAATGTCAAGTAGAGTTTGTCGAGCCAAATCCCGAGATATTTGTGTTATGGTTTTTTTTGGGTTTCTTGAATGCGGGAGTTAGTGGACGATTCCACCTTTGCGGTATTTATTACCTTCATTAGTGTCCTGTGGAAGTGTACCTGGTTTTTGGATGCCTGCGGTGTATGGTGGAGAGCATGAGACTCCCTCGCAGTTAGATGGATAATATATCCGTTTGTTTTGAGTGGTGTGTCCAAGAGTGACCACTACGCCTGTGTTTTTCGGTGGTGTGTCCAAGAGTGACCACTTCGCCGTGTTTTTGGGGTAGAGTCAACCACAGGTGCCTAATGAAGGTTTTGTACTTTCTCTCTGAAGAGATATTTTTGTAGTCACCTTATAGCCATGTGCATCTGGTGCACCCTTGTGGACGTGAAAAATCACGAAGGAGTTCTTTTCCTATTGATGCCCTGTTTTCTTTTGTACATTACTTCATTGCTTTTGGTCTTGTGTTGGTACCCCTGTTGACCTTTGTTTATTTTGACTTATTACTTTTCCTGCCACTACTTGTACCTTCTTGTTGAGGTATTCTGTTTTTTTTGGAATGCCTCAGGTTCAGAGCTGTAGCAGTTAGCAGTGCCGGTGTTGGATTTCTGGCGGCAGTGTTGGTAGTGGTTGTTGCCTCGTTATAGCGAGGTAGTTTGTTGTTGGTTTTGTTTTTACTAGTTCAGACATACTTTTGTACGTGGGTTCGTGTCAGCTTGTTGGCGGCCACTGATTGTTAGTTGTTGATACTTGCTAGCTGCTCATTTATTTAAAAGTGGATGTGCTTTGCTTGCTCTCTGGGAGGATTTATGCTAGGAATGCATGTTAGGTATTTTCAACTATAAAATCTAATACTATTACTTCATACATTACATGATTTGAAACTCTAACCCGTTACTTTTAGCGACCGTAAAAGCTATCTTTCCTACTATAATAAATTTTGAGTTCTGCATGGCATGAGTTGGCCCGTGGGGACGTTTATTCTCATGTAGGATGTTTGAGTTAATCTAATCAAGTATTTTTCCGCAGCGTATCTTATATTTTGATTCGTGGACTCGATGAGCCACTAAGCCGAGGGATACGGCTAACTTCTACTCGTGACTGATTTTTCCTTAAAACAACTTAAAAAGGAACCTTTCTTCATTGTCAGTTGGTGTGTGCCTGAGCGCCCGCAGTTATCCCCTACTGACGTGGCATCATGACACGCATTTTCCCTTACTCTGATAAACTTGATTTGCGGTGAAAATGCGGGTTGTGACAGTTGGTATCAGAGGGAGGTTGCTTGACAATTTGTCGGGCAACCTTTCCTTGTTGGTAATAGGTGTTTAGCATCATATCATACACACACCGATATGTCATCAGCACGTCTTGGCCGAAGCACGAACACTACACTCATAGCATAACATGAAGTATACGGGGGAAATTATGTAGTATGGGATGCATAATATGTGTTTGTATATGGATCCACCATAGGGGCAACATGTGAGGGTTATGTAGTATGGGATGCATAACCTCACCACATGAATGCGCTAGCACGTTTCTTTTTCGTTGCATGAGAATGTCATGTAGTATGGGATGCATAACATTTTCATGCGTACGCCGCTCATAACATGCATTAGGGCCTTTTTAGAATGCATAGCACCATCATGCATAGCATAACATTGCATAAGCACAACGTGTCAAGCTAAAGATTTGCAGGATGACATATGTACACACATGGTTTTAAATAAAAAAAACGAATATGAATACATGCATTCATGTCATAGGCACAAGAGTCAATATGATGAGAGGATATCATCCTAAGTAGGACATAGCATCATTATAAAATCCCAGAGCAAGTTGCAGCGTAAGCAAGTGTCTTTTAAGTATGGTCTGAACTCGTTGCGTGGCTTTGTTGTAAGCTAGGATTTTGATGAGTTGTTCGTTTAATTTTTTTTAGAAATGCTGCCAAAGCATCCTGCGACGAGGTCGACTCCCCAGTCGGAGGGTGAGTCATCAGGTACGCAAAGCGATGCTCTTATCGAGAGTCTGCGTCAGAGCAATGAGGCTCTGTCAAGGCAAGTAGTGGCGATGCAATCGCAAATTGAGTCCTTATTGTCTGCCGCTCCCGCGCAACAACCCTTAGTGCAAGAGCCTGCCTTGGGCCAAGCTGTTCCCGATTCCCCTACTCCTCTGGTGGCCCCGATGGTGATACCCCAAGAAATGAATTTCATATCGCACTTCCAGCGATTGGGACCTCCCACCTATGACGGGAGTGCTGACTTTACGATTTTAGATGATTGGATCATCTCCATCGAGGAGATGTTTTTATATTCCGAAATTCTAGATGCCCAGCGAGTGATGATTGCAGCCTATCAGTTAAAAGGTCTGGCGAAGAGTTGGTGGATTCGGTAAAGAGAGAGCCTGAAGGAAGGCTGTACTTGGGAATATTTTAAGAAGATGTTGCTGAAAAAGTTTCTGCCCTCGGTCGAGCAAGACCGCCTGATGAATAACTTCCTGCATCTAAAGCAGAGACAGCTCACCATGAGAGAGTACGAGATTGAGTTTAGAAAACTGAGCAGGTTTGCTCCGGATTTGGTAGTTTCTGAAGAGGGTAGAGTGAAACGTTTCTTGGGAGGACTACGAAGCGACGTCCAGCAGTTGGCATGCGCTTACCAAGCTGAAAGTCATGCTGAAGCAGTGGAAGCCACTTTAAAAGTGGAGGCGATTGAAAATGCCAAGAATCGCGGTGCTGCGGCAAGGAAGGAGAAAAGAAAAGGTATTGAGGATGGTAGCTCTAGGGCATTTGCCCCTTCTTCGAAAAAGAAAAGTAAGGATGTGTGTAGCTTCTGTGGTCGACCTGGCCACCCCTACGAAAGGTGCTTCAAGAGGACTGCAACCCTGAAGCAGCAGGTGCATGCCATCGGAGGTGCACCCAAGGGAGAGCTTGTGTGCTCGTTCTGTGCAAGGAAGGGTCCTGATGTGACTCGTTGCTGGATGAAAGAAAGGTTTTGCTTCCAGTGTGGGCAGAAGGGACACCAGAAGTCTTCGTGCCCCCAGTCTTAGCCCCCACTGCAGCCTGCCCCACTTTGAGCTCTGCCGCCGCCGCCAAGCCTGGATAAAGGAAAGGGAAAGATGAATGTGATGACCAGTGAGGAAGCCCAAACCTCTACGCAATTGATATCAGGTTAGCCTCAGTTTAATCTATCCTTATTTAATTATCCTTGTTTCCCTAGTTATTGTTCGTTTAGTTACGTATGTTACGGTTTTAGGGGAGTTTAAGGTGCGAAATAGGTGGGCGCGCGTTCTATTCGATTCGAGGTCCACCCATTCCTTTGTGGCCCGGAGATTTGTCGATAAGCACCATCTGAGTGTGGACCAATTAGGAGGCTCCTTCAATGTCAAGCTCCCTTCCGGTGATTCAGTGATATCTAACCAAGGAGTTCTGAGATGCCCTATCTGTCTTGGCAATTTTCTGGCTTATGCGGATCTCATGGTTTTGGATCTGTCTGATTTTGACGTAATTCTGGGCATGGACTGGCTGTCCAAGTATGATGTGGTCATCCAGTGCAAGGCTAAGCGATTGGATTTCAGAATGGACGACGGACAACCTATGAGCATCTATGGATTTCAGGACAGAGTTTCTCCTGTCATTTCTGCGATACGTGCTTATCGTGCTATAGGGTCTGGTTGCGAGGCATTTTTGATTTCTATTTCTGCTCTGGAAATAGCTTTTGTTACGCCACGTCTTGAGGATGTCTCGGTGGTGCGAGAGTTTCCAGATGTCTTTCCTGATAGTCTTCCAGGACTTCCTCCTGAAAGGGAGATAGAGTTTGTGATAGACCTCAAACCGGGCACTCGTCCCATTGCTAAAGCACCGTATCGTATGGCTCCGCATGAGTTGGACGAGTTGCGTACTCAGCTCGATGAGTTGCTGAGGTGTGGTTTTATTAGGCCAAGTACTTCTCCATGGGGTGCTCCTATTTTGTTCGTCAAGAAGAAAGATGGATCGATGAGACTTTGCATCGATTATAGGGAATTGAACAAGGTAACAATTAAGAATAGATATCCCATGCCAAGGATTGATGATTTGTTTGACCAATTGCGTGGTAGCTCGGTATTTTCAAAGATCGATCTTCGCTCAGGCTACCACCAGTTGAGGATTCGAGAGGCAGATATTCCTCGAACCGCTTTTCGTTCACGACATGGACATTATGAGTTTCTGGTGATGTATTTTGGTTTAACCAATGCACCTTCTGCCTTCATGGATTTGATGAATCGGGTGTTTAAGGATTTCTTGGACCGATTTGTTATTGTGTTCATAGATGATGTCTTGGTGTACTCTCGCAATGTTGAGGAGCATACTCAGCATTTACGTCTGGTTTTGTCGACCCTGAGGGAGCATAAGTTATATGCGAAGTTGAGCAAGTGTGAGTTTTGGTTACCTCAGGTGTCCTTTCTGGGTCATGTGGTAAGCAAGGACGGTATTTCTGTGGACCCAACTAAGATTTCTGCGGTAATGGAATGGGAGAGACCTTCTACGCCGAAGGAGATTAGGAGTTTTTTAGTCCTAGCTGGCTATTACAGAGGATTCGTGGAAGGATTTTCGGTGTTGTTTGCTCCTCTAACTAGACTTACTCAGAAGAATACTGCTTTCATTTGGAGTGATAAATGTGAAGAGGCTTTCCAAGAGCTGAAGAGGAGATTATGTACTGCTCTGATTTTAACCTTACCTACTGAGGGAGTTGAGTATGCTGTGTATGTCGATGCGTCACATATCGGACTTGGTTGCGTTTTAATGCAAGATGGTAAGGTGATTGCGTATGGATCGAGACAACTAAAGATCCACGAGAGAAACTATCTGACGCACGATTTGGAGTTTGCTGCTGTAATTTATGCACTGAAGCTTTGGAGACACTTATTATATGGCGCGATGTGCAAGATCTATACTAACCATAAGAGTTTGAAGTACGTTTTCACTCAGAAGGAGCTAAATCTGCACCAGCGTCGGTGGTTAGAATATGTAGCAGATTATGAAGTGGAAATTCTTTATCATCCAGGAAAGGCTAATGTAGTAGCTGATGCCTTGAGTAGAAAGACCGCTAAGATTTTTAATTTGTCGGTGCAGTCCTTGATAGAAGAATTTTTGTTGATGGATATTGAGGTTGGGAGTAGTACTGTGCCTGCTAGTCTAGAGGAAGAAGAACCCTCTTGGATTTCCCTTACTCGAGCACATCAGAAGGATGATCCGGACTTGTTACATCTCCGGAATAGAACGGTGAAGGGAGAGCTACCCGATTTCTCTGTGGACGAGTTGGACACCCTGAAGTATCGGGTTAGATTTTGCTTCCCCGCCTTTGACGATATTCGAGGTAAGATCTGTGCTGAAGCTCATGGTTCTAGTGTAGCCTAACACCCTGACTCCACAAAGATGTATAAAGATCTGAAGCAAATTGTTTGGTGGTCAGGGATGAAGAACGACATCGCAAAGTTTGTATCGGAATGTTTTACATGTCAGCGTGTTAAGGCTGATCATAGAAGGCCTGGTGGTAAGTTGACACCGCTTGATATTCCAAGTTGGAAGTGGGAAAGTATTTCAATGGATTTTATCACCGGTCTGCCAAAGTCTCCCCGTGGGCATGACTCCGTTTGGGTGATAATCGACAGATTGACAAAGTGTGCTCACTTTGTTCCATTTAAGATTGGGTACTCAATGAAGAAGATAACTGAGTTATATCTTGAGGAGGTCATCAGGTTACATGGTGTGCTTGTTAGCATCATGTCAGATCGGGACTCTAGATTTACGTCTCGCTTTTGGAAGAGTTTACATGAGGGGTTGGGTACCGATTTAAGGTATTCCACCGCCTATCATCCTCAGAATAATGGTCAGACGGAAAGAGTAAATCAAATCATAGAAGATATGATCAGGTGTTATATTTTGGATCATGGTGGTGCTTGGGATGAGCGTCTCAGACTCATGGAGTTTGCTTACAATAACAGTTATCAAGAGAGTCTGCAGATGGCTCCGTTTGAGGCCTTGTATGGGAGGCGTTGTAGAACCCCACTATTTTGGGCTGAAGTTGGTGAGAGGCCGTTGTTAGGTCCGGAAGCCCTTGAAGAGATGAATTGTGCTGTGACTCATATTCGAGAAAAGCTTCGTGTGGCTCCAGAACGCTATGAGAAATATGCTAATCTTCGAAGGGTCGATCTGGAGTTTGCGGTTGAAGACTTGGTGTTTCTGAAGGTTTCTCCAATGTCCGGTGTTAAAAGATTTGGTAGGAACCACAAGTAAGACCCCCGGTATGTGGGACCTTTCCAGATTTTTGAGCGCATCGGAGTGTCGGCTTATAGGTTGGAATTGCCTGCGACCTTCCCTGGTGTCCATGATGTATTCCATGTGAGCCAGTTGCGGAAATGTGTTCGTAATGATCGTCAAGTCCTCGACTCGATACCCCAGATTCAGCCCAACCTTACTTATGTGGAAGAACCTGTTCGTGTTCTGGATTTTCAAGAGTGGGTGTTGTAGAGAAAGACCATCCCTATGGTCAAGATTCTTTGGAGAAATCAAGACGTCGAGAGCGCGACGTGGGAATTGGAATCAGTGATGAGGAGATCTCACCCGCACCTCTTCTCTTAGTTTCAGGTATGTCGTTATGTTTTCAGTTATGTTTGATTTTATCGTTTTGATTGGTTTTGGAGTTGTGTTAAGTTTCGGGACGAAACTTATTTTTAGGGGGAGTGACTGTAACGCCCCCGATTTTTCGATGATTTATTTGTTTGGGAACGTCAGATTTATGACGTCGTGGCGTTACTTTTAACGTCGATTTGACGGCGCAATGTCGATAAGGCAATTTCGCGTCCGTGCGGTTGAGTAGGCCGAATTCTTGTTGTAATGGGAAGATTTTGCATTTAGAATTTAAGTGAAGTAATTTTGGACTTTCTCGTCAAGTTTCATCGCAATCCGAGCATTTTTGGAGTCTCGGCGCGCGATTGAAGTTTTGGGTTGTTTATGTTCGTCGTATACTTCGAAGATTAATATCTCGGGAATGGCTCATCGGATTCTGGTTTTGACTTCGCCGTTGAGTTCGTAGCGTCAGTGTTTGCCTACGGCGTGAGTTTCGTTTACTTCGGCGCTCGTTCGGGCTTCCGTGCTGAGTCGTCTCGAGAAGCTATGGTTCTACTCGATTAGCCCGTTTTAGATTTTTTACTCGGGCGCCTTTTTGGGAGTCAAACCGGTGTTGTATCAAACTATAGTCAACATGAAGTTTGTTCGTCTCGACGATATCTACAACTTTGATGTTGACCACTTTTCGATTTGAGGTCGTTTTAAACCCCTAATTCTGTTTTTATGCAATAACTCGAGTGGTGGGCTGCTACTCGAGTATATGCTGCTTCTACTCGAGTAAGTCATGTTTTTACACGAGTAATGAGCCCCTACTCGAGTATATTGTGTTACTACTCGAGTAGGTATGTTATTACTCGAGTAGGTATGTTACTACTCGAGTAGGTATGCTGTTACTCGAGTAGGTATGCTGCTACTCGAGTAGGTATGCTGCCACTCGAGTAGGCTGTTTTCTGTCTGCGTTCAGAGGCCGTTTTGAGGGTCACAACGGCGTCGTATTACAAAATGGTCAACATGAAATTTGTTCGTCTCGACGAGATCTACAACGTTCGTGTTGACTACTTTTCGATTTGAGGTCTTTTTAAACCCCTAATTCCGTGTTTTCCGCTATAACTTGTGTGGTGAGCTGTTACTCGAGTATGTGCTAGTTCTACTCGAGTAAGTCATGTTTTTACTCGAGTAATGAGCCCCTACTCGAGTATATTGTGTTACTACTCGAGTAGGTATGTTATTACTCGAGTAGGTATGTTACTACTCGAGTAGGTATGCTGTTACTCGAGTAGGTATGCTGCCACTCGAGTAGGTATGCTGCCACTCGAGTAGGCTGTTTTCTGTCTGAGTTCAGAGGCTGTTTTGAGGGTCAAAACGGCATCGTATCAAAACATGGTCAACATGAAATTTATTCGTCTCGACGAGATCTACAAATTTAATGTTGACAATGTTTTTATTTGAAGTCATCCTAGAGCTCTATTTTGGGTTCCCGCAAAACTGCTCGAAATAAACCGTTTTTGACAAAACTTTTTATAAACATATATATATATATATATATATATATATATATATATATATATATATATATATATATATATATATATATTTGGACTTAGGTTTTAGAACCAAAATTCATCTTCTCCGTTATTGTTTTCTCCCGAACCAGAGCAGGGAGCGAGAGAGAGAGTTTATTTTTCGTGAATCTTCAGGTGGCCGCCGACGGTTCTCCGGTGCTCGAAAGCTTCAACCGAACTTAGATCCGGAAAGCTCTCGCCGAGAGCTACGCTATCGTGGTAATTTCTTCCCCATTCCTTGAGTTTTTTTCGTTAGGGTTTTTCGGCCCTAACCCCGTTTCCACCATTTTTGTCTAGATCTCAACCTCTCCCGCATCCTTTTGCCCCGATCTACCACGTGGAGTGATTCAGTGGACTTTTCCGATAAAACCAAGGCAAGTGGTGGTTTCTCCTCGTTTCTCCTTGTCCGATTCGATTGTAACGGCTATGTTTTTCACATCCCCTAACATTTTCTACAATTATTCTTCCAAATTATTGCTATTATTAACCGCTCTGTTGATCACATGTCGTTATGATGTTTTGCCGTGCTAAACTCGATCTTGTCTATTTATGTTTAATCGTTCTTGAAGTGTTTTAGCGATGGTTTAAGTACCTTAGCTCTCGTTATCAAACATTTTAGAGTTAATTAGGGTTGTAAATCATTCCTAAGGGTTGATCAACCGCGTCTTGAGTTCTCTAATGTCAAGTAGAGTTTGTCGAGCCAAATCCCGAGATATTTGTGTTATGGTTTTTTTTTGGGTTTCTTGAATGCGGGAGTTAGTGGACGATTCCACCTCCGCGGTATTTATTACCTTCATTAGTGCCCTATGGAAGTCTACCTGGTTTTTGGATGCCTGCGGTGTATGGTGGAGAGCAAGAGACTCCCTCGCAGTTAGATGGATAATATATCCGTTTGTTTTGAGTGGTGTGTCCAAGAGTGACCACAACGCTTGTGTTTTTCGGTGGTGTATCCAAGAGTGACCACTTCGCCGTGTTTTTGGGGTAGAGTCAACCACTGGTTCCTAATGAAGGTTTTGTACTTTCTCTCTGAAGAGATATTCTTGTAGTCACCTTATAGCCATGTGCATCTGGTGCACCCTTGTGGACGTGAAAAATCACGAAGGAGTTCTTTTCCTATTGATGCCCTATTTTCTTTTGTACATTACTTCATTGCTTTTGGTCTTGGGTTGGTACCCCTGTTGACCTTTATTTATTTTGGCTTATTACTTTTCCTGCCACTACTTGTACATTCTTGCTGAGGTATTCTGTTTTTTTGGAATGCCTCAGGTTCAGAGCTGTAGCAGTTAGCAGTGCCGGTGTTGGATTTCTGGCGGCAGTGTTGGTCGTGGTTGTTGCCTCGTTATAGCGAGGTAGTTTGTTGTTGGTTTGGTTTTTACTAGTTAAAACATACTTTTGTACGTGTGTTCGTGTCATCTTGTTGGCGCCCGCTGATTGTTAGTTGTTGATACTTGCTAGCTGCTCATTTATTTAAAAGTGGATGTGCTTTGCTTGCTCTCTGGGAGGATTTATGCTAGGAATGCATGTTAGGTATTTTCAACCATAAAATCTACTACTATTACTTCATACATTACATGATTTGAAACTCTAACCCGTTACTTTTAGCGACCGTAAAAGCTATCTTTCCTACTATAATAAATTTAGAGTTCTGCATAGCATGAGTTGGCCTGTGGGGACGTTTATTCTCATGTAGGATGTTTGACTTAATCTAATCAAGTATTTTTCCGCAGCGTATCTTATATTTTGATTCGTGGACTAGATGGGCCACTAAGCCGAGGGATACGGCTAACTTCTACTCGTGACTGATTTTTCCTTAAAACAACTTAAAAAGGAACCTTTCTTCATTGTCAGTTGGTGTCTGCCTGAGCGCCCGCAGTTATCCCCTGCTGGCGTGGCATCATGACGCGCATTTTCCCTTACTCTGATAAACTTGATTTGCGGTGAAAATGCGGGTTGTGACTGTAGACGCTTAGGCGAGAGCTCAACTAAACACTTCTTTTAAAAATTTATATGTTAATTAAGGGAAATCCAGTTTTAAGTTAAGCAATTAGCCGTATCACTTAGCTTAGTGGGTCAACTAGTCCACAAATAAAAATAAAGTTATACACTGTGGAAAAATACTTTGATTAGGTTGATTTTAACATCCTACATGAGTATAAACACCCCCGTTGGACAACTCATGCTATGTAAGACTCTAAATTATAATAAGTATAGGAAAAAGTCTTTACGCTAACTAGGAAGTAATGACTTAGTTTTGAAAGAGATGTCACGTATGATATACTAATATTAAGGTTTTATAAGTTTAAAAATATTTAACATGCAGTTCTAACATAAAACATCCCAGAGAGCAAGTAATCCAAACAATCCGAAAGAGAACAATTAGTAGCTAGCAAAGTGTCCAAAAGAATCAACAACGCTATGCGCGTCAACAACCTGACACGAACCCACAGAACCAAAAGTATGTCTGAACTAGGTAAATCAAAACTAAAAATGACAAACTACCTCGCAACAGCAAGGTGAAAGCCACAACAACCACTACTGCACTGAAACTCCAAAGCAAGCTCCACTACCTGCTACTGCTCTGAACCTGAGGCATTTCAAAGATAGAACATGCCAGCAAGAAGGTACAAGTGATGGAAAAAAACTTAAACAAAAGCAAGCACCGGTCATAAGGGGTACCAACCCAAGACCAAAAGTACTTAAGTAAAGTACAGAAGTAAAGTACCAAAATCGGAAAGGAACACTTACGTGAATCATCACACACATCAAGATATACCAGATGCACAAGGCTATAAGGGGAAAGACATGATTAAATCTTAAGGAAGAATTGCATAACTTTATTAGCAACATGTGGTCAACTCTACCCAAAATGATACGGGCGAGGTGGTCACTCATCCAGACACACCCTCACAGATAAATATCCGTCTAACTGCGGTGGGAGAATCATTCACTCCACCATACACTGACAGATGCCAAAACAACACCCGGTAGAGTTCCACAAGGTACTAATAAAGGAAACAAGCATTGCAGAGGTGGTTTCGTCCACAACTCCCACAACGAAGAAAACCCATGATATATCTCAAGACTTGGCACATAGGATTCTACTAAACTTCGCTGGATTTTGGAAACGGTTGATCAACCTGTAGGAAAGATTCAAGACCTTAACTATACTTTAGCACGTCTTACATGATGGTTAGGGATGATTAAAATCCATTGATTTAAACACATCATCAAATTCATAAACAACACCACAAGGTTGGATTGTCATAGCAAGAACTTAATAATACAAGTGGATCCCAAGTGAAAGATTAAAACAGTACTGTCAAATAGAAAGAAAATCATGATAACATCACTGAATAAAGACGATTAGCAATTTCATCAAGATTGGAAGAGGAGGGAAGAGGGGAAAGAAAAGCACCACTTGCCTTGCTTTTGTCAGAAAAACTCTCCAAATCACTCCTTATCGTAGATCAGGGCTATGGAAGACGGGAGATGTCATAATCTAAACAAAAATTGCCAAATTATAGGTTAGGGCCAAAAACCCTAGCGAGAAAAACTCAAGAAATTGAGAATATTTTACCACGATGACGTATCCCTCATTGAGAGCTTTCTGGATCTACGTTCCGTTGAAGATTTCGAGCTCTGGAGCACCGTCGGCGGCCACCGAAAGATTCACGAATGACTTTCTCTCTCTCGCAACCGCCCCTCTGGTTCAGGAACGACGGGAAGGAAGAAGGTCGGCTTTAAAAGAAGAGGAAGAAAGAGAAGTGTATATATATAATAATAAATATAATATTAAAATTATTACACTTAAGATAACGAACAGGGGTCGGCTGAACTAGATTTTCTTAGATGAAGTACGAATTTCTCGAGTACTGAAGTGGGCTTCTCGAGAAAAGAGGAAAACTTCTCGAGTAAAAGGATAAGGACTTCTCGAGAAATGACAATGGATTTCTCGAGAACTTCTGGACGAACATCTCGAGAGCTTCAAGACATCTCGAGAACTAAAGGATGGATTTCTTGAGAACTTATGGTCCTCTCAAGAACTTAGGCAAGGAAATCTTGAGAAAGAAGCAAGGCCATCTCGAGAAAGAAGCAAGGCTTCCCGAGAACAATTCCACACCTCTCGAGAAAGAGTGTAAGATATCTCGGGAACTCCCGACTTCTCGAGAAACGGAGTTGGCCAACACGGGAAGGAATAACAATTCTCGAGAACAGCTCCCGGCCTCTCGAGAATAGGTCAAGGCTCTCACGAGAACAATGCATGGCAGTTTTCAGAACCTCGGATTTGTCTTCTACACCAGAATCAGTCAACGATACAGACTAAACACACTCCAATTTGAACAAAATTCGCACCGTAGATGAAAATCGACGCTACGAATCTAACGACAAAGACAAAGAAAACTAGAATCTGATGCACCGTTCCCACGACAAAACTTCAAATATGCGCCGAGACTCCAAAAACGCCCGGACTGCAATAAAACTAGACAAGCAAATACAAAAACACAACTTAATTCTTCCAACATGAAAAACTTCAATCTCGTCAAAAACTCCTAAATTTGGTCAAACAGACCCAACGGACTCGGATATGCACAAATGGTGCTGCACTGTCAACATGACGTTAAAAAAGTAACGCCCTGATGTCATAAATATGGCATTACCAAACCAAATAAATATCAAAAAGTCGGGGGAATTACAATAAACATCCAAACAGGACAACTCATGTTATGCATGTAATAAGTTGTAAATATACGTATTTTCACGTACATTATTTAAGTCATTTTAATTTATTTTCATTATTTTTAGTTACTTTTCTTCAATAAATTGCTTCTTTTTGTAAATATTGTTCTAACTTATTTTATTTTATTTTTATAAATTTTCAGAAAACTGTCAAAATTTCAAAGTACACGCCCATGTACTTCACGGTCACGCCCGACACGTGGCCATGCTACTTGATCCCGACAGAAAGTTACCGCCAGCTCGACGATCGACGTTTGTCGAATGGACCGACACGCCCGTATCCCAATTCGACATGCCCGTGACATGCCATAACCACTCGACGCCATTGCCTCTCGACACCACCCAACAACTCGACGCCATCGCCACTCGACGCCATCGCCACTCCACGCCGTCGCCACTCAACACCATCTCCATTCAACGCTTCTAGCTCGACGCTCAGCGTTCGAAGTTCGTCAAACCCACCTACATGCTCGTGTCAATATTCGACACGCCCGTGACTAATCTACCTGTCCCAGACAAGATAGCGCTGACGACAAAATGACATGATGCCTTCCTTAGATAAACCTCCCCGACACGCCTCCCCTACAGGCCCGTGACAGCAGGGTCACGCCCGTGACTTCTACGTGTATATCCCAAAGTTAAAGCAGCAATAAATGTTCTTGATCACTTCAGTAATAGTAGGTACACGCCACCCCCCCCCCCCCATACACGGCCGTGACCTAGGGCGTGTAACCCAAAACTTTTGCTTATAAATAGAACTTCTCTGTAAGGTCTAAGGGTTCTGTTTTTTGAACCATTTTTCTTAAGGAGAGGTGCTGCTTATGTGTTTTCCATGATATGTAAGGGGATTTTCTCCCCCTCTCTTTTATGTTTAGCCTTGTAATAGACTTTTTGTCTTAATAAAAATTGTAGCTTTTCCTCCTTATATTGTTTGGGAGTTCATCTGAGTGCCCCTCAAGCAATCTTATTTATTTTTGTTTTTCTCTTTCAATGGGTGTGTGTGTGTATGAGTATAGATTCATGCTTTTATGTTTTCGTAATATTTACTTAGCTTCATTTAGACTTAGGATTTTTCTATACTCTTTATGTTCATTCTTATCAAATTATAAAATGGTTTTAAAGTGGTTTTGTTTTTATTTTTAATTAGACCTTTTTTTTGTAAAACATTTCGTTTTTTTTAAACTTTATTTCAACTTTTTTAGCATTTCTATAAAATTATAAGAATGAATATATACTAGTTTTAATTTTCGAGAACTTTAATTTTTGCTTTTATTTGAAATTTGTTTGCCCCTTTAATTTTTATTTTCTCTTTTTATGCATTTCTATCAAGTTCTAGTGGTTGAAATGTAATTGTTTTAATTTTTAAATCACTTCGTTTTTCATATTTTTTTATATGTGTGCGTGAGTGTATGAGTTAAATTTTACTGCTTTGTATTATTCAAGTAGAGTGTGTGTGTTTCATTTTATGTAGAGAGTGTGCGTTTTATTTCAGTAGAGTGTGTGCGTTTTATTCCTGTAGGGTGTGTCCGTGTGTGCATCTATTTTCTCCTCCTCGTTTGAGTAGGAATCATTTTTATTTCCCGTCTACTCATTTGAGTAGGACTTGTCATTTGTCGTCTACTCGTTGGAGTAGGACTTTTCATTTCCCACATACTCTTTTGAGTAGGACTTGTCATTTCCCGCCTAGTCGTTTGAGTAGCACTCGCCATTTTTGCTTTCATTTCCCACTTACTCGTTTCAGTAGGACTCGCAATTTTACTACGTTCATTTCCCGCATACTCGTTTGAGTAGGACTCACAATTTTATCGCTTTCTTTTCTCGCATACTCGTTTGAGTAGGACTTGCATTTTACAGCTTTCTTTACTGCATTCCTTTACTGTTTTCTCTTACTGCTTTCAATTTCTGATTTCATTTCCCACCTACTCGTTCGAGTAAGACTTGCACCTTTCAATTATGCATTTTTTTTCGCAAGTCATCCCCATTCTGATGAGTGACTAACCACTCTTATCCCTCAGTATCGAAGAGCATTGGGACAGATAAAATGGCTTTAAATAATTAAAGGTCCTCTTTTTCTTGCTAATTAAATTACTTAATGTTTGCCCCGGGTTTACGACGCGTTGAACCATATATTAATGTGTGGGCTTTATTTCCGTAGTCCATACACTGGCTAGCCAAGAGGTCATGCATATGGACCGATCATCCTTGGGTAAAGGGAGTTCTGCACTAACCCTCGAGAGAGGATGCGCAGAGTTCTACCGGATTGGGTTCCCAACCCAATAGCAGAGTTCTTAGTATAATGCGGGCATTAAGAGGAATCCTTCGTCGGACGAGAGCCCGGTCGAATAGTCTTAATGTTCAGGTGAGCGATAGTCCTAGAGATAGGTGAGTTCATTTTTATGGAACCTCCACGGCCAAATCTCCGCCTTAATTAATTTGAAATTTAGGATCTCTTTTTATTAAAATTTATTTTAGTTCAAATTTAATTTGATAACGATGCGCTATTTATTCATCGGCACCTTTTTAAATGTTTATTTTCTATTTTTATATATATAAATAATAACCCGACAAGTTATTTTCGGTAAAATAATAGTTCCCTCTACGGAAGAGTAAAAATAATCAACCCGTACCTGAGAACAATACGACCCCGATATTCCTCACCAGAATATCCTGTACTACACGCGATAGGTGCACTTGCCTCCTTTCGTTAAAACTCGGTTTCAACTTTTTTATAGATAATAAATCTGCGTGCCCCGTCCTTCCAAAATAAAATCAACCGTTTTTTCCAAAAATAAACCCGTTGGAAGCTGCGAGTTTTAACCATCAAGTTTTTGTCGCCATTGCCGGGGAGTTTTCGTGTTGTTATTTCGAATTCTAGAAAACTATTACTTTTATATATTTATATATATAACAAAAAATGGAAAACAAAAAATAATAATAATAATAATAATAATAATAATAATAAATGTACTTTAAAAAAACAAACAAAAACTTTTAAAAGTTATCATATTATTATTATCTATAAAAATAAAAAAAATTGAAATGACGTCGTTTCCTAAAAATATAAAAAAAATAAAAAAAACTAAAAAATCTAAAAAATAAAAAACTAAAAATCTAAAAACAAAAAAAATATAAAAAAACACAAAAACTAAAAACCCAAAAATATATAAAAACTGAAAAGAAAAAAATTTAAAAACCCTAATAACTAAAAAAAACAAAAAAAACAAAAAATAATAAAAAAACAAACCCCTAAAAACCAAATTTTTTTTTCATATATATTTTTTATTTTAACTTTTTCGAAAAAACCAAATTATTTTAAGACTTATATATTTATTTTCTCGCTTCGGCACGCCTCACGTTATTTTAGGCGCAAGGGGAATGCATTTCTATTGTACTCATTTAGCTAAGACGTTTGCTACTCCCGAGTCACCCATACTTGCCTCCCCTACCACCCGAAACCTTATGGTCAAGTCGAGTAAGTAAATCTATAAATAAGGCGTCGACTACAAATAAAAAACTCGCGCCACTAAATAAATTCCATATAACGGAATTGTTTTATTTCCTTCCTTTTTCTAAATAATGCAGGGTTCCAAATGAGCCTCCCCGACCTCGTCTCTTGGAAGCTTCTACCCTCCCTTTTTATTTTCGCAAATACTGCATTTTATCTCTTATCGTTCCGCATACTTACATTGCAATATTGAAGATAATGTTGGATTTAAGTATGAGGGTGTTTTCTTATTTCACACTTTTATAATATGCACTAATAAAAAACTTACAAAAATGCAAAACAATTAGTTAAAACTCAATTTTTTTAATAATAAAAAACTCAAAAGATTTTTTCATAAACCAAAAAATTTCAAAAAAAATTATAAAACAAAAATTGAAAAAAATTGTTTTTACTTTGTAAATCTTTTTGTAAAAAATCTTTCTCTTCCCCCCCTCTTCTTTGTAAATAACACCTCTTTCTCTCCCCTTTTTTGTAGATAAATTGATAAAAATGTTAAAAAAAAATTCTAAAAACAAAAAAATCAAAAAATTTAGAAAATCCAAAAATCCTAAAAAGAGAATAACACTAAAAATTCAAAAAAGGAAAATAATAAAAAACAAAACAAAAAAGATAAAAAATATAAAAAACACAAAAATCACTACTAGAAAAGTGAGTATTGGCTATACTTTGTTTGGCCAGGGACTAAAAATAGTGGCTAATACAATGATATTAGCCACGATTGAAAAAACCCTGGTTAATAGTTATTTAATAGCCAGGGTTATAAATAGTATGGCTAATACATATGTATTAGCCATGAAAAATAATATTAATGGCAAAAAAGAGATTATTGACCTAAATTTTGTCACAGTTTTTCATTTCCCGCTCGATGCCGCGCTTACACTCTCGCGCCTCTTTGATTTCTTTATCCCTCCCATCCCGATAGCATTTCCTCCCCTCCCGTCCTATCAGCCATCTCCTCTCTCCAGTCCTGAAACCCTTTCGACTTTCGGTACTGGATAACCAACACACGAGCTCAAAATCCCGCCTTATCAGCCCTCGTCACCGAGTTTGTCCTAATCTGCTGCAGTAGGACAGCTGATGATTCCCCCAGCTGCAAGTTTGCCGACCATTCTCCTTCACTTGTGATGGCGCCGACCCGCCCATGTTTGAAGACATTCGCCATCGCAGTCATGATAGTGAAGATCTCTACTGCTACCACCTACGTTTGCGGCTGCTTTGCCGCCACGACCGTGATCCTGAAGATTCCCACCACCACAATATTGTTCATGAAGAGTTCTGTTGCTATGATCTTGTTCGTGAAGACCTTCATGCATGGCCATGTGCAACCGCATAAGATCAAGGATGGCCATATCTAATGGAGATTTCAAATTTTGGTTTACTGTTAATGTTTAATGATTTCTGTTTAATGATTAATTTCATGTTGATTGATGAAGATGGAGCCGTCCCGCATAATTTTGAGGAAGCTCTCCGCAACCGCAAAAATCGCTACAACCTCCGCTCACGGCCACGCACGACCGCTGAACCTTTGGATGGAGTTTACAAATGCTACTTAAATTAATATTTTAGCAATTTTAGTTTTAATAGTTTTTAGTTTTCATAAAATGTTTTAATTGTAAGTTAATTATGTGCTGATTATTAATTGTTTTAGTTAATATAAACCTTTTAAAGTCTATGGGGAGAATTGAAAACCATGTTTCATTTTGAGAATCCCGTGAAGCACTTCCCCGAGGGTTCAGGCGACTAGGAGCCGCCAGCCCGCTTTTGCGAATAGCTCGCCGCCAGCTCCGTTGGACGCCTTCTGCTCGCCCGATGATGACAACCGTGCCACTGCTGTTCTCTCGCGGTGTGATTCCGGTGGGCTCGTGCATCCTAACTCTCGTTCCGGTGTGATTCCGGCGGATCTCGTGGAGATAGATTTTACACTGCATCATTGAGTGAACTTGGGTAACGAATCTCTTCACTTTTTGTGTGATTTCTCTTCCTTTCATGTTCGAGTTCTTTTGCATCGTATTTCTTGGTTGATGACGGTGTTGGCTCCGAATCATTGAGTTCTTTTGCATCGTATACACAAGATGAAGAGAGTTTCCAGCTACTACAAAAAACAACAATTGTATTACTCCCGAAGATGCTGGATACTCAAAGTGATGTACACCGTAATAAGTTATTTGCATAGATTATGAATTTGGTAGGTGCTATGGAGAATAAGGAGAATAGTATTATTGGATTGAAAACGAGTATATAACTTTCTAGAGCAAGTGCTAACAATAACACTAAATAAAAGGGAATGAAGATAGAATTGAGAAGAAGATTTTAAGTATTACAATTGGATGGTCAAAATGGAAAACCCTGGCAATTTTATAGCGAAAATCATGGATGTTTAAGATGATTTTATAAAACTTTTAATCAAATTGACTATGTCATATGAATTTAATATTGGGTAAAAGAAGTCCTCAATGGCTATGTTGATTATTCAAAAACTAGATGTTAGGATAGTTTTGATAAAATAATGATGGATAAGAGTAAAACCTACTAAAGGAAAAATAATGTAAATGAACTACGGTTATTTGGACAGATGAAAATGGTAAAAGATGCCCCAATAATGAAAGCCATTGGAAATAATATATAAAAATAACCTAGAGAAAACATGAAAACAAACTGCAAAAATAGATGAAAACAAATCGCAAAAATAGATGGAAAAAAATAATATTTAAAACTCCATGTTGCACTTGATAGCAATAATTTGAGAGAAATTTGAAAAGCCCACCCAAAATTGTTGTGATAATCTTGATAATGTTGTTGATGATGATAACTCCATTGGAACATAAAGTCCTTTTGAAGATAATATTATATTATAATTAGTGCATGAGTTGTGTACATGAGCAAAAAATGGGAGTTGTGAAGATGAGAATGCTTAGGTGGATGATGGTTCTTGCTTGCTGATCATAAATTTGTAGATTGACTGCTACTAATTTATCATATTTGATCTTTGCACATGATTTGTAATGTCATGATTAAGACATGTTTTTCATAATCTTTTTCATTGTTTTTACTTGTCAAACATTATTTAAACTCAAAATAATATATTTTCATTGTCCGACCTCTATTTGTATAACCCTAAATTTTTATTTTATTTATGTAGATTTCTTTGGCATTAAATATGGATAAATGTTGTATTGATTTGCAAAATAGAGCTTCATCTGAATACATCCATGGTGTTGACAAGTTTCTAGATTATGTATATCAAAATAAAACTTATAGTCTTGAGAATCAGATTTATTGCCCTTGCAAAAAATATTGTAATACTTATTTGATGGAGAGGGCCATTGCTCATGAACATATAATTATAAATGGGTTTTTATCCAGGTACAAGATATGGACCCTTCATAGGGAATCATATTCTTCTATATCTTGTAGTGGGGACGAACAATGTTCTGATTTTAGAGATGATATGATGGAGATGATCCATGAAGCAATTGGAATTCCACCTATTGGTGCTAGTTTGTATGAGAATCCATCTGAAAGAATTAGTGCCTAACCACCTAGAGGGGGGGGGGGTGAATATGTGTAAATCCTATTTTTCTTTTAAGGCAAAAAAACTGTTCAGTTAACTAAAAATAAACTGCAAATTCTACTGCTAACACATCATAGTAATCACAGAAACAATTAATCACAGAGTGCACACCGTTTTTATAGTGGTTCCCCATGGTCTGGGTACATCCACTTTCCCCCTACGCCTATCTAGCAGTGTACTAGATTCAGCCTAACTTCTGCACTTCACCTCAGATCCTCAGATCTTACAACTCAGAACCCCAAACAAGGCTCCTACAACTCAGGCAAACTGCCCTACCTCAGCCTTCAACAAGGCCTACACTCAGAGATCACAATCTCCTACACCTCAGGCTCACAGGCCTATCTCAGCCTATACAAGGCCTACCACTCAGAGAAAATATTCTCCTACACTCAGCCTTTATAAACACAGGCTTACAATCTCAGATCTATAAAGATCCTACAAGAGTTTGTTTAAACAAAGTAACTTACCACCACCCTGACAGAGAGAGAATGGATGGATGGCTTCTTGACCAGTTCTTGGAAGAACTTGATGGCAGATATAAACCTCTCTTAACTTTCTTCAAAGCTTCTTGAATCTGAACTCAGTATGGTTGAATCTCCTGAGAGGTTGATCTTCAATCAGCTTCTGACTTAAGATTCAGATCTCAATCTGAATATTTCTTGACAGCCTAGTTCAGTAACTGCACTTCTTAGATGGAGCTCTCTCTCTCCAACTTCTTAGATCTTCTGTCGAAGGTCTTCTTATTTTTGTGTTGTTTGATATCTGTGTAATCTTCAATAATTCATCTCTTTTTTGTTGAAGGAGAAAGCCTTTATATAGTCTTCCTCCATGGTAACCGGCTGAACCGGTTTCTACCAACCTTCTGACAGCTTTGACAGTTGTATTTGACCTGTTAAAATGGCAGATGTCAAGTCATCCAGTCACTTCTTGAAATCACTGTCTCTGTCTGAAAGTGTCGAGACTGAACTTTATTATGTGTCGACACAAGTAGACTAAGTGTCGAAACAAGTGAACTAAGTGTCGACACATGCCTTAGTGGTGTCGACACAGCTCCTTTTGTTGTTGTAACAGCTTCTCGACACTGCTTCTTTATAATGTGTCGACACTGATTCTGTGTGTCGACACAAGACTTCTTTTCTTTAACTTTGTTGAAACTTGCTGTGTGTCGACACATCTCCTTTGTGTCGACACAAGTACTTCTTTGCTTTAACTTTGTTGAAGCTTTGCTGTGTGTCGACACATCTCCTTTGCGTCGACACAAGTACTTTACTTTAACTTTGTTGAAGCTTTGCTGTAGGTCGACACAAGTCCTGTGTGTCGACACAGTTGATGTTGACAAATACTTCTGTGTGTCGACACTACATTTATGTGTCGACACATTTGATGTCGACTAAGTATTCATGTGTGTCGACACTGCCTTTTGGTGTTGACACAAATGATGTCGACATTGCTTCTCTGTGTGTCGACACAACCTCTTGGTGTCGACACAACCTCTTGGTGTCGACACAGTTGATTCTGGTGTTGACTCAGCCTTTCCAAGTGTCTACACAATTAACTTCAAGTGTCGACAAAGCTTTTATCCAGTGTTGACACAAGCCTTTATAAGTGTCGACACTGCTTATCTAAGTGTCGACACATGGATTTAGAAATTTTTCTGCATTTCCTGCAATTACTTAACCTACACATATAAACTCAAAACACATCAAATACACCTTGATGCATATCATTGAGTAGGGTGAGGCTTCTTCAAATCTGGTACATATTTTCCAATGTACCCAACAATCTCCCCCTATTTGGAGAAGTCATAACCCTTAGTTAATGATATACACCATACATAACAAATACACAATATGATGTATAACAACATTATATGACACGGTAATTTCTTAAATAAAACATATAAAACAAATCATCACAGAATAATAATAATGCTAACACAGAACAAGCATTAATCATGTTTTGCTTCAACTACAAAAGTTTCTTTAAAAGAAGTTTACATAGATTTTAAACACTAAATTTTACAATGTGATAAAATCTAGAAAATCTAATCTAAGGCTGCTCTGGCTCCTTGATGACAATTTCCTTGCCTGATTGAATCTTGGCTTGAACTTGAACATCAATGTCATCAACTGGCTTCTTGGCTTTTTGATCTTTCTTCTTAAGCTCTTTAGCCCGCATCTTTTGTCTTTCAAAATAATGATAAGGCTTTGGGAAATATTTGCTAGGCTCCTGTGCATTAGGAGGTAGCTTCCTAAGCTTTGTCTTCCTTCTATACTGTACAATAGCTTCTTGTCTGGCTTCATGTTTTCTCCATTCTTGCTCAGAGTACCATTTACCCCTCTCTAGGGTATTGTCCTTTGCAGCTTTCCAAGCAGTTAGGATGATATTCCTAGATGTTGGGCTCCACTGCTGAAAATCTGGCTTTAACTCTGCCTGTTCTATGAATCTCTTCTTGGACAAAAGAGTTTCTTGCTCTTTCAATACTGCCTCTGGCACAAGCTTATCTACTTTCTCAATGATAATATTTTTATTACCCTCTAGAGGGCTATACATTGATTGTACTTCTTGATGAATCATCTCAAAATCAGCTGGAGGATAGATTACTTGAGTAACTTCAGCTTGCTCACCTCCAAAAATAGCAGGGTGAATTCCAGATACAACCACATTGTCATCATCACAAAGGGGTGGATATCCAAGTATGGCTCTGATGCTATTAGAAATCCATTTAGCATGGTCAGATCCAGCTTTGACTAATACTCTCTCCCCCTTTATGACTTCTCTGGCCACATGATCCCTAAGATTATCCTTCTGAAATCTGATTTGTTCATCCAAAAAATTAACACCATCCTTATAAATTCCCTTTAACTTTAGCAGCTGTCCAGAAATAGTCTTTTGAGACAGCTCAATAGCTGTTGTGACAGCAGTTATGCCTTCCTGGAAGTCCTTATCAAACTTCTCCTTATCAAACTCTGGCTTGGCTTTAGACTTATCAGCAAGCTGGGCTGTTGCAACATTTTTCAGTTCAGCAACAATTGCATTATGGGATACAGTTAGATTATCATTCATCCTAATCTGATTTTCTAAGACATAGCCCTGCTTCACTGCTATATCATCAACTTGTGTCTTGATTTTCTCTTGGTGGGTGGCTAGGAAAACCATGCATTTCCACCCTTGTGGAAACAATCAGTCATTTCTTTCTTATTTTGATTCACTTCAAATCTTATAGATTTTATATCTGTAGCCAAGGAGAGTTGTAGATCTTTATGTGTCTCATCCATATACTTCTCCATGTCAATCCTTTGCTCATCTAACTTGACTTGCAAGGCCACCAACAATGAGCTGTAATCAGCTGTTGGGGCAGGTTGTGGAGCAACAGTTTGTAAAGCCTTCTTAAAGCTCTGGCTTCTCCTTTTGAAGACCTGTAGCTTTATCTTCTTAGCTCTTAAAACTTATTCATCCTCAGATGCTGAGGTACTAGCTATGTCAACCCTTTCCTTAGGACTAGGAGGCAATTCCTTCTCAGTCCTTGGTAGCTCCCCCTGAGTCCTTTGCTCCTCCTCAGTTCTAGTTTGCTGCTCATCATTCCTTGCAGTATCTCCTTGAGATCTTACATGCTCCCCCTCAAGGTTAGCTTGCTCTCCCTCAAAAGAAGTTTTCTCCCGCTCAAAACCACCATGCTCCCCCCCAATATCAGGAAACAGCTCTTCTAAGGTAAACTCTTGTTGAGTAGGAACTTGAGGCACTGTGATCTCTGGAGCATCAGCAGCAACAGATGTATCTTCCAAGATAACATCTTGTGCTTGATTGTTTAGTTGTGTTGGATGGTCAACATCAATCAAATATTCGGTTAGCAGTTCATCTTCATCATTGAAATTTGTTTGATTTACTTCATGTATTACCTCAAGAATTGTTTGTGTTGCCATTTCACTATCCAAGTGAGTAGGCACTTTCTCATGGTGAGGCTCCCCCTGGAGTGGATCCAGGTGGATGGGGCTAGCAGATGGTTGCTCCCCCTGCACTTGTGCTTCATCTACAGGGTCTTGTGCAGGAACTTCTTGTGTTGTAGATTTATCAGGAACCTCTTGCCTTTCCTCATCAGGCATGTCCTTAGTTAGGACCCAATCCCATCTTGAGATAATCTTAATGTTGATAATACAGTTTGCAGTCAATTTTATTAGGATATTTTCGGGGTTTTAAAGTCAATCATGTCTTGTAAAGTACTTATTTTGATTCCCCTTTGTATATATTTTTGTCGCTAATGCATTTTTTCTGCTTTTTGCAGGTTTTCACGGCTTTCAGCCGAAGTTTGCTGTGACACGCCCCAAGGTCACGCCCTACCAGGGCGTGTACCTAGGGCGTGTACCCAGAGGAATGAAGCAATTGGTCCGAAACTGTATTCCATGGAAACTTAGTGTACACGCCCTCGGTCACGCCCGTGTCACATCCGACACGGGCGTGTACTAGAGACGTGTCCCCAGGTTCCGAGGAATCGCCGCAACGCGCTCGTTTTTCCCGCTCCACCGTCGCACTGAAAGTGTCACGCCCCAGGGTCACGCCTGACCCGGGCGTGACATATGGGCGTGTACTTCAGTAATTCCGCCCGTCACCTCCAGCATTCAATTTCAGCCCGAAAAAGTCACGCCGCAAAGAACACGCCCCAGGTACACGCCCTACCAGGGCGTGACTTATGGGCGTGTACCTCAACTACTTCGTCAGAATTCAATTCCTGCCCGAAAAAGTCGCGCCGAATGTGTCACGCCCCAGGGTCACGCCCGACCAGGGCGTGACAGGGGGGCGTGACCCGACCCGAAAAATTCTATAAATAGAGCCCAACTCCAGGGGTTTTAGGACAACCTTTTGCTTTGAGAGGGGAGGTTCTGTCCTTTGTATTTCTGAACTTTTTAAGCATGTCTTTCCATTTTTAGTTCGTAGCTCTAGCTTTATGCTTTCCCTGTATTAGCTCCTAGCTTCTTTCTGTAGTATGATGCTAATGATAGTGTAGTTTCCTTTTCATGTTCTTGTAATCTCTGGTTTTCAAGCTGTAAGATCACTGTTTCTCTTAATAAAAAGTGTTGTTTTCTTTTTCGTTCCTGCTCTGTTTTCAGTATTTTTCTTCTACTCATCCCCCTCTTCCACCTCACCATGATTAACTAATCCTCCATGTACTCGATCTAATTGATCCGAGGTTCGAGTGATTAGGTTATGATGCTTTGAATCTTACCTTTTCTTTTTAGGGTTTAGCTTTGAATTACTCTTGATTTATCACGGGTTGGAGGTATATTATCGATATATACTCTCCACCTTTGCTTTCATTCTGGGCTAGCCGAGAGCCCGAAAGTTTGAAATGAGCATTCAAGAGTAAAGGGAGTTGTTCGTACCCCTCGAGAGAGGCAGACGTTCAAATCTCCCGGATTGGAGTAAAATCCATTAGAGGGGTTCACCGCGTAAAGCGAGTTTTAGGCCTCCGATTTAGGCGAAAGTCGGTCGGACCTTCCTAAACTCAGTTAGGCACGGCCTTCGAGAGAAGCGTGTCAATATTCATGGAACCTCCACGGTCAAGGACCTTTACCCTAATTAGCTTAGGTTTATTTATCGTATTTTTCTAACCACTCTTGCCGACGTGATTTCTGATCGAGTGCATTTTCCCCTTCATCGTTACTAAGCTTAAGTTAATCGCTCTTTTAGCTCTCTTTATCTTTTCATGCAAGTAGTTCTCTCCCTTTAGCACGTTCAGCTTTCTTCTCAAAAACTTAATTTTTCCGTCGATAAAATAATAGATTTCGTGTGAGTAAGCTTACTCAACTGTTCCCGGATTTCAATACGACACTTGTGTCCCCTAGCTGCATTTCGATAGGTATACTTGCCTTGATGAATTGTTAGTTTGGTATTTTCTCCTTGCAGATATCTCAGAGACAATCAAGTTTTTGGCGCCGTTGCTGGGGAAGCAACGCTTGTTGATAAATTGAAAACGCGAATATATTAATTTTATCACTTCTCTTTCTCAGCCTCCTTCTTAAATTTTTTCCGCCTACACACTTGAGTTAAATGGCTGGATTTTGTTAAGTGTGCGTATTTTTAATTTTTCCGCCTACTCACTTGAGTTAATTGGCTGGATTTATTTCAAGCAAGTGTGCGTATTTTATTTTTCCGCCTACTCACTTGAGTTAATTGGCAGGCTTTATTTTAGTAGAGTGTGTTTACTTTTTGTAGAGTGGGTGTGTTTTAATTTTCTGTCGAGTGCGTGAGTATAGCTTTTAATTTCCGCCTACTCGCACAGAGATAAATGGCTGGATTTTAATTACCGCATTCTTAATAGAAACCCACATCATAAAATTTTCTACACCACCTAACTCTCTCGAAAAGGGCAAAGTGGCTCTAAATGCCACTATCTTGTCTAGTACCTTGTGAACCCTTCACCGGGTAGCCCTTGGGAAGTTCGGGAGTTAAAACATAAAAAAAAAATCTATTTCAAAAAATTTTACTTTTTAGTCTTGCTTCTCCTCTCTTCTTCTAGTGTATGACCCGCGGTAGTCCGTCGGTTACTTTGGACCTGGACCACGAAATTGAGCGTACTCTTCGGAGAAGATCGCGATTTCAAGGCCCTACTACCCAAGTGCCGGTTGAGGATTCCGAGTCATTTTCTACCTTAAGAATGGCAGAACCCAACGTGGAGGAAGCCGTGCATAGGCCTATGTCCTATTATGCATGACCGAATCTCGAGGGTACAGAAACGAGTATAGTTCGCCCTGCAATAAATAATAATAATTTCGAACTGAAGTCTAGCATAATTCAAATGGTGCAGCAGTATGTGCAATTTGACGGGCTTCAAGATGAAGACCCGAACGCACACATAGCCAGCTTTCTTGATATTTGTGACACCTTCAAGATAAATGGTGTCACAAATGATGCTATTAGGCTAAGATTATTTCCTTTCTCTCTTATAATTAAGGCTAAGTAGTGGCTGAACACCCTTCCTAAAAATAGCATAACTACTTGGACGCAATTAACTGAAAAATTTTTGGCCAAGTATTTTCCGCCTGCTAAAACTGCTAAACTTAGGAATGACATTTCTGCCTTTGGACAAATAGACTCTAAGACCCTTTACGAAACTTGGGAAAGATTTAAAGAATTATTAAGACGATGCCCACATCACGCTCTGCCTGTATGGTTGCAGGTGCAGACGTTTTATAATGGGCTAAATCAAAGCACGAAGCAAATGATAGACGCAGCTTCTGGCGGTACTTTAAACCATAAGACCCCGGAAGCAGCTCTTGAGCTGTTTGAAGACATGGCCATGAACACTTACCAGTGGAATGTGCCTAGGTCCCGCCCAAACAAACCTGCAGGTCTCTTTGAAGTGGACAACGTCTCACAACTCGCACTGCAAGTTGAAATATTAAGCAAAAAAATTTCGGAGATGACTGCTGCCTCCGCCCCTCAGGTATGGGAATCTGCAACTCCTCCCGCTGAACATTTGGATTATGTAAATATTATGCCTAGAACTGCTTTTAATAATTTTTCTGCTGCGAATTATCATCCTCCTGATTTTAATTTTCCGAATAGTTATAATCCTGCGTTAAGAAATCATCCGAATTTTTCGTGGAGCAATCCATCGAATGCTGTGCGCCCACCACCGCAAAGTGATTTTTCTGCTCCACCACCACCTCCTCAAAGTTTTCCAAAACCTCCAAATTTGGAGGAAGTGTTTTCAAAATACATGAATGCTAATGACGCTACGATTAGGACCTTAATCGGAAGTGTTAAAAACTTAGAAAATCAGGTAGGACAGCTCGCTAAAATGATTTCTGAGCGACCCGTAGGGTCTCTTCCTTCCAATACCGAGCCCAACCCGAGAGAGCAAGCGAAAGCTATAACTCTTCGGAGTGGGAAGAAAGTTCCTGGTATGGTAAGTGAAGAACCCGAGGCAAGCTCCGCTCCCGTTTTAAAAAATCAAAGCTCCGTTCCCGTTTTAAAAATTTCACCCTCTGCCAAAGAAATTATCACCCCTATCTTAGAAAAAGAACTCACTCCACCACCCACCTTTAAAAATAGTCCATCCCCGCCATACCCTTCCGAACTTAATAAACAACGACAGGATGATCAATACACCCGTTTTTTGGAAATGTTTAAACAAATCCACATAAATCTGCCTTTCCACGAAGCCATATCCCAGATGCCTAAGTACGCAAAATACCTTAAGGACCTCCTAACCAACAAGAAGAAGTTAGAGAACCTTTCTCATGTCACGTTAAATGCCGCGTGCTCGGCGGTTTTGACAAACGGATTACCGAAAAAAATCAGTGACCCGGGTAGTTTCTCTATCCCGTGTGTCTTTGGTGATCTCTTTGTCAAACACGATTTAGCCGACCTAGGTGCGAGTATTAATCTTATGCCCTTCTCGTTGTTTAAAAAGTTAGGAATTGGTAGTCTCAACCCCACACGCATGAGTATCCAGCTAGCCGACAGGTCAGTCAAATACCTGTTAGGAATAGTGGAGGACGTCCTAGTCAAAGTTGACAAGTTCATCTTCCCGGTGGACTTTGTCATTTTGGACATTGAAGAAGACGTCGAGGTTCCCTTGATCCTTGGCCGACCCTTCCTTGCCACCTCCCGAGCTATCATTGACGTAAGCAATGGTAAGCTCTTCCTTCGAGTGGGCGACGATGAGGTAACTTTCCCCATCACCCCCTCGATGAAGAACACACTAGCTAATGATGACTCCTGTTTTTTCATGGATACCATAAGTGAAGAATCCTTCTCTCCCACCTCTGATTTTGACAAAGAATTTTCCAATTTTTGTTTCTCTCCTACTCTTCCAACTGAATCTCTACACCTAAGTGAAGAATCCTCCACTCGCCCCTCTGATTTTGAAAAAGAATTTTTTGATTTCTGTTCCTCTTCTACTTTTCCAACTGAATCGCTGCACGAAGCCTCCATGGCCGCTAGCAACACCCCTTTTAATTTTACATATAAAAAAGTGTACGAGAACATAGTTTTTGAAAAAGAACAAATTTCTAAAACCTCGTATGATGACCCCCCTACCTTGGAACTGAAAGAACTACCAGAGCACCTTCAATACGCTTTCTTAGAAAAGGAATCCAAGCTGCCTGTCATAGTTTCGGCCTACCTCACGAATGCACAAAAGGATAAACTTCTTTCAATTTTGCAAAAGCATCGCCAAGCTATTGCTTGGCAGATATCTGATATTAAGGGCATAAGCCCATCTTTCTGCACTCATAAAATCTTAATGGAAGATAATTCACGTAACTCTATACAACCTCAGCGCCGTATAAACCCAAACATGAAAGACGTAGTTAAGGGCGAGGTTATGAAATTGTTAGATGCAGGAATTATCTATCCTATATCCGACAGTAAGTGGGTTAGCCCAGTTCAGGTAGTACCAAAGAAGGGAGGGATAACGGTCGTAAGTAATGAAAATAATGAATTAATCCCGACTCGGACGGTGACCGGATGGCGAATGTGTATAGATTACCGTAAGTTGAACGACGCCACCCGCAAGGATCACTTCCCCTTGTCGTTCATTGATCAAATTTTAGAACGACTTTCCGGACATAGCTTTTATTGTTTTCTCGATGGCCTCTCGGGGTATCTTCAAATCCCCATCTCCCCCGAGGACCAGGAGAAAACTACGTTTACTTGTCCCTTCGGCACCTTCGCCTACCGAAGAATGCCGTTTGGATTGGCAATGCGCCGGCTACATTCCAACGATGTATGCTCGCCATCTTTGACAAGTACGTAGAAAGCATTATGGAAGTCTTCATGGATGATTTCTCCGTCTTCGGGAATTCCTTCGATAGTTGCTTAGAGAATCTCGAAAAAGTCTTAGAGCGATGCGAAGAAACTAACCTCGCCCTAAATTGGGAAAAATGTCATTTTATGGTAAGGGAAGGGTTAGTTTTGGGACATAAAATTTCTGAAAGGGGTATTGAAGTAGACGTTGCGAAAATAGAAGTTATCGAGAAACTGCCGCCACCTACGAACATAAAAGCCATAAGAAGTTTCCTGGGTCATGCGGGTTTCTACCGCCGCTTCATAAAGGACTTTTCCAAAATCACCAAGCCCCTTACCCATCTCTTAGAAAAAGACGCCCCATTCATCTTTGATGACCTCTGTCTAGCTTCCTTCAATTTAATAAAAGAAAAATTAGTTAATGCGCCAATCATGATAGCTCCGGTGTGGGATCTTCCATTTGAAATAATGTGTGATGCGAGTAGTTATGCGGTGGGAGCCGTACTAGGTCAACGTATTTCCAAAAACTTCCACCCCATTTATTACGCTAGTAAAACACTCACATCTGCACAGGAAAATTACACCACAACCGAGAAGGTGCTCTTAGCGGTAGTATTCGCATTTGACAAATTTCGCCCTTATATTACTCTTTCGAAAATTATTGTTTTTACGGATCACTCGGCACTCAAATATCTTCTCTCTAAAACGGATGCCAAGCCTCGCTTGATTCGCTGGGTCTTACTCCTCCAGGAGTTTGACTTAGAGATCCGTGATAAGCGAGGTGCCGAGAACTTGGCCGCCGACCACCTTTCGCGCCTAGACAACCCGTTTATAGAACAATTAGACGAAAATTCTTTTCATTACTATTTTCCTGATGAGAAGCTGTTCATAATTAACACATCTACTTCTCCTTGGTTTGCCCGCATCGCCAACTATCTAGTGGCCCGTGTGCTCCCAAAAGAGTTTTCATCTCAGCAAAAGAAGAAATTCTTTTCTGAGCTAAAAAACTATTTTTGGGAGGACCCGCATCTTTTCAGAATTTGTGCCGACCAAGTGATCAGGAGGTGTGTTTCTTTTGATGAAGGATTAGATATTATTAAACATTTGCATGAAGGACCGACAGGTGGGCACTATCAAGCTGCTCGCACCGTCACAAAGTGTTAAGCGCGGGTTTTTACTGGCCAGCCTGTTTAAAGACGCGCATGCCTTTGTGAGTAGGTGTGATAGTTGCCAACGGTCGGGGAATATTTCGAATAAAAATGAAATGCCACAAAATTATTTCCTAGAGTGCGAAGTTTTCGACCTCTGGGGGATTGATTTTGTTGGCCATTTTCCTTCTAGCTTCGGGAATAAGTACATTTTAGTTGCCGTTGATTATGTTTCACGTTGGGCCGAAGCCCAAGCTCTTCCTACGAATGACGCCCGAGTTGTAGTTAATTTCCTAAAAAAATTATTGTCTCGATTCGGTACGCCGCGCGCTATCGTTAGTGATAGGGGTTCCCATTTCTGTAACGCACAATTTTCAAAAATCCTAACTAAATATGGCGTTACTCATAAGCTTTCCACTGCCTACCACCCCCAAACTAACGGACAAGTCGAAGTAGTGAATAGAGAAATAAAACGAATTTTAGAAAAGACTGTTTCCACATCTAGAAAAGACTGGTCCGCCAAATTAGACGATGCTCTATGGGCCTACCGAACAGCGTACAAAACCGCCCTCTGATGTACGCCATATCAGTTGGTTTATGGAAAATCGTGTCATTTACCCGTAGAGTTAGAGCACCGCGCCTTTTGGGCCTTGCGATTTTTAAACATCGATCCCAACTCCGTCGACGATTTTAGAAAATTTCAACTTAACGAACTCGACGAGTGGCGCTCTTACGCGCATGAAAATAACAGACTTTATAAAGAGCGGACGAAGCGTTTACACGACCGACATCTTAGGCACCCAAAAATCTTTAAGCCAGGCGACCAAGTGCTTCTTTATAACTCCCGTTTACGTTTATTCCCGGGTAAATTAAAATCACGTTGGTCTGGGCCTTTTACTGTTTTAGAAGTCTTTTCTTATGGTACTGTTTTAATTTCTCACCCTGATAAGGGTACTTTCAAAGTGAATAGTCAGCGTCTTAAACTGTATTTCTGTGATGATGTCAGTCTCAACCCTGTTAACTCTATCTTTCCGGTCCTGACATTTGATTAATCTGAACTTTATTTTTCTCAAAAACTTTGACTTTATTCGAACTTTATTTTTAAACAATATTTGGGACAATCTTATTTTGATGCGTCGAGCTCAAACGACGCTTTAAACAAAGGGCGCTCTTGGGAGGCAACCCAAGTTATCTTTTTCTATTTTCTTTCTTTTACACTTTTTGCCCCGACTAGCTCCGGCAAGCTGAAACTTCTGCGATCGCCTGCTCCAACGGTTCTGCTTCCATGCCAAAGTCCGCCGGACGACGTTTCATGAAGATCCACAGCACAGACATGGAGGAGCGGCATCACTCAACTTGCCCTGCAAAATAAAACCGGGGAAGTACCTGTTTTTCAATTCTATCTTTTATTTCTGTACTTTCCTTTTCTCTCATTCTCCGACCTCCTTCTCCATTGCGGACAATGTAGATTTTAAGCTTGGGGGAGGACTTCCTCCTTCTTTTTGTTTTCTTTTTGTTTTGTAAATATCCCAAAAAATCCGAAATTTCAAAAAATTTCAAAAAAAATTATTATATATATATAGCTGCATTTTGGTATTTCAATAAGTACCCAATGTTTATGTTTTGTTTTTCTCAAACTTCTTTATAAACAACGTAGTTAATTATAATTTTTCTAATCATTTTTTTTAATCATATCTCACAAGTAAAATGTTGGCCATGCTGTGTTTCTAATTTACGGTAGCATGTTAAGGTAAAATATTTCTCTAAACCGTGCATTTCTATTATGGTTTTCCGTTCTTTATTTTCTTTACTTTCTCTAAAAATTTATCATCCACTATTTTCCTTTTCGTATTTAGATGATTTTTGTAAGAACATATTTTGAATAACGTAGTAGATATGAACGATCCAAGTCACATATTATTTTTATTTTCAAGATAATTTCATCAATCTTCTTTTATTATCTCAAACTTGCTTTTTGAAATTTATCAACTCTATGTTTTAAATAAATTTAAAAAAAAAGCGTGAAAATGATTTAGGCCATTTTTGTTTACGTTTGAGCTTTCCTGCCAACCTAAAATCTTTTACCACTAGTTAGCCGCTTTTGAGCCTTTTTTCCAAATTCATTTAATAACTCCACACAGTATTTCATTTTCACCAAAGCCCAAATTCCTACCTATCTAATCACGCTAAATTTTTTTTGATAGGAAATTTTGTGTTATCTTTGGAGAAATTGTTGAAAAAAGTGTACTCAAAAGCAATGAATTGAAAAAAAAAAACAAACAAAAAAAAATGAATGAAATTAATAATAATAAAAAAAGGAGATAAATAGTCATAAAGAAAAAAAAATAAATTTATTTATACATATTTTGTTTAAAATAAATTTATTTTTTTTGAAACTCATTGTTTTGGTTTAGTGTGATTTTTAAGCCTCCATGTTTATATTTGAATTCCACTCCTATTCATATTCCTAAACCAAACGTTTCGGTCCTATTAAGTCCTTTTGATTCACGCCCTTTTTTTTAATTTTATTTAATAACTAAGAAAAGAAGAAAAGTAAATCAGTTTTAGTTTTGGATTTAAACTTAGATTTTTGTTATTTAATTGATATAATTATAATGCGTTGCTTGGATCTAGTAATAACTCAATACGTTCTTTTCATTTTCATTACCTTGCTCAAATCTATTTAAAGAATTTCGTCAAAATTCTGGATGATTTATTTTTATTAAGTAAAGTTTATAAAAGTTAAACCATACCTAAATAATTGTTTTAGATTTACGTTTTACATTCTCCCTACCTAGAATTTCGCATAGTACTTGTGTAAGTATGATTAAAACTTTTTGAATTAGTCACTCTTATGATTAGCTAGTCTTTATATCTTTGCTTGGGGACAAGCAAAACTTAATCTTGGGGGAATTTGATAATACACTTTGCAGTCAATTTTATTAGGATATTTTCGGGGTTTTAAATTCAATCATGTCTTGTAAAGTACTTATTTTGATTCCCCTTTGTATATATTTTTGTCGCTAATGCATTTTTTCTGCTTTTTGCAGGTTTTCACGGCTTTCAGCCGAAGTTTGCTGTGACACGCCCCAAGGTCACGCCCTACCAGGGCGTGTACCTAGGGCGTGTACCCAGAGGAATGAAGCAATTGGTCCGAAACTGCATTCCATGGAAACTTAGTGTACACGCCCTCGGTCACGCCCGTGTCACATCCGACACGGGCGTGTACTAGAGACGTGTCCCCAGGTTCCGAGGAATTGCCGCAGCGCGCTCGTTTTTCCCGCTCCACCGTCGCACCGAAAGTGTCACGCCCCAGGGTCACGCCTGACCCGGGCGTGACATATGGGCGTGTACTTCAGCAATTCCGCCCGTCACCTCCAGCATTCAATTTCAGCCCGAAAAAGTCACGCCGCAAAGAACACGCCCCAGGTACACGCCCTACCAGGGCGTGACTTATGGGCATGTACCTCAACTACTTCGTCAGAATTCAATTCCTGCCCGAAAAAGTCGCGCCGAATGTGTCACGCCCCAGGGTCACGCCCGATCAGGGCGTGACAGGGGGGCGTGACCCGACCCGAAAAATTCTATAAATAGAGCCAAACTCCAGGGGTTTTAGGACAACCTTTTGCTTTGAGAGGGGAGTTTCTGTCCTTTGTATTTCTGAACTTTTTAAGCATGTCTTTCCATTTTTAGTTCGTAGCTCTAGCTTTATGCTTTCCCTGTATTAGCTCCTAGCTTCTTTCTGTAGTATGATGCTAATGATAGTGTAGTTTCCTTTTCATGTTCTTGTAATCTCTGGTTTTCAAGCTGTAAGATCACTGTTTCTCTTAATAAAAAGTGTTATTTTCTTTTTCGTTCCTGCTCTGTTTTCAGTATTTTTCTTCTACTCATCCCCCTCTTCCACCTCACCATGATTAACTAATCCTCCATGTACTCGATCTAATTGATCCGAGGTTCGAGTGATTAGGTTATGATGCTTTGAATCTTACCTTTTCTTTTTAGGGTTTAGCTTTGAATTACTCTTGATTTATCACGGGTTGGAGGTATATTATCGATATATACTCTCCACCTTTGCTTTCATTCTGGGCTAGCCGAGAGGCCGAAAGTTTGAAATGAGCACTCAAGAGTAAAGGGAGTTGTTCGCACCCCTTGAGAGAGGCAGACGTTCAAATCTCCCGGATTGGAGTAAAATCCATTAGAGGGGTTCACCGCGTAAAGCGAGTTTTAGGCCTCCGATTTAGGCGAAAGTCGGTCGGACCTTCCTAAACTCAGTTAGGCACGGCCTTCGAGAGAAGCATGTCAATATTCATGGAACCTCCACGGTCAAGGACCTTTACCCTAATTAGCTTAGGTTTATTTATCGTATTTTTCTAACCACTCTTGCCGACGTGATTTCTGATCGAGTGCATTTTCCCCTTCATCGTTACTAAGCTTAAGTTAATCGCTCTTTTAGCTCTCTTTATCATTTCATGCAAGTAGTTCTCTCCCTTTAGCACATTCAGCTTTCTTCTCAAAAACTTAATTTTTCCGTCGATAAAATAATAGATTTCGTGTGAGTAAGCTTACTCAACTGTTCCCGGATTTCAATACGACACTTGTGTCCCCTAGCTGCATTTCGATAGGTATACTTGCCTTGATGAATTGTTAGTTTGGTATTTTCTCCTTGCAGATATCTCAGAGACAATCAAATGTCCATCCTCCTCATATGATTAATCTTAGAACCAGCTGCTTGTTTCATGACTTCTGGAATAGTTCCAGCTAAGTACAGACTCATTATCCTCCCTAGATTGGGCTTCTTAATACTTTTCTTAACCTTTTCAAAAATCACTGCTTACCAATCAGTGTTGAGTCTGTAGATGATCCTTGTCATCAGGCTGAACATGTAGGCAGAAATCCTATCATGTCCCCCTGGCTTGCAGAGGATGACTTTGCCAACAATTTCTGAAAGAAATTTGCCTTGCTGATTCATTCCTTATCTATTCATGGCAGCTCCAATCTTCGAGGTGGGATCCAATCCACACCATTGAAGTGCTTACCTTGTCTTAGATGCAGGTACATCTTCCTCTTCTTGAGTTCTTGGTAGTTGAAGAGTTTTTCTCAAGCTTTTCAAAGTAAGTTTGACTTTAGCTCCCTGAACTATTTATTTGATCTTTAATTCATTCGAATCTAAAGTTGCAGCACCATAGAATTCTAGGATTTCCATCTTCCAAATCTTTGTTGGTTCAGAGACTAGAAACTCCAACCCACTCTCAGTAATTAGGGTTACAACATCCTTAATTTCTGGTTCCGCATGGTCAAATGCATTGCGTATTAGCTCATATCCTCATTGACGTTCTCTTCAAGCTTGGGCGCCATTAGGGTTGAGTGAAATCTTAAATTTAGATGAGAGAGATGTCTACACAAAGTTTTGGTCTCGAAACTATGGAGAGTGTGTCGACAGACAATGTTGTAGACCTATTTATACCTTTCTAAAAACGAAGGTGAAAAGGCACGTCATAATCTTCAAAATGTGTCGACACTGTTGAAAAGTGTCGACACTGACTACTTAAGTCTCGAAAACTGTGTTGACTACTATGTGTGGACACCAATATAGTCGACAGAACTTATGTGTTGACACTTATACATCTTCGCTCGACGATTAGTCGATACTCCACTCGACGAAATCTGTGTTGAACCTAAGTGTCGACACCACATCTGGATGTGTCGACACCTACTATGGATGTGTCGACAATAATTCTCTGAAGTGTCGACACCAATTTTCTAGATGTGTCGACATCATTTCTCTGGAATGTTGACACCACTTCTATGTGTCGACACAGACAACTCCTTGTGTCGACACCATTTTACTTAGCCAATTTTGTTAAACTAATCTATGTTCAACATTCCTAATTCAATTTTAAAGTTATTGAATTTAGTTTCATCTAGAGGCTTCGTAAACATATCTGCAATTTGATAATCTGTTTTAACAAATTCTAGTGAAATGTCTCCTTTCTCTACATGTTCTCTGAGAAAATGGTATCTAATTTCTATATGCTTAGTCCTACTATGTGAAACAGGATTATTAGCTATAGAAATTGCACTTGTAGAATCACAAAGCAAAGGTGTTCTACTTACTTGAATACCATAGACTTCTAGCTAGTGTTAAGTCCACAATAGGTGGGCACAACAACTCCCTACTGCTACATATTCTGACTCAACTGTGGAGATTGCCACACTGGTCTGCTTCTTACTGCTCCAAGACACTAGACTTCCACCTAGAAATTGACAGGTGCCTGTAGTACTTTTTCTATCTTCCTTGCAAACTGCAAAATCTGCATCTGAATAGCCTGTCAGTAGAAAATCTCCATTCCTAGGGTACCAAAGGTCTAGATTAGGTGTGCCCTTAAGATATCTCAAAATCCTTTTTACTGCAGTAAGATGAGATTCTTTAGGGCATGATTGGTACCTAACACAAACACATGTATCATACATGATATCTGGTCTACTAGCAGTCAGATATAAGAGGGAGCCAGCTATCCCTCTATACAAAGTTTAATCTACAGGTTTCCCTGCATCATCTTTGCTAAGAGAAACACTTGACCCCATAGGAGTTCTCATGGTAGTGGATGATTCCATACCATACTTTTTAATTAACTCCAGGGTGAACTTAGACTGAGTCAAGGACAAGCCATCTTCAATCTGTCTTACTTAGAGACCCAAGAAAACTTAAGTTCTCCCATACTGCTCATTTCAAATTTTCCTTGCATAAGTTTTGCAAACTTTCTGCAAAGATTACTTTCAGTAGACCAAAATATTATGTCATCTACATATATTTGGACTAGGATAATCTTTCCTTTAGATTCCCTAAGAAATAGAGTCTTGTCTATTTCCCCCCTTGAGAATTTATTCTCAATGAGAAAACTAGACAGAGTTTCATACCAAGCCCTTGGGGCTTGTTTCAACCCATACAAAGCTTTCCTAAGTCTATAAACATAATCAGGTTTGAGAGTATCAACAAATCCTGAGGGATGATCTACATAGATTTCTTCCTTTAAATTTCCATTTAGGAATACTGATTTTAGATCCATTTGGAATACCTTGAAACCTTGATATGTTGCATAAGCAAGGAACATCCTAATTGCTTCCAGTCTTGCTACTGGGGCAAATGTTTGATCAAAGTCAATACCTTCTTCCTGCCTATATCCTTTTGCAACAAGTCTTGCTTTATTCTTCACAATGATCTCATTCTCGTCCAATTTGTTCCTAAAGATCCATTTTGTCCCAATGATGTTATGGTATTTTGGTTTAGGAACTAACTTACAGACCTTGCATCTTTTGAACTGATTCAGCTCCTCTTGTATGGAATCAATCCAATGTGGGTCTACAACAGCTTCTTCAAATTTCTTTGGCTCCACTTGTGATAGGAAGTTAGAGCATAGAACTGTATTCAGATTTCTGCTCCTTGTTTGCACTTCTTGTCTTGGATCACCAATTATTTGATTTACTGGATGATCCTTTAAGTGTTTATTAGCTGGAGGTAGCCTATCTTTAGGTTGAACACCTCCAGTCTCTTCATTATGCTGCACCTCTTGGTTTTCTTCAGCATCAGGACAGTCTTGTACTCCCCCTGGACAGCATCCACCATTTTCCACTTCCTGATTTGTAGTAGAATCTTTTGTAATGGTAAGCTTGTCCATTCTCTCATTTATACCTGTAGAACTGCAAGCACTACTTGGTAACTCACAGCTAATCAGTCTTGTTTCATCAAAGACTACATGTACAGACTCTTCTACAACTTGAGTAATCAAGTTGTAGACTCTATAAGCCTTACTATTGTTGTTGTACCCAACAAATATACCATTGCGGGATTTTGCAGCAAACTTGGTTAGATAAGACTTGCCATTGTTAAGTATATAGCACTTGCAACCAAAGATCCTAAAATAGGATAAGTTTTGTTTTTTGCCCTTCACAATCTCATAGGGAGTCTTTTTGTGGCTCTTGGTGATAGAAGCCCTATTGATCACATGACATGCAGTGTTTACTGCCTCAGTCCAAAAATATTCTGGGAGAGAAGTGTTGCTCAATAGAGTTCTACCAGCCTCTATCAATGTTCTACTCTTCCTTTCAGCAATACCATTTTGCTGTGGTGTTCTAGGTGAGGAAAATTCTTGAAAAATCTCAAATTCTTCACACAGTCTTGTCATACTTTCAGACTGAAATTTAGTGTCATGGTAACTTCTGATTTTGACCACAGTACTGTCCAACTCATTCTGAATTTGTTTAACAAAACTATATAAGACACTTGGGGATTCAGATTTTTGTTTTAGAAAGAACACCCAGGAATATCTAGAATAGTCATCTACCACCACAAAAGTGTAAACCTTCCTACCTAGACTATGAACTGTCATAGGACCAAATAGATCCATATGCAAGAGGTATAGACACCTCACTAAATCCTTGTTTTCAAGGCTATGAAAGGTGGATTTGGTCTGTTTGCCTTTTTGACAAGCTGAGCATATCCCATCCTTTAGACACTTAACTTAAGGACCATTTCTCACTAACTCTTTACTAAAGATTTGGCCAATAGTCTTATAGTTAAGATGGGCCAGCCTCTTGTGCCATTTAACACAATGAGAGGCTCTCTCATCAGCTACAAGACAAATAGGAGAAACATTGTTCTCACACACAAAGTTAAGATAGTAAACATTTCTTTTTTTATATCCTGTCAATATGACCTTTTGATCACTTGACCTTTTGATATGACATCTATTCTTAATAAATGAAATGTCATATCCTAAATCACTCAACTGACTTATGCTTATAAGGTTGTGTTTCAAACCCTTCACATAGGCCACTTGAGAGATAGTAATCTGGTTATTAAAAATGTTACCAAATTCTTTGATGATTCCTTTTTCTGAACCACCAAAGGTCACTTTAGGGCCATCCATGATAGGTGTGTAGTCCTTCAGCCACCCCTTGTTCCAGTCATGTGCCTAGAACATCCACTGTCCAAGTACCATATAGGGGCATGGCCACTTAGACTCACCCACAATAAAGACTACTTAACCTTAGAACCCAAATAAGTTTTGGGTCCTTGGTTCATGTTAGTCTGAAATTTGACAAATCTGCCTATAGCTCTTCTAGCAGACAGATTGCTACTCTCCTTGACAGTAGAATTGTGCCAACAATATAAGGCAAAATGGCCTACCTTGCCACAACACCAGCACTCAAATTTGTTGTACCTTTGTTTAGGTACAACCCTAGCTGTATTGTCTACAGCAGGCTTCCTGTTTTGTGCTGGGGCTTTGCCTTTAGATTTGGACCTAGCAGTCCACGCAGTTTTCTTAAAACCTAACCCAACCTTACCATTTTTAGGTACAAACTCATCAATCAAGGGTAAACCAGATTTAGGTTTAGAAAAACTAGCTACAATCTCTTTCTCTTTTTAAAGTCTAACCTCCAGATTTCTAATCTGATCATTCTTGAATGTGATAGTACCCATCTGAATAACAGTAATATTTTTTAGTCTAGCTATCTCATTTAACTTCTAATCCAACAATTTCTCTGAATCAGATGCAGCCATCTTAAGATCTGTAGTTTCCTTAGCCTGAGATTTGGCCAGGTTTTTGCTCTTCTTAAGTGCCTGCAATAAATCTCTATATTCATCTATCAGCTGATGAATATCACCTTCAGACTCAGACCCATCCACATCACTTGATGCAGATGTTGCTGACTCTGACTCAGTACTGCAATCTGAAAGACATTGAACCTTACTAGCACCAGGATGATCCTGGCACTTGTCTTCTTCTGACATAGCCATCAGTCCCTTGCACTGATGGTCTTCTTGTTCATATATAGAGTTCAACACCTGGAGAAACTCTTCTTCTTCATCTGCTGCATATAGACCAATGTAGGCCTCAGCTTCAGATTCTGACTCTGAAGTAGATTGGTCTGACAAGGTCTTCTCCTTCTTAGTAATAAAGGATTTCTCCTTCTTGCTTTGGTGTTGACTCTTCTTCTTATCTGCAGTCTCTTTTTTTTATCTGGACACTCAGCCACAACATGTCCAGGCCTATTACAACAGTAGCAAACTATCTTGGATGTTGTAGATTTGCTTGGCTTAGACCTGCTCCTTTCCTTCCTGGATGACTTCCTCTTTTGATAATACTCATCCTTAGGCTGAGATGTGGAAGGTTTAGACTTCCACTGCTTTTTCTTCAGGAATCTCTGAAACTGTCTTGTAAATGCTGCAAAATCTTCATCTGAGTCACTGCTATCTGAATTCTGGTTGTCTGAATTATCTGAAGTAGTTTGAGCAACAATCTTAGGAGGTGATGGAGACATCCTCCTATTTTTCTTAGTGGCTTCAACCTTGAAGGCCACAGACTTTTCTCTATGCTCACCTTTTGCACTTTTCTCTTCCTCTTTCCTTGCTATTAGCTGCATCTCATATGACAGCAGTTTTCCAAACAAGGTTGGTGGAGAGATATCTACAAGTTTGGCCACTTCTCTAATGGCACAAATCTTAGTGTCCCAATCCTTTGTCAAGGATCTTAGGAATTTATCATTCAGTTCATAGGTACTGAAGATTCTTCCATAGGACATCAACTCATTTACAATCCTATAGAACTTTTTATAACACTCAGTTATACTGTCAGACTTTACTTGTCTGAAACTCTCATATTCCTGATTTAGCATAGATTTTCTATCTTGTCTTACTTCTTCAGAACCCTCCATGTAGACTATTAAAGTATCCCACATTTATTTGGAGGACTTGTAGTGAATCAAATTTCAAAAGGTTGCATCATCTATGGCACTAACTATGATATTCTGGGCTCTCTTATCCAAAGTTTCCAAGATGATCTCATCCTTGGTCATCTCAGAATAATCCTTGGGAATTCTTTGGTTTGCATCCAGAATTGACACCTTCATTGGAATATAAGGACCTTCCTTGACTGTAATATAGATCCTTGGATCAGAAGCCTCCATAAACAGCCTGACCCTTTCTTTCCAGATGCCAAATATCTCCTTTCTGCATATGGGTAATTTCATAGAACATAGCTCCTTATGATTTTCACCTGAACCCATTTTCTTGATTCTTAAATCTGTCTTATGGATCTACTCAGACAGTTAAGTCTTTCTTTGAGGAACCTTGCTTTGATACCACTTGAAAGAATTAGTACCTAACCACCTATAGGGGGGGTGAATAGGTGTAATTCCTGTTTTTCTTTAAGGCAGAAAAGCTGTTCAGTTAACTAATAATAAACTGCAAATTCTACTGCTAACACAGCACAACAATCTCAAAAACAATCAATCACAGAGTGCACACAGTTTTTATAGTGGTTCGCCAAGGTCTAGGTACATCCGCTTTCCCCCTTCGCCTATCTAGCAGTGTACTAGATTCGGCCTAACTTCTGCACTTCACCTCAGATCCTCAGATCTTACAACTCAGAACCCCAAACATGGCTCCTACAACTCAGGCAAACTGCCCTACCTCAGCCTTCAACAAGGCCTACACTCAAAGATCATAATCTCCTACACCTCAGGCTCACAACCCTACCTCGGCCTATACAAGGCCTACCACTCAGATAAAATGTTCTCCTACACTCAGTCTTTCTAAACACAGGCTCATAATCTCAGATCTATAAAGATCCTAAAAGAATTTATTTAAACAAAGTAAATTACCACCACCCTGACAGAAAGAGAATGGATGGATGGCTTCTTGACCATTTCTTGGAATAACTTGATGGCAGAGATCAACCTCTCTTAGCTTTCTTCAAAGCTTCTTGAATCTGAACTCAGTAGGGTTGAATCTCCTGAGAAGTTGATCTTCAATCAACTTCTGACTTGAGATTCAGATCTCAATCTGAATCTTTCTTGGCAGCCTGGTTCAGCAACTGCACTTCTTAGATGAAGCTCTCTCTCTCCAACTTTTTAGATCTTCTATCGAAGGTCTTCTTCTTTTTGTGTTATTAGATATCTGTGTAATCTTCAATAATTCATCTTTTTTCTGTTGAAGGAGTACGCCTTTATATATTCTTCCTCCATGGTAACCGGCTGGACCGATTTCTAACAACCTTCCGACAGCTTTGACAGTTGCAGTAGACCGGTTAAAATGGCAGCTGTCAAGTCATCCAGTCACTTCTTGAAATCACTGTCTCTGTCTGAAAGTGTCGAGACTAAACTTCATTATGTGTCGACACAAGTAGACTAAGTGTCAACACAAGTGAACTAAGTGTCGACACATGCCTTGGTGGTGTCGACACATGCCTTGGTGGTGTCGACACAACTCCTTTTGTTGTTGTAACAGCTTCTCGACACTGCTTCTTTAGAATGTGTCGACACTTATTATGTGTGTCGACACAAGCCTTATTTTCTTTAACTTTGTTGAAACTTGCTGTGTGTCGACACATCTCCTTTGTGTCGACACAAGTACTTCTTTGCTTTAACTTTGTTGAAGCTTTGCTGTGTGTCGACACATCTCCTTTGTGTCGACACAAGTACTTTACTTTAACCTTGTTGAAGCTTTGCTGTGGGTCGACAAAAGTCCTGTGCGTCGACACAGTTGATGTTGACAAATACTTCTGTGTGTCGACACTGCCATTATGTGTCGACACATTTGATGTCGACTAAGTATTCCTGTGTGTCGACATGGCCTTTTGGTGTCGACACAGATGATGTCGACTTTGCTTCTCTGTGTGTCGACACAGACTCTTGGTGTCGACACAGTTGATTCTGGTGTCGACTCAGCCTTTCCAAGTGTCGACACAATTAACTCCAAGTGTCGACACAAGCCTTCATAAGTGTCGACACTGCTTCTCTAGGTGTCGACACATGGACTTAGAAATTTTTCTGTATTTCCTGTAATTACTTAACCTGCACATATAAACTCAAAACACATCAAATACACCTTGATGCATATCATTGAGTAGGGTGAGGCATCTTCAAATCTGGTACATATTTTCCAATGTACCCCATCATCATTAAGCAGTCCAAGAATAGATGGTCCTAGCGAAGAAGATGCCATTCACAACATCTTGTTTACCTTATTAGGCATTCAATAGTTTCTCTTCAACTTAAAGTCTTTCACTTTAATGGGATAGTGGAAACTGTATCGTCCACACCATCTTGTTTACTTTATTTCATAGAAGGCTAGAATAACCATTCTTTTTTTCGCTTTCTGGAAATTGATGTTATATTGCGGATGGATCATTAACTTTAATCTTTTTGAAGTGTAGCTTCTGATTGAATTTATTAATTATGTGATGGCTTAATGTTTGGGAGATTAATTTAACCCTGTTTGGATTTGAATGTTCTGATTTTGAAGTTTACCATCTTCCCGTGGAATCTTCCAGAGCATGTCAGATGGCTCTAATAGCTTAAGGACCAGTCAAATCAACCTTATGGATCTAGCTGGATCAGAAAGACAAAAGTCCACACGTGCTGCAGGTGAACGTCTAAAGGAAGTTGGCAACATCAATCGTTCCCTTTCCCAACTCGGGTATTATTGTTATCTCATTGATATATAGAGTTAGTGTGACTCATTGGGCTTTTGCTAATTGATGTTTCTTCTTGGCAAACTGATTATAAACTATTTTGGAGTTCACATGTTTTGGAAGTAACGGACTTTGTATTGGAGAGTCTAACTTTATACCTATTAAATGATTTAGCCTTCTACACCCTTTTTCATTCCTTCTCCATGGACTATGTAACTGTAGCCCTGATTGTTGAAGCTGGATCTTCAATCAGTTTTATTTTGTTATTTCTACTAAGTTTCCTACTGTCATTAAATAACATGCACCAAGGCTAGTAGAATGTACGCGGGTGTGCGCTTTTATTTTACATCATTGTCTACAAGTGCAAAACTTCTTACCATATTAGTTATCTCCTATAGACAATGATGCAAGACATGATTTAAGATGCGAGACTAATATTATCAAGTTTATGTCCACAACTTAATTAACCACCCAACCACTGCTATTTCTCTCCCGACAAGATTTGTTCTTTACTTTGTTGGCTATACAATTCATGACATAAGACTTGTTTATTGATTCATTTATAAATTGAAGTTGGAATTTCAAGAGATCTAAAGTATTTTGAATGTAATTTTTTTTAAAAAAACATAAATTAGTATTTTCAATGACTTGTAACTGTGACAAATAGTTTTTTAAAAATGATGAGTTCACTTTTAGACAGGGTTTCATACCGTGGCTAATAGTTAGCTTATTTGCCACGCCAGTATTTTCCCATGGATAATACTATTTGCTACGGCTAATTCGTGGCTTAAAATTTTTAGCCACACCAACTTTAGCCACAAAGTTTTCCCGTGGCTAGACCGTGGTTAAAGTTTTTTAGCCACTGTTTTGGACTATTTGCCAGGGAAATTTGCCCTGGACGAAAGTCTGTTTTCTAGTAGTGAATTTTGTTTATTATGAAAAAATAAATTGAATGTCTAATTCGTAACCACTTTTCGCTCTCCAAAAATTTTGTTGCGAGTTTATTTATAAGGGTTGAAAGTGAGGGATAGATATAGTTGACTCTATAAGGGGGGTGAATAGAGTATAAAAAAATGTTTAGATTTATTGCGGAATTAAAATATTGATACTTATATGAAAGAGGTAAAAGCAAGAAACTATCACAGCATAATACACAAAGAAAATACAAGGCAATCCGACGAAACAAGAAATTTTATAGTGGTTCCCCAAATATGGGTACATCCACTATTCTACCACCCTGGTAGGAATCCACTTAGGTTTTGATCAGGTGCCCTATCACCACAATATCTGCTTCAGGTAGATATAGAAACCCTTCAGGCTTTTGATCAGGTGCCTAAAAACCAATAGGTTTTTGATCAGGTGCCCTATCACCAAGGAGTTTACTTATGAAGGGAGTAAGAACCCAGTACACGAGAGGTTAAAGAAAAATAAATGACAGTCTTCTCTTTCTCAAGCACAATGAGAAGACTATGTGGATTTGATGATGCCAAAGCTCCCCCTGAGATATTGAGTAGTTTCAGGAAGAAGGAAGATTTGTCTAGGGTGTAGGTCTTCAGATTGATTTTGATTCAAGTTCTCTGTAGATTGTTGAAGCCTGATGAAGGAAGAGGACTAGAGAGATTTTTGTTCAGCAAGTTCTTCTTATTCCTTGTATTTTGCAAAGACAAGAGACCATCAGAGCGAAAAAAAGATTGATTTTCTAACTTCCTTTGATTTTTGTTGTCTCTGTCTTTTTAAGTTCTCTGTATATTTGGAATGACTAACGGCCTGAATTTGAATTCCCAGACAGTACTTAATTCTCTACAAGAATTTAGGAGCCCAAACAGGTAGAATGACGGGTAACATAAATGCACTTCCATAACTCTCTTGACAAAATATTCTGTGAATACCATAATCAATGCTTCATGAGATACGACTATCAGTCTTGAGAATGTCAGCATTAATTATCAGAATATATTTGCCTTAAAATGATTTATCATAACCAAAATAAATACTTCTGACCGGACTGAGAGAACTGATGACTGAAGGTAGTAAAAAAATCGTAGATCTGAGATAACTGCTGAGAAGCACAAGATCGTCGACCTGAGCTCGTAGATCGTGGAGCTCAGTTCAGAGTAGAAGACTCTGAGATCGTCGATGGGAGATCGATGATCGTCGAGCTGAGTTCCTGTGTTCGTCAATCAGATACCTTCTGTTCGTCGAGCTAAGAATTGTTTCTGGACTTAGAATATTTTCTGGAATGACATACTAAAAAATCCAGAAATCGTCGACCTGAGAACTTGGTTCGTCGACCTGAGAATTTGACTTATCTTTCTGAACAGCTCCTGTGAACTGTGTCGACAGATGGTTTTGGGTGTGTTAACCCCTCAGTCCGCAACATACTCCAAGTTTCCAAAGCCCCCATTCAGCAGGCGCGGACAGGATTTGTCCGTCCGCCCAGTCCGGCACTGTCACCAGTCGGGCGCCAAGGATGGTACCCCAGCAGCGGACGCAAAGAGCTGTCCGCTCAGTCCGCCGACGCTTTGGGATCAGATTCTCTAAAGTGGCGGACTCAGTGTCTCGTCCGCCCAGGCCGCCGGCCTCCAGTGGCCGCGCCCAGCAGTAGTGGAAGCTCCAGTTCGCGAGCCCAGTCCGCCCCTTCTGTGCGGACTGGCGTGTTCTTCCTTTTTGCTTCCCGTCACCACTGCCCGGTTCTCCTGTACCCCGGGCAGCCGGTTATTTTAGCCCTGCCCGTTTGGGCAGGCCCCCTATCCTATAAATAGGGGGGAGGTGGTGCACCCAAGGCACGCTGACTCGGACCCAGGAGCCTACTTGTTACAGGCTGCGGACTCGAATCCTGTGCCTTGCGGACTCCCCCTCGCTCTACTCTTGTCCAGCTTTTTCTTTCACTTGTAACCCAATTCTTCTTCAATCAAGGGAAAGCCCGTCGCAAGAGAGGCATTCAGGCCGCGACGGGCGAAGTCTGTTGTTGCCGTGGTTCACGGCCCTGCTCCTCTTTCAGCTCTCATCCGCTTAGTAGATCGCTACTCGCAGTCTCCCTTTTTCCCCCGTGTTCGAACAGTTAGCTGGTTGTGCTCGACCCCCCTTGTGTTTTCGTGCATCAACAGTTAACACGCGGCCTTCAGATCCGAGTAGTGTTTTGAAATCAGCGGACGAAAGATGTCAGACCGCAGAGCCCGCTCTTCAGACCGCTGCAGCTCTTCAGAAGACTCCCTTTGGGACGCAATAGAACAAGCTCGCCTTGAGGCCGAGCAGTCTCACCGGCAGACCGACCAGCGTCTTGACACAATCAGCCAAGCTCTGCTTGCTTTGGCTCAGCGGCTTGCTCCTCAGGCCGCAGCGAACCAAGCGAACTCGCCAGTCCGCCAAACCCCAGCTCGCCGAACTCCGCTTCGGCAGTCGCCAGAAACTCCTCGAAACCCTGCTCAGACCGCCGCCCCTCTGCGCCCTCAAGAGGAAGAGTTTGCTTTCAGAGAGTTCTACAGAGAAGCTGCTAGGGGCACTCCTGCCCGCCAACTCCGCTTTGCTGACCGCCAGTCCGCCGAGCCCGCGGACTCCTCGGCTCCAGTCCGCCCTTTCTATCCTGCAGAGTTTGACACCCCGTCTCCCTTTGTTGACCGAATTCGATGGGAATCGGCCCCGAGCAACTTCAGGGAGCCTCTCATCCCTTCCTATTCGGGAACGACAGATCCAGTTTCTCATCTCCAGGCATTTGAGGGGGCAGTAGCTTTGAGATGCCTCACAGATGCCATCAAGTGTAAATTGCTGGTTACCACTCTCGAAGGGCAAGCGAGAGAATGGTTCTATGAGCTGCCTTCGGGCACTATTTCTTCTTTTGCAGAGCTCCGTAGCCAGTTACTGATGAGGTTTGCTACTTCAAGGAAGAGGAAGAATGGGCCAGCCGCCCTATTCGAGATCAAACAAAGAGATAATGAATCGGTGGCATGATTCGTTGATCGCTTTCAAAGAGAAATTCAGGGGGTGAGGAATGTGAACCCCGACTATTACAAAGTTGCCTTGATCCACGGCCTCCGGGAAGGCCCTCTGAAGTTTAAAGCAACGACAAAGGCACCTGAGACCTATCAGGAGTTGATCGCCATGGTCAACCGCTTCATAGAAGGGGAAAATGCCAATCCGACCTATGTCTCATCCCTGACAGCCAAGGCTGAAGGAAGGGATGCCTCCGCTTCTTCTTCCCGTGGCAAGCCCCCTCGCCCAGACTTCCAGCCTCCGTCTCAAAGAGGCAGGAACTTCCGCAACAAAAAACCTTTCCAAGGCCATCAGCAGTTTCACGAGCAGAGACTGCCGTTGGCCGCCGCTCCCGCCGTTCCTTTGCAAGCTCTTCCCATCCTCCAGCAGGCAGCCTTGCCTGCCCCGTGCTAATATGATGAAAGTCCCATGGGGGACCCTGCAGATCTGGACCTTGACGAAGTCATCCAGATCCTGCAAAGATCAGGAGAGAGGAGGCAAGGGCCTCAGAAGATGTGTAAGCCGAGGGATAATTCACAATTCTGCCAATTCCACAAGGAAAATGGCCATCTGACTGAGGACTGCAAGGCCCTTCGTGCGCTGATAGAGAAGTTGCTTGCCGAGGGCAAGATTGACCTGACCAAGAAGGATTCTCCTTCCTCGTCGAAGCCATCCACCTCGAAGGGCAAAGAGGTAGCTGAGGCTTACCAGGAGTGTGTAGATGTGGAGGATGAAGGCCGTCTGGGGCCGATCAACGTCCCAGTGGAATGCTTTGATGCAAATGATGAAGGGATTCTAGGGCGCCTCTTCTTCATCCATGGTGGAGCTGGGACCGAGTCCACCCGGAAATCTTCAATTTCAAGGGTCACCCAGACAGAGGTGGCTTCTTCTTCCGTTACTCCTCCAAGGGAAGTCGTCACCTTTGGTCCAGAAGATCTTCCTCGTACAGCCAATCCGTTTGATGATGCAGTCGTAATCCAGGCTGGTATTGGGGACTTCACAGTGGACAGAATTCTTGTTGATACGGGCAGTTCAGTCAACCTCCTCTTCAAGTCTACCTTCGAGGCCCTGAGGACCGGAAAGCCTCTGCTTTCCACTGAGGGGCCACTCTATGGTTTCTCAGGAGAGAGGAAAGAAGTGGAGGGCAGCGTCACCTTGCTAGTGAAGCTTGGAGGGGCAACAAAGCAGATACAGTTCATAGTGGTCGACACCCCCAGCAGCTACCATGCCATCTTCGGCAGGCCCCTGCTGAACAAGTATCAAGCGGTGGTTTCCACTTACCACCTAGCCATCAAGTTCTTCGCCGATGGGAGGATGTGCCGGGTCCGGAGTGACCCAAGGAGAGCAAGGGAGTGCTACGTCCGCACTGTCAACATGGTTGAAGCTTCCCTTGCTCCAGCAGAGGCTGCAGAAGCCTCTTCCAGTTCGAAAGTTGCTGCTGATGAAGGTGCTCACCTGGAACCTTCCCAGGTGACGCAAGGAGTCCCCATTGCTGAAGGGGAGGAGAGGAAACTCTCCATCAACTCGGAGCTTCCTGAAGATCAAAAGGCTGAGTTGATTTCCTGCCTGCTAAAGAACCTGGATGTCTTTGCCTGGTCAGCAGAAGACATGCCGGGGGTGGATCCTGATGTAGCTTGCCACCACCTGAATGTTGATCCCAGCTGCAAGCCCATCCAACAGAAGAAGAGGGACGTGACAACAAAGCTTGCAGAGCCAATAAGGGAGGAGGTTGCAAAACTCCTCAAGGCGAATTTTGTTAAAGAAGTGCAATATCCCACCTGGATTTCAAATGTTGTAATGGTTAAAAAACCAGGGAGAAAGTGGCGAATGTGTGTAGACTTTACAAAACTTAATAAAGCATGTCCTAAAGATTGCTACCCCCTGCCTCGGATAGATTCTTTAGTTGATTCCGCGGTAGGATACTCTTACATGAGTTTTTTAGATGCGTTTTCTGGTTATCACCAGATAAGAATGCATAAGCCCGACGTTCCTCACACGTCGTTCATAACTAACGATGGATGTTATTGCTATCTTGTCATGCCCTTTGGGCTTAAGAATGATGGCGCGACCTATCAACGGATGATGGACCGTGTGTTTAACCATCAAAAAGGAAGAAACCTAGAAGTGTATGTAGACGATCTCTTAATTAAGAGTAAATCATTTTCGCTGCACTTGCTAGATCTAGCAGAGACGTTCGCTACTCTGCGTAGATACAAGATGAAACTCAATCCTTTGAAGTGTACTTTTGGAGCGAGTAAGGGGAAGTTTCTTGGTCATCTCCTTACTCCGGAGTGACTTGCCCCCAATCCCGACAAGGTAAAAGCTATTCTTGAAATGCCTACCCCTCGTTCACCGAAGGAAGTTCAGCAGTTAGGGGGAAGGCTAGCAGGTCTTGCAAGATTCCTCTCTCGGGTTGGAGATAGGAGTGCCCCCTTCTTCAAAACTCTCCGCGGTGCATCCAAGTTTGAGTGGACAGAAGAGTGCTCCCATGCTTTTGAGTAGTTAAAGATGCAGCTCACCTCATCGCCTCTGCTTCAGAGTCCCCGGCCAGGAGAGGTTCTTTTCTTGTATCTAGGGGTTGGCCCTGAGGCCGTCAGCTCCGTTCTCCTTCGGGAAGAAGGCAGAAAGCAGTTTCCAATCTACTATGTCAGCCATATCTTGAAGAGTGCTGAAACGCGGTATCCGATCTTGGAAAAGTTAGCCTTGGCACTGGTCATGTCAGCTCGCAGGCTCCGTCCATACTTCCAAGCACATTCAGTCCAAGTCATCACCGATCAACCTTTGAAGGGTGTGTTGGAAAAGCCCGAGCATTCCGGCAGGCTAGCTAAGTGGGCAATAGAACTAAGCGAATTTGAAATCTCCTATGTGCCCAAGACAGCCATCAAAGCCCAAGTCCTAGCAGATTTTCTGATTGACATGCCAGAGTCCAGCTCTGATCAGACAGAAAGGTCACCTTTGGCTTGGACCATCTATGTTGATGGTGCCTCAGGCAGAAGTTCTTCTGGAGCAGGAGTGGTTCTCATCAATCCAAACGGAGTCAAGTTGGAGCAGTCCATCAAGTTCTACTTTCCAGTAACAAATAACCAGGCCGAATATGAATCTCTGCTAGCAGGCTTGAGGCTCGCGAGGGAATTAGGGATCGATCATGTCCACATCAAAACTGATTCTCTTGTAATGGCGTCGCAAGTCCTTGGTAACTTTGAAGCAAGGGAGCCAGTCTTGAAAAAGTATCTAGCTCTTGTGAAAATAGAAATCGGCAGGTTTAAAAGCTTCACCATCGAACATATTCCTAGAACAGAGAATGAGGAGGCCGATTTTCTCTCTAAGCATGGGATGCCTTCAGGAGGCACAACTTCCGAGCTCTTCCGCCCGGCAGTGGTGGAAGGAGATCTGATGCAAGTCGACCAGCGTACCTCTTGGATGGACCCGTTCATCTTATATCTATCAACAGGAAATTATCATCATACAGTTAGAGACAAGAAGAAGTTCAGAATAAAAGCAGCTCACTACTTTCTAGTGGCGGGAATCCTTTATAGAAAGACCTTCCTCTCAACCATGGCCCGATGTGTTTCAGAAGAAGAAGCTCACACCGTTTTGCAAGAAGTTCATTCAGGAGAGTGTGGAAGTCACTCTGGAGCAAGAACTCTTGAAAGACGAGTCCTGCGGCAAGGGTATTTCTGGCCCACAATGAAGAAAGACTCAGAGATCTGTGCCAGAAGGTGTGTTCAATGCCAGAAGTTTGCTCCGCTTCAGCACCAAGCAGCTCAGTCCCTCAGGTCGATTGCAACTCCTTGGCCCTTTGCAGTTTGGGGAATGGATCTCATTGGTCCTTTTCCCTTGGCAAGCGGGCAGCGGCGTTTTATCATCGTAATGATCGACTATTTCAGCAAGTGGATCGAAGCCAAGGCATTGGCTAAGACAACGACTCAGATCGTCAAGAACTTCATTTGGGGGGAAATTGTCTGCCGGCACGGGATACCAATGGCAATAATCACTAACAATGGGCCACAGTTCAACAACTCAGGGATGATAGATTTTTTGCAGGCAGATCGGAACAGAGCTGCGTTTTGCATCAGTTCATCATCCCCGCAGCAATGGACAGGTAGAAGCTGCCAACAAGCAGATCCTCAACTTGCTCAAGAAGAAAGTGCAGAATCTCAAGGGCAGTTGGCTGATCAGCTTCCTTCAGTCCTCTGGTCCCTTAGGACAACGCCATCATCCGCAACCGGGGAGACTCCTTTCAAACTCTCTCATGGCTCAGAGGCACTCATCCCGATTGAATTTGAAGTCCCATCACCCAGAGTGCTGCTTGCAAGAGAAGGTGTTGATGATTGGGCTGAGTTGAATAATGAGGAGATGAGGTTCAGCTTGGAACACATCGAGGAGGTCAGAGATCAAGCGGCTGTAAGGCAGGAAGAGGTCAAAAGGAGGATGGCCCGTTATTTCGATCAGAATATAAGGATCAAACACTTCCAAGTGGGAGATCTAGTTCTAAAGAAGGTTGATGCTGCTGCAAGAGCTGGTTCAGTTGGAAAGCTTAATACAAATTGGGCCGGCCCTTTTGTCGTCAAAGAAGCATTAAAAAGTGGCGCTTATCGCTTGCAAACATACGAAGGAGAGGATATACCACACATGTGGAGTGGGGATGACCTCAAGCGGTTCTATTCTTAAAACCTCCTCCTTCTACTTTCTGTATTCTCTTCAAAAATTATTATGAATAGAAACTGCTTGCTAACACTTCTTCGAGTGTTTTGTTGTAATCATAACAGATAAGGCGCTAAGAGAGATTTCAAAAACGGTTCTACACCCGAACCCCCTTTTTTCTTTCTTATGCTTTCTTTGCAAATGCATTTTCTTAATCAAAGAATCCGTACTGACCTTTTTTCCAGTGTTTTCTCTCTCTCCCAAAGACCTATAACGGTTCCTTGATACCAGGAGACTTCGCCGAGTTCAGCTAGACCTCCCCTAGAGCCGTTGTCATTAGCGTAACACCACGAAGACCACGTGTTGCGGGGAGAGTTCGCACCGTGTAGTGGGAGCTTGCAGGCTCTAGCGCGGTTGGATTCTGGACTTCGGATCCCGGCAGGTACCTGACCCCACCCTTGCATTATGGAGGGCAAGGTGGGTGTAAAGCTCTACCACGCCGCTTTAGGGATATTGTTACAACTTCGATGATCGCGTGAGGAAAGTATGCCGTTCCGGCTCACCTGCCCGCGGGTCATCTTAGCTTGTAACTCTCGAACACTCCATGGTACCCTCAAGCAGTGCCTGCAGGAGACCCACAGCTTAGACTGTACTCGAGGCAAGAGGGCAGGGAACCGTTCCGCCAAGTGAGCATCTTGCTCTTCGCAGGGAATTATTTGGGTTGATTCTATAGCTTGTAGCCCGGTGAGGAAAGTATGCCGCTCAGGCTCACCTGCCCACCTGGTCGCGAGTTATAGGTTCATTTCTGTTTTTAGCGGACTGCTTTTCTCTATCCGCAGAGTCCGCTTATTTGGGTTGATTCTAAAGCTTGTAGCCCGGTGAGGAAAGTATGCCGCTCAGGCTCACCTGCCCACCTGGCCGCAAGCTATAGATCATTTCTATCTTTGGCGGACTGGATTCGTTATCCGCACAGTTTGGAACTTGGGATTACAAGCTGGTTATCTTTAGCGGACTGATTTTCTCTATCCGGTCAGTCCGCCGACTTGGGTTGATCTTATAGCTTGTAGCCCGGTGAGGAAAGTATGCCGCTCAGGCTCACCTGCCCACCTGGTCGCAAGCTATAGATTATTTCTATTATGAGCGGATTGGTTTTCTGTATCCGCTCAGTCCGCAGGGTACATATACAAGTTTATATTCCTGTTATAAGCGGATTGGTCTCCTATATCCGCTCAGTTCGCAAAATGATTTTCATGTTATATAAGTTTGATCACTTCTATTGTGAGCGGATTCGTTTTCTGTATCCGCTTAGTCCGTAGAATGATTCTCGCATTATTTGACAAGTTCATGAATGTGCTTTTATATTATGTGCGGTCTGGCTTGCGGACTACAACTATAACTCAAGTACCCCTGGCATTATCAGCTGGCTGTTCTCTGAGGCAGATGATGAATAAGTTGATGTCTAAATACTTTAATCAACAAGGTTCACTATAAATAATATATCATGCGGACTGCAAGAGAAACTCGACAGAGTCCGCCTGAGTTTCTTGGTCCAAAGTGGAACAATATTCTGTAATCAGCAAGATTCATTATAAATGACATATCGTGCGGACTTCAATTGGAGCTAAACAGCGTCTGCCTGCTATTGTTTTTCTTCTAAAGGCGAACAACAATTATTTCTAATCAGCAAGTTAAAAAGCCCAAGTTTATTAGCATGACGTGCGAACTGCTAAATATCGGTGCGGTGAGCGTGGAAAAAAGAGCATTGCAGAAAGCACACATGCCAAAAAATATCCTTTCTATTTCATCAAAAAATTTTTACATCATTCAAAATGTTCGGCGGACTGCAATCTTGCGTCCGCCACTTTTTACAAAAATTACAAAATGTATACATATGCATTGTTCAATCAGTCCGCTGTCTCTTCTCTGGAGGTGCAGGGCTGTCGCCGACGACATCTACTTCTGGAGAATAATCCCTCGAGTCGCTCTCGCTGCTACCCGACCCTGAACTAGTGGCGGACCCGCTATGCGAGCTGCCAGTAGCAGAGGAAGAAGCAGATGTGTCGGACTCGGCGGACAGATCCTCTCCTCGCCGGCTAGATTCAGCGTTGCCCGCAGGGACTTGCTCTTCGCCTTGAGAGCCTCCGTCTTCTTCTTCTTCGTCTTCATCATCATCATCTTCCTCAATAACTTCTTTTCCTTTTTTGGCTCTTTCCATCGCTGCGACCTGAGGGGCCAGCTCCGGAAAGATCTCCACAAAGGGGACGCCGCCCACTCCCTCCTTCATGAGGCCGTCGCGGGCAAGCCGCTCAACAGCAACCTCAACTGTCTCCATCACAAAAGGGAGCGTGGCGGCCTGGAATTTAGTGTTCTCCAAGTCATAGGCGACCTGCAAAAGCAAGATTGCAAACTATCAGACAGATCGCGGCGAATAGCAAATCCAGATCGCGGCGAATTCAACTCACCGCCAGCTGCTCTCTTTGTCGGGCATTCCTTTCTCCCAGCCGCGCGTTCCTTTCCCTCAGCTCTTTATTATCTTTCTGAAGCTGTTCATTTTGCCTCAACATGTCTCTGGCCAGAGTGGCAACATAATGATTTGTCACCGCGCTATTCGCAGAGGCCTGAGAGGCCAGCAGAGGGAGGTCGGCGGCGGGCACCTTCTTCAGTTCGCTCAAGTTACGCTTTCCGTAGAGAGTGGAGAGCGCAACATGGGCGTGGCGCGTTATCCGCGGACTCCTCCACGAGGGAAGTGCGGTGGATAAGCGGACATGCTTCTCCTTGCTGTGCCAATGGACCATAGGTTTCCCCCTAAGGTCCCTCTGGCTGATGCCAAAGCCGGTCATGGAGAAGCTTTCGGAGGAGGAGTAGTCCGCTGCGGCATCCCCTTCCTCCTTCCTCTTCTTTGCAACCGCTTCTTTCTTCTCCTTTTGTGTAGGAACAAAGCCGCTTGGCGTCTGCGGCAGGTTGGCGGGCACCGCCAAGGTCGCTGCAAAAAGAGAACCAGTTAAAAAAGCATGGTCGCGGCGGATACAAAAGCTGAGTCCGCTAAGCTACTTACTGTCCTCAGGCGTGACGTCCGCTAAGCTCGCTAATAGCGGAAGGTAGTGCTCAATATCAAGCCTGGCGTTGGCCAGGAACTCGACAATTGCGGACTCCAGGTCGTCCAGCTGCACGTTTTTGAAAGCGGAGTCCGCGCGCACCTGCAGATAAGTGTGCGCGAACCCGAGGTCGCCCTCAAAGATTAAGAACCTTGAGGTCCAGTTGTGGATCTTGTTTGGAAGACCCACTACTTTTATCCCCCTGCAATAGAAATAAATTACACCCTTGTAGGGGCGGCCTCCGGAGGCAGTTATGGAGCGGACGGAGAATATTTTGCGGAAGATATTCATTGAGAAGGCAATCCCTTCAGATCGCAGGTAAGAGAGGAAGCTGCAGATCGCAGCGACGGTATTCGGCGCGAGCTGGCCGGGCACCATTCCGTAGTGCTCGAAAATTGCGGCAAGCTCCCATAAGAGCGGGAACTTGAATCCGCTGTCGAAGTGGTCAACTGGAATGGCGATCTGGGTCGCCGTCGAGAAGTTCAATCTTTCCTGTTGTGCGGGTAGGCGGACAAGAATGTGGGAGTCTGCCATCTTCCTTTCAACAAAAGCCGCCAGATCAGCCTCTTTCAAAGTGCATTTTCTGTGGTCGGCAGAGTGGAAGGCGACTGCAACATCAGTACGCGCGGACACCATGTTGCAGGCCGCAGGGTTTCGTTTACTTCAGGAATTTCCTACATAGAGAAAGCAGAAGACAGTATTTATAGATAAAATTTCTGACAGCTTTTTGGCCAGTCCGCGCAGGTCGCGTATTCAATCCGCACAGTCCGCAAAATGTTTAAAAAGCAGCCAAACAAATAGCGCGGATATAAAAGACAAATTAACTTTCCAAAAGAGATTCAAGGCCAAGTTGTGGCCGTCGCAGTTCCCTATCCGCTCAGATCGCGAATTTTCCCACCTGCAGGTTAACAAGAAGTGGACACAGCGCTAGTCCGCACAGTCCGCCACAGATCAAGCCAAGGTTTATAATAAATTAAGCAGATTTATAATCTGCGTCCGCATAGATCGCGATAAAGGTTTAACCGACCACATCACAGCAATGTTTAAAACAATTATACAGAAGTATACATTCAACATAAAAAATGAGCACCGCGGACTCAGCGGTCTCTATTTTCAGTTCGCTTCTCTGCCCTATCCCGGCATAGATGAGCCGCCTGATCGCTTATCTGAAGGATTTCACTATATACGCGGCAGAGATGATGATGAATGACGTTTATAGTCCGGTGCATATGGGCAGCTTCCCGGTCTACTCGACTAAGGGGCACCATTGGCTCCGCTGCCGGTCTCAGCTCCTCGTCCGCAGCACGTGCGACACCACCTGTCGGTGCGGCGATCTCGGAAGCCGCGCGGTCTGGTACTCGCGGCCTCCGGTCAGCGATCTCTGCAGCCCGCTTCCCTTTCTCCTCACGCACAGACGCGAAGTGTTTGCCCTTGTAGTAGCGGACATCATCCGTGAGCCTTTTCTTCTCCTTATCAGACCTCTCCAGCGCCCTGGAAATGCTGGCGATCTGATCCTTCAGAGCCATCTCGCGCTCAGCAAATTGTTTTTCACGCGCGGCGAACGCTTCCTCACGCTCCTTGGCTTTCTCCAACTCTTTTTCCAAGCATTCCATTTCGAATTGAAATTTCTTCTCTAACTCTTGAACCATATTCAGGCTGGGTGGCTCGTCTTCCGCGGGTTCCATATTTGAGACTGCGTCAGCACCGGGGTTCGGCGTGACTGTGATCTCGCCACTCTCGGTAGAGTCCGGCGGCGACTTCCCACCTGCAACAAACAAAGTCAACTCCACATTCAAAGGCAGCTCGCGGCGGACACGAAGAAAGGATGAAAAATCACTTTGAGACATAGCAGCAGCGAGTCGCCGACTATCGAAGAAGATTGGACGCCTTGCCCGCTCCGGGTCAAAGACGCTTAATCGCTTCCTCCATTCGCGGTGGACCTTAGCTCTTTTCTCAACAGCAGAGCTTGTCGACACTACAATATCGTCCGTCTCCGTGATGATCTTTATGGGCTTCGATTTCCGCGGCGGCGACCTGTAAAGCCACTTGCGCTGAAAATATTTAGGCGCAGGTTGAAGTTTACCTGACCGCAGCAGCTCCGCGACAATCTGCAAATCCTCAGCAGCTTTGTCCGCGGCGATCTGCTTCGAGGCCGCCCCGACTGCAGCAACATGAGCAACTATTTGCTTCTTTTGCTCCGCTATCTTCTCCCTCAGCCTCTCCCTCTCCTCTTCCTCCGCAGCGGACAGAGATGGGAGTTCGTCGCCCTTGTCTCCAGCGGTCTCCGCCTCATTCTGCTGCAGGACAACCAGCAAGGAGTCGTGGATTAAGTCAAGTTGGCCGACGTCTATGGAATCAATAATCTCATCCGTGGAATGACTGACCGTGGAAAGAGAATTGTCCCCCCGGATTTGGGCCTCCGGTGTTATCAGGTCGCTGTCGGGGACTTCTTTGTCGCGCGGCCTGTGTTGCAAGTCCGCCTCACCGGTCCGCTTGGAGATATTCTTCTCCTTCATAGCGCGCAGCTTCTTCTCCACCCGCTCAGCGACGGTCGCTCCGCTCCTCTTCCTCTTCTTCCTCTTGGCTGTCTCCTCAGCAGGATCCGCGGCGGACCCCAAAGACTGGTCTTCGCGGACAGACACCGGGTTCGCAGCCGTCGTTGCTTTTGGAAGCATACCGTCCTCTTCCTCAGTCCGCCTATCTTCGTCATCCAGGTTGACAATAGGCACCTGGGCATTAGGAGAAGATATGTCGGCCTCAGTGCGTTCGCCAGCAGTATCCGCCGATGTCGCGGTTTTCTGGGAATGGATGGAGTCCGACAAGGTCGTCATCCTCTCGCTCAGTGGTTCAGCATCAACTGCGGCTTCTCCGCGAGCAAATATATCAGTAGGGCGGGCTGACTTCTCCGCGGGCTTCTCGTTCTGGGAGTTTTCTCCTGCAAGGCGGACAGGATCTTGTCTTGCCGGCCTCTTTGCAATTTTCTTAGTCTTCATTGGCGTTGACGGCTCCGAGTCGCCTTTGGCAGTGAGGCTAGAGAGGAATGCACCAAGTCTTGCCATGCCGGACTGGAAAGTTGAGACCGCAAGTGGTGAGTATCGCCCCGTGTCGATCGAGATTCTCGGCAGATCCAGACCCTCCAGCAGTATTTATAGCTTTGGCGGCATTTTCGAGGTTTGCGGACTCGGCGGTTAAAGAAACATTTTCGAAGTTTTTCTGGAAACTTAAAAATGTGCGGGGATTATGTTAACCCCTCAGTCCGCAACATACTCCAAGTTTCCAAAGCCCCCATTCAGCAGGCGCGGATAGGATTTGTCCATCCGCCCAGTCCGGCACTCTCACCAGTCGGGCGCCAAGGATGGTACCCCAGCAGCGGACGCAAAGAGCTGTCCGCTCAGTCCGCCGGCGCTTTGGGATCAGATTCTCTAAAGTGGCGGACTCAGTGTCTCGTCCGCCCAGGCCGCCGGCCTCCAGTGGCCGCGCCTAGCAGCAGTGGAAGCTCCAGTTCGCGAGCCCAGTCCGCCCCTTCTGTGCGGACTGGCGTGTTCTTCCTTTTTGCTTCCCGTCACCACTGCCCGGTTCTCCTGTACCTCGGGCAGCCGGTTATTTTAGCCCTGCCCGTTTGGGCAGGCCCCCTATCCTATAAATAGGGGGGAGGTGGTGCACCCAAGGCACGCTGACTCGGACCCAGGAGCCTACTTGTTACAGGCTGCGGACTCGAATCCTGTGCCTTGCGGACTCCCCCTCGCTCTACTCTTGTCCAGCTTTTCCTTTCACTTGTAACCCAATTCTTCTTCAATCAAGGGAAAGCCCGTCGCAAGAGAGGCATTCAGGCCGCGACGGGCTAAGTCTGTTGTTGTCGTGGTTCACGGCCCTGCTCCTCTTTCAGCTCTCATCCGCTTAGTAGATCGCTACTCGCAGTCTCCCTTTTTCCCCCGTGTTCGAACAGTTAGCTGGTTGTGCTCGACCCCCCTTGTGTTTTCGTGCATCAACAGGGTGTCGACACAAGTCCTTCTGGTGTCGACTGATACTGTCGACTAATAATCTGTGAACTGTGTCGACACAAATCCTTCTTATGTCGACTGAGCTAATGTCGACTAATATTATCTGTGTCGACTGATAGTCTGTGTGTCGACACAAATCTTCTGGGTGTCGACACAGCCTCTCTGTGTGTCGACACAATTCTTCTGGGTGTCGACACAACCTTTCTGTGTGTCGACACAATTTTTCTGGGTGTCGACACAGCCTTTCTATGTGTCGACACAATTCTTCTGGGTTTCGACACAACTGCTTGAGTCTCTGACAAGCTGTTGTAGGCTGATCCATGTGATGTTGGCTCTTGTCCTAGACTAAAGAAATAAACCTATGACCTTGACTATACATTTTGGGTTAGTCTAAGCAAACCTAATAGTGATTCTTACACAAATCAGAACTAGGGTTCCAACAATATCCTCCTATTTGGGTGAGGACACTATTTACATAACACAAAGAAAATACAAAGCAATAAACTGGAGTATTTGCTTCTGCTGTTGCTATTGCTGATGTTGTTGTTGATGTCGAACCTTGCCCAAACCTGTGTCAATACAATCTGTATCATCATAATCTGCTTCTACTATTTCTGGAATTAGTACTGCTGCTGGAACTGCTGCAGCTTCATTGGTCATCTATATCTGCACAAAATTTCTGAAACACTTCTTCTTCCTGTACTGCTGGAGGAGACTGATCTTGAAGGTCTGCTGAGGCTGAACCTGCTGCATCTTCATTGGATACCTCCCCCTGCCTAGTTTCAGTGAAAACTGGAAGCAGGCCCCTAGATGATGAAGGGACAGAGGAAGCAGAAATGGAAGCAGAAAGGGAGTAGTCATTTGTTGAGGAAGAGTAAACCCATTCTTTGATCTCAGCAACAGATAGTTTGATCCGTGTTGACATGAACGTCTTCAGACCTAATTGAAAGATAGGATCACAGTGACTGATCGATTTGAATTCGACGTGGAAACTAGTGTCGAACTTCATATTTAAAAGAGCTGCCGTAGAAATCGCCATGGAAGATCTGTAGACTCAAGAGAGAAGAGATCAAGGTCAAAGGGAAAATAGAATATGAAAAAGCGGGACAGAGATCGAAGAGAAACCTACATATAGGTTTTTGGAATAGAAAAGACGATCTCTGTTTGACGATAAAAACAAAAACGTCGATCTTAGGTCAAAGATTAATTTATAAACAAATAATATCTTTAGTCTCTGATCTCAGTCAGAAATTGATAGTTGAGCATAGCTTGACGATCAATTTACTGAAGCAAAGTTGTCGATCTTTGGTCGACGATTTTTGTCTTCACACAGAGCTGTCGTCAAATGTAGTTCGACCATTTAGCTCAAGAGCTGTTCGAAGATCGTCGATCTTCGTTCGGCGATTTAGAAACAGATCCAAAAATAAAAGACAAAAATTAAATTAATCCTTCCCATTGATCATTCCAAGCTAATTCAGGAAGAACATGTGCTTATTTTCATCAAGGGGTTTGGTGAGAATATCTGCTCTTTGAAAATTAGTGGAGATAAAGTCTAGATTAATTTTCTTTTTGTCTACAATATCTCTAATGAAATGATGTCTTATATCTATATGCTTTGTTTTAGAATGATGCACTGGATTATGTGCTATAGATATAACACTAGTATTATTACAGAAGATGGTTGAATTATTTAAATTGAAACCATAATCTAAGAGTTGGTTTTGTATCCACAAAATCTGTGAACAGCAACTGCCAGCAGCCATATATTCAGCTTCAGCAGTAGATGTTGATACAGAGGTTTGCTTCTTACAAAACCAGGACACAAGTCTATCACCCAAGAACTGGCAAGTTCCTGAAGTGCTCTTTCTGTCCACTCTGCATCCAGCATAATCAGCATCTGAAAATCCAGTCAACTCAAATTCTAACTTTGTTGGATACCAGAGTCCTAGATTAGGACAACCCTTTATATATCTTAAAATCTTTTTTATGAAAATAAGATGAGATTCTTTAGGGTTCACCTGGAACCTAGCACATAAACATGTTGCAAACATGATATCTAGTCTTCTTGCTGTTAGATATAGTAGGGATCCAACAATGGCCCTATACCTGGTCTGATCAACAAGTTTTCCATGTTCATCAGTGTCTAATACTGCATTGGCAGCCATGCGAGTCTTCATAAAAGATGCATCAGCCATCCCAAACTTCTTAATAAGCTCATTAGCATATTTAGATTAGGAAATGAAGATACTATCAGGAGATTGTTTCACTTGGAGACCAAGGAAATAAGATAACTCTCCCATGTTGCTCATCTCAAATTTAGAATACATTAGATTAGAAAATCTCTTGCACAATTTGGGATCAATAGAACCAAATATAATATCATCTACATATATTTGTACTAATAAGATTTTATCATGATGCAATTTTGTAAAAAGGGTTTTATCTACCATGCCTCTAGAAAAACCATGCCCTAAAGGAAAGCTGGCTAAGGTCTCATACCAAGCTCTTGGAGCTTGCTTTAAACCATAGAGAGTCTTATGCAGTTTAAAAACATGAGAGGGGGAAGTTGGAGACACAAAACCTGGAGGTTGTTCTACATAAACCTCTTCTTGTAGTACTCCATTTAGGAAAGCACTCTTGACATCCATCTGATAAACTGTGAACTTTTTGAAAGCAGCATAGTCTAGAAAAATTTTTATAGCTTCTAGCCTGACAACTGGAGCAAAGGTCTGATCATAGTCAATTCCTTCCTCTTGCCTATATCCTTGAGCAACAAGGCTAGCCTTGTTCCTCACAATCACACCTTGGGCATCAAGCTTATTCCTGAAAACCCACTTAGTTCCAATTACTGGATAGCCTTTAGGACTTGGAACCAAGTCCCAAACTCTACATCTTTCAAATTGATTTAGTTCCTCTTGCATTGCAATGATCCAATGCGGATCTTGCTCAGCATCAGTTATGGATTGAGGTTCAATTTGAGAGAGAAAATAGGCATACATCACATCATGGTTGAGTTGATGTCTTATCTGTACACCTGCTGATATGTCTCCAATTACTTGGGATCTAGGGTGATCCCTAAGTGTGATAAAAATCAGATGGTGGAGTTGGTTCAACAACAACAATTGGAGTGAATTCCTCTTGTGGAATTACTTCTGCTGTTGGAGGAAGTTCAATTTCTTCCATAGAGTCTTCTTCACTGTCTTCATTTGCTTGTGGTGAGGGATGAGATATCACCTTCTGGGTGAGATTTAAGTCATCCAGCTTTTTACATAGACTTGGTACCTGCAGATGATCACTGGTAGAAGCTTCCTTCTCCTTGTAAAACATATTAGCTTCATCGAATGTAACATGTATTGACTCTTCAATTTTGAAGGATGATTTATTGAGAACCCTATATGCCTTGCTAACTTGGGAATATCCTAGAAAGATTGCCATTGTAGCTTTGGCTTCAAACTTTTTAAGATAATCTTTGTTGTTATTATGTATATAACTGATACAACCAAAAATTCTAAAGTAGTCTATTTTAGGTATCTTCCCCTTCAGTAATTCATAGGGAGTCTTGTCTGAAAGAACTAGTGCCTAAACACCTAGGGGGGGGGGGTGAATAGGTGCACTTAATCTTTTTAACTTTTAAGGCAGAAACACTGAATTATTAGACCTGTTTATGCAATTCTTTACAGCAATTCAGCACACAGATAACACAGCAATCACAGAATTAATCACACACATAGAACACACAGATTTTATAGTGGTTCCCCAAGGTCTGGGTACATCCACTTTCCCCCTTCGCCTATCTAGTAGTGTACTAGATTTGGCCTAACTTCTCCTCTTCTCCTCAGATCCTCAGATCTTACAACTCAGAACCCCAAATACGTTCCTACAACTCAAGCACAAAAGCCCTACCACTCAGTCTTCACCAAGACCTACACTCAGCCTTCTACAAGGCCTACACTCAGCCTTCAACAAGGCCTACACTCAGAGAAATGTATCTCCTACACTCAGGCACACAAGCACTACCACTCAGCCTTTATAAATATAGGCTTACAACTCAGATCCCTTAGGATCCTACAGAAAATAAAGAGTACAAAGATTAATAACCACAACTCTGATTGAGAAAGATGAGTTGACTGACTTCTTGATGAGTTCTTGAAAGAACTTTGCAGAGATCAACCTCCCTTGGCTTTCTTCAAAGCTTCTTAAATTAGAACACATTAGGGTTGTATCTCTATGCAGATGATCTTCAATCAACTGCTGACTTGAGAATCAGATCACAATCTGAAACTTTCTTAGCATCCTGGTTCAATAGCTGTCTTCTTAAAAGGAGCTCTCTCTCTCCAACTTCTTAGATCTTCACTTGAAGGTCTTCTTCTGGTTGTGTTGTTTATCACTTCATTTATTGCTATCTCTACTCTCTTCTGTTGAAGGAGTAAGCCTTTATATAAGCTTTCTTCATGGTGACCGGCTGATCCAGTTTCTAACGATCTTCTGACAGCTCTGACAGTAGGAGTTGACCGGTTGAAATGACAGCTGTCAAGTCATCTAGTCACTTCTTTAAATCTCTGTCACTGTCTGAAAGTATCGAGACAGATAGTCTTTATGTGTCGACACAAATAGACCAAGTGTCGACACAATTAGACTAAGTGTCAACACTAACCTTCATGGTATCGACACAACTGCTTGCGTTGTTGAAATAGCTTCTCGACACCGCTTCTTCAGAATGTGTCGACACTGATCCTGTGTGTCGACACAAGTCCTTCTTCTTCAATACTTAGTTGATTTCAGCTAACTGTCGACACAACTTCTTTGTGTCGACACATCTTCTTGTGTTGAAACTTGCTAAGTGTCAACACATCTTCTTCGTGTCGACACATGCCTTCTGTGTTGAAACTTTTGCTGAGTGTAGACACATTCTTCATGTGTTGAGACTTTACTGAGTGTCGACATAGCCTCCTAGTGTCGACACATGTACTTGAACTTTGTTGATGTTTTGCTGAGTGTCAACACAGCCTCCTAGTGTCGACACATGTACTTGAACTTTGTTGATGTTTTGTTGAGTGTCGACACAGCCTCCTAGTGTCGACACAGATATTGTTGACAATTATTCATTGTGTGTCGACACAACCTGTATGTGTCGACACATTTCTTCTGGTGTCGAAACAATTACTCTAAGTGTCGACACAGCTTCTCTAGGTGTCGACACAAGCCTCCTTAAGTGTCGACACTTTTCTTCTGGGTGTCGACACATGGACTTATAAACTTTTCCTGCAAACCTGCAGTTACTTATCCTGCACAAATAAACTCAAAGCACATCAAATACACCTTGATGTATATCATTGAGTAGGGTGAGGCTTCTTCAAATCAGGTACATATATTCCAATGTACCCAACAATCTCCCCCAATTTGGAGAAGTCATAACACTTAGTCAATGATATACACCATACATAACAAATTTTTAGTATGATGTAAAATAGTAATATATGACATGGTAAGAACTTAAACATGTATAAACAGAATATGTATAAACAATTTTCTCAGAATAATTAATATAATAGATTTGAATCATGACACAATGTTCTTACAAATTCCAACATTTTCATTAGTCAAAGGTTTACAAAGAATTTTAATACAAATGATTACAATTTGTAAACTTAAGAAAATGCTATCTTCTGGCTGCTCTGGTTCCTTGATTACAATCCCCTTTCCAGATTGAATCTTTGCTTGAACTGGAGCTTCATTGTCATCATCAGCAGCAGGCTTCTTCCCTTTGAGATCTTTCTTTTTCAGCTCTTCAGCCTTTATCTTTTGCCTTTCAAAATAGTGATAAAGCTTATGGAAATACTTGCAAGGCTCTTGTGTATTAGGAGGTAGCTTTCCCAGTTTAGCGTTCCTTCTATATTGTACAACGACCTCTTGCCTATTCTCATGTTTTCTCCACTCCAGATCAGAATACCACTTGCCTCTATCCAGGACATTATCCTTAGCAGCCTTCCAAGCAGTCAAGATGATATTCCTGGATGTGGGGCTCCATTGTTCAAATTCTGGCCTTAATTCTGCTTGCTCTCTGAATCTTTTCTTAGATAATTGAGCATCTTGTTCTTTTAACAAAGCCTCTTGTTCTTTTAGTATTGCCTCTGGCACAGGCTGGACAACTTTCTCTACGATGACATTGTGAGCATCTTCAGGAGGACTATACATAGTCTGTATCTCTTGATGTATCATGTCAAAGTCTACAGGAGGGTATATCACTTGAGCCACTTCAGCTTGTTCTCCTCCAAGGTATGCAGGATTGTTGCCAGACTCGGCCACATTGTCATCATCACATAAAGGTGGATATCCAAGGGTGGCTCTGATGGAATTTAAAATGCATTTGACATGATCAGAGCCTGCCTTGACTAATACCCTCTCCTCCTTTATGACTTCTCTCTTTATATGATCCCTCAGATCAACTTTCCTGAAATCTTATCTGTGCATTCAGATTGTTAGCTCCATCTTTATAGAAAGGTTTTAACCTTTAGAGTTTGTCAGTAATTGCCTTCTGAGAATCTTCAATGACATTTTTCACAGCAGTGAGACTCTCCTGTAATTTCTTATCAAATATTTCTTTGGCAGTGACACTTACTGTAGTCTGAGCAGTAGCTATATTTTTCATTTCAGTTGTTATGGCATTATGTGAAGCAGTGAGATTATCATTCATCCTTATCTGGTTTTCTAGGACATAGCCTTGCTTCACTACAATGTCATCGGGCTTCGGTGAGCATGTCGACAAACAATGGCGAAAACCTATTTTTACTTTTCTAGAATCGAAGAAGAAAAGGCGCGTAAAAATACTTAAATTGTGTCGACACTGTTGAAAAGTGTCGACACTTACATATAATGTCTCGACAACTATGTGTCGACACAAGTATAGTCGACAGAATATATGTGTCGACACTTGTATATGTGTCGAGACCACTTAGCTCGACACTTAGTCGAGACTCTACTAGACTAATTCTGTGTAAATCCTAAGTGTCGACACCACCCTGGATGTGTCGACATCTACACTGCATGTGTCGACACAAATTCTCTGAAGTGTCGACACAGACTTCCTAGATGTGTCGACACCATTTCTCTGAAATGTCGACACCACTTTTATGTGTTGACACAGACAACTCTGTGTGTCGACACCATTTTACTTAGCCAATTTTTGTAAACTATTCTAAGTTTATCATCCCTAATTCAATTTTAAATTTACTGAATTTGGTTTCATTTAAGGGCTTAGTATACATATCAGCTAACTGATTTTCTGTCTTAACATACTCTAGGGAAATATCTTCTTTTTCCACATGTTCTCTTAGAAAATGGTATTTTATTTCTATGTGCTTAGTCCTACTATAAGAGACAGGATTATTTGCAATAGAAATGGCACTAGTAGAATCACAAAAATAAAGATGTTCTACTTACTTGAATACCATAATCTTCTAGTTGGTGTTGTATCCATAGTAGTTGTGCACAGCAGCTTCCTGCAGCAACATACTCTAATTCAGCTGTGGATATAGCCACACTGGTCTGCTTCTTGCTACTCCATGATATCAGCCTTCCACCTAGAAATTGACAGGTACCTGTGGTACTCTTTCTATCTTCCTTGTAGCCTGCAAAATCTGCATCTGAATAACCTGTCAGTTCAAAATCTCCATTCCTAGGGTACCAAAGGCCTAGATAAGGAGTGCCCTTAAGATATCTCAAAATTCTTTTGACTGCTATCAAATGAGATTCTTTAGGGCAAGCTTGGTACCTAGCACAGACACATGTAGCATACATGATATCTGGTCTACTTGCAGTCAAATATAGTAGGGAGCCAACTATCCCTCTATACAAAGTTTCATCTACAGGTTTCCCTGCATTATCTTTGCATAAAGACATTGTTGACCCCATAGGAGTTTTCATGGTAGTGGATGATTCCATACCATACTTCCTTATCAATTCTAAGGTGAACTTAGACTGGCATATGGATAAACCATCCTCAGTCTGTCTAACTTGGAGACCCAAGAAGAACTTAAGTTCCCCCATACCGCTCATTTCAAATTGTCCTTGCATTAGTTTTGCAAACTTTTTGCAAAGACTATTTTCTGTAGACCCAAATATTATGTCATCTACATATATTTGGACTAAGATAATCTTGCCTCTGGATTCCCTAAGGAATAGAGTCTTGTCTATTTTCCCCCTTGAGAATTTGTTCTCAATGAGGAAACTAGACATGGTTTCATACCAAGCCCTAGGGGCTTGTTTCAACCCATACAAAGCCTTCCTAAGTCTATATACATAATCAGGTTCAAGAGAATCTACAAAACCTGATGGCTGCTCTACATAGACTTCTTCCTTCAGGTTTCCATTCAGAAAAGCTGACTTAACATCCATTTGATAGACCTTAAATCCTTGGAATGTTTCATAGGCAAGGAACATCCTTATTGCATCCAATCTTGCTACTGGAGCAAAGGTCTGATCAAAATTAATACCTTCTTCCTGCCTATATCCTTTTGCAACAAGTCTAGCTTTGTTCTTTATAATAATTCCATTCTCATCCAACTTGTTCCTAAAGATCCACTTAGTTCTAATAATGTTGTGGCCCTTTGGTTTAGGAACAAGCTCCCAGGCCTTGCATCTTTTGAACTGGTTTATCTCCTCTTGCATGGTCTCAATCCAATGAGGGTCTAGGATTGTTTCTTCAAATTTCTTTGGCTCTACTTGGGATAGAAAGCTGGAGTAGAGAACTGAACTTAGATTCCTACCCATTGTTTGTACCCCTTGTCTGAGATCTCCAATAATTTGATAGGCTGGGTGATCTTTTAAATGCCTATTTGCTGGAGGCAGTCTGTCTTCTGGTTGTACACCTTCAGCTTCTTCATTCAGCAGCTCCTCTTGGTCTTCTTCAGCAATAGGAGTATCTTGTACTCCCCCTGGACAGCAGCCACTATCATCCACTTGCTGACTTGCAGTAGAACCTTCTTCAATAGTAAGCTTGTCCATCTTCTCAGTCACATATGTGGAGCTGCAAACACTTCTAGGCAATTCATTATTAATGAGTCTAGCTTCATCAAAAACTACATGAACAGACTCTTCTACAACTTGAGTAGTCAAATTGTAGACCCTATAAGCCTTACTGTTGTTGCTGTACCCAACAAAGATCTCCTTTTGGGATTTGGCAGCAAACTTGGTTAAATAAGACTTACCATTGATAAGTATATAGCATTTACAACCAAAGATCCTGAAATAGGATAGATTTGGTTTTCTGCCCTTCACAATCTCATAGTGGGTCTTCTTGTAGCTCTTGGTGATAGTAGCCCTATTGATCACATGACATGCAGTATTAACTGCCTCAGCCCAGAAATATTCTGGGAGAGATGTGTCACTCAATAGGGTTCTACCAGCCTCTATCAAGGTTCTATTTTTCCTTTCAGCAATACCATTTTGTTGAGGTGTTCTTGGTGAGGAAAATTCCTGAAATATCCCAAACTCTTCACATAGCTTTGTCATACTATCAGACTGGAATTCAGTACCATGTTCACTTCTTATTTTGACCATTATACTGTCTAACTCATTCTGAATTTGTTTGACAAAACTATAAAAGATACTAGGAGTTTCAGATTTTTCCCTTAGGAAGAATACCCAGGAAAACCTTGAATAATCATCTACAACCACAAATGTGTAGACCTTCCTACCTAGGCTGTGAACTGGCATAGGACCAAAAAGATCCATATGTAAGAGGTATAGGCACCTCACAACATCTTTGTTCTCAATGCTATTAAAGGTGGATCTGGTCTGCTTGCCTTTCTGACAAGCTGAGCATATCCCAACCTTTATGCACTTAACTTGAGGACCATTCCTCACTAACTCTTTGCTAAAGAGATGACCAATTGTCTTATAGTTAAGATGAGCCAGCCTCTTGTGCCATTTAACACAATGTGAGACTTTCTCATTAGCTACAAGACAAACAAGAGAAACAATGTTCTCACACATAATGTCTAGACAATAGACATTTCACTTCCTATATCCTGTCAGAATGATCTTTTGATCACTTGACCTACTGATATGACAACCATCCTTGACAAATGAGATGTCATATCCTAAATCACTCAGCTGACTTATGCTAATGAGGTTATGTTTCAAACCCTTTACATAAGCCACTTGAGTAATTGTAATTAGGTTGCTAGAAATGTTACCAAAGCCTTTGATGATTCCTTTTTCTGAACCACCAAAGGTAACTTTAGGACCATCCTTGATTGGTGTATAGTCCTTCAGCAATCCCCTAGTTCCAGTCATGTGGAACATCCACTGTCCAAGTACCATATAGGGGCATGACCACTTGTACTCACCTGCAAAACAGATTACTTAACCTTAGAACCCAAATAATTCTTGGGTCCTTGGTGCAAGTTAGTCTGACTTTTAACAAAACTACCTGTAGCTTTTCTAGCAGGCAGTTTGCTACTCACCTTGACACTTGAATTGTGCCAACAGTCTATGGCAAAGTGGCCTATCTTGCCACAACACAAGCACTCAAACCTGTTGTACCTTTGTTGGGATACAACCCTGGCTGTAGTATCTACAACAAGCTTTTTGTTAAGTGCTGGGGCTTTGCCCTTAGACTTGGACCTAACTGTCCTGGCAGGTTTTGTAAACCCCAATCCAGTCTTACCCTTTTGAGGAATAAACTCATCTATCAAAGGTAAAACTGATTTTGGTTTAGAAAAGCTTGCTACAATATCTCTCTCCTTCTGAAGTCTAGCCTCCAGATTTCTAATTTAATCATTCTTGAATGTAATAGTACCCATCTGAATAACAGTAATGTTCTTCAGCCTGGCTATTTCATTTAGTTTCTGATCAAGCAGCTTGTCAAAATATGTTGCAGCCACTTTGAGACTAGCAATCTCCTTAGCCTGAGTTTTGGCCAAGAGTTTGTTTTCTTCAAAGCCTGCAACAATACTCTATATTCATCAATCAACTGATGAATGTCTTCTTCAGATTCAGATCCACTCACATCACTTGATGCTGATGTATCTGATTCTGATCCAGCACTCAAACTTGAACTAGAAGAACAAACTTGTACTTGGTCTAGGCTGATCCTGGATCTTGTCTCCTTCTGATAAGGCCATCAGTCCCTTGCACTGAATGTCCTCATGCTCATAAATTGAGTTCATTAGCTGCATGAACTCATTTTCTTCTTCTTCAGCAAACAAGCCAATATAGGCTTCAGCTTTTGAATCTGTTTCTGAAGATGACATATCAGTCAGACTTTTATCCTTCTTAGCAACAAAGGACCTTTCCTTTTTGCCCTTAAATTGAGTCTTCTTCTTGTCAGTGGACTCTTTCCTCTTTTCTGGACAATCAGCTATTACATGTCCTTGTCTATTGCAACAATAGCATACTATCTTTGAGGATGTAGTTTTACTAGACTTGGACTTTCTCATGTCATTCCTTGATGACTTCCTGTTTTGATAATAGTCATCTTTTGTATGTGAAGAGGATGGCTTGGACCTCCACTACTTCTTCTTTAGAAACTTCTGAAAATGCCTAGTAAATGCAGCAAAGTCTTCATCACTTTCACTGCTTTCTGACTTCTTGCTATCTGAAGTATCTGTCTCAGCCTCATCAACTTTTTGAGGTGGAGATGGAGACTTGCTTTTATATTTCCTAGTAGCTTCCGTCTTGAAGGCCACAGCTCTTTCTTTGTGCTCCACCCTAGTAGTCTTTTCTTCCTCCTTCCTTACCAGTAACTTCATCTCATAAGATAACAGTTTTCCAAACAAAGTTTGTTAACCCCTCAGTCCGCAACATACTCCAAGTTCCCAAAAGCCCCCATTCAGCAGGCGCGGACAGTATTTGGCCGTCCGCCCAGTCCGGCACTGTCACCAGTCGCCAAGGGTGATACTCCAGCAGCGGACGCAAAGCCCAGTCCGCTCAGTCCGCCGGCGCGTTGGGCAAGTCTCCAGCGGCGGACGCAGTATCCCGTCCGCCCAGGCCGCCAGACTCCAGTGGCCGCGCCCAGCAGCAGCAGTGGAAGCTCCAGTTCGCGAGCCCAGTCCGCCCCTTCTGTGCGGACTGGCATGTTCTTTCTTTTTGCTTCCCGTCACCGCTGCCCGGTTCTCCTGTACCCCGGGCAGCCGGTTATTTTAGCCCTGCCCGCTTGGGCAGGCCCCCTATCCTATAAATAGGGGGGAGGTGGTGCACTCAAGGCACGCTGACTCGGACCCAGGAGCCTACTTGTTACAGGCTGCGGACTCGATTCTTGTGCCTTGCGGACTCCCCTTTGCTCTGCTTCACTAGTCTTTTCCTTTCACTTGTAACCAAACCCTTCTTCAATCAAGAGAAAGCCCGTCGCAAGAGAGGCATTCAGGCCGCGACGGGCGAAGTCTGTTGTCGCCGTGGTTCACGGCCCTGCTCTTCTTTCAGTCCTCATCCGCTTAGTAGATCGCTACTCGCAGTCTCTCTTTTTCCCCCGTGTTCGAACAGTTAGCTGGTTGTGCTCGACCTCCCTTGTGTTTTCGTGCATCAACAGTTAACACGCGACCTTCAGATCCGAGTAGTGTTTTGAAATCAGCGGACGCAAGATGTCAGACCGCAGAGCCCGCTCTTCAGACCGCTCCAGCTCTTCAGAAGATTCCCTTTGGGACGCAATAGAGCAAGCTCGCCTTGAGGCCGAGCAGTCTCGTCGGCAGACCGACCAGCGCCTTGACACAATCAGCCAAGCTTTGCTCGCGCTGGCCCAGCGGCTTGCTCCTCAGGCCGCAGCGAACCCAGCGGACTCGCCAGTCCGCCAGACCCCAGCTCGCCGAACTCCGCGTCGGCATTCGCCAGAAACTCCTCGGAACCCTGTTCAGTCCGCAGCTCCTCTGCGCCCTCAGGAAGAGGAGTTCGCCTTCAGGGATTTCTTTAGAGAAGCTGCCAGGGGCACTCCAGCCCGCCAGCTTCACTTTGCTGATCGCCAGTCCGCCGAGCCCGCGGACTCCTCGGCTCCAGTCCGCCATTTCTATCCTGCAGAGTTTGACACCCCGTCTCCTTTTGTTGATCGAATTCGATGGGAATCAGCTCCAAGCAACTTCAGGGAGCCTCGCATCCCATTCTATTCAGGATCGACAGATCCCATTGCTCATCTCCAGGCATTTGAGGGTGCAGTTGCGTTGAGATGCCTCTCAGATGCAATTAAGTGCAAATTGTTGGTTACCACTCTCGAGGGGCAAGCGAGGGAGTGGTTCTACGAGCTGCCTTCGGGCACAATCTCTTCTTTCGCGGAGCTTCGCAACCAGCTGATGTTAAGGTTTGCCACCTCGAAGAAGAGAAAGGATGGGCCAGCTGCCCTATTCGAGATCAAGCAAAGGGATAACGAATCAGTAGCAAGATTCGTTGATCGCTTTCAGAGGGAGATCCAGGGGGTGAGAAATGTGAACCCCGACTACTACAAAGTTGCCTTGATCCATGGCCTCCGGGAGGGCCCTCTGAAGTTCAAAGCCACAACCAAGGATCCAGAGACCTATCAGGAGTTGATCGCCATGGTCAACCGTTTCATAGAAGGGGAGAATGCCAATCCGACTTACGTCTCATCCCTGACAGCCAAGGCTGAAGGAAGGGATGCCTCCGCTTCTTCTTCCCATGGCAAGCCCCCTCGCCCAGATTTCCAGCCTCCGTCCCAAAGAGGCAGGAACTTCCGCAACAAAAAACCTTTCCAGGGCCATCAACAGTTTCATGAGCAGAGACTGCCGTTGGCCGCCACTCCCGCCGTTCCTTTGCAGGCTCTTCCCATCCTCCAGCAGGCAGCCTTACCTGCCCCGTGCCAATATGAAGAAAGTCCCATGGGGGACCCTGCAGATCTGGACCTTGACGAAGTCATCCAGATCCTGCAAAGGAGATCAGAAGAAAGGAGGCAAGAGCCTCAGAAGTTGTGGAAACCGAGGAATAATTCGCAATACTGCCAATTCCACAAGGAAAAGGGTCATTTGACTGAGGAGTGCAAGGCCCTTCGTGCGCTGATTGTTAAGTTGATTGCCGAGGGCAAGATTGATCTGACCAAGAAGGATTCTCCTTCCTCGTCAAAGCCATCCACCTCGAAGGGCAAAGAGGTAGCTGAGGCTTACCAGGAGTGCGTGGATGTAGAGGACGAAGGCCGTCTGGGGCCGATCAACGTCCCAGTGGAGTGTTTTGATGCAGATGATGAGGGAGTTCTGGGACGCCTCTTCTTCATCCATGGTGGAGCAGGAACCAAGTCAACTCGGAAATCTTCAATTTCAAGGGTCACTCAGTCAGAGGTGGCCTCTTCTTCCGTTGCCCCTCCAAGGGAGGTCGTCACTTTTGGTCCAGAAGATCTGCCGCAAACAGCCAATCCATTCGACGATGCTGTTGTTATCAAGGCTGTGCTTGGGGACTTCACAGTGGACAGGATTCTTGTTGATACAGGCAGTTCAGTCAACCTCCTCTTCAAGTCTACTTTTGAGGCCCTGAGGACTGGGAAGCCTCTGCTTTCCACTGAGGGGCCGCTCTATGGTTTCTCAGGGGAGAGGAAGGAAGTGGAGGGCAGTGTCACCTTGCCAGTGAAACTTGGAGGGGCAACAAAGCAGATACAGTTCATAGTGGTCGACGCACCCAGCAGCTACCATGCCATCTTCGGCAGGCCCCTATTGAACAAATATCAAGCGGTGATCTCCACTTACCACCTCGCCATCAAATTCTTTGCCGATGGGAGGATGTGCAGGGTCAGGAGTGACCCAAGGAGAGCAAGGGAGTGCTACGTTCAACTCGGAGCTGCTGCTGATGAAGGTGCTCACCTGGAACCTGCCCAGGTGACGCAAGGAGTCCCCATTGCTGAGGGGGAGGAGAGGAAACTCTCCATCAACTCGGAGCTGCCTGAAGATCAAAAGGCCGAGTTGATTTCCTGCCTGCTGAAGAACCTGGATGTCTTTGCCTGGTCAGCAGAAGACATGCCGGGGGTGGATCCTGATGTAGCTTGCCACCACCTGAATGTTGATCCAAGCTGCAAGCCCATCCAACAGAAGAAGAGGGACGTGGCAACAAAGCTTGCAGAACCAATAAGGGAGGAGGTTGCAAAGCTCCTCAAGGCGAATTTTATTAAGGAAATTCAATATCCCACCTGGATTTCAAATGTTGTAATGGTTAAAAAACCAGGGGGAAAGTGGCGAATGTGTGTAGACTTTACAAAACTTAATAAAGCATGTCCTAAAGATTGCTACCCCCTGCCTCGGATAGATTCTTTAGTTGATTCCGCGGTAGGATACTCTTACATGAGTTTTTTAGATGCGTTTTCTGGTTATCACCAGATAAGAATGCATAAGCCCGACGTTCCTCACACGTCGTTCATTACAAACGATGGATGTTTTTGCTATCTTGTGATGCCCTTTGGGCTTAAGAATGCTGGCGCAACTTACCAACGGATGATGGACCGTGTGTTTAACCATCAAAAAGGGAGAAACTTAGAAGTGTATGTAGACGATCTCTTGATCAAGAGTAAATCGTTTTCGCTGCACTTGCTAGATCTAGCAGAGACGTTCGCTACTCTGCGTAGATACAAGATGAAGCTCAATCCTTTGAAGTGTACCTTTGGAGCGAGTAAGGGGAAGTTCCTCGGTCATCTCCTAACTCCGGAGGGACTTGCCCCCAATCCTGACAAGGTAAAAGCTATTCTTGAAATGCCTACCCCTCGTTCACCAAAGGAAGTTCAGCAGTTAGGGGGAAGGCTAGCAGGTCTTGCGAGATTTCTCTCTCGGGTTGGAGATAGGAGTGCCCCCTTTTTCAAAACTCTCCGCGGTGCATCCAAGTTTGAATGGACAGAAGAGTGCTCCAAAGCCTTTGAACAGTTAAAGATGCAGCTTACCTCGTCCCCTCTGCTTCAGAGCCCCAGGCCAGGAGAGATCCTTTTCTTGTATCTAGGAGTTGGCCCTGAGGCCGTCAGCTCCGTTCTCCTTCGGGAAGAAGGCAGAAAGCAGTTCCCAATCTACTATGTCAGCCATATCTTGAAGAGCGCTGAGACGCGGTACCCGATCCTAGAGAAGTTAGCCTTGGCACTGGTCATGTCAGCTCGCAGGCTCCGTCCATACTTCCAGGCACATTCAATCCAAGTCATCACCGATCAACCTTTGAAGGGTGTGTTGGAGAAGCCCGAGCATTCCGGCAGACTAGCCAAATGGGCGATAGAGCTAAGTGAATTTGAAATTTCTTATGTGCCCAAGACAGCCATCAAGGCTCAAGTCCTAGCAGATTTTCTGATTGACATGCCAGAATCCAGTTCTGATCAGGCAGAAAGGTCACCTTTGGCTTGGACCATCTATGTTGATGGTGCCTCAGGCAGAAGTTCTTCTGGAGCAGGAGTGGTTCTCATCAATCCAAATGGAGTCAAGTTGGAGCAGGCCATCAAGTTTTACTTTCCAGTAACCAACAATCAGGCCGAATATGAATCACTGCTAGCAGGCTTGAGGCTCGCAAGGGAATTAGGAATCGATCATGCCCACATCAGAACCGATTCCCTGGTTATGGCGTCGCAAGTCCTTGGTAACTTCGAAGCAAGGGAACCAGTCTTGAAAAAGTATTTGGCTCTTGTGAAAATAGAAATCGGCAGGTTTAAGAGCTTCACAATCGAACATATCCCCAGAACAGAGAACGAGGAGGCCGACTTTCTTTCCAAGCATGGGGTACCTTCAGGAGGCACAACTTCCGAACTCTTCCGTCCGGCAGTAGAGGAAGGAGATTTAATGCAAGTTGACCAGCGAGCCTCTTGGATGGACCCATTTATCCTTTACCTATCAACAGGAAATTACCATCGTACAGTCAAGGACAAGAAAAATTTCAGAATAAAAGCAGCTCACTACTTCCTAGTGGCGGGAGTCCTTTACAGAAAGACTTTCCTCTCAACAATGGCCCGATGTGTTTCAGAGGAAGAAGCTCTTACCGTTCTGCAAGAGGTTCATTCAGGAGAGTGTGGAAGCCACTCTGGAGCAAGAACTCTTGAAAAACGAGTCCTGCGGCAAGGGTATTTCTGGCCCACAATGAAGAAAGACTCAGAGATCTATGTCAGAAGGTGTGTTCAGTGCCAGAAGTTTGCTCCACTTCAGCACCAAGCAGCTCAGTCCCTCAGGTCGATTACAACTCCTTGGCCCTTTGCGGTTTGGGGAATGGATCTCATTGGTCCTTTTCCCTTGGCAAGCGGGCAACGGCGTTTCATCATTGTAATGATCGACTATTTCAGCAAGTGGATCGAAGCCAAGGCACTGGCTAAGACAACTACTCAAATCGTCAGGAACTTCATTTGGGGAGAAATTGTCTGCAGGCACGGGATACCAATGGCAATAATCACTGACAATGGGCCACAGTTCAATAACTCAGAGATGATAGATTTTTGCAAGCAGATCGGAACAGAGCTGCGTTTTGCATCAGTTCATCATCCCAGAAGCAATGGCCAGGTAGAAGCAGCCAACAAGCAGATCATCAATTTGCTCAAAAAGAAAGTACAGAATCTCAAAGGCAGTTGGGCTGATCAGCTTCTGTCAGTCCTCTGGTCCCTTAGAACAACGCCTTCATCTGCTACTGGGGAGACCCCATTCAAACTCTCTCATGGCTCAGAAGCACTCATCCCGGTTGAGTTTGAAGTCCCGTCACCCAGAGTGCTGCTTGCAAGAGAAGGTATTGATGACTGGGTGGAGCTGAATCATGAGGAGATGAGGTTCAGCTTGGAACACATCGAGGAGGTCAGAGATCAAGCAGCTATCAGGCAGGAGGAAGTCAAAAGGAGGATGGCCCGTCACTTCGATCAAAATATAAGGGTCAAACACTTTCAAGTGGGAGATCTAGTTCTGAAGAAGGTTGATGCTGCTGCAAGGGCTAGTTCAGTTGGAAAGCTCAATCCAAATTGGGCCGGCCCTTTTGTCGTCAAGGAAACATTAAAAAGCGGCGCTTACCGCTTACAAACTTACGAAGGAGAGGATATACCGCACACGTGGAGTGGGGATGATCTCAAGCGGTTCTATTCTTAAACCCCCTTTCTATTTTGTATATCCTCTTCAAGAATTATTATGAGTAGAAACTGCTTGCTAACACTTCTTCGAGTGTTTTTGTTGTAATCATAACAGATAAAGTACTAAGAGAGTTTTCAAAAACGGTTTGACACCCGAACTCTCTTTTTTCCTCATGTTTCCTTTGCAATACATTTTCTTAATCACAGAATCCATACTGACATTTTTTCTAGTGTTTTCTCTCTCTCCCAAACACCTATAACGGTTCCCTGATACCAGGAGACATCGCCGAGTTCAGCTAGACCTCCCCTAGAGCCGTTGTCATTAGCGTAACACCACGAAGACCACGTGTTGCGAGGAGATTTCGCACCGTGTAGTGGGAGCTTGCAGGCTCTAGCGCGGTTGGATTCTGGACTTCGGATCCCGGCAGGTACCTGACCCCACCTTTGCATTATGGAGGGCAAGGTGGGTGTAAAGCTCTACCATGCCACCTTAGGGATATGGTTACAACTTCGATGATCACATGAGGAAAGTATGCCGTTCCGGCTCACCTGCCCACCTGATCATCATAGCTCGTAACCCTCGAACACTCCGTGGTACCCTCAAGCAGTGCCTGCAGGAGACCCACAGCTTAGGCTGTATTCCAGGCAAGAGGGCAGGGAACCGTTCCGCCAGATGAGGTCTTACCTTTTGCAGGGAAGTTTGTGCGGACTGTTTTTCTCTGTCCGCGCAGTCCGCCTCTTTGGGTTGACCTTATAGCTTGTAGCCCGGTGAGGAAAGTATGCCGCGCAGGCTCACCTGCCCACCTGGTCGCGAGTTATGGGGTCATTTCTGTATGTTTGCGGACTGGTTTTCTTTGTCCGCTCAGTCCGCCTTCTTGGGTTGATCTTATAGCTTGTAACCCGGTGAGGAAAGTATGCCGCTAAGGCTCACCTGCCCACCTGGTCACAAGCTATGGGTCATTTCTATCTTTGGCGGACTGGATTCATTATTCAAAGAGTTTGGTGGTTTCCTTGGGATTGCAAGCTGGTTATCTTTAGCGGACTGGTTTTATCTATCCGCTCAGTCCGCCTTTTTGGGTTGATCTTATAGCTTGTAACCCGGTGAGGAAAGTATGCCGATCAGGCTCACCTGCCCACCTGGTCGCAAGCTATAGATCATCTGTTATGAGCGGATCGTTGTTTTTTATATATCCGCTCAGTCCGCAGAGTTCACATTCAAGTTATAGAACTTTCCTGTTAGAAGCAGATCGGTTTTCTGTATCTGCTCAGTTCGCAGAATGATTTTGGGTTATATAAATTTGATTTCTATTACAAGTGGATTGGCTTTCTGTTCTACTCAGCCCGCGGAATGGTTTTCGCATTATTTGTCAAGTTAATGACCGACTGAGCTTTTATATTATGCGATCTGGCTTGCGGACTACAACCCTATAACTCGAGTACCCCAGGCATGATGCTGGTTGTTCTCTAAGGCGGATACTGAATAAGTTGATACCTAATTCTTTAATCAATAAAGTTTACTAATAATATATCATGCAGACTGAAAGTAAGACTCAACGGAGTCCGCCTGACAGTTCCAAAATAGAACTATAATTCTCTAATCAACGAAGGCTTATCAGTGTGCTGTGCGGACTGCTAAATATTGGTGCGGTGAGCGTGGAAGAAAAGCATTGCAGAAAACACGCATGCCAAAAAAAATATCCTTTCTATTTCATTAGAAAATTTTTTACATGTCAATATGTTCGGCGGACGGCAATCTTGCGTCCGCCACTTTTTACAAGTAAAATTACAAAATGTATACATATGAATTGATCATCAGTCAGTCCGCAGTCTCTTTTCAGCAGGTGCAGGGCTGTCACCAATGATGTCGACATCTGGAGAATAGCCCCCCGAGCTGCTTCCACTGCTACCTGACCCTGAGCTAGTAGCGGACCCGCTATGTGAGCTGCCACTAGCAGAGGAAGAAGCAGAAGAACCGGACTCGGCGGACAGATCTTCTCCTCGCCGGCTTGATTCAGCATTGTCCGCAGGGACTTGCTCTTCACCTTGAGAGCCTCCGTCTTCTTCATCTTCATCATCATCTTCCTCGATGACCTCTTTCCCCTTTTTGGCTCTTTCCATCGCCGCGATCTGAGGAGCCAGCTCCGGAAAGATGGAGACAAAGGGGACGCCGTCCACTCCCTCTTTCATGAGGCCGTCGCGGGCAAGCCGCTCAACGGCAATCTCAACTGTCTCCATTACAAAGGGGAGCGTGGCGGCCTGGAACTTAGTGTTCCCCAAGTCATAGGCGACCTGCAAAAGCAAGATTGCGAACATCAGACAGATCGCGGCGGACAGCCAAACTAGATCGCGGCGAATTCAACTTACCGCCAGCTCCTCTCTTTGCCGAGCATTTCTTTCTCCTATCCGCGCGTTCCTTTCCTTTAATACTTTGATATCCTTCTGAAGTTGCTCATTTTGCCTTATTAGGTCTCTGGCCAGAGTAGCAACATAATGGTTTGTCACCGCACTGTTCGCAGAGGCCTGAGAGGCCAGCAGAGGGAGGTCGGCGGCGGGTACCTTCTTCAGATCGCTCAAGTTGCGCTTCCCGTAGAGAGTGGAAAGCGCAACATGGGCATGTCGCGTTATCCGCGGACTCCTCCATGAGGGGAGCGCAGTGGATAAGCGGACGTGCTTATCCTTGCTATGCCAATGGACCATAGGGTTTCCCCTAAGGTCCCTTTGGCTGGTACCGAAGCCGGCCATGGAGAATCTGTTGGAGGAGGAGTAGTCCGCTGCGGGATCCCCTTCCTCCTTCCTCTTCTTTGCAACCGCTTCTTTTTTCTCCTTTTGAGTAGGAACAAAGCCGCTCGGCGTCTGCGGCAGGTTGGCGGGCACCGCCAAGGTCGCTGCAAAAGGAGAACCAGTTAAAAAGCGTGGTCGCGGCGGATACGAAAGTTGAGTCCGCAGAGCTACTTACTGTCCTCAGGCACGACGTCCGCTAGGCCCGCTAGCAGCGGGAGGTAGTGCTCGACATCAAGCCTGGCATTGGCCAGGAACTCCACAATCGCGGATTCCAAGTCGTCCAGCTGCACAGTCTTGAAAGCGGAGTCCGCGCGCACCTGCGGATAGGTGTGCGCGAACCCGAGGTCGCCTTCAAAGATCAAGAACCTTGAGGTCCAGTTGTGGATCTTGTTTGGAAGACCCGCAACTTTCATCCCCCTGCAGTAGAAATAGATCACACCCTTATAGGGGCGACCTCCGGAGGCAGTAATGGAGCGGACGGAAAACATTTTCCGGAAGATGTTCATTGAAAAGGCGATCCTTTCAGATCGCAAGTAGGAGAGGTAGCTGCAGATCGCTGCAAGTGTGTTCGGCGCGAGCTGGCCGGGCACCATCCCATAATGCTCGAAAATCGCGGCAAGTTCCCATAGGAGTGGGAACTTGAATCCGCTGTCAAAATGATCAATAGGAATGGCGATCTGGGTCGCCGTCGAGAAGTTCAATCTTTCTTGGTGTGCGGGTAGGCGGACAAGAATATTGGAGTCCGCCATTTTCTTTTCAACAAAGGCCGCCAGATCAGCCTCTGTCAAAGTGCATTTTTTGTGGTCCGCAGAGTGGAAGGCGACTGCAGCATCAGCGCGAGCGGACACCATGTTGCAGGCCGCAGGGTTTCGTCTACTTCAGCAATTTCCTGCATAGAGAAGGACAGAAGGCAGTATTTATAGATGAAATGTCTGACAGCTTTTTGGCCAGTCCGCGCAGGTCGCATGTTCAGTCCGCACAATCCGCAAAGAATTAAAAAACAGCCAAATAAATAACGCGGACCAAAAAGATGAGCTAACTTTCCAAAACGATTCAAGGCCAAGTTATAGCCGTCGCAGTTCCCTATCCGCTCAGATCGCGAATTTTCCCACCTGCAGGTTAGCAAGAAGCGGACACAGCGCTAGTCCGCACAGTCCGCAACAGATCATGCCAGATAAAGCTACATAAGAATAGCGGACATATAATCTGGATCCGCACAGATCAAATAAAGTTCAATCACACATCACACAGCATTGTTTGGAGCAATCATACAAACAATATACATTTAATCAGAAAAGTTCAAGGAATTGCGGACTCAGCGGTCCCTGTTATCAGTCCGCGCCTGCTTTTCTGCTCTGTCCCTGCATAGATGAGCCGCCTGATCGCTTATCTGAAGAATTTCACTGTATACCCGGCAGAGATGGTGATGGATGACGTTTATAGTCCGGTGCATATGGGCGGCTTCCCGGTCAACTCGACTAAGAGGCACCATTGGCTCCGCTGCCCGCCTCGGCTCCTCATCCGCGGGCTGCTGGCCACCTGCCGGTGCCGCGATCTTGGGAGGAACGCGATCTGACGCCCGCGGCCTCTGCTCAGCGACCTCAGCAGTCCGCTTCTCCTTTCCTTCACGAGCCGACGCCAAGTGCTTGCCTCTGTAGTATCGGACATCATCCGCGAGCCTCTTCTTTTCCCTTTCAGACCTCTCCAGCGCCCGCGAGATGCTGGCGACCTGGTCTTTGAGGGCCTTCTCGCGTTCTGCGAACGCTTTCTCGCGCGCCGCGGACGCCCTATCGCGCTCCGCCGCTTTCTCTAACTCTGCTTTGACACATTGCATTTCAGCTTCAAATTTCTTCTCTAACTCTTTTATCATACTCAGGCTGGGTGGCTCATCTTCCGCGGACTCCACATGTGAGACCGCGTCGGTGCCAGTGTTGGGTGTCACCACGATCTCGCCACTCTCTATGGAGCCCGGCAGCGACTTTCTACCTGCAACAAATAAAGTCAAACTTCGCATTCAAAGGCAGTTCGCGGCGGACTAAAAGAAAGGATAAAAGATCACTTTTAGATATAGCGGCAGCGAGTTTCCGACTATCAAAGATGATTGGCCGCCTTGCCCGCTCTGGGTCAAAGGCGCTTAACCGCTTTTTCCATTCACGGTGAACCCTTGCTCTTCTCTCGGCAGCCGCACTTGTTGAGACCACGATATCGTCCGTCTTGGTGATAATTTTGATCGGTCTTGACGTCCGCGGCGGCGACCTATAAAGCCACTTGCGCTGAAAGTATTTGGGCGCCGGCTGAAGTTTACCTGACCGCATCAGCTCCGCCGCAATCCTCAGATCCTCAACAGCTTTGTCCGCCGCGGCCTGCTTCGAGGCTGCCTCGACCACAGCAACATGAGCAACGATTTGCTTCTTTTGCTCCTCTATCTTCTCCTTCAGCCTCTCCCTCTCCTCTTCCTCCGCAGCGGACAAGGAAGGGAGTTCGTCACCCTTATCTCCAGCAGTCCCTGCCTCATTCTGCTGCAGCATAACCAGCAAGGAGTCCTGGATTAAGTCAAGTTGATCGACGTCTATAGAATCAAATATCTCATCCGTGGAAAGACTCACCGTTGAGAGAGAATTCTCTCCCTGGATTTGGGCCTCCGGAGTAACCAGATCGCCGTCTGGAACTTCTTTGTCGCGCGGCCTGTGTTGTAAGTCCGCTTCCCCAGTCCGCTTGGAGATGTTCTTCTCCTTCATAGCGCGCAGCCTCCTCTCAACCCGCTCAGCGACGGTCTCTCCGTCTCTCTTCCTCTTCTTCCTCTTGGCGGTCTTCTCAGCAGCATCCGCGGCGGACCCCCCTAAATCAGGCTGGTCAGCGCGGACAGGTTCGGGATTCACAACAGACAACGCCTTTGAGGGCGCGTTGTCCTCTACCTCAGTCCGCCGGTCTTCTTCGTCCAAGTCAACGATTTGCACCGAGGCATTGGGGGAAGATATGTCAGTCTCCATGTGTTCGCCAGTAGTGTCCGCCGAGGTCGCAGTCTTCTGAGAAGGGGCGGAGTCCGACAAGGTTGCCATCTTCTCACTCCTCAATGGTTCGGCGTCGACTACGGCATCCTTGCGAGCAGAAACATCGACGTGGCGGACTGCTTTCTCCGCAGGCTTCTCGCTCTGGGAGTTTTCTCCTGCGAGGCGGACAGGATCTTGTCTTGCCGGCCTCTTTGCAATTTTCTTGGTCTTCACTGGCGTTGACGGCTCCGAGTCGCCTTTGGCAGTGAAGCTAGAGAGGAATGTACCAAGTCTTGCCATGCCGGACTGGAAAGTGGAGACCGCAAGTGGTGAGTATCGCCCCGTGTCGATCAAGATTCTCAGCAGATCCAGACCCTCCAGCGGTATTTATAGCTTTGGCGGCATTTTCGAGGTTTGCGGACTCGGCGGTTAAAGTAACATTTTCGAAGTTTTTCTGGAAACTTAAAAATGTGCGGGGATTATGTTAACCCCTCAGTCCGCAACATACTCCAAGTTCCCAAAAGCCCCCATTCAGCAGGCGCGGACAGTATTTGGCCGTCCGCCCAGTCCGGCACTGTCACCAGTCGCCAAGGGTGATACTCCAGCAGCGGACGCAAAGCCCAGTCCGCTCAGTCCGCCGGCGCGTTGGGCAAGTCTCCAGCGGCGGACGCAGTATCCCGTCCGCCCAGGCCGCCAGACTCCAGTGGCCGCGCCCAGCAGCAGCAGTGGAAGCTCCAGTTCGCGAGCCCAGTCCGCCCCTTCTGTGCGGACTGGCGTGTTCTTTCTTTTTGCTTCCCGTCACCGCTGCCCGGTTCTCCTGTACCTCGGGCAGCCGGTTATTTTAGCCCTGCCCGCTTGGGCAGGCCCCCTATCCTATAAATAGGGGGGAGGTGGTGCACTCAAGGCACGCTGACTCGGACCCAGGAGCCTACTTGTTACAGGCTGCGGACTCGATTCTTGTGCCTTGCGTACTCCCCTTTGCTCTGCTTCACTAGTCTTTTCCTTTCACTTGTAACCAAACCCTTCTTCAATCAAGAGAAAGCCCGTCGCAAGAGAGGCATTCAGGCCGCGACGGGCGAAGTCTGTTGTCGCCGTGGTTCACGGCCCTGCTCTTCTTTCAGTCCTCATCCGCTTAGTAGATCGCTACTCGCAGTCTCTCTTTTTCCCCCGTGTTCGAACAGTTAGCTGGTTGTGCTCGACCTCCCTTGTGTTTTCGTGCATCAACAAAGTTGGAGGAGGAATGTCTGCTAATTTGTCCATTTCCCTTATGGCACAAATCTTGGTGTCCCAGTCCTTTGTCAGAGATCTCAAGAACTTATCATTCAATTCATAATTGCTGAACTCTCTTCCATAGGATATCAATTCATTGACTATCCTATAGAATTTCTTGTAGCATTCAGTTATGCTATCAGACCTTCCTTGTCTGAAGCTTTCAAACTCTTGATTTAATAAAGACTTCCTGTCTTGTCTTACCTCTTCTGATCCCTCCATATAGACTATCAGTGTGTCCCACATTTCTTTTGATGTTTTACAATGAATCAGATTCTGAAATGTGGCATCATCAATTGCACTTACAATAATATTCTGGGCCCTCTTGTCCATAGTGGCCAGAATTATTTCATCCTTGGTCATTTCTGAATAGTCTTTGGGAGTTCTCTTATTGGTATCTAGAACAGATACTTTCATTGGCACATATGACCCTACTTTGACTGTAATGTAAATTCTTGGGTCAGAGGCTTCCATGAAAAGTCTAACCCTTTCTTTCCAAATGCCAAAGATCTCCTTTCTACAGATTGACAATTTCATGGATCTTAGCTCTTTGTGATTCTCAGTTGAACCCATTTTCTTGATTCTTGATTATACTGATTCAGCCTACAAGATCTTTACTCAGACTGTTATGTCCTTTTTGAGGAACCTGGCTCTGATACCACTTGAAAGAACTAGTGCCTAAACACCTAGAGGGGGGGGGGTGAATAAGTGCACTTAATCTTTTTAACTTTTAAGGCAGAAACACTAAATTATTAGACCTGTTTATGCAATTCTTTATAACAATTCAGCACAGATAACACAGCAATCACAGAATTAATCACACACAGAGAACACACAGATTTTATAGTGGTTCCCCAAGGTCTGGTTACATCCACTTTCCCCCTTCGCCTATCTAGTAGTGTACTAGATTCGGCATAACTTCTCCTCTTCTCCTCAGATCCTCAGATCTTACAACTCAGAACCCCAAATAGGTTCCTACAACTCAGGCACAAAAGCCCTACCACTCAGTCTTCACCAAGACCTACACTCAACCTTCTACAAGGCCTACACTCAGCCTTTAACAAGGCCTACACTCAAAGAAATGTATCTCCTACACTCAGGCACATAAGCCCTACCACTCAGCCTTTATAAATATAGGCTTACAACTCAGATCCCTTGGGATCCTACAGAAAATAAAGAGTACAAAGATTAATAACCACAACTTTGATTGAGAAAGATGAGTTGACTGGCTTCTTGATGAGTTCTTGAAAGAACTTTGTAGAGATCAACCTCCCTTGGCTTTCTTCAAAACTTCTTGAATTAAAACACAGTAGGGTTGTATCTCTATGCAGATGATCTTCAATCAACTGCTGACTTGAGAATCAGATCATAATCTGAAACTTTCTTAGCAGCCTGGTTCAATAGCTGTCTTCTTAGAAGGAGCTCTCTCTCCAACTTCTTAGATCTTCACTTGAAGGTCTTCTTCTGGTTGTGTTGTTTTTCACTTCATTGATTGCTATCTGTACTCTCTTCTGTTGAAGGAGTAAGCCTTTATATAAGCTTTCTTCATGGTGACCGGCTGATCCGGTTTCTAACGATCTTCTAATAGCTCTGACAGTAGCCGTTGACCGGTTGAAATGGCAGCTGTCAAGTCATCCAGTCACTTCTTGAAATCTCTGTCACTGTCTGAAAGTGTCGAGACAGATAGTATTTATGTGTCGACACAAATAGACCAAGTGTCGACACAAGTAGACTAAGTGTCGACACTAGCCTTCATGGTGTCGACACAACTCCTTGTGTTGTTGAAATAGCTTCTCGACACTGCTTCTTCAGAATGTGTCGACACTGATCCTGTGTGTCGACACAAGTCCTTCTTCAATACTTAGTTGATTTCAGCTAAGTGTCGACACAACTTCTTTGTGTCGACACATCTTCTTGTGTTGAAACTTGCTAAGTGTCGACACATCTTCTTTGTGTCGACACATGCCTTTTGTGTTGAAACTTTTGCTGAGTGTCGACACATCTCCTTTGTGTTGACACATTCTTCATGTGTTGAGACTTTGCTGAGTGTCGACATAGCCTCCTAATGTCCACACATGTACGTGAACTTTGTTGATGTTTTGCTGAGTGTCGACACAGCCTCCTAGTGTCGACACATGTACTTGAACTTTGTTGATGTTTTGCTGAGTGTCGACACAGCCTCTTAGTGTCGACACATTTGCTGTTGACAAGGTTTCTCTGAGTGTCGACACTGCCTCTAAGTGTCGACACAGATATTGTTGATAATTCTTCATTGTGTGTTGACACAACCTGTATGTGTCGACACTTTTCTTCTAGTGTCGACACAATTACTCCAAGTGTCGACACAGCTTCTCTAGGTGTCGACACAAGCCTCCTTAAGTGTCGACACTTTTCTACTGGGTGTCGACACATGGACTTAGAAACTTTTCCTACAAACCTGCAGTTACTTAACCTGCACAAATAAACTCAAAGCACATCCAATACACCTTGATGTATATCATTGAGTAGGGTGAGGCTTCTTCAAATCAGGTACATATATTCCAATGTACCGAACATTGCCTTTAAGTTTGTGTATCAAACTTCTATTCAGGACATAATTTGCTGTGCTTACAGCTTATGCCTAGTAGGATAGAGGCATGTGAGCATCAACAAGCAATATGTCTGCAGTTTCAATGAGTGTTCTATTTTTCCTTTCAACTACCCCATTTAGTTGAGGAGTTCTGGGAGAAGAGAAGCAGTGCCTGATACCTTCTTTCTCACAGAATTCTTGCATATGAAGAGATTCAAATTCAGTGCCATGATCACTTATGATCAATGCAACTGGAGTAGAGTACTCAATCTTTATGCATTTTAGAAAGTCTGTAAGAACTTTGAAATTATCAGACTTGTTTCTCAAGAATAAAACACAAGAGAACTTAGAGAAGTCATCTATAATAACTAAAGTATAGGACTTCCCTCCCAGGCTTTGTACAACAATTGGTCCAAAAAGGTCCAAATGAAGCAGATACAAAATCCTAGGTAAATCACTCTTATTAACTGATTTAAAACTATTTTTAGTTTACTTGCCTTCTTGACAAGCCTTGCAAAGGATTTCCTTCTTGTAGGGGCAAGAGGGCAATCCTCTGACAAGGTTATCCCTAGATAACCTAGCAATGTTTCTTATATTTACATGTTCTAGCCTTTTATGCCACAAAGTATTATTATTGCTAACCTGATTAAATAAACAGATTTATGAACAAGCAGAATTAAAATCAACTAAATAGATATTGCCTAACCTAATACCTGATAACACAGTAATGCTGTTTAGAGAAATATTGCATTTAGATTCAGTAAAACATACCTCATAACCTGCATCACATAGTTGTCCTATGGATATCAAGTTATGTTTCAGCCCACTTACATATGCCACTTTCCTAAAGGTGACAGCTCCAAGTGTAAATTCTCCATAGCCTTCTGTATCACCAAAGCTTGAGTCTCCAAATATAACCTTTGGACTTAGCTTTGCCTTATAGTTACTTAGATTGGCCTTGTTTCCTATCATGTGCTTGGAACACCCACTATCCAGATACCACTAATTCGGTACGGTAGGATAGGTCTTTATCTGCAAAGAAAACTTATATATTTTGGACCCAGGCAACCTTGGGTCCTGGCTTCTTTTCATACTTAAAAAAACTTGAAATATAAGAGTATACAGGTTGACTTTTATAACCTAAGGGATGAAATCTCCTAGGTGGGAATATCCAGTTAGTTAAGGGATTGAAAGGTTTAGGGTTAGAATTCTTATTGAAATTTCTGTTGAAATTATAGTTTTGATAGAACTGTTTTGGGTTCGACGATTTTAGTTCAGATCGTCGATCTGCGTTCGTCGACCAGCATTGATATCGTCGATCTTGGTTCTCAGAATAATAGTGGCTATTATCTGGGTTCCACGATCGTCGATCCCTGTTTGACGATACATAATAATATCGTCGATCCCCGTTTGCAGAGTGTTTAGGCTCAAGACCTGGGTTTTGAGATCGTCGATCGTCGTTCGACGCATAATGCTGAGATCGTCAATCTTGGTTAGACGATTTTTGTTCAGACTTAGCTTTTTGTTTTTCTTTATTTATCTCAACTTGTTTTAAAACTTTGTTAACTATTTTAATTTGCTCTGTATTCTTCTTACCTTTATCTGAAATAAACTCTATAGGATGTGAAAGGTGGTTTTTCTTAATAATTGGTGGTTCACTGGATGATGCACCTAATCCTAACTTACTTCTATTAAGTCTAGCATTAAGTGTGCTGGTAATTTCTACTAGTTGTTTGCTTCTTCCATTCAGTGATTCCTCTAGCTGTTTTGCTTTACTTAATTTAACTTTCAGAAAAGTGGTTTATTCACTGTACATGTCTATTTCATTTTCAATTTAATGTTTTCTGATACTAAGCTATCATAATTAAATTGTTTATCTCTGAGAAGTTTGATTTCCTTCTCAGATCTAATCAGATCACTACACATAGATTTAAAGTGATTTTTAAAATCTTCAGAGGTAAAGTCGAATTCTTCCAATACCAGATCACAATCTGAACACTCTTCAGATTCTTCTTCTGAGACATGCCCTGAAGCATTGATGGCCATTAAGCAGATTTCTTTGGCCTTTGCTTCCTCTTCATCTTCACTAGAGCTGGAGGAAGATGATTCTTCAGTGTCACTCCATGTTTCTGTAACAAACCCTCTCTACTTCTTCTTGTGCTTGTAGGAAGATGGTTTGCTGGACTGCTTCTTGGAGTCTTTCTCCTTTCTCCTTTCCTTATACTTGTTTTCTGGACATTCTGGAAGAATATGTCCAGGTTTCCTGCAACTAAAACAGATAATCTCTTTAGAAGGGGTTTTATAATACCTTGGTTTATCATCACTCCTTGATGATTTCCTTCTGAATTCTTTTCTCCCCATCTTGAAGAATCTCTTTGCAAAGAGACTCATCAACTCTTCATTTGATGGAGAAGTTTCTGATTCTTCTAAAGCTTTCAAAACAATATTCTGCTCCTTCCTAGTTGGTGTAGCAGTCTTTTGTTGCTCAACTTCTCTTGTCTTCAGCAGCTGTTCATAGGATTTTAGCTTTCCTAAGACTGATTCTGTAGTCATCTCATGTGTGTTTCTGGTCTCTCTGATAGGCCAGATTCTAGAGTCCCATGAGATGTCTTTGTCAAGAGTTTTCAGCTCATTAACAAGGTGACTGAGTCTATTGTACGTCTCAGAAACTTGCTTAGTTTCTTCCTTTTTAAAATTCTCATACTGGGAGATGAGATGAGCTTTCCTGTCCATCCTTTTATCTGCTGATCCTGCAACCATCTGCTTTAAGGAATCCCAGATGGCCTTGGCTGATTCACATTCAGCTACTTTCTGAAATATGTCATCAGACATTATTTGTGCCATTATGTTCATGGCTCTTGCATCAACAATCTTTGCTTTCTTGTTTGCATCATTGTAGCCTGGAGGAGGTACTGCAGTCATGTTTGAGGAAGTACTTGCAGGGGCAGCTGGTGGTGGAGGTACTCCTGTTAAGATAGAAACAAAAATGTCTTCATCAATAGAATTCATATAAAGCCTGATTCTTGCCTTCCAGATTCCAAACTCTTGCAAGTTACAAACTGGAGGTCTGGTGCTTGCAAATTCCTTGTACTGTGTCATGGTATAACAAAGAATAGATTAGACAGATATCTATCAGAGATCTTAGGTTCAGGTGTTAGCCAGTACAACCTTAAAAACACACCCTCTGATATCAATTGAAAGTCAGGGATAGATACAGTTTACTCTAGAGGGGGGGGGGTGAATAGAGTATAAAAAAATGTTTAGATTTATTGCGGAATTAAAATATTGATACTTATATGAAAGAGGTAAAAGCAAGAAACTATCACAGCACAATACACAAAGAAAACACAAGGTAATCCAGACGATACAAGAAATTTTATAGTGGTTCCCCAAATCTGGGTACATACACTCTTCTACCACCCTGGTAGGAATCCACTTAGGTTTTTGATCAGGTGACCTATCAGCACAAGATCTGCTTCAGGTAGATCTAGAAACCCTTCAGGATTTTGATTAGATGCCTAACAACCAATAGGTTTTTGATGAGGTGCCCTATTACCATGGAGTTTACTTTTGAAGGGAGTAAGAACCCTGTACACGAGAGGTTAAATAAAAATAGATGACAGTATTCTCTTTCTCAAACACAATGAGAAGACTATATGGATTTGAAGATGCCAAAGATCCCCATGAGATATTGAGTAGTTTTAGGAAGAAGGAAGCTTTGTCCAGGGTGTAGGTATTCAGATTGATGTTGATTCAAGTTCTCTGTAGATTGTTGAGGTCTGATGAAGGAAGAAGACTAGAGAGATTTTTGTTCAGCATGTTCTTCTTCTTCCTTGTATTTTGCAAAGACAAGAGACCTTCAGAGCAAAAAAAAGATTGATTTTCTAACTTCCTTTGATTCTTGTTGTCTTTGTCTTTTTAAGTTCTCTGTATATTTGGAATTACTAACTGCCTGAATTTGAATTCCCAGACAGTACTTAATTCTCTGCAAGAATTTAGGAGCCCAAATGGGTAGAATGGCTGGAAACATAAATGCACTTCCATAACTGTCTTGACAAAATATTCCATGAATACCATAATCAATGCTTCATGAGATACGACTATCAGCCTTGAGAATGTCAGCATTAATTATCAGAATATATTTGCCTTAAAATGATTTATCATAACCAAAATAAATACTTCAGACTGGACTGAGAGAACTGATAACTGAAGGCAGTAAAAAAATCATAGATCTGAGATAACTGCTGAGAAGCACAAGATTGTCGTCCTGAGCTCATAGATCGTCGTGCTCAATTCAGAGTAGAAGACTCTGAGATCGTCGATGGGAGATCGACGATCGTCGAGCTGAGTTCCTGTGTTCGTCAATCAGATACCTTATGTTCGTCGAGCTTAGAATTTTTTCTGGAATTAGAATATTTTCTGGAATGACACACTGAAAAAGCCAGAAATCGTCGACCTGAGAACTTGGTTCGTCGACCTGAGAATTTGACTTATCCTTCTGAAATAGCTCCTGTGAACTGTGTCGACAGATGTTTTTGGGTGTCAACACAAGTCCTTCTGGTGTCGACTGATACTGTCGACTAATAATCTGTGAACTGTGTCGACAAAAATCCTTCTTATGTCGACTGAGCTAGTGTCGACTAATATTATCTGTGTCGACTGATAGTCTGTGTGTCGACATAAATCTTCTAGGTGTCGACACAGCCTCTCTGTGTGTCGACAAAATTCTTTTGGGTGTCGACACAACCTTTCTGTCTATCGACACAATTTTTCTGGGTGTCGACACAACCTTTCTGTATGTCGACACAATTCTTTTGGGTGTCGACACAACTGCTTGAGTCTCTGACAAGCTGTTGTAGGCTGATCCATGTGATGTTGGCTCTTGGCCTAGACTAAAGAAATAAACCTATGACCCTGACTATACATTTTGGGTCAGTCTAAGCAAACCTAATAGTGATCCTTACCCAAATCAGAACTAGGGTTCCAACAAGGGAACTTTATTAATTCTTTGTTTATTATTAATTTATTAATTGGAGATTGATAGATTAAGATACCTGTGGTTAAGTTTTAAAGAATTTTGTATGTTTTTTATATTTAAATAAGGGTCTTGTTCTCAGCATTACTTTTAACTTATCTAAATAGTTGCCCATTTATTTTGTTAGAAAATAACAACCTTAGATTTCAAATTATGTTTATGCCTAGTTTTTTTTGAAATATAGGAACATTCAATTTATAAAGGTTGCTCTCAATTTTTTTATTATATCTAGTTTTCTTTCTAAAAAATCTGTCTCCCCACTTTTTTTCATGTCATAATTGACATGATTTTGATCCTTAAAAGAACCTATGTCAATGGAAATAAGATTTCATTCCGTAAACATAGACATCCAATATTTTCAAAAGATTATATGTTACAGAGTAAGATGATAAAATTCATTACTATTATACATATACATTGGGTTATTATGAATTTGTTCAAAAAAATATTATATGTTATGGAAAATAAGATTTCGTTTTCCTAAACATTCACATTCAAACCAAAAAAAATTCATTAGAGGTTTGAGCAAAAAAATATACCTCACCTCTAAGTCAAAGCCCTCTTCATAAACCACAACATCCCCCTCTTCCATATTCAAATGATTCTAGATTTACTTTTAAAATCTTTTTGAGAGCATAATTTTTAAATTGCATTAGTCCTTTAATTCCTATAAGCTAAAGTTTTTATAATTCCAATCTATTTTTGTTAAGCTAACAAATATAATTTTTGCCTTCTATTTGATTATATCGAGAAGTTTTTAGCTGAAACACTTCTTCTATTTAATTTTTTGTCAAAATTTAGGACTTAACTCTTATACCCCGAATGTTTATTTTGATCTCTCTTTTAATTAATTCAAGTGGTAGCTAAACTTAGGATTTCTTTAATTCCTTATAAGTACATCTCCAACTTTTGCTCTACAATAGTAAAAGCTTAAGTATGTGGTATTTGATAAGTTGTAAATATACGTATTTTCACATACGTTATTTAAGTCGTTTTAATTTATTTTTGATGCAGCAGCCCCGGGCCGACCCGCCACGGCGAGCCCTGACCAGCTTTGCCATAGGACATGAAATGGAGACTACTGCCGGGCTGCAGCCCAAGCACCCCACACATGACCTCCCCTATTCTCAGGGCGGCGGGATGTTGTGGCGAGGTCTCGAACCCAGCCCCCTTGATAAAGAGCTTTCCTAAAAACTCTCATCACCAACTGAGTTGCAGCTCAGTTGTTGATGAGAGCTGTTAGGAAAGCTCTTTATCAAGGGGGTTGGGTATGAGACCTCGCCTCAACATCCTACCGCACTGGGAATAGGTGCGGTCATGAGTGGGGTGCTTGGGCTGCAGCCCGGCAGTAGTCGCCATCTCGTGTCATATGGCAAAGCCAGTCAGGGCTCACCGTGGCGGGTCGGCTCGGGGCTGCTGCATCAATTTTTGTTAATTTTAGTTATTTTTCTTCAATAAAATGTTTCTTTTTTGTAAATATTGTTCTAACTTATTTTATTTTATTTTTCAGAAATTTTCAAAAAATGTCAAAATTTCAAAGTACACGCCCGTGTACTTCATGATCACGCCCGTGACCTGGGCGTGTTACTTGATCCCGATAGAAAGTTGCCGCCAGCTCGACGATCGTGTTCGATGTTCGTCGAACGGCCCGACACGCCCGTGACCTGATTTGACATGTCTGTGACACGCCTGTGACATGCCATAACCACTCGACGGCATCGCCACTCGATGCCAGCCAAATATTCGACGCGAACGCCACTCGACGCCATCGCCACTCCACGCCATCGCCACTCAACACCATCGCCATTCAATGCTTCCAGCTCGATGTTCAATGTTCAAAGTTCGTCGAACCCACCTACACACCCATGTCAATATTCAACACGCCCGTGACCAATCCACCTGTCCCATACAAGACAGCGTCGGTGACAAAATGACAAGATGCCATCCCTAGATAAACCTCCCCAACATGCCTCCCCTATAAGCCCGTGACAGCAAGGTCACGCTTGTGACTTCCATGTGTACTGCCCCAAAGTCAAACCAACAATAAATGTTCTAGGCCACTTCAGCAACAGTAGCTACATGCCCCCCTACATACCTGTGACCTAGGATGTGTAACCTGAAAATTTTGCCGATAAATAGAACTTCTCTGTAAGGTCTAAGGGTTTTATATTTTGAACCATTTTGCAAAAGGGGAGGTGCTGCTTAGGTGATTTCCCTGCAATGTAAGGGGATTTTCCCCCCTCTATTTCATGTTTAGCCTTGTAATCAACTTCTTGTCTTAATAAAATTTGTAGCTTTTCATCCTTATATTGTTTTGTATTTCATCTGAGTGCCCCTCCTTAAGCATTCTTATTTATTTTTGTTTTTCTCTTTCAATGGGTGTGTGTGTGTGTGAGTATAAATTCATGCTTTTATGTTTTTGTAATCTTTACTTAGCTTCGTTTATACTTAGGATTTTTCTGTACTCTTTATGTTCATTCTTATCAAATTATAAAAATGGTTTTAAAGTGGTTTTGTTTTCTTTTTACATAGTCCTTTTTAGTTTTGTAAAACTTTTCGTTCTTTTTAACTTTATTTCCACTTTTTAGCATTTCTATAAATTACAAGAATGAATATATAATAGTTTTAATTTTCTAGCACTTTAATTTTGGCTTTTATTTGAAAATCATTTTGCCCCTTTAATTTTTATTCTCTTTTTATGCATTTCTATCAAGTTCTTGCGGTAGAAATGTAATTGTTTTAATTTTTAGATCACTTTATTTTTCGTCTTTTTCATACATGTGCGTGAGTGTATGAGTAAGATTTTATTGCTTTGTGTTATTCAAGTAGAGTGTGTGCGTTTTATTGTATGTAGACTGTGTGTGTTTAATTTCTATTGTGTGTGTGCGTTTAATTCCTGTAGAGTGTGTGTGTATGTGCATCTATTTTCTCCACCTCGTTTGAGTAGGACTCGCTTTAATTTCCCGCCTACTAATTTGAGTAGGACTTGTTATTTCCCGCCTACTCGTTTGAGTAGCACTTGTCATTTCCCGCCTACTTATTTGAGTAGGACTTATCATTTCCCGCCTACTCGTTTGAGTAGGACTTGTCATTTTCCGCCTACTCATTTGAGTAGGACTTGTCATTTTTTGCTTTCATTTCCCGCATACTCGTTTGAGTAGGACTCACAATTTTACTGCTTTCATTACTGCTTTCCTTTACTGCTTTCTTTTACTGTTTTCATTTTTTGCTTTCATTTCCGACCTACTCGTTTGATTAGGACTTGCACCTTTCAATTATGCATTTCTTTCCGCAAACAATCCCCATTCCGATGATTGGCTAACCGCTCTTCGCCCTCAGTATCAAAGAGCATTAAGACAGATAAATTCACTTTAAATAATTAAAGGTTCTACTTTTCTCGTTAGTTTAATTACTTAAGGTTTGCCCCGGGTTTACGATGCGTAGAACCACAAATCATTGTGTGAGCTATAATTCCGTAGTGTATACGCTAGCTAGCCAAGAGGTCGTGTGTATGGACCGATCACCCTTGGGTAAAGGGAGTTCTGCACTAACCCTCGAGAGAGGAGGCGCGGAATTCTACCAAATTGGGTTCCCCACCCAATAATGGGGTTCTTAGCATAATGCGGGCATTAAGAGGAATACTTCGTCGGACGAGAGTCCGGTCGAATAGTCTTAATGTTCAAGTGAGCAATAGTCCTAGAGATAGGTGAGCTCATGTTTGTGGAACCTACACGGCCAAGTCTCCGCCTTAATTAATTTGAAATTTAGGATCGTTTTTTATTAAAAGTTATTTTAGTTCAAATTCTATTTGATACCGATGCACTATTTCTTCATCGGCTCATTTTTAAATGTTTATTTTCTATTTATATATATTTAAATAATAAGACGACAAGTTATTTTCGGTAAAATAATAGTTTCCTCCAGGGAAGAGTAAAAATAATCAACCCGTCCCCGAGAACAATACGACCCCGATATTCCTCACCAGAATATCCTGTACTACATGTGATTGGTACAATTGCCGCCTTTCGTTAAAACTCGGTTTCAACTTTTTTTATAGATAATAAATCCGCGTGCCCCGTCCTTCCAAATTAAAATCAACCACTTTTTCCAAGAATAAACCCGCGGGGCGCCACGAGTTTTAACCATCAGCATAACTATAGATTTAAAATAAGTATAGAAATAGCTTTTACATTCGTTAAAATATAGTAACTTTGCTTTAAAATAATGCTATGAATGAGATAGCCAAAATGATGCTTTTATACCTTTAAAAATAACTAACTTACAATCCTAGCATAAAACTTTCTCAAAGAGCAAGTAAATCCAACAAGTAATCAAAAATAGACTTAGCAGCTAGCAAGTACTTAACAAAATAAAAACTCTAATGGGCGTCAACAACCTGAATGAACCCACCAAAAAGGAACATGTATGTTTGAATAAAACAAAAAAAAACAATAACACCAACAACCAGCAAACCTAGCCGCTCAACCGGCTACTGTTCCAAACCTGAGGCATTCCAAAGAAAAGAATACCTCAGCAAAAAAAAACAAGTAGCAAATAAAATATTAGCTTCAAATGAAAACAGGGAAGGGGGGCAAAGAGTTACTAACCCAAACAGGAATAGCTGAAAAGAAAATACAAATACTCAATCATAAGGTAATAAGTATTGAATAACTCACAAGGGTTAGATAACCTAAGCTGCACGGAGTGCAATAGATATTTATGCTTAATAAAACATTTATATAGTTATGAGTAAATGTACAAAAGATTGAGTCGCAAGCTCATCATAGAATGAGCATAAACACCGGCAAAATCCGGCACCTGTGTTGGTGGGAACCTACCCAACACACCGAAAGTAAAAAACTTTCACAAGGGCCCAAGGAAAGGTGGTCTTATTTATTGACACACCCATAGCCTGGGAAAAACCAATACCTGAGGTGTGGGAACCTACCCAACACACCAACAGTCACAAACCCACACCGCGTAAACCCACCAAGGCAAGGACTCAAAAGCAGGTTACTACGGTGGTGGCACATTCCAATAACACCTATATCCCCAAATAGTGCAAACATCGATAAAATCAATAGAAACTTCAACCAAAACACATGTTTACTCTAATGAAAATAAGGAAGATAACCCCAAAAATCCCCCCAAGTCCATACTCGACGAATTGGAAAGTTGATGAGTCCAAGTTATATATATATTTTTGGACTTATCTAGGCTAGTTTTCTCATTGATGCACTACGCTTTAGAGTCATAATTGTTCATATTTCTTATTATGTCGAATCCTTGTTAAGTGCACTTTTGCCTCGTTTTCAGTGTGATTATGTAGATTTTATAATTTTGCCCTACTTGGTGTTTTTCCATGTCTGGAGAATGTGGAATGCCCATTTCGGTGGCTCTTGTATATTTGATGCAGGTACCGGGGCCGTGTGTGTGTTCCAAGAATGTTAGGGAACGTTTTCCGCCTAAGGGCCACTGATTATGCAATTTTACACGCGCATAGTCAGCGGACTCCTTAGCACGCGACCGCTGGTTGTGCACTGTCTGTTCATCGAACCCCAAATGGTACAGGAATACTGCGCACGATCATTAGATCAATAGAGCACGACCACTAGTTGTGAGCCACTAATCGTGCACACTATTCTCAATCTTTTCCAAGTTCTGTCCGGGGCAATCGCACGATATTGGACATAGTGCGCATGACCTTTGGTCACGTGCCACTGCTTATGCGTGTTGATTCTATTTTTCTGGAGTTCTGTAATTGCTAATCTCACGATCAGGGGATCCAATGCGCACGACCATTGGTCGTGCAACCCTGATCGTGTGCTCTATTTTTCTGCTGCAGTATTTAAACTCGTGCTCCGCGAATTAGGGACAATCATTGATTCATTTTCCGCCCCGCTGCTACGCGTGAAGCGCCATTTCTCATCCCCGCAGGTCCTCCACTCATCTCCACCCTCCGGGATGCTTTCTTCGGCGATCCGAAGCCATCTATAACCATTCGGAGAGTCTCCAGCCACCAGCAGCATGCAACAGAGATCTTTCGGTGCAACTCCTTTGGGAAAAAGGGAGAAAGGATTGAAGGAAAGGGAAGAAGATGGAGGAAGATAAGTGCATTGATAACCCTTTTGCCTCCGGAAGCAACCACGGTCAGAGTCGTGAAGTGGACTGACAACCCACCACTACGGCCAAGAACCACGGCTAGGCGTTCCCCCTTTCGGTTTATTCTACCTCTTCTCCATAGTATATTGTACTATAAAGCTTGTAATGAACCTTAACTTGCTTTTATTTGTCTATGAATGAAGTATGCTTTGGTCTATTACATCCTCTTTTGTTAGTTGTGATGCACTCGCCTCCATTCACATCCACTCACTTGCGTACTAGAACCACTCTAGCAAAGGCTAGTGTTGGTGGTTGAAGAGGTGATTGTGACCCTCACTCTCCGCACTTGTGTTCATTCCATCTGCTTGATTTCCATCCATCGGCCTCACGAAGCATGACATAGCAGCCTGCATTAGTTCCATCCACCAAGCGAAGCGGTGCTTACGACCCGCATTAGTTTTTTTGTTTTGTTAGCATTAGGAATCCAAAACCAACCCCCTTTATTTTTTCATTCAACTCCTAGTAACGATCTTTCTGCGACGCTATCAAGTACCCATCCTGCATTCCCTCGAGATCGACATTCGGTGAAGCTATTCCCAAAATTATTACTTGATAGCAACCGGCGCACTTGCCGACGCATCAAGTTTTTGGCGCCGTTGCCGGGGAATGCAGGAGTAAGTGATCTTGGTTGTCGAAGGTTGTTACTTAAGAGTCATTGTTTTTGATTTTTTTGTTATTTTATTGTCATCTATAGTGTATGTAGAGGCAGGGATCGGGAGAGTTGCTTGCCTATGATCCTGAAATAGAGAGGACCGCTCAAGCACGGAGGCGTACCGCAAACGGTCGGAAAGAGATGGATCACAATCTAATTCAGGTTGGAGGCAATGAAAGAGGGGAAGAGACCATATTTATGGCAAACACTGATGAGAACATTGGAAATCGGCAGGGATAGCCAATGCATAGGGCTGGTCCGAGAGGGAATGGAGCTGCTGCTGGAGGTCGGCATGTTGTTGAGAATGAGGTAAATAGGTTGAGGCCTCGCACGATGAGAGATTACAGTACCCCTACTGTTGCATTGTATCCATCTTTTGGGATAGCCATCCCTAATCTGCAGTTTGAAATCAAACTGGACATTGTGAACATGATACGCATCAACGCTTAGTTCTCCTGGGTGCCGAGCGAGGACCCATACATGCATCTCTCAAAAATTTGTGAGATATACGAGACCTTCTATTACGGCGGAATACCCGATGAAACGGTGAAGATGAAGCTATTCGCATTTTCACTGCGTGATATGGCCAAGGCGTGGCTGCAGAAGTTACCTCCGATGGCTGCCACAATGTGGGATGCCTTAACGACGCGATTACTGGAGAAGTTCAATCCGGTAGACAAGATTGTGAACATGCATCGGGAGGTTGGTAACTTCCGCAAGTTCGGTCAGGAGAGCCTGACAGAGGCATGGGAACACATCAATGACTTGCTGCGGAAATGCCCAAACCACAAGTTTCAGCCTTGGAACTTGGTGGGCCGTTCTACTTTGCCATCGAGCCCAATTATAGAGTTATGATTGACGCCGCTGCAGGAGGCTCATTGATGAACCTTACACCTGATGATTCCCTGAGACTTCTACAAGATACAGCCTCACACAGCATATATTGGACTGCTGGGAGAAATCACCAAAGGAACAACCGTGGAATATTCGTTATTGGATCGGCTGTACCAACTACAACACCTGTCAAGGCAATCTCTTGCCAAGGATGCGGCTGGGACGTCCATCACACATATGAATGCCCGGGAGACGAACTGTCTGGTGAGCTGTATAATCTAAATATGAATGAAGCTGTGAATTTCATTGCTAACCAAAATAGGGGTGTGCCGTATGGGAATGCGTATAACCCAGTGGTGAGAAATCACCCCAACGTTTCGTGGAACCAAAATGCCGGTGGCCAACGATGGCAACCAGGGAAGCATCAATTCGATGCTTCAGCCTCTGGGAGCTCCAACCGAGGCCACCAAACCCGGGTTATAATTAGATCCCTTCCGCACCTAGGAAGAGCAATTTGGAAGAAATGATGGAGAAGTTTGTTGAGGTCGCTCAATCGAATATGGATAATCAGACCGCATATATGCAAAATCTGGAAGTTCAACTTAGGATAATTGGCCCAGGTGCTAGTCGAGCATCCCCAAGGGACTCTTCCAAGCAATACAAAAAAGAACCCCGTAGATCAGGGGAGGAGTCTTGCTGAGAAGAAAGAGGGCATGTGTGGAGATCTAGTGATCGCTTGTACGATCAACAACATCGACACACTTGCACCTTGTGATTTCGGATCTTCTAGAAATGTTCTCGCGTTGCAAGATGTCGAGAAGTTTAATTTAGGATTAAATCTTGATGATCGTACATCTCTTGTTTTAGCTAACAGAGTTCTGGTGGAGACTGAAGGAGAGGTGAAAGAGGTTGAAGTTACGGTGGACAGAACCAAGGTTATTGCGGATTTCCATGTATTGGGGCCTATCAAAAATACTTCTATCCCAACCTTGGGAGTCCCATTTTTGAGGGAAAGCAGCACCACATTGGACTTTTCCAATGGGGAGGTGGTTGTACCAAATGTGGTAAAACCGACATGCTTTCCTAGCTCTGTGACTGAACCTTTGTACCCCCTCCTATTGTTATCACAGATGAATTATTTAGTAATGTAAATTCCAGAGATAAACAAGAGATGTGGAAGAAGAAGGAGAGAAGAAGTATCTCTGAAGAAGAGCGTGGTGATGAGGAAGAGGAGAAGGTGCTGTTGGTTCGTGAGGAGGATGCTGATAAAATTCCTGAGTTTAGATCTGTGGTGGAGCATGATTCTCCACCTCCTCCTACTGAATTTAAGGATAAACAATTTAATCGTAAGGTTTAGTGGGCAGATCCGGTTGCCACTATGGCGTCAGAGACAAGGAAACTTAAAGCCTTGGATGTAGAGTCAGTTGCTTACGCTAAGTGGCCTTCTCCCACTGTGGAGAAAAATAAAAATGAATGTTTTTTGCGATCTGATCGTTTCATTGCTCTCCAGGGAGAGAAGCAAGGGGCTTGGGGCTGGTCGTGTAAAACCAACTTGAATCCTAAAGCTCAAGCCCTGGCCTTTCTCACTCTTGCAGGGAGCTATATCATAAATTAGTGTTTAGTTGATAGTTGTTGGAAAGTTTATGATAGTAATTGCTTGGTGGACTTGCTCAATTTTTTTATTTAGTTTGTCGTCGACATAAAACTCTATATCATGCTTAATACAGGTATTTGGTCCACCTTAAGGACGGCAAAGAAAAGGGCTTCTGGTAGACAACCCAAGTAGGACCACTTGGTCCTGTTTTGTGCGCTGTGTTTCCTTTTTATATATGAATTTCTATTTTCTTGTTTTGCACGGGATCTCTAATTCGCAGGTACTGGAATTTTTGAAGCGCAGCAGACCAGCCGCTATCGGACAACCATGCGGCACGACTGGTATGCTTAGTTTTGAGCATAGGTACTTCTTACCCCTAACTCTTTATATTATTTGGAATATTTAGTTTTATTTGTGTCGCATTCAAGTCTGGGGGGGATAGCATGCCTGTGGTCACTACACAAGCACACGTTTTATAGCATACTCATTGTTATTTATTTATTTTAAAATCAGTGTAGCACACACTGAATCACCCACTTGAGCGTGATCTTATTCACGCGCATGGCTCGAGTCAAATGCATTGCTCGTGTGTAAACTTGAAAATAGTGGTGCTGGATTAGGATTTTAGGATAGAGTAGTGTGAAATTCGTGCAGTGCTCCTAATCGAGTACTCATGATCTGTGTAGAAGCAGTATAAATTTAATTTTTGTGTATGCACGTAGATTTATACTTTTTCTACAGTTGTAAATATTGTTTGTACTACTCAAAAATGTTGAATCTTGTGAAATCAAACAGTAGTGTAGGGATGTGTGTGGCCATCAATAGACTCGTTTTGCTCGAGTCGGGAGTAAGGATCATCTTTCTCGGTGGCTAAGAACTTGCCCCAAGCTACTCTCGAAGCATTGGTGCATGGTTAGTCAAGCGTGAGCGTGACGTAGGCTATCAATTTGGCTAGTTTGAGCCTTGTTTACCTTGTCCTAGCTGCTAACCGTTGCAAGCCAAGTTTGTGCCTGCCCCTCCTTTGATTCAGCTCCACCTTTACTCACCAAAGCCTAAAGCCAATCCTCCTATCGCAACCAAATCCATGAGCTCCAGTGAACTTAATATTTTGACGAGGTGTGATGTGTTGACTTTTAGTGATGTGGTAGATTAATACATGAAAGTTTATTTGCTAAAATTTGGGGATTGCAAAAGAAAAAGAAAAAAAAAGAAAAAGAAGATAATTGAAAGAGAAAATCTGAAAAAGAATTACAATGAGAAATGGAATCCCCATCTTATTTATCTTGATTTTGGTCGTGTTAGGCCGTGTACACACTCGGTTTTCAAGCTAAGTCTGGGGGTGTATCACATGTTCAATTCAGAGGGCTATATTGGTTTAGTTGGTTGTTTGCTCACTTGGGTTGCGTGTAGCCTCCATGTTTATCTTTGATTACCAAACTGAAAGATAGGGGATAGATCAGATTTACTCTAGAGGGGGGGGGGTGAATCGAATAATTCAAACTTTTTGACTGTTTTAAATATTATCAGATTAAAGTAGGTGATACTAATAGTAGTAATAGAAAAAGGAATGCAGTCTAAGCCAATCTACCACAGCATGGCAATCTATCACAGCAAAGAAAGAACAAAACAAAAAATGATCAACCATACGACACAATAATTTTATAGTGGTTCCCCAACCTGGGTACATCACCTCTTCTGCCACCCTGGTAGGAATCCACTAGCAGGTTTTTGAACAGGTGACTGCCACCACAAGATATATTTCTAGGGATATCTCACAACCATTTGAGCTTTTGATCAGGTGCCCAAAAACCAAGAATAAACTTTTGAAAGGAGTTAATAAAACCTTTATACATGAGGTGACAGAGGTGATGTTGTATTCTCTTTTCTCTATACAACAGTAAAGACTAGTGGATTGTTGTTGTCAAAGCTCCTTCTGAAATGATTTGGAGACTTGCTCACGGTGTAGGTATTCAGCTTTGTCTTGAAATGATGTCCAGGAAATTTCTGACTGATTGAAAGTTGTTGTCCTTGAATGTTGCTGGAGTAGAAGTTGAAGAAGACTCTTGATATTTGTTTGTTGTTCTTCTTCAGTCTTCATTAAGAACAACGGGAAAACAGGTTGTTTTCTGCATAGAGATTTTCTTATATCTGTGTATTCTCTATTAGTTCTCTGGTTGTACTACTTATCGTCTGAAAAGAGAAAATCTCTTTTATATTCTGCTGTCGAAATTTCCTTTGAAATTTTGAATTCCAAGCATTGATTGCTGATCTGTCTAGAGAATGAAATCCGGCTGGAGAATATAAATCTTTAATGAGTTTCCACAACTTTCCCAATAAATTAAGCAAGTAATTAACCCTGATGAAGACCATAATTAATGCTACCAATAACGGCTATATTCAAGAGAATATGAACATTAATTACTCAGGAAATCACTACTAAATAATATATGGAATAAGGATAGAAATGCGGGAAAAACTTCTAAGTCTGGCACTGGACAGAAATCGTCGAGCTCTGAATAGATTTCATCGACCGAAGATCCAAGTTCATCGAGTAGAGAAATCATGTTCGTCGACCTACGCTCAGTGAACTGCATTCTGGAGATAACCTGCCCAATCTGTGGTCCAAGTTCATCCAAGCACAGAATCTGTCTTCGTCGAGCTGAGTTCAGCGAAAATAAACTGGAAAGAATCCATTGAAGCAGAACTTTAGATTTCGTCGATCTGAGCTCGAATATCGTCGAGCTCAACTCAGAGAATTAACTCTAAGTTCATCGATCTGCGATCGGCGATCGTCGATCTACGATCGGCTATCGTCAATCTGCGATCCGCGATCGTCGATCTGCGATCAGCGATCGTCGATCTGCGATCGTCGATCTGCGATCGTCGATCTGCGATCGATGATCGTCGAGCCAAGTTCGAAGAATTTTGAACAGATAATTTTTAAAGTCTGAATTCTTCTAAGTCTTGAGTTTCCTGAAGTCTTCTGCTGACTGGTTGATGCATTCTCGCCAAGTGTACCGATCGCTGTCAAGTAATAAAAGTGAGGAGTTTGATCCCCGTATATCGATCTCTCAAGGAGTGGAAGTAGGGAGTGTGGTTTTGCTATTGGGAAAATAATTGCATGCGGGAAAGTAACCAAAGGGGGGTTTTTGATTTTGATTCCTAAGTTAACAACAAGAAGAAAACTATTGCGGGTCGCCGTCACCATGTTGCTTGGGGAGGATTACTACAGAGAGTAGTACGGACGATGGAAGAAACAGCGAGGGTCGCAATAACGTCTTCACAGTGCACGCTTCTAGCAATCGCTAGAACGACACAATCACAACAAGCACAGGAAAAACTGAAGCTTAACAAAACAAGCACTGATTAATACATAACAACATAAAGACATGCTGAAACCTTAAAAAAACATTATTCTCAAGCAACAATCCCACTATCACAAATTCAGAAAGAAGTAACCACAAGAAGAGGCGGAGAAATACAACCGAGCGCGCGAAGGCTTTCCAAGATTCACAACCGGATTCAAGGGTTGTCAATCCTTGTCCGGGCTCGGTCTACGGATGACGTCCGGGAACTAAGAAGGGCTGTCACTTACTTTGAATATCCTGTCTTCTTCGTGAATGATTGCTGGGCTAGTTCTGACTGAAGAACTCCGCAAGTGCAGCAACAAGGAGCTCGGATGATAGTTGGAGGTCGGAGAAGATGAAGGTGGTCGGAGATGCAAGTATTGCAAGCTTTCTGAGGAGCAAAGGTGACTGGATTAACTCTCCAAGGAGGAGAGAGAAAATGACGACTGGAGGCGAGTTTTCCCGCTCAGAGGAGCGGAAATGGCGGGGGAAGCGGAGCTGGATCCTTGGAAAGAGGAAATCTGCAACTTAAATAGAAAAGTCAGAAAAATGGTCACGCACGGTTTGGCGCACTACCGTGCGCAAACCGTGCACTATTAACTTTCAAGATAGACACGAGGAAGGAAAAGCGTCGACTCATGCGTTTTCCTTCGCGCACAGGCGATTCCGCCCATGCGGTTCCGCATGTGCGTGAAGGACATCGCATGGGTAGCGACAGAATGCTGGAAACTAGGGAAAAATAGGAAAACCGTGTGTTTTACGTGCACACGGGCGCAGCCGTCCGTGCATGAACAACGCGCACAATTAACCACAGAACACAGTAAACTGGGAAGCTACAGGAAATCCATACGTTTCGTTTGAGCAAGGTTTCGAAGAAAATGTGCGTCAACCATGCATGAAGATCGTCGACCTCAGTTCGACGAAATTCGTCAAGCTCGGCTTGACGTTCTTCCAGCTGACGAAAATGCATAATTTCACGCAAACCGTGCTTGAAAGAAACGCACGACCGTGCGTTTTCCTTAAGATAGAATTCCTGCCTTTGGAAAAAATGCACCATCTGCACAACAAAATAAAAGTTGGAGCACCAGCACCCAGCACCAAATAGAAAGCTAAGAAAACAGCAGGAAAGAGCCATGGGGAGCACCATGTGCATACCCCCAATAACAGATTGTACAATTTCACACCCTCGGGCTAAAATAGTGCACAAAATGGTCCATGACCAAACGATGCAAATATAACCGATATCCGGTAGAAATGCCGTGCACGAGTGAGAAAACCAGCCCAGATGAGTCCGAAAAACCCTATAAATATCGTACTCATCACACCACCAGACTTAAACATTTGCTCGTCTCGAACAAATCATCCCTCTGTTCACTAGAAAAAAGATAGCTAACATAGATATTTCAAAAATAAGGTAAAGCGAAATCTAATACTCATGGGTACAAAAAATATAATTGATAAACTTTTTAATTATGCTACGAAGTTTATAGATTTCGACAAGTGTAATTAAGTATTGTAACTACTCAAAAAAAATAATTCTGGAGAATCGTTTCGTCATGCTTAGGAAGAAATTAGGCAGGCCACTAAGTTGTGCATTGCCAAAGACCGGGGCTCGGGAGCACCTCCAAAGGAATCCAACAATGTCGGGGACCATATGCTTGCCCGTTCACACTCTCTCCACAGCACTAGTTTGACTCGAGCGCGAATTGCAGGACTTTAGGAAGATAACGGGGCTTACTCTTATACGTAGGTAAGGATGCAAAATGTAAACAATGGCTACGCACAACCCAAATGAGCTCATACAAAAAATAAATCTCTCGCTAAGCAATACATACAGGTGCTCCACACCACCAGACCTGGACTTGACAAACTGGTGCGTGCACCGCCTACCAGCACAAAATCTCAAATGGAATTTTCATTTAAAATATTTCTTCTTTCATATCAAACCACTTTCTTTTTCTCTTTTTCTTTTCTTTTTCAAAATTTTTTTATATAACATTCAGCCACAATATCATGAAATCTGCACCTCGCAAACACAATACAGAACCTCAGCAACATCACCAAATGCAAGAAGAGATATACTAATAGCTCGAGAAATGGGCGTGCTACTGGGATAGGCTTTTAGGCTTTGGTGAAAACAGAGTGGGGCTGAAACAACAGGAGGGGTAGGCTCAAAATAGGGTAACAAGGATTACGTTAGGAATGGGTACATGGCTCAACCGAGCCAAAATGATGTCCTACATCTCACTCACGCTCGACTAACCATGCACCAATGCTTTGAGAGTAGCTTGAGGCAAGTTCTTAGCCACTGAGAAAGATGATCCTTCCTCCTGAATCGAGCAATACGAGGCTAGTGGCGGCTACACACATTCCTACACTACCGTTCGATTGCTCCAAATTCCACAGTTTTTAGTAGTACAAACATTATTTACAAATACAGAAAAACATAAATCTACGAGCATAAAGAAAAATAAATCTATATTATTTCTATACATCATGAGTCCTCGATTAGGAGCACTGCACGAGTTTCACACTACCCTATCCTAAAATTCTAAGCTAGCACCATTATCTTAAAGTTAACACACAAGAAATAAAATAAACTTGGGCCGAGCGTGTGCTTAAGTGCACGCTCATGCAGTGTAGGTGCACAATGCAGTCATGAAAAAATAGAAATTGAAAATGAAAATACTCTTGTGGTATGCAAGTGCATGTACAAGGGTGACTCGCGAAACTTTCCCCAATCAGACTTATAATAAACAACATATCCATGATTTGCAATAAAATTAAAGAAATGAAAGTTGAGGGAAGAGGTTACCCATGCTCAGCTAATGAGCATACCAGAAGATTGGCGTTAAACTTCTGCAATAAAGCCACAACCCAAACAAATTCCACCTACAAAATAGAATATCTCCAACCACAAAAAGCTATACACAATTAGGCACAACAACTAAATTGCACAAATTTAAAGCAAGCAGCAGCATTGGGTCGTCTCCCATAAGCCCTTTTCTTTACCGCCCTTAAGGTGGACCAAATACCTGTATTAGCAGTTATATAGATATTGTTTTAAAAGCAAGAGTTCAGAAAGCATGAAAAGGGGTCCAAAGTTACACACAACATGAAGATAAATAGAATAAGAAACGGAAAGAAAGGGGACCCCGAAGATCCTTCAATTATCATCTGAATGCTGACTTGTGATAGATCCCCCCCCCCCCCCCCCCGTCATGCGAGATGAGGGCGAGGTGAAGGCTTTAGGTCCCATGGAAGACAAGTCTCCCCTACCCCTAGCCTCATCATTCTCGCGTCAGCGGGAAAAATAAGAAGCTTTGCATATAAGAAATTCTTTTCTTTTCAAATTAACAAATGGGGATCGCCAGGGTGGTATATCCACCCCAACTAAATCAGCAACAGGCATATCTTTCTCATCGGGGGCATCCTTTCCTCACCCACGGTGGGTGAAAGATCAGCCCATGTCAACTGTTTCACAGTTTTACAACATTCATTAAGCTTAATCAAAGTTTTTAAATCTGTTTCCTGCACGCTCCCATTAGTCGTGCACATCCCTCATTCCTTTTCTTCAGCAACTTGTTTCACATCAAAAAATTCCTCCTTCGCTTCTCCGTCAGCAATCATCTGCACATCTTTTACTTGCATAGACCAGTATTGCTTATTCAGCACAACATCTGTCTCATCAGCTCTAGATATATCATCAGATTATAAAACATTTAATTCCAGCAGTTTTTTTAGATTCACTCGGGATTAGAGTGGAAAGTGATGGCGATAGCGTCAAATTAACCTTGGAAGCCAAGGTGATGCCACATGCGTTAAAGCAGAATGTCTCTTCACTAGCTTTCAGGAATGGAACCCCAAGAATTGGCTTTGAATGATTTCCTATGGGTCCCAACACCTGGAAGTCGGTGACAACCACAACCCCGTTAAGTTTCACCTCCACCTCTTTAATCACCCCATCAGTTTTAACCACCGACACATCAGCTAGCACAAGCAATTTTTGGATATTAGTTTCGACATTTAAATTAAGCTTCTCAACATATTTTAGAGCAAGAATGTTGCACAACGAACCTGAATCGCAAAGGGCTACTGTCTCAATTTCATTAATCTCACACTTGCCAGCCACTTCATTAATACTGCACTCCTCTGCCCCCACAGCACTTTTCCCTTGCTAACACGGATTCTTTTCCCTAACTGTGTCTCTAAGTTCCTCATAGAGGCAGTTTGAGTGGCCATGTTAGATTGGGCCATCTCAACAAACTTTTCCATCATTTCTTCTAGAGCACTCCTACGTGCCCCTTGCCCGCTCTGCTTATAAACCAGCTGCCGCGGTCGCAGTTGGCTATTGGAGGCTTGAGCATCAAATTGATGCGGGCCTCCATGCCATCTTTGACCCGGGCATTTTGATTCTACGAGAAATTCGGATGATTTCTCGCGTTTGGGTAATAAGTATTATTATAGGTCGCAGCGCGATTTTGATTATTTATAAAATTAGCACTTTCATCAAAGGTTATACCTGCCGGTTCTGCAAATGTCTCTTCAGTTGGGCATTCAAAAGTGTGGTGGCAGGGATTTCCACATCCCTGGCATGATATGCCCTCAACCTGAGCTGGAGTAGTAGTCAATCTGGTTAGCATCCTTCTTCCATCCATCATAGGGTGGCTTGCTTTGACTTGCTGCATCACCGTATTAACATCAAACTGATTTTTCTCCCCCTAGGGGCAATTCTTCCCCAAGTCCAGTATGTGCTATGGGAGGCCGTGTCTCGAAGAAGTTGATTCAGTTAGTGGCTCTGCTTTTGCAAAACCTTCCTTTAGCTGCTTAGCAACTGCAGGGCTTATTGGAGATGTATAGGGGACTATAGCCATAGAATGATCTGTGCAAACTTTTGGAAGATTATTCAGATAGGCTATATCAAAAGAATTTAGTAAATGAAATAAATCTACTGTGGGATTGATAATATAATCAGCAACAGTTATAATCTCTGCAGTTTCCACTACTGCAACTGTACAGATCATATCAAAATCAAAATCAACATCTGTCTCAACTTCTATAGTCATATGTACATCTGCATCTATCCGCAAAACTATTGTATCTGTTGTTGCTATAGGAGAGGAAACTTGAGCTTCTTAATTGGATATCTCCCCCTACGTGGTTTTAGAGGGTCCTAAAGACAGACCCCCAGAAGAAGGGACAGTGGAGGTAGCAGAAAGGATAGCAGAAAGGGATGCAATAGAGTCAGCAATAGGTTTAATTGGCTCTACTATAAGGTTTGAGATAAGGGGAGTGAGGAGTTATAGAAGGGAGGGAAGTGAAGGTGAATCCATTTCCATAAACTCAGAGGGTGTCTGAGTTGATACATGGAGGATGGATGATGAAAGGAATGTGTTGATGTCTGGCATTGGCTCATCATGAGGAGATGTAGAATTTATGTGAGATGAGAGTAGATTAAAAGATGGAATAGATGAGAGGTTATGGAGGGAAATGTCAGCAAAATGATGTGGTAATGGAGATGGAGGTGGTGTGATGTGTTCTGGAGATTGAACTGGTGTGGGTAGATGTTCAGGAGATGGGATTGGTGTTATGGTATGAGCAGGAGATTGAGTTGGTGGATTTGGAGTATGAGTATGTGATGTGGATGGTTGTTGGAGGATTGGTGAAGGAATGGAAAGTTGTGGAGGTGTAGGAATCTGGGTGGATGGAATAGTGATGGATGGGACAACTTCTAGAGGTGGGGGATCAGCTGTCATAGCTCTTGTATCCTCAGAAGTTTTGGAGGATGTTGAAGCCCTGGATGGCTTTGATATTGTAGTCTCCCATCTGCCGAAAAGGGCAGATGGGAGCCTCTTGGAGGCATTTATGAAGATGGGCTGTGAAACTAACAGTTCTGGTGCCTTTTCCTGGAGGAAAATTCCCAGAATCCTCGCAAAACACACTTCTTTATTTGTGTTTTTCTTTTTGATCAAATAAAACAAAGTCTTTCCCAAATTAACTGATTGCTTCTCTACTAGAGCACACATCACTAGATATTGGTGCCTGGTGATATAGTCGTGGGCTGTATGCTTGCCCAGTAACACCTTGCCAACAATGTCTACCAAGAATTTATATTGAACAGACAAGTTGTTTTTCAATAACTTATTGGGGTTTCCTCCTGAATTCCCCATTTTGCTCAGCATATTCTCATATTCATCATTTGCCAATTCAATATCATCTTCTCGAGTAGCCAAATCAAAGACTCAGATAAAAATACAGGAGTGAGAATGACCTGGTTTTCGTTGATGGTTCCTATCATAGTATCTACATCTGGAGATGTTGCAGTGAAAACCCATTCTCTGATTTCATTTCCTGCTATCTTGATTCGGTTTGTCATGAACTTCTTCAGTTTTTATTCTTCGCATAATTGTAGGATGTTGATGAATATTTGATCAGTGTGAGAGAACGAGTGAAAATGAATATCAAAACCGGTGTCGAACTTCATTGCTGCAAGAGAGTTCGCTGGAATCTCCATTGTTCGCCTGCAAAGGAAAACAGAAAGATCAAGTGCAAGGGGAATAGAAAGCGTGGGATGGAGCTCAAAGAAAACCGAGATATTATTGAAATTTGTGAAGTGAAAGTGGGTGATAGGGCAGGCCGGGCGGTTTGAGTGGCCTGAGCATTCTGAGTCCGCAGCCTAGGCAGACTGATGGTTACGAACTGGGTGACCCAGCCTGGTTGGACTTGGTGGCTTAGCTGTTCTTGTGGAGTGGTATGTGCGGCATGGTGTGCCGCCTAGCTAGACCGGTGTGCGGCCTGGATGGTGTGTGGCCAAGGAAGTCTTGTTACTTGGGCATCTAGTGGAGCGGCCTGAGCGGACTGTCTTTGGCGCTTTGTTGGCAGTGCACAGCTTGATATGCGGCCTTGCAGTTAGCCAGCTCATGTGGTAACCGGGCGGAATAGAAGTTCCATCCATGGTGTGTTGACGGACTTATCTTTTGCGTCTGCAGAGTCAACATTTGTGGACTAGTTTTGGAGATGGTATTTTGTTCTTGTCGAGCTCTCCATGTTGCGATGGATGTTTCACATCCTTTTGGCGGACTTTCCTGCTGATTGGCGGTCTGGGTCTTCTGTGTCTGCCATGCTCATGCTAGTTTCTTGATGTGTTGCTGGACTTGGATATTTTCTGTTACAAGTCCATGGTGTCCGCAGAGTCCATAGAGATCGCTATTGACCGGGCGGACTACCTGTTAGTTGTGGACTCGTGGTGGGCTGTGGCATTATTGTCGGGCTGTGAGGACTGATACAACATGTTTTACGAATGTGTCTGCATGCTGTGTTTAGTGGTGGACTGGCGCTATGGTTGCATTAGGCAGACTGGCGCCATGCTTGTTGTAACACCCCCTATCCGTCGCATAGCATATAGCTGTAGGTCCGGTCGGGGCCCGACGCCATATACCATAGACTGACCAGAAAGTTACTCAATGGAAACCATCCATTCATTCCAACATCCTACACAGAGTCATTCTAGCGGAAGCAGTTTTATTAGATACAATAAAAAGAACCCTGCAAAAATAGCATGAATGTCCACTAAACAATCCCAAAGGAATGAAGTACAAATACACAAGTTCCGGCCTTAAGGCCTTACAGCAGTTTGCTCAATTTAAATGTTTTCCAAACTTCGGCACGTAGACCGGCCATACAAGAATAAAAGAAAATATCCAAAAATTAGGCCTTCGAGGGCCGGCACAGCAACTTGGGTTTTAGCCTGCTATTGACCGCTCGGTCCAGCAGCACCTGCAAGCACAATCCACCGCACGGTGGCAAATAAAAGCAACGGTCAGCAATGCTGACAAAGTTATAACGATCCCGCCCCAAAATTCGGGGCGGCGATGCTCCTTCACTGCACTTTATTAGTATAACCAAACAGTATAGTAATGTCACTACTGAAAGTCCACCTAGTGTCAACTAACTTCACCTATGGGGGGGAATAGGTGACGTGCAGCGTTTTTGCGGAATTTAAATTGTACCTGCACACGAAAATAAAACAACATAGCACAAAAGAGTACACAAGCTATTTATAGTGGTTCCCCGATTTGGGTACATCCACTTTCCCCCTTCGACCTATCTCCCAACAAGGGACGACTCGGTCACTTCTCCAACAGGATTGAAATCCAATCCTTGCACTATCGGAAGGAACCATTCCACACGTAGGAGTCAACACTCCCACAACACGGGTTGCACCCAACCCTTACAACTAGGAACCAACGTTCCTTTACAATAAAAGTAAAACTAGAATGTACAAGAGATACAAACTACGTTTGGAGACTAAGGTGTCCCTCTTCGTTGTCGACGTGTTTTTGAAGTCCACGAAGAGTCCACAACCCTAGATCTCTCTTGGAGAGAATCTCCCCGGAACCGGCGGCGGCAAGATGGGCGGCGGCTAGGTTCACGGGATCGGCGGCGACAACGATGTGCGGCTGCTGTACTCTGGAGATCCAAACTTCGTAGCGAAGCTAGCTAGGTCTTCCAACGGTCACTCTAGGATCGATCATCTCGATCGATTCGGACGGGGAAGTTTTTCCCGATCAACAAATCGAGAGACAAGGGATCTCTGGATAGACGCGTGAGACTCTAAGCTTGGCTAAGCTTCTGTCGCCGGAAGATCAGGAAGAATCACGATCAAAAGCGGCGACCAACTAGCGTGAGCGGCGACGGCGGCGGCGGAGCAGTTTCGCGATTTTAGGTCAAGATCGGCTCGGCTTCTTTCTTTTTCTCTGTGTATTTTCACTGTTAAAAAATATCCGTATATATATACACAAGTAAAAACCTTAATGACCGTTGTGGGTCCCACAATAAGAAACCCTAAATCTGGTTCAAAATAGTGCCAGCGGCAGAATCCGGTCCAGCTTTTTCCCGAAAATTGCCCAAGTAAAAATCGGCAAGAATCACCTGTGATTCTCGTCGAATTGTCGAGAATCAAGGGTGATTCTCGAAGATTCGGCGAGAATCACAAAGTGATTCTCGACGATTCGTCGAGAATCACAAAGTGATTCTCGTCGAATTTTACTTGATTGCACTCTGAATTAGCTGGCGAGAATCAGCCAGTGATTCTCGATGATTCGGCGAGAATCACTAGTGATTCTCGTCGATTCTTACTTAGATGATTTTTTCGTCTTACGCCTCTGAGCTGCTCTTTGACTCATCCTTGCTCCTTGTCTGCTCTTGCATAAACACAGCCATGTACTTGAAAGTAAGTGCACTCCAATAGAGAGAGTACACGTAGGCCAACACACTGAATTGCTCAACGAGGGATTACGTCGTGCAGACCCGTGTATATTGACCTACTGCACCCTGACATTGGTGTGCACTTAGCGTGGAATAACTGCAAGCACAACTTGAAATATTTTGTCAAAAACATTGCCTATTTACCTTAGCTTGTTCAGGGGCTTCTTCAAATCAGGTACGTTGTGGATACAACACCCAACAATCTCCCCCTATTTTAAGAAGCCAAACCCTACAAGCTAAGGTGAATAAAGCGTATGGGAATGAAAATCATAACCTTGAAATTGAGTTGAGTGAGCTATTCATTACCAATACCAATTTATTGAGAGCAAACTTGGAGCCACCTTAGCCTTAGCCGAGAGGGTAATCTCCCCCTTTTCGGCTTCTGCAAATCTGGGTCTGTAGCATTTGACCGCTTTCTCCCCCTCAGTTCTTGCACCTGTGATCTCGCTTGAGTTCCTGGCAGAGGCTCCCCCTAGATGCACGAGCCTGGAGCTTATGTAGTCTTCATTCCTCATAGTTTAGCATCCCCAATTCAGTTTTGAAAAGACTGAACTTGGCCTCGTCTAAAGGCTTTGTGAATATATCTGCAATCTGCTTGTCCGTGGGGACATAATAGAGAGAGATGTCCTTGTTCTCCACGTGCTCCCGAATGAAGTGGTATCGCACCTCCATATGCTTCGTTCTGCTGTGCGATACCGGATTGTTGGCAATTGCAATTGCACTAGAGGAGTCACAGTACATTGGTACTTCCTTGAACTGAAGGTCGTAGTCGGCTAACTGGTTTCTGATCCATAGGAGTTGTGCGCAACAGCTGCCTGCCGAGATGTGCTCAGACTCTGCTGTGGAGGTAGCTACACAATTCTGCTTCTTGCTGTTCCATGAGATAAGCCTTCTTCCGAGGAATTGACACGTCCCGGAAGTGCTTTTCCTGTCATCCCTACTCCCTGCAAAATCATCATCTGAAAAACCTATTAGCTCGACATCATTGTTTCTCGGGTACCACAAGCCAAGATTGGGAGTACCTTTAAGGTATCTTAGAATTCGCTTTGCAGCGACATAGTGAGATTCCTTAGTGTTCACCTGATATCTGGCACAGACACATGTGGAGAACATGATATCCGGTCTACTGGCAGTAAGGTTGAGCAGGGATCCAATGATACTTCTGTATTTGGTTTCATCGAAAGGTTTACCTTTCTCATCCTTATCCAGAGACATAGTGGATCCCATTGGAGTCCTCATAGAGGTTACAATCTCCATGCCGAATTTCTTGAGGATTTCATTTGTGAACTTCGTCTGAGAGATGAAGATTCCATCCTCAGACTGTTTCACTTGAAGTCCCAAGAAATACTTTAGCTCTCCCATACTGCTCATTTCAAACTTTCCTTGCATAAGTTTGGAAAACTTTTTGCAAAGATTGTTGTCCGTTGAGCCGAATATTATGTCATCGACATAGATTTGCACCAGCAAAATCTTGCCTTTGACTTCCCTGAGAAACAATGTTTTATCTATTTTACCTCTAGAGAACTTGTTCTCAAGAAGAAAACTAGATAACGTCTCATACCAAGCTCGCGGAGCTTGTTTTAAACCATATAGAGCTTTATTAAGGAAGTATACATGATTGGGATAAGTAGGATTGACAAAACCTGGGGGTTGAGTGACGTATACTTCCTCCTTCAGGTCTCCGTTCAAGAAAGCTGATTTCATATCCATTTGATAGACTGTGAATCCTTTGTGCGAAGCATACGCCAGGAACAGTCTGATTGCCTCGAGCCTTGCCACTGGTGAGAAGGTCTGGTCGAAGTCAATCCCCTCCTCCTGTCTGTAACCTTGAGCCACCAGCCTGGCCTTGTTCTTTATGATGACACCATGTTCATCCAGTTTGTTTCTGAAGATCCACTTGGTGCCAATGACATTATGCTTGTGTGGTCTGGGAACCAGCGTCCACACGTTGCATCGTTCGAATTGATGTAGTTCATCTTGCATGGACAAAATCCATGCCGCGTCTTTGTTCGCCTCGTCGAACTTCTTTGGCTCAACCTGTGACAGGAAGCTAAGATGCAAAACTTCGTTAATAGTACCTCTTCGAGTTCTGACACCGACACGAGGATCTCTGATGATCTGATCTCTAGGATGATCCCTCACGTGCCGGAGCTCTAGAAGTCTGGCGTCTGGAGCTTCGACTACTTCTTGGGCTTCTCCTTCTTTTAAGAGATTTGTTCCATTTTGATCTTCAACATTCCCAGATGACGTGGAGGTGGAGACTTTGACGTACTTAGGAGTTTCATCTTTAGCGGTCTCATCGAGATCCAGCTGTTCAAGTCGTGCACCTGCATCTTGAAGAATACCACTGGAAGAATTACTGTTAAGCAAACTTCCTTCATCAAATATAACATTAATTGATTCTTCTACCACAAGAGTTTTCTTATTGAAGACCCTATATGCCCGACTGTGGGAACTATAGCCCAAGAATATGCCTTCGAAGCATTTTTCACCAAATTTAGTACGCAGGTACTTCCCATTATTCAGTACATAGCATCTGCAACCAAAGATCCTCAAGTAGGACATGGTTGGTTTCCTGCCTTTCAGTAGCTCATAAGGCGTCTTATGATGATGCTTGTTGATCAAGGCCCGGTTTTGTACATGACAAGCTGTATTGACAGCCTATGCCCAGAAGTATTCTGGGAGAGAAGCGTCTTTCAACATTGTCGTGCAGGCTTCAATGAGAGTTCTATTTCTCCTCTCCACAACTCCATTTTGCTGAGGAGTGCGCGGAGAGGAAAACTCATGAAAGATACCTTGTTCTTCACAAAACTCTGTCATAGAACCAGATTCGAATTCTGTTCCATGGTCACTTCTGATTTTGACCACATGGCAGTTAAATTCATTCTGAACCTGCTTGACAAAACTAGTGAAGATGTCAAACGTATCCGACTTGCGTTTTAAGAAGAATACCCATGTAAACCGAGAATGATCATCAACTATCACTAGGGTATAGGACTTGCCTCCCAAGCTATGAACTTGCATTGGACCAAACAAGTCCATATGTAGAAGGTACAGACATCGGGAAGAGTCTTTGTCAGCAATGCTCTTAAAGGTAGCCCGAGTCTGTTTGCCCATCTAGCATGCAGGACAGGTGCTATCTTTGATGCACTTGATAACGGGAGCATCCCTTACTAAATTTTTAGAAAACAGCATACTAATTATTTTGAAATTAATATGTGCCAATCTCTTGTGCCATTGTTCACAAAGAGATGCACTGCCTCTTGCCACAAGGCATATGGGGGTAGATGAATCTAAACTGAGAAAATCTAAGCAGAAGATATTTCTGCTCCTAATGCCTGATAATACCGTCTCAGAAGAGGTACGTGAAATTATCAGACATTTATCCTTGCAGAACTTAACGTCATAACCTTTGTCACATAACTGACTTACACTGATCAGGTTATGGTTTAACCCTTCAACATAAGCCACGTCGGTGATAGAGATTATACCGTTGGAAATCATACCGTAACCTCTGGTGACTCCTCGATCTGACCGTCCAAAGATGACTTTGGGTCCATTATCGACTGGAGTGTAATCACGCAACAGGCTTCTTGTCCCAGTCATATGCCGGGAGCATCCACTGTCCAAGTACCAGATCGGCGTTTTGGTGGCCTTTGGACATTCCTGTAAAACAAAATTAATTTCCCTTAGGAACCCAATCGAACTTGGGTCCTAGATTCCTGGTTAGCATACTCCCCCTCGGTTGGTTAACCCTACGAGTGGTCGGCCTCGCATTGCTAACATAGGGAGTCTCGTGATACCTTGGATTAAACCAACAATCCACTACAAAGTGACAGACTTTGCCAAAGCAACAACAGTCGAATCTGTTGTACCTCTTCCTAGGCTCCTGCCTTACCCTGGGAATGGTGGGTACAGCCGGGGCCTTGGATCTGGAGGTGGAGGCCTCGTAGTGATTGCAGTCACATGACTTCTTCACCTTATGTTTCGTCAGTATAACAGGCTTGACTCTTGGTTCCTACTTTCCATTATGGCTGCTAGAGAATTGACCATAATTTCCCATGTGGATTTCCTCATAAGGTGCCTTGAAGGCACTCTCACCGAAGTTTCGGGGAAAGGTCCAACCATCATATCGGCTCTTTGGCTTTGCAACAGAGGGCCGGAAATGATGACCAAAGGTTGATTCAAAGTCATGTTGCAAGGAAAGCTAGGCTTTCTGAACGCAACAGGACTAAGCAGAGCCTTTCCCTTTTCATCAGTAGAGGCCTTCTTGGCGGCCTTATTCTTCCTCTGGTTCTCGTTTCTCCTGGATGAGGAACCAGATACCCCTACATGCCCCAAGCCAGCTCCTTTGCCCTGAGCAGAGAAGGTATCAACTATTGGAAGAACTGTTTTTGGCATAGAGAAGCTCTTGACAATCTTCCTTTCTGCCGCAAGTGGTTCTTCCAACTTGTCGACTTCCTCCTGCTTAAGATCAAGGAGCTTAAGAGACTCTGAATGCTTTGAAGTCAGGTCAAGGTGCTCCTGTCGGAGAGAAATCAAACTAGTGACCTCTTCCCTTAGGGATACACACTCACCCTTATGGAATTTCACTTCCTTTTTCTCAGCCTTCAATCTCTTACGACACTCCTCGAAAGTGTTGAGCAGAAGCTCATACTTCTCGAGGAGCTCCGCTTCACGGGCCGAAGGGCTATCCTCAGGTTCATCATCCTGAGACTCAGGATCAGAGTCGGAGTCGGAGAGAGGGGTGTGAGCTTTTACCTTCCCAGTAAATGGGGGGCATTCTCCTTCTGAGTTGGAGCGACCCACCAGCCCGAAGTAGGCTTCCTCATCATCACAGGAGTCTGAGGAATCAGACTCACTCAGTGTCTTTGGCCTTTTGGCGATGTAGCTCCGCTCTTTCTTCTTATCTCTCGAAGATTTGTGCTCCTCTTCTTTCCCTTTTTCTCTCTTGCCTTGGTAGCAGTCGGCCACGACGTGTCCTGGCTTATTGGATCCAAAACAAATAATGTTAGAGGAGCGATGTTTGTTCGGTTTAGAAGCATACCTGTCAGAAGAATAATTTTTCTTCTGATGTCTGGAGGAGGCGCCGTCTTTCTTTCTTTGATTCCTCATCTTGAGGAACTTCTTGAATTCTCGGGTGATGAGGGAGAAATCCTCCTCAGACAGCTCTGAGCTGGAGGAGCATGGCTCAGAGTCCTCCTCCTCATCCTTTTTCCTGGCACGGTATGAACCCGCGCCCTTGCCTTTTCTGGAGTGAATGGCTTTTAGAGCCACAGTCTTTTCTTTGGCTGCGGCCTTCTCTGCTTCTTCTTCAGCTTTCCTGGTGTTCAGTTGAAGCTCATAGGACATCAGCTTCCCAAAAAGAATTTGCGGGTCTGTTTCAGCAAGTCTGCCAAACTCTCGAATGGCGCAGATCTTTGTGTCCCATTCCTTAGTAAGGGACCTAAGGAATTTATCATTGAGTTCGCCATTAGTGAATACTCTTTCGTATCCTTTGAGGGCGTTGACAATCTTGAGGAAGTTCTCGTAGGTGACTCCGATCTCTTCCTAAGGCCCTTGTCTGAAGGCCTCATATTTCTGGTTTAGGAGGGATCTCTGATCATCCCTCACTTCATCAGTGCCCTCCATTAGGATGATCAGGCAATGCCAGATCTCTTGTGCAGTCCTGCAGTTGCAGAAGTTCTGCATCATTGAGTCATCAACCGCGCTGACGAGAATGTTCTGCGCCTTCTTGTCAAGTCACACTAGCACCATCTCGTCCTTGTCCATTTCAGAAAGTTTCTTCGGCACTTTCTTGGTAGGATCAATGGTGGAGACCTTAGTGGGGACATAAGGTCCCTCCTCCACAATCATGAAGAGTCGAGGATCAACTATTTCCATGTAGAACCTGATCCTTTCCTTCCAGATAGGAAAGTTGAGCCTGGTGCACAAGGGTATCTTGCCTGTGAACTTGAGCCCGTCCATAGTAGATGTTTGCCTTCTTCTTGACACTAGCGGCAGGATTCAACTCAAGCTGTTGACCTTTTTGATGAGCAACCTCGCTCTGATACCACTTGAAAGTCCACCTAGTGTCAACTATCTTCACCTATGGGGGGGGGGGGGAATAGGTGACGTGCAACGTTTTTGCGGAATTTAAATTGTACCTTCACACGAAAATAAAACAACACAGCACAAAAGAGTACAAAAGCTATTTATAGTGGTTCCCCGATTTGGGTACATCCACTTTCCCCCTTCGACCTATCTCCCAACAAGGGATGACTCGATCACTTCTCCAATAGGATTGAAATCCAATCCTTGCACTATCAGAAGGAACCCTTCCACACGTAGGAGTCAACACTCCCACAACACCGGTTGCACCCAAACCTTACAACTAGGAACCAACATTCCTTTACAACAAAAGTAAAACTAGAATGTACAAGAGATACAAACTACGTTTGGAGACTAAGGTGTCCCTCTTCGTTGTCGACGTGTTTTTGAAGTCCACGAAGAGTCCACAACCCTAGATCTCTCTTGGAGAGAATCTCCCCGGAACCGACGGAGGCAAGATGGGCGGCGGCTAGGTTCACGGGATCGGAGGCGACAACGATGTGCGGCTGCTGTACTCTGGAGATCCAAACTTCGTAGCGAAGCTAGCTAGGTCTTCCAACGGTCACTCTAGGATCGATCGTCTCGATCGATTCGGACGGGGAAGTTTTTCCCGATCAACAAATCGAGAGACAAGGGATCTCTGGATAGACGCGTGAGACTCTAAGCTTGGCTAAGCTTCTGTCGCCGGAAGATCAGGAAGAATCGCGATCAAAAGCGGCGACCAACTAGCGCGAGCGGCGACAGCGGCGGCGGAGCAGTTTCACGATTTTAGGTCAAGATCGGCTCGGCTTCTTTCTTTTTCTCTGTGTATTTTCACTGTTCAAAAATATCCGTATATATATACACAAGTAAAAACCATAATGACCATTGTGGGTCCCACAAGAAGAAACCCTAAATCCGGTTCAAAATAGTGTCAGCGGTAGAATCCGGTCCAGCTTTTTCCCGAAAATTGCCCAAGTAAAAATCGGCAAGAATCACCTGTGATTCTCGTCGAATTGTCGAGAATCAAGGGTGATTCTCGACGATTCGGCGAGAATCACAAAGTGATTCTCGACGATTCGTCGAGAATCACAAAGTGATTCTCGTCGAATTTTACTTGATTGCACTCTGAATTAGCCGGCGAGAATCAGCCAGTGATTCTCGACGATTCGGCGAGAATCACTAGTGATTCTCGCCGAATCGGCGAGAATCACTTGGTGATTCTCGTCGATTCTTACATAGATAATTTTTTCGTCTTACGCCTCTGAGCTGCTCTTTGACTCATCCTTGCTCCTTGTCTGCTCTTGCATAAACACAGCCCTGTACTTGAAAGTAAGTGCACTCCAATAGAGAGAGTACACGTAGGCCAACACACTGATCTGCTCAACGAGGGATTACGTCGTGCAGACTCGTGTATATTGACTTACTGCACCCTGACATTGGTGTGCACTTAGCGTGGAATAACTGCAAGCACAACTTGAAATATTTTGTCAAAAACATTGCCTATTTACCTAGGCTTGTTCAGGGGCTTCTTCAAATCAGGTACGTTGTGGATACAATACCCAACAACTACATCACAGGCGCAGGATCACACAGCCACACACCCCGTGTACTCAGGGCACATTCTCGGTGATCACGGTCAAAGTCCGCCGACTCACCACCGTCACTTTGGATGGCCATAACTCATGAGCATTTGGTATTTTTGGCCACTACCTAAGACCCTGTATCTATGCCAACGGCAAGTGCCACGTACCGTTAGGTCTCTTTACCAAATGACATAGAGCCTGTACGGTTCAGCCTAACCCATTGCTCACACTGCCCTGTCAACTTAAGAACATAGGCACGGGTCAAACTTCCTCGAGTCCCAATCCTTTTACACATCACATAACCCAGTTATGTTCAAGTTGGCTCCCCGGCCATCATGTTGGAAGAACCACGCATCTGCCCAGTTTTTCGGTTGCACCTTGGAGTTAATCCCCAAGGCTCCCTGTTGCAATCTACCACGCAGAAAAACCCGAAAAATAAACATTCGCATGGAGTCTTCTCCGGCATTTATGCAATGCAACATCACTGATCCAGACCAACATGTCCGGATAGGCTTCATACACCATGCCTATGCCCGTTCTCGATTACGTACTCTATACAACAGTGTCTTTACATATCTTCCTGAAGGAACGCCTCCAACTCACCGTAAACTTGCGGGAGCAGACTTCCTATGTAAAAGAAGGAGAGCTTCACATGCTCAAGTAGAGAATCGTTACCCTAACATTCTTCCTTGACACCATGGAAATCTACGCGGATGAAAATCACCGCAATCTCCTTGCCTTCGTAGATCCGAAGTCGGCTAGCGATTTGGAGTCCTGAAGACCCCTCCAAGGACCAGATCTAGATTTCTTCTTCCTCCTTTGCTCTCCCTTCTCTATAGAACTTTGACGAGAACCAGCGGCAGAATATAAGGGTTTTGAAACCCTATACTCGGGTATAAACCACTCGGATTAACCACCAGCCGTCGGATCCCACAAAAGGGATAGCACGGCTTCGATCCAGGTCTGACCTGGACAAACGGGGCTAAACACCGCACGGTTCACCAACCGAAGCAAGACACGTCCGCGACCAATCAAATTGTGTCGGGACATTTAGTCAAGATCACGCCAAAAACCTCTGTGTCGACACTCTGCATCGACAGAGTCAAACACGCCACAATCCGCTCCACGCTAGAGGATCGTCGAGCCAAGGTCATCGAACGCTGCCAAATCGTCGATCGCTAATCGCTGGCCTATTCGTTGAATGCTGCCATATCGTCAATCGCAGATCGCTGGCTTGTTCGTCGAATGCTGCCAGATCGTCGATCGCAGATCGCTGGCCTGTTCGTCGAATGCTGCCAGATCGTCGATCCCAGATCGCTGACCTATTCGTCGAACGGGCATGACACGCCCTTGACAACCAACTGTGTTCGCTGTTCGACGATCGTCGACCCAAGATCGTCGAATGCTGGCCAGATCGTCGATCGCTGGCCAGATCGTCGAAACGAACACGACACGCCCTGGGACACGCCCGTGTCCCAGGCTGTGTAACCCCTGCCAAAAACCAAATTTGGTACGAAACGCCTCCCGTCGCTCTTTTGAGTTTCGGGGCGTTACACTTGTATTGTGCAGGATGGCCTTATGTCTGCATGATGGCGGACTGTCTTTGACCTGGCACCTGGAGGTTTGAAGTCTGGCCAAGTCCTTGCAGACTTTGGGACTGGATAGTGTTAGCGTGCGAGCTAGGGTGGTGACTCTATTCACTAAGGTGGAGACCACACTACTCACCTCACCTATAAATAGACCACCCCTACACATCTACAGTAACTGAGCGAACAGTAAGTGAGGGCTTGGTTAATTGTTGCGGTCTATTTTTTTTTCTGTCCACGTGGTTTGAGCAGAGATAATGGTTTGTTGTTTATATGTTGCACGACGAACTTTGAGGAGCCAGGAGTTTGTCTTTGACTGCGGTCAACATCAGTGAAGTTTGCGGTTTCAATTTGCGGTTTCAGCAAGTCGCTTCTGCAGCTTGTCAGTTCTCTGCTTCATCTTTTCCAAGTCCAATAACCTGTCCGCCATTCTCGGCGGTCTAGGCATTCTGTTCCTCAGTTCAGCAGTGGCTTGTAGCAGTCAGCGAAAAATGATGTGTTCGCACGACCTCGCGGTCTTGGCGGACTCTGTGTGCTATTCGTCTTCCAGCAGCAACAACAGTTCGTGCGGCCTCGGCGACTTCGGCGGACTGGGCGGACTTGGCGGTCTCCAGTTTTGTCTGCTCGAATTGTTTGACTTGTAATTTTTCCTTATTTCCTGTGTATTGGCGATATCATGTCTCGTCATGTATACCTCGCTTTGTAAAAAAGAAAAATATATGATCTGCTTGCCCCTGTTACTGCATTTGGTTGTTGAGCTTGCTTTCCTGGTTTCCGCACGATTAAGGTGTGATCTTGATAGTTCTGAGAATATTAATTTGGCATTAGACTATCTTGGTGACAACTTTGAGAAAATTCAACATGGTATCAGAGCATGGTTCAGTTGCTTGAGTGGTGATCAACTTGTGTTGTTTCTCTGTGCTTCTGGAAGCTTAACCAAGGTTGCTGCAATGGAAGGGAACTATGCAAGAGGTCTGGGTATTGAACTCTTGAGCACGACAAACTTTAAGAAGTGGAAGTCGTGCATGAAGAGTTTTCTTCTTGGCGAGGAGCTATGGGAGGTCGTCGGTGGTAACGACAGACAACAAGTTACTGCTGCCTTTGGGACTGCTGAGCAGGTGAGAGTCTGGAGTAAAACTAACGCAAAAGCGGAGTTTACTCTCAAGAGGGATGTTTCACCGGAGCTATTTGATCACATCATAGGATGTGAATCGGCTGCTGACATTTGGACAACTATTGTTGGGTTGTTCAACAGGAAGAATGTGGCAAGACTACAGTTCCTGGAAAATGAGTTGGCTAGGACAACTCAAGGAGACCTGACAATCTCGAAGTTCTTTCTGAAGATGAAGAGCATGTGTGCTGAGATATCGGCGCTTGATCCTGATGAGCCTATCTCTTAGGCCAAATTGAAAAGGCACATTATCTGTGGCGTGCGGACGGAGTATGTTGCCTTTGTAACTTCTTTTCAAGGCTGGGCAACTCAGCCGTCTCTGCTGGAGCTTGAGAACCTGCTTGCTTCGCAGGAAAGTTTGGCCAGACAGATGGCTAGAGTGAGTATCTTTGAAGGGGTTAGTGAATCTCTCTTCACAGGAAAGATGAAGAAGAGAAGGGAAGGGAAGAAGAAGAACACCGCTGCTCAAAATGAGCCTTCAACTTCTTATTAGCTATAGAGGATTGCTGCTCCTAAGAAGGATTGGAAGAATAACTTGAAGTCCTACAGGTGTCATCAGCGAGGACACTTCAAGCGTGATTGCAAGGTCAAACTGTAACCTGGGCATGCTGCAGGCAAGGAGGAAGCTTGCTTGATTACTGAAGAAGCCGGATGGGGCGGAGCTTTCATGACGGGCACTTGTGTTCGTGCTTTGTCCTCTGTCAACTTCAACGATGAGTGGATCGTGGACTCCGGGTGTGGTCATCACCTCATTGGATACAAGTCGAAGTTCTCTTCTCTACAAGCCTACTCAGGTAACGAAGCTATCATTACTGCTGATAATACTCTTCTTTGTGACCAATGTGGTAGACGCGGGTTATCACATTCTGTTTGGGCCAATAGAAGTGAAGTTCCTTCGCAACATGTCAGCGGTAAAGGCTGATGTTGCTCATGTTGGGAGGAGAGTAAAGAACTTGATTGTTCTAGCAACTGACTCCTATGTTGATCGGATAAGAGCAAATGATAGAGCTACTATATGGCATGAGAGGCTGGGGCTTGTAAGAATGGATAAGTTGAAAGCTATGACAAACAGGAGCCTTATAAGAGGCTTGCCTAAGCTATCTTCTATTGGCAATGGTCACGTTTACACGGGATGTCAATAAGGCAAGGATCATCGCCTTCTGTTTGATAAGTCACAAATGAGGAGCAAGAGACCATTGGAGTGTATCCATGGTGACTTGATGGGACCAACCGTCACTGCTAGCCTTGGTGTGAGCAAATACATGCTTGTTTTGATTGATGACTACTCAAGATACACATGGGTTTAATTCTTGAAGGAGAAGTCTGAATCTTTCCAGGTGTTTGTGGAGTACAAGGAGCTAGTGGATGGCCGACTTGGCTTGCGGATCAAGAAGATTAGAACAGACAATGTTGGTGAGTTTGTCTCCTCCGAGTTTTCTAACTTCTGCAGGAAGCACGAGATCCAGAGAGAGCTTACTTGTGCTCATACTGTACAACAGAATGGAGTAGCAGAGCGGAAGATCCGTCATCTGACAGAAACCTGCAAGTGTTGGCTTCATACGAAAGACATTCCTAGGTCCTTCTGGGCATAGGGGATGTCTTGTGCTTCTTATGTCATAAATCGGATGCTGCTCAGTCCGATCAAAATGAAGTCTCCCTTTGAGATGATGTTGAAGGAGAAGCCAAGTGTACAACACCTTCAGGTGTTTAGATCAACTTGCTATGTGCATGTCTCGGATGCTTCAAGGACAAAGGTTGATGCAAAGGAAAGGAAGCTTATCTTTGTTGTCTATGATGAGCGGAAGAAGGGATGGAAATGCATGGATCCTGCGATGAAAAATTTTGTTGTATCAAGAGACGTGGTCTTTGATGAACTAACGCCGTATGGAGGAGGATCGGTTAAGTTAACAAAGAGCAAGGTTGTTGGAACCCTTGTTTGGATTTGTGCTAGGTTTACTCTTAGGATGTTTTGACCCTCATGTATAGCCTCGGTCCTTGTCTAGTCTTAGTTAGATCCTTTCAGGTCAGGATTGTCCAGACCAGCATTGCAGTGGACACAGACTTAGTTTCAGAAAGTTTCTGTGGATTATCAACATCAGTTAAACTATAGTCGAACTAAGCTCGACGATCAACGATCTCCCATCGATGATCTCAGAGTTCTCTACTCTGAACTGAGCTCGACGATCTACGAGCATAGGTCGACGATCTTGTGCTTCTCAGCAGTTATCTTAGATCTACGATAGTTGTTCTCAGGTCGACGATCTCTTAACCCAGTTCAACGATCTCTGAACTAAGCTCTACGATTTTTTTGCTGCCTTCAGTAATCAGTTCTCTCAGATCGGTCAGAAGTATTTATTTTGGTTATGATAAATTATTTTAAGACAAATATATTCTGATAATTAATGCTGACATTCTCAAGGCTGATAGCCGTATTTCATGAAGCATTAATTATGGTATTCACAGAATATTCTATAAAGACAATTATGGAAGTGCATTTATGATTGCCAGGCATTCTAGCTGTTTGGGCTGCTAAATTCTTGCAGAGAATTAAGTACTCTCTTGGGAATTCAAATTCAAGCTGTTGGTCATTCTGATTAGAGATAGAGAACTCAAAAAGAAAGAAACAACAAGAATTACAGACAGTTAGTCAGAAAACAAATTTTTTGCTATTAAGATCTCTTGCTTTTGCTGAAACAAGGAAGAAGAACTTGTTCAACACCAAATTCTCTCTAGTCTTCTTCTTTCTTCAGGCTTCAGAAATCTACAAAGAGCTAAATCAACTTCAATCTGAAGACCTACACCCTAGACAAAGCTTCCATCTTCCTGAATCTACTCAATATCTCAGGGGGAGCTTTGGCATCATCAAGAATACACATAGTCTTCTCATTGTGTTTGAGAAAGAGAATACTGTCATCTACTTTTCTTTAACCTCTCTTGTACAGGGTTCTTACTTCCTTCAATAGTAAACTCCTTGGTGATTGATGAGTCCACTTTATATACCTATTTTCGGACTCATCTGGGCTAGTTTTCACGCATTTGCACTTCACTTTTAGTTCATTATCATATATATTTCATCTTGCCTATATTTCCATAGGAAGTGCACAGTTTAGCCCGTGGTTGTGTATTTTGTTTTTTTTATAGTTTGTACTCCCTTTTGTGATTGTCTGGAATGTCTGCACAGATTAGTGATTGGTTTTTCCTTTCGGTATAGGGGTCATGTGCGTGTTCCGGGATGGTTGTGAAACAGGAATACTCCGCACGATCATGGGATCTAATGCGCATGACCACTGGTCGTGCGCCCCTGATCGTGCGCACTACTCTACATTTTCTAGAATCAGCCTGGGGTAAGCGCACGACCACTAGACATACTGCGCAAGACCACCGGTCGTGCGCCACTGATCGTGTGCATTGATTCCTCATTGCTGGAGTCCAGTCTGGGTAATCGCACGATCATTGGACTTAGTACGCACGACCACTGGTCGTGCGCCACTACTCGTGCGCATTATCCCAGTTCTTCTTCCTGATATTCCATGCCATTGCGCACGAGCACAGGACATAGTGCGCACGACCTCTGGTCGTGCGCTTGTGATCGTGCGCATTGTTCATTTCTGCTTTTGTATAAATAGTGCAGGTCTCGCCCTAATCCAAAGATCCGGAGATCGCTCATTTTCCTCCGCCGTTTTTCGCCTTCTGCGCCGTTCCCCTTCATATTCCACCCTACGGAGGTGCTCCGGGCAAGCTTTCACCGCCAAATCCGAGCCGGAGCTTCCTCTCGGCCTCCTCCATCATCTCTTTGATTCATTTCAAGTTTCAACGCCATAGCCATCAAGCAAAGGGAAGCTTTCAACTTTCATCCGCTGTCGTGAGACGAAGAAGACGGGACATTGGAAGGTGGTGACAGCCCTTCTCTATCCCGGACGCAGTTGAGGACCGAGCTTGGACGCGGAATGACAACCCGACGATTCCAACCGTGAATCCTCAGCAAACTTCGAATTCGGTCGATCTCTTGACTTGTTCTTCCTTTATTATTGTTTATGTGTTGTTGTAAACCTTATTTATAGATTATGTATGCTTATTTGTAAATCGTTTATATTCAATCATGTCTATGTGATTTTGTGTATTTTCATTATTTACTTGAGGTGTGTCATAGTCCATCCACTATCCATCCGCCCTTGCCGCACTAGCAATTGCTAGTGGCGTGCGTAGATAAGAGGTGTTGTCGACCCTCATTCCGAAATTCTAACCACCTCATCCGCTAGCCTTCTCGTCCATCCGCCTAGTGATTCGGTGCATAGCAGCCCGACTAGTCTTCCATCCCGCCTGGCGAAGCATCGCATAGCGGCGTTGCATAGGAGTAGTTGATAGCTCTTTATTTTCTGTTTCCGCAATATCAAAACCTCCCCTTAGTTAGCTCCGACCTGAGGACTTCAATCTCAAGTTCTCCTCGAAATTAACTCCACCTTACTATGTTCCTTGTGAGATCGATACTTGGGAAAACCCCCATTTTATATTACTTGTGCGACCGGTTCACTGCCGTGATCTTTAGCATCAAGTTTTTGGCGCCGTTGCTGGGGAACACAGTCGTGTGAGTTTGTGGAGAGGGAGATAATAGATTGAAGCCCTTTTCCATTTGTGTATATCATTTTTTTTATTTGCTTTTGTTATTAGAATTTTTATTTTGCTTATTTCTTTTTACCCTTTTCTGATTTTTGATTTAGCTAGCAGATCCGTGCTATTTTTATTTTAGCTGTGTAGCACTTTTTCAGCAATTATTTTTATTCGTGATGGATCCTGATGCTGAGTGCCGTATCCTTGACACTTTGCGCCGATCCATCGATGTCATTGCTGTTATGAATGCCGAGCATTGCATTCAGTGTTTGTTATGTCAAGGTGTGGGCCACATGTTGAAGGATTGCCCTCATTTGTGCAAGCCTTCTCCCTTTGAGGGAGTGTGCCCAACAACCTCCCGCTCGCGGAAGACTGTTGTGGACATGCCTACCAGGGTGTTGCCTGGCCCATAAACTGACATAACGCACTTTGCTCCTTCTTTACCCGTTGAGAGTACTGAAGAATCTCTGGCCACATACAGCTCTTTCATGGGTCCCTCGATCCTTTTTTACAAGCGTTCCTTGAGTGATGATGATCACTCTGGTTTTAGCCAACAAAAAGAGGAGCAGGAACTCATGGACGCTCCTGTATGGGACGATGAGATTGTTCCGGTCGTCGACGGGGTGGCGTCTGCGAATGATTTTGCGATGGGCGTGCTCATTCAGTGCTTGATTTTGAGAGCAGCCTTGCCCCTTCGCCATTTTTGTCGGAGTGTGCTATTCCTCTTTCTTGTGAGTCGGTTGATGATGTTGTATTTGTTGATGATTCGGTGCCCGAGGTTGCGCCGAAGTGGGATGATGATTCCTCTATCTCTGACGGAGACGGTGGATCTTCGGAACACTTTTACGCACCCCGGTGGGATGAGGAATATCCCCTTTCTGATGTGGAGGTTTGTACCTCCTTATTGGATGAGGCTGTTCCTCCTACCACCGTGGACCTTGAGTTCTCGGATTCCCCTCGGTACGACTCGTATGATACCGACAGTGATCTATGCTTGGATCCTGCTGAGACTGATACCGGGATCACTCTCCCTATTTCTGATTATTTTAGTTCTTCTTCTCTTTTATTACTTGATCCCCCTTATTTATCTGAGCCTGTGTAGGATGAGTCTCCACAGGTACGTTGGGATGACGATGAGCTTTGTGCTCATGCCGTTGCCATCGCCTCCTGCGGGCCTGTGATAGACGATACCTTGCTAGGCAAGGATTTATTTTGTGATAAGATGAGCGAGGACCAGTGCTCCTCCTCTTCTTATTTCCTATTTCCTCTACCTGTGTTGGGCAGGTATTATTATTTAGGTAGAGGGGTAACTGCTCTATCACCGTATCGGTACCCATTACCGAAACGGATATTGGAACAGTTACCTGTGCATTTTTCTTTTCATAGGCCCATTAGCTAGAACCTTTTTGTTGCCGAATAAGTCGTGTTGGGATGACAATAACCACAGTACTTATCTTTCATTTCCTGTATTTTTATTTTTCATGTCTATTTTAGTTTTAGCATTTATTTTTGTATATTTTGTTTTGTTTTTGCGGAGCTCACCCCTGCAGGTATTCTTGGCAAATTGCATTGGCAGGGTTCTGATTCTTCGTATGCCGGGCCTGCTTCAGCTTTCCACGCGTCTTCTGGTATGCTCACTAGCTGAGCATTGGGTAATATCTTCCCTTAGCTCTTTATGATTTTAATTTATCTATTATATGTTGTTTTGCTTAGTTTAAGTCTGGGGGAGAGATTTGTTACCTATTGCACGCACACATTTCTTGTGCATACTAGAAGCCTTTATTGTTTTATTTTGATTAGTTCATTGCATCACACACCACTGCACCCACATGAGCGCGTGCTTAGCTTTTTGTGTGCTGCGAATTACACTCATTTCTTCGTAAGATTTGGGAAAATTATGGTGCTGACATAGGATTGTGAGACGGAGTAAAATGTTGGCCTTGTTGTGTTTCTATTCAACTGCTCTCGTCTCGTGTAGAAATTCGAGTAGATTTAATTTTTCTGTATGCTTATAGTTTTATATCTTTCTATTTGCATAAAGACTTTTTATTCTACTCAAAAGTTGGTGAATCTGGTGTGAATCCGACGATAGCTTAGGGATGTGTGTAGACGGTCGTTAGTTTTGTATTGCTCGAGACAGGAGGATGGATAGTCTTTCTCGTTGTCTAAGAACTTGCCCCAAGCTATTCTTGAAGCATGGGTATAGGTTACTCATGCATGAGCGTGATGTAGGCCATCATTTTGGCACGGGTGAGCTTTGTACCATTCCTAACATCATATCCTCGCTAGCCCCATTGTGCCTACCCCTCCTTTTGATTCAGCTCCACCATGATTTCACCAAAGCCTCATATCCAATCCTAGTCGCACACCCAAGTTGAGCTTCAGAGTTTTACATTTTAATGTTGGGATGTGATGTGGTGTTATTATTTGTGAAAATGTGGAAGTGCTCCCAAGTTTATATCTGCTGAATTGTGAAAATAAAATGAAAAAGAAAAAAAAAGAAAAAGAAAAATATTTGGATAGAAAAAGAAAAGAAAAAAAAAGTGAAAAGAAAAAGTTTAATTGAAAATCTTTTTGGGAAATGTGATTATTTTTGGAGTAGGCGGTGCACACACCCATATGTAAAAGTTAAGTCTTGGGGTGTGGTGTACCCGCGTGTATTTTGCTTAGTAGAGGGATTCCTTTTATATTAGCTCCTTTGGGTTAGGTGCATAGCCTTCATGTTTATCCTTGTTTACCTCACGAAAACCCAAGCCCCATCTCTTCACCTAAAGCCCTACTGATTCGTGTATGAACTAAACCAGTGCCGTGGAGAGAATGCGAAAGGGCAAGCATATGGTCACCGACATTGGTGGATTCCTTTGGAGGTTATCCGGAGCCCTGATCTTTGGCAATGCTCGCCTAGCGATTAGTCTACTTTCTCCCTACGCATGACCGGGTGATTCACCGTGATTCTATTTTTGAGTAATAATAAAATGTTGATACGCATTGTGAAAAGTATAAACTATTTTGTATACTTAGAAATTTATTCTATTATATTTTTACGCACGCGAGCATGCGACTTCGCATGGTACTCTGTATCGCAATTTCCTTGTTAGCTAAATCATTTTCCCTATCTGCTTAGATTTTGTTTGCTCGGGACGCGCAAACAGTTAAGTCTGGGGGTGTGATGAGTCCACTTTATATACCTATTTTTGGACTCATCTGGGCTAGTTTTCACGCATTTGCACTTCACTTTTAGTTCATTATCATATATATTTCATCTTGCCTATATTTCCATAGGAAGTGCACATTTTAGCCCGTGGTTGTGTATTTTGTTATTTTTATAGTTTATACTCCCTTTTGTGATTGTCTGAAATGTCTGCACAGATTAGTGATTGGTTTTTCCTTTCGGTACAGGGGTCGTGTGCGTGTTCCGGGATGGTTGTGAAACAGGAATACTCCGCACGATCATGGGATCTAATGCGCACGACCACTGGTCGTGCGCCCCTGATCGTGCGCACTACTCTACGTTTTCTAGAATCAGCCTGGAGTAAGCGCACGACCACTGGACATACTGCGCACGACCACCGGTCGTGCGCCACTGATCGTGTGCATTGATTCCTCATTTCTGGAGTACTATCTGGGTAATCGCACGATCATTGGACTTAGTGCGCACGACCACTGGTCGTGCGCCACTACTCGTGCGCATTATCCCAGTTCTTCTTCCTGATATTCCATGCCATTGCACACGAGCACAGGACATAGTGCGCACGACCACTGGTCGTGCGCTTGTGATCGTGCCCATTGTTCATTTCTGCTTTTGTATAAATAGTGCAGGTCTCGCCCTAATCCAAAGATTCGGAGATTGCTCATTTTCCTCCGCCGTTTTTCGCCTTCTCCGCCGTTCCCCTTCATCTTCCACCCTAGGGAGGTGCTCCGGGCAAGCTTTCACCGCCAAATCCGTGCCGGAGCTTCCTCTCGGCCTCCTCCATCATCTCTTGGATTCATTTCAAGTTTCAACACCATAGCCATCAAGCAAAGGGAATCTTTCAACTTCCGTCCGCTGTCGTGAGATGAAGAAGACGGGCCATTGGAAGGTGGTGATAGCCCTTCTCTATCTCGGACGCAGTTGAGGACCGAGCTTGGACGTGGAATGACAACCCGATGATTCCAACCGTGAATCCTCAGCAAGACTTCGGATTCGGTCGATCTCTTGACTTGTTCTTCCTTTATTGTTGTTTATGTGATGTTGTAAACCTTATTTATAGATGATGTATGCTTATTTGTAAAACGTTTATATTCAATCATGTCTATGTGATTTTGTGTATTTTCGTTATTTACTTGAGGTGTGCCATAGTCCATCCACCATCCATCCGCCCTTGCCGCACTAGCAATTGCTAGTGGCGTGCGTAGAGAAGAGGTGCTATCGACCCTCATTCCGCCATTCTAACCACCTCATCCGCTAGCCTTCTCGTCCATCCGCCTAGTGATTCGGTGCATAGCAGCCCGACTAGTCTTCCATTCTGCCTGGCGAAGCATCGCATAGCGGCGTTGCATAGGAGTAGTTGATAGCTCTTTATTTTCTGTTTCCGCAATATCAAAACCTCCCCTTAGTTAGCTCCGACCTGAGGACTTCAATCTCAAGTCCTCCTCGAAATTAACTCCACCTTACTGTGTTCCTTGTGAGATTGATACTTGGGAAAACCCCCATTTTATATTACTTGTGCGACCGGTTCACTGCCGTGATCTTTAGCATCAGTGATAGGGCACCTGACCAAAAACCTATTGGTTTTCAGGCCCCTGATCAAAAGCCTGAAGGGTTTCTAGATCTACCTAAAGCAGATCTTGTGGTGATAGGCCAACTGATCAAAAACCTAAGTGGATTCCTACCAGGGTGGTAGAAGAGTGGATGTACACAGATTTGGGGAACCACTATAAAATTTCTTGTGTCGTCTGGTTGCCTTGTGTTTTCTTTTTGTATTGTGATGTGATAGTTTCTTGTGCATTTACCTCTTTCATACAAGTATCAATATTTTAATTCCGCTATAAATCTAAACAATATTTTTTAATACTCTATTCACCCCCCCCCCCCTCTAGAGTAAATTCTATCTATCCCTCACTTTTAATTTATATCAGAGGGTGTGTTTTTAAGGTTGTATAGGCTAAAACCTGAACCTAAGAACTCTGATAGATATTTGTTTGCTCTAATGTTTTTTTATACCATGGCACAGTACAAGGATTTTGCAAGCACCAGACCTCCAGTTTGCAACTAGCAAAAGTTTGGAATCTGGAAGGCAAGAATCAGGCTTTATATGAATTCTGTTGATGAAGATATTTTGCTTCTATATTAACAGGAGTACCTTCACCACCAGCCGCCCCTGCAAGTACTTCCACAAACATGACTGCAGTACCTCCTCCAGACTACAATGATGCATACAAGAAAGCAAAGATTGTTGATGCAAAAGCCATGAACATACTGGCACAAATAATGTCTGATGATATATTTCAGAAAGTAGCTGAATGTGAATCAGTTAAGGCCATCTGGGATTCCTTAAACAAGATGGTGGCAGGATCAGCAGATGAAATGAAGGGCAGGAAAGCTTATCACATCTCCCAGTATGAGAATTTTAAAAAGGAAGAAACTGAGCAAGTTTCTAAGATGTATAATAGACTCAGTATCATTGTTAATGAGCTGAAAACTCTTGACAAAGACATCTCAGTCATAAACATAAATGACAGGATTCTCATGTGCTTCCCCAGTTCATGGGACTCTAGAATCTGGCCTATCAGAGAGACCAGAAACACACAAGAGATGACTACAGAATCAGTCTTAGGAAAGCTGAAATCCTATGAACAGCAGCTGAAGATAAGAGAAGCTGAGCAACAAAAGACTGCTACACCAACTAGGAAGGAGCAGAATATAGCCCTTAAAGCTTCATAAGAATCAGAAACTTCTCCATCAAATGAAGAGTTGATGAGTCTCTTTGCAAAAAGATTCTTCAAGATGGGGAGAAAAGAATTCAGAAGGAAATCATCAAGGAGTGATGATAAACTAAGGTATGACAAAACCCCTTCTAAAGAGATTATCTGTTTTGGTTGCAGGAAACCTAGACATATTCTTCCAGAATGTCCAGAAAACAAGCATAAGGAAAGGAGAAAGGAGAAAGACTCCAAGAAGCACTCCAGCAAACCATCCTCCTACAAGCACAAGAAGAAGGAGAGATGATTTGTTGCAGAAACATGGAGTGACACAGAAGAATCATCTTCCTCCAGCTCTAGTGAAGATAAAGAAGAAGCAAGGGCCAAAGAAATATGCTTAATGGCCATCAATGCTTCAGGGCATGTCTCAGAAGAAGAAGAATCTGAAGAATGGTCAGATTGTGATCAGATATTGAAAGACTTTGACTTTACCTCTGAAGATTTTAAAAATGTCTTTAAATCTATATGTAGTGATTTGATTAGATCTAAGAAGGAAATCAAACTTCTCAGAGATAAACAATTTAAATATGATAGATTAGTATCAGAAAACATTAAATTGAAAAATGAAATAGACATATATAGTGAACAAATCACCTTTCTGAAAGTTGAATTAAGTAAAGCAAAAAAACTAGAGAAATCACTGAATGGAAGAAGCAAACAGCTAGTAGAGATTACCAGCACACATAATGCTAGACTTAATAGAAGTAAGTTAGGATTAGGTGCATCATCCAATGAACAACCAATTATTCAGAAAAACTACCTTTCACAACCTATAAAGTTTATTTCAGAAAAAGGTAAGAAGAATACAGAACAAATTAAAACAGTTAACAAAGTTTTAAAACAAGTTGAGATAAATAAAGAAAAACAAAAATCTAAGTCTGAACAAAAATCGTCGAACCAAGATCGGCGATCTCAGCATTATGCGTCGAACGACGATCTCAGAACCCAGAGCTTGAGCCTAAACATTCTGCAAACGGGGATCAGCGATATCATTATGTATCGTCGAACAGAGATCGACGATCATGGAACCCAGATAATAGCCACTGTTATTCTGAGAACCAAGAACGACGATATCAATGCTGGTCGTCGAACGCAGATCGACGATCTCAACTTTAATCGTCGAACTCAAGACAGTTTTATCAAAACTATAATTTCAACAGAAATTTCAATAAGAATTCTAACTCTAAATCTTTCAATCCCTTAACTAACTGGATAGTCCCACCTAGGAGATTTCATCCCTTGGGGTATAAACGTCAACCTGAATACTCTTATATTTCAAGTTTTAAATATGAAAAGAAGCCAGGACCCAAGGTTACCTGGGTCCAGAATATATAAGTTATTTTTCCTTGCAGATAAAGACCTATCCTACCATACAGGATAAGTGTATTTGGATAGTGGGTGTTCCAAGCACAAGACAGGAAATAAGGCCAATCTAAGTAACTATAAGACAAAGCTAGGTCCAAAGTTTATATTTGGAGACTCAAGCTTTGGTCAGACAGAAGGCTATGGAGAATTTACACTTAGAGTTGTTACATTCAGGAAATTTGCATATGTGAGTGGGCTGAAACATAACATCATATCCATAGGTCAGCTATACGATGCAGGTTATGAGGTATGTTTTATTGAATCTAAATATAATATTTCTTTAAACAGCAATACTGTGTTGTCAGGTATTATGTTAGGCAATATCTACTTAGTTGACTCTAATTCTGCCTGTTCAGAAATCTATTTGTTTAATCAGGTTAACAATAATAATACCTTGTGGCATAAAAGGCTAGTACATGTAAATCTTAGAAACATTGCAGGTTTTCTAGGGACAACCTTGTTAGAGGATTGCCCTCTTGCCCCTACAAGAAGGAAAGCCTCTGCAAGGCTTGTCAAGAAGGCAAGCAAACTAAAAATAGTTTTAAATCAGTTAATAAGAGTGATTCACCTAGGATTTTGTATCTGCTTCATTTGGACCTTTTTGGACCAATTGTTGTACAAAGCCTGGGAGGGAAGACCTATACTTTAGTTATTGTAGATGACTTCTCTAGGTTCTCTTGTGTTTTCTTCTTGAGAAACAAGTTTGATAATTTCAAAGTTCTTACAGACTTTCTAAAATGCATAAAGATTGAGTACTCTACTCTAGTTGCATTGATCAGAAGTGATCATGGAACTGAGTTTGAATCTCTTCTTATGCAAGAATTCTGTGAGAAGGAAGGTATCAGACACTACTTCTCTGCTCCCAGAACTCCTGAACAAAATGGTGTAGTTGAAAGGAAAAACAGAACACTCATTAAAACTGCATGCACATTGCTTGCTGATGCTCACATGCCTCTATCCTACTGGGCAGAAGTTGTAAGCACAACAAATTATGTCCTGAATAGAAGTTTGAAACACAAACTTAAAGGCAAGACTCCCTATGAATTACTCAAAGGGAAGAAACCTAAAATAGAATACTTTAGAATTTTTGGTTGTATCAGTTATATACATAATAACAACAAAGATTATCTTAAAAAGTTTGAAGCCAAAGCTACAATGGCAATCTTTCTAGGATATTCCCAAGTTAGCAAGGCATATAGGGTTCTCAATAAATCATCCTTGAAAATTAAAGAGTCTATACATGTTACATTTGATGAAGCTAATACATTTTACAAGGAGAAGGACGCTTCTACCAGTGATCATTTGCAGGTACCAAGTCTATGTAAAAAGCTGGATGACTTAAATCTCACCAAGAAGGTGATATCTCATCCTTCACCACAAGAAAATGAAGATAGTGAAGAAGACACTATGGAAGAAACTGAACTTCCTCCAATAGCAGAAGTAATTCCACAAGAGGAATTCACTCCAATTACTGTTGTTGAACCAAATCCACAATCTGATTTTGTCACACTTAGGGATCACCATAGATCCCAAGTAATTGGAGACATGTCTGCAGGTGTACAGACAATGCATCAACTCAACCATGAGGTGATGCATGCCTGTTTTCTCTCTCAAATTGAGCCTCAATACATAACTGATGCTGAGCTAGATCCTCATGGGATCATTGCAATGCAAGAGGAAGTAAATCAATTTGAAAGATGTAGAGTTTGGGACTTCGTTCCAAGGCCTAAAGGCTATCTAGTAATTGGAATTAAGTGGGTTTTCAGGAATAAGCTTGATGCCCAAGGTGTGATTGTGAGGAATAAGGCTAGGCTTGTTGCTCAAGCATATAGGCAAGAAAAAGGAATTGACTATGATCAGACTTTTGCTCCAGTTGCCAGGCTAGAAGCTATAAGGATTTTTTTGGCCTATGCTGCATTCAAAAAGTTCACAGTGTATCAGATGGATATCAAAAGTGCATTCTTAAATGGAGAACTTAAAGAAAAGTCTATGTTGAACCATCTCCAGGTTTTGTTTCTCCAACTCATCCCTCTTTTGTTTTCAAATTGCATAAGGCTCTCTATGGTTTAAAGCAAGCTCCAAGTGCTTGGTATGAGACCTTAGCCAGCTTTCGTTTAGGGTATGGTTTTTCTAGAGGCATGGTAGATAAACCCTTTTTACAAAATTGCATCATGATAAAATTTTATTAGTACAAATATATGTAGATGATATTATATTTGGTTCTAGTGATCCCAAATTGTGCAAGAGATTTTATAATCTAATGCATTCCAAATTTGAGATGAGCAGCATGTGAGAGTTATCTTATTTCCTTGGTCTCCAAGTGAAACAATCTCTTGATGGTATTTTCATCTCCCAATCTAAATATGCTAATGAGTTATTAAGAAGTTTGGGATGGCTGATGCATCTTCTATGAAGACTCCCACGACTGCCAATGCTGTTTTAGACACTGATGAACATGGAAAACCTGTTGATCAGACAAGGTATAGGGCCATTGTTGGATCCCTACTATATCTAACAGCAAGCAGACCAGATATCATGTTTGCTACATGTTTATGTGCTAGGTTCCAAGTGAACCCTAAAGAATCCCATCTTATTTTCATAAAAAGTATTTTGAGATATATAAAGGGATGTCCTAATCTAGGACTCTGGTATCCAATAGAGTCAGCATTTGAGTTGACTGGATTTTCAGATGCTGACTATGCTGGATGTAGAGTGGACGGAAAGAGCACTTCAGGAACTTGCCAGTTCTAGGTCGATAGACTTGTGTCCTGGTTTTGCAAAAAGCAAACCTCTGTATCAACATCTACTGCTGAAGCTGAATATATGACTGCTGGCAGTTGCTGTTCACAGATTTTGTGGATACAATACCAACTCTTAGATTATGGTTTCAATCTAAATAATTCAACCATTTTCTGTGATAATACTAGTGCTATATCTATAGCATATAATCCAGTGCATCATTCTAAAACAAAGCATATAGATATAAGACATCATTTCATTAGAGATAATGTAGACAAAAAGAAAATTAATCTATACTTTATCTCCACTGAGTTTCAAGGTGCAGATATTTTCACCAAACCCCTTGATGAAAAGAAGCACCTGTTCTTCCCGAGTTAGCTTGGAATGATAAATGGGAACGATTAATTTAATTTTTGTCTTTAGTTTTTGGATTTGTTCCTAAATCGTCGAATGGAGATCGACGATCTTCGAACAGCTCTTGAGCTAAATCGTCGACCTAAGTTTGACGACAGCTTTGCGTGAAGACAAAAATCATCGACCAGAGATCGACGACTTTGCTTCAGTAAATTAATCGTCGAGCTATGCTTGACTATCAATTTACGAATGAGATCATAGACCAAAGATATTATTTGTTTATAAATTAATCTTTGACCTAAGATAGACGTTTTTGATTTTTATCGTCGGACAAAGATCGTCTTTTCATATTCCAAAAAACCTATATGTAGGTTTCTCTTCGATCTCTGTCCCGCGCTTTCATATTCTATTTTCCCTTAGCCCTTGATCTCTTCTCTCTTGAGTCTACAGATCTTCCATGGCGATTTCTGTGACGGCTCTTTCAGCGATGAAGTTTGACACTTGTTTCGACGTCGACTTTGAATCGATTAGTCACTATGATCCTATTTTTCAAGAAATTTTACAGTTATTTGATGATCAGGGTCTGAAGCAGTTCATGTCTACAAGGATCAAACAATCTGTTGCTGAAATCAAAGAATGGGTTTACTCTTCCTCAACAAATGAGTCCTCAATGCTCGGGTTCATTTCAGGCCAGCAGGTGATTCTAAACCCTGCAATTCTTACATAAATTTCTGAGTTGAAAAATGGAACAGACGCGCAGGAATAAGATAGTTCTGAGTATAGCAGGATGTTAATGGAGATGGGTCATGCTGAGGTCATCCCATTTAAGATCTTAAAGAAAAATTTATCTGTTGGTTTTAAGTTCCTTGCTGATATTGTGGGCAAGGTACTACTGCGTAAGCATTCGGCCCATGACAACATCAATAGGTAACAATTTGCCATTATGTCTGCTCTAGTTAATAAGAGGTCCATAGATTGGGCCAGTTTGTTCTTTGATTTGATTAAGAGAAAGAACAGAAAGAAGGAAGTCTGCTTAGGAAGGATTCTAGGAATCTTCCTTCAGAAGAAAGCTCCAGAGCTACTGGTTTCCACAACCATAGCTATCAATGCAAGCAAGAGGTTGGACTCCTCTCTGTTTGGGAAGAGGGAGAGGACAATTCAAAAGCACTCCAAGGCTGGAACTTCCTCCAATACATCTGAGGACACAAGGGCTATGACAGCCACTCCTCACCCTAATGAAGAAGTTCCTCCTCCTCCACCTCCAGCATCCCCCATCATTCCCAGTGTTCAAACTCCTCCCTCATCCTCAGTTATCCCTCCTTCTCCACCTACTCAGTCACCATTTACCTTTCACCCTATTGAACCTCAAAACCTCCACACAATATCCTTTCCCAATTTTGACCTACTTTCACCTCACTCATCTCCTTCTCATCAAAATAATTCACCCATCAACATTGAAGCCTCCATACCACAATCACCACAAAGAGACTCCCCTATTCAGGATGACATCATGACTAATTTCTTTCCTCCTCCCTCTCATCATTCTGTCTCAACTCAGACTCCAACTGAGTTTCTTCATGTTTATCCTTATTTTCTCTCTCATCTTCTGGAACTCCTCACTCCAACTCAAAAATCTATGATAGCAGAGGCTATTTCACCTCTTGCTCAATCTATCTCTTCTATTTCTACCTCTCTATCTACTTCCTTTTCTGCTTCCTCTGTCCCTTCTTCATCTAGGGGCCTGCTTCTAGTTATCACTGAAACCAGGCAGGGGGAGATGTCCAATGAAGATACAGCAGGTTTAGCCTCAGCAGACCTTCAAGCTCAGTCTCCTCCAGCAGTACAAGAAGAAGAAGTGTTTCAGGAATTTTGTGCATATATAGTTCCTTATTCAGATTTTCTTATGACAGATGAGGACACTGATGTGTCAATCGCTGGCATTTCCAGTGGTTACTGCTTTATTCATCCCTCCGTTGATTTACAATTTCTTTTGCATTATTTCTCTATGTTTAGATCAGTTTGGACTTCAGTTGAGATACATTCTTCCAAGGCCATGGTCTGTTATACCAGACCCATGAGCCCTTTAGTTGTGAAGCAACTTTTGCAGATTCAGTCATCTCCAATTGCTCTTATTTGTACAGTTATCCAGTCAGTTACAGTTTGTACAGATATGCCATCCCCTATGGCTGTTGAGCCTATGCCTGTTATAGAAGATAAGGATGAGCTTGATGCTCTCTTAATTGCTGATGCATTGCTTGATCTAGTGGATTCAGGAAATCTGGCCTTAGCCCTAGAGAATTGTTTAATAAATCTCTGTGAGCCTTGTGCTCCACTTGCTAAATTATATTCTATGGATATTGATCAAGTCCCAAGTCCCCTTGGACCTTCCTATTCTATAGATAATAGTCCTCTTCCCTCTGGATGGCCTTATTGCTCTAGACATTTAGGAAGAAGCTAAAGAAAAAGCTGCTAAAAAGACTTATGATAAACAGCTGAAGGAAATAAATGACCTATATGACAATCCTCATGATTCATCTGATGATGATGAGGATGATGATTCAGAGGATGAAAATTCCAAGAAAAAGAAAGTGTCAAAGAAAAGAAAAGCTGCTCTCAAGGCTGCTTCCAAGCCAGACAATACTAATGATACTCCCTACTACATCTTGAAAGGGATTACTGCATACCATGGCATGGAAATCTGGATCTGATTATCAAAAAATGAACAGAAAGCCAGGAAGAAGAGCAGGATATACTCACCTCCTCCTCAGAAGTTCAGAAGAGGTCCTTCTCCTGCTCCTCCTACCGCTGGTGCTTCAAGAGCTGTTCCTCAAGCTTCTAATGCATCTTCCCAGCCTTCCTCATTCTCTAGAACATATCAAAGGCAGGATAGATCTTCCAGATCTCATTCCCAAGGAAGCAGTCAGTAGCATAGGAATCAAAGATCTACAGAGCAAATAAAGGAAGTTATTAATCAGAAACCCTCCTTCTCTCCTCCTCAACAACAAGTTCTTCCCAAGGTTCAGAAGACAGCTGCTTATCAGTCCAGAAGACATGATGAATCTCATAATCCCAAAGTAAAATATAGTGTGTTTACTCCTCCAAGATCTATCTATTCTCAAAGTGATAAACATCATAACACAACAAACTTTCAAACTCAATCCACTCAGTTCAAAGCAGTTTCAATGTTGCCTCCTCAAGATGATCAGCCACCTTTTGAATAGGAAGTTGAACCTAATTTTAGGATGACCATACTTAAAGAACTGATTGGTCTCTCTCAGATAAGAAAAGTTTAGCAGAAGGAGAAGATCCATCTAGGTATACCACCATGCCATCCTACAGAGAAAAAGAGATGGACAAACTCCAAGTTAGGAAGAAAATTTTCAATCCAGCTGAATATATGACATTGCATCCAGAAGCAATTGTGCCCAGGAATAGTGCTCAGACAACTCTTGGTGGACAAGACTTGATGACTTCTAAGAAGGATATACCAGATCCACTCAGAAAGATAATCTTTTCTGAACCCTCATCTTATCCTTCATCCGATAATCTATAGTTTGTATTTCTTTTTAATGCTTAATTGATTATATACAATGCATTGCTATAACATATCTGCTGATGTTATTTGATCCCTACAGATATTTATGGTCTTTGTATTTTTTTCTTTTCAGTTTTGTTTTTGAGTGACCTCATACAAATAGGGGGAGATTGTTGGAACCCTTGTTTGGATTTATGCTATGTTCACTCTTAGGATGTTTTGACCCCCATGTATAGCATGGGCCCTTGTCTAGTCTTAGTTAGATCCTTTTAGGTCAGGATTGTCCAGAACAGCATTGCAGTGGGCTCAGACTTAGTTTCAGAGAGTTTCTGTGGATTATCTACATCAGTTCGACTGCAGTCGAACTCAGCTTGACGATCATCGATCTCCAATTGACGATCTCAGAGTTCTCTACTCTGAACTGAGCTCGACGATCCACGAGCTCAGGTCGACGATCTTGTGTTTCTCAGCAGTTATCTCAGATCTACGATAGTTGTTCTCAGGTCGACGATGTCTTAACCCAGTTCATCGATCTCTCAACTAAGCTCTATGATTTTTTTGCTGCCTTCAGTTATCAGTTCTCTCAGATCGGTCAGAAGTATTTATTTTGGTTATGAAAAATTATTTTAAGACAAATATATTCTGATATTTAATGCTGACATTCTCAAGGCTGATAGCCGTATTTCATGAAGCATTAATTATGGTATTCACAGAATATTCTGTAAAGACAGTTATGGAAGTGCATTTATGATTGCCAGCCATTCTAGCCGTTTGGGCTCCTAAATTCTTGCAGAGAATTAAGTACTGTCTTGGGAATTCAAATTCAAGCCGTTGGTCATTCTGATTAGAGACAGAGAACTCAAAAAGAAAGAAACAACAAGAATTACATATAGTTAGTCAGAAAACAAATTTTTTGCTCTCAAGATCTCTTGCTTTTGCATAAACAAGGAAGAAGAAGAACTTGTTCAACAACAAATTCTCTCTAGTCTTCTTCTTTCTTCAGGCTTTATAAATCTACAGAGAGCTAAAATCAAGTTCAATCTGAAGACCTACACCCTGGACAAAGCTTCCATCTTCCTGAATCTACTCAATATCTCCGGGGGAGCTTTGGCATCATCAAGAATCCACATAGTCTTCTCATTATGTTTGAGAAAGAGAAGACTGTCATCTACTTTTCTTTAACCTCTCTTGCACAGGGTTCTTACTCCCTTCAAAAGTAAACTCCTTGGTGATAGGGCACCTGATCAAAAACCTATTGGTTTTCAGGCACCTGATCAAGAACCTGAAGCAGATCTTATGGTGATAGGGTGTAACATCCCATTTCCAACTACACCCCTAAGAATGGTTTTAGCCATGACTAGGTCATGACAAACCCTAGGAAGCCAGAAATGGGCCAGGAGATAGGGGACAAAAAGGTGGAGACCATCATGGTCTGCAAATAGTAGAACTCTAAACAATGACTTAGGATGACCATGGGCTACACCTTAACCCCAAGACCCTACCACAACACCCCTAATGCTTGGGAGACCCATTAGAGCCAAAAGGACCCATTAGGGTCAACCCAAGAGGCCCAGTTAACCAAGGTCAACCCTAGCCCTAAATGGGTCAAACTAGCCTACTTAGGGCCAACTGACCTACTCCTTGCCTAAAGGACCCCTCCTATGCCCTCCTAACCCTAAAGTGATGTCAAATGGTCACTAAGGACACATTGGGGTCAGCCCTAGAGGCCAGGTTGACCCAAGTCAACTCAAGCCCTAACCTGGTCAAAGTACCCTTACTAAGGGTATGTGACCTCCAAAGTACAGGGTAACCCTACATAACCCTATCTAGACCCTAAGGGAAGCCAATGGGTCACCCAGGACCCAATAGGGTCAACCTAGATGGTCAAATTGACCAGGTCAACCCTCATTTGGGTCAAGTCAAACTTAGCCCAAAAAGGGCTAACCCAAGCCCAAGCCACTTCTTCCTTAGGCTAAACCCATTCCCATGACCATCATAATCAAGTGGGCTGCATTTAGTTGGTGAGGCTGACTGGTCAACCAGAGGTGACTAGGAGAGAGAAAGGAGCTCCTCTCCATGATAATGGAGGAGAGAGAAAATGAGGAAGAAGAAGGGGGAAGTGAGAGGCCGGCCAAGGGAGACTAACAGCCACCAATTATGGCTGCAATCAACTCCTCTAGGAGAGAGGAGTTGATTCCAGCCGTTTCCCGGCCACCAAGGGGTGGGTTCAGCCCCCCTCCACACAACCCGAGCCACACCTTTAATGGTGTTAATGGCCATTGAAGAACCAGCCTCCCCTCTCCCCCATTTGCCATTTAAACACCTTCAGGGAGCCGAGGGGATCATTTTAGAGCGTTTACCTGGAGGATACGAGCCAATCCACTATGCAGTTGCAGAAGCCGAGCGTCGCCGCCGTCGTCAATGGCATCCCGCCGCTCCTCTCGCATCCAGGCCGCCAGGAAGGTCCTCCTCCTCTCCTTAACCCGCGGGTAGATCTTAGGATTAATTAGGTTTGAGTTTCGGGCTCAATTGAGCCCGATCCAATCCGGGATTTTTCCTGGTTTCGGCAAGAAAACCTCTTGCTATATCCTCCGGAAAACGCCTCTCCGGCGGCGGAGCCGCCGCCTGGCGATAGCCACCACCTCAACGGAGGTGTTGGTGGCGGTGGCCGGCCGGGGAAGGGGCTGGATCGCCGGCGGCAGGGCTTGGAAATCGCTCCAGGCGGGACGAATCTCAGCCGTCGGCTCAATGAAGACGATGACCAGATGCCGTTGATCCTTGCGCCAAGATTCGTGCTGCATCAGTATTAAACTATAGGAAATTAATGTTATTTATTTCATTCTGTCACACTTTTGACATTTAATGTTTTAAATTTGTAAAAATAGTTAGAAGCTCTGTATGAGAAAATGATCAACACATGATTTGTAGCCCTTCCTATCTACTTTATTTTAAAATTGGTTTGAACCCATTTAGGCTTCTGGTATGACCATGACACCCATTTTGGTGGGACATACCCTTAGGGCTAGGCAGTCATTAAATTGAGTGCCCACTCTTCACCCCTAGCCCAAATTAGCTGAAATTTGGCAGAGAGTCTGTCTTAGATATACCTAGGGCCTGCCCAAAAATGGGAATTTTTGGAGAAAATATTTCTATAGTTTTTGTAAATATTTAATAATTATTAGATAAATTAAATAGGTGCCCTAAACACCTCCAAACCCTCCCAAATCTTGGTGAGTGGTCCCTGGGTTCCAATTAGGTATCTGTATAAAATTTCATTCAATTTGGATGTGTTTTGAATAGGTTTTGACCCAACCGTAGCTATACCTCAAAAAGGGCATTTTGGTCAAAAGTTGCACTTTTGATTTTGAGTGACCAAATCACCTCAACAGAGGCTAAAATTTGGGCCACTGACTTGTTAGGGCACTCATCACCTCCCCATGGGATATGGGATAGGGAGGAATAGATTTGCCCTAAGTTCCTAGGTCAAACCCTAAGGAGGGACCTTTTGGCCTTGTGAAGGGTATGAGTCCTAAACACCTTGGATGAACTTCAATTTTTGCAAGGAGGTTCCTAGGACATATATAGCCCTCTGTTAAAAATATTAGCTAACTTTGAAAATGGTAGAGCCCCCAAAACTCTAACCCTAGCTTAGGACCTAAAACTTGTAGTGTAGGTTTAGGTTAGCTAAACATCTTGAACCTTAACCAAATTTGGGTAGTGAAGGGGCTAGGGTATTTTGAGCCTCTGACAATTTACTTGAGGAATTTTGGACAATGGTTATAGCACTTCATTTGTAATCCATAGTAATGCCCTAATAATTATTTTGGCTATTGTGGTCTCACTGCCCATAGAGAGGGTATGAAACATGAGCAGAGTTGGTTTTAGGTTATAATAAGCTTGTATGAATTTTGTTAGAATTCTTGGGTATCTATTTAGGGCATCTACTTCACAAGTGCTTTATTTTGATTACATATTAATAATTCTTGTCAGAAGCCATTACTTACTGAAAAATCATGAAACTTCCTGCATAGTGTTTTTAGCTCAATGTTATCATATGGAAATTTTTGTGGAATTATTTGATGACTGATTAGCATACTTTGTTCATTAACCCTTAAATTAGAGAGTTCATAAGAAAATCAAATATAGCTTTATTTCCAAATGATAAATTATGAAACTTTTTCTAGGGTACTTGTAGTCCATCACAATCATCCCTGAATTTTCTCTGAATTTTTGAAGGTGTTATTACTATAGAATCTTTTAATATGACTTTTTATGGGGCATTTTTGAAATTAAATTTAAAGGCCTAAACCTTGCTGAAAAATTGGGAGACTTAGGATTTAGAGTTGATTAGGCATTTTGTAATTATCATAAATTTAGTGGAATAATATCTTGTTTGATTATGGTACTTCATGTTCAAACCTTGGCCTTTTGGGACATTAGAATAAATAAAATAATTATCAGACAAATTAGGAAAATCATGAATTTCTGGATTTATGCTTCAAATGTCCTTTTAGACCTCTAATAATTATCATAAGGGTACTGGATGAGTATTTCATGTACTTCCCTTTTTACGGGTCATGTAGCTTAAGTGGTCTGCATATAGCAAAACTGCAGGATTTCATTTGGATGTAAATTAGGGCAAGTATGATGAGTCCTGATGGTTTGGACAAGTGGAATGGGTTGCGTCTTTGGAAGATGAGTGAGTAAGGTGTGGTTCTGTCTAGGGTTATAGGCGTTCGGGTCCGACGAAAGATCGTCCTACCCAAGGAGAGTTGGAGTCAAATTACCCTAGGATTAGCATATCGAAATATGAGAAAATAAAGGGTAAGGGAATCAACCAATAATAAAATAAGTACCTTGCGAAAGGGAACGCTGGGCGTAATCCCAACATAGTTCCTAGTGCCCCTTGAGAGCCCTTCACAGGGAATACCGGGGGCAGTCCTGGGTTAACGTAAACTGTTTAACAAGCTGAAAAGAGTAACTTAGTAATTAGGGTTGCACATTCCACAACACTGATGGCACCAGAGGTTGGATAGGAGCTTCGGCTCGGATGGTTAAAAGGCGGACTTTGGGTCCGGGGAGCTTCGGCTCGATTGCTTGAGTCGGACGTGTTGGTCCGGGGAGCTTCGGCTCGATTCTTGATTACGCTAATTTGCATGTGCATAACAGGAAAGGAAATTAAGGTGGTGGGTCTTCGGTATTGGAGGGTCGATGCACCGACGCCAATACGTTGACTCGGCAAGTGTGGTTAGCACTTCGCCAACAGAAGTCCGGTGCGCCAGCTGGCAAGAGTACGCAGGAGTCCGCTTCGTGCACCAAGCGTTGAGGCGTACGATAGATCTGACCGGTAGTGCTTTACTGGTTTAGAGGTGGGCGATGCCCAACCGACCGCTTCCGTCTGCCACTACGGAGGTATCCTGGGAGGTTACGGCTCCAGAAAGGGGAACTAAAGGTCTGTGTGCACAGAGTCGGGTGTGTGCGTTGCACTTGCATGTCCATCATACCCACTTGCATGTCATAGCATAATCATTACCTTAAACCTTGACACCTAAAGAATAAGTGGAATGGGACGCTTATACTTTAGGACATGCAAAACGACCCCTTAGTCTATAAGCTTGTGTGGGCAAGTTTATAAATTAAGGTTAATTTTGATATATTTAGTTACTGTTGTTTGACCACCGACACCCCAACGTATAAATCGGTATGGGACTTTTTATACGATGGGAGCCTTGCAAAAGACCCCTTGGCTTATGTGTTTTTCCACATAAGTGAAGGTTACATTTCAGATTACAGCATATTGTCTTTATATGCTATAGAACTTGCTAGAATAGGACCGCTGCCATCTGCTTTTGATATTCTCCACCTTCAAGTCCTCCCCTTTCTTCCTCTCCGCTCGGTGCCTAGGAGCCGTGGGGGAAGGGGTGGGGGATGATAGGACTTAGTCTTTTAGACTAACGGTTTTCGAACCGCATCATTTAGGGGACCGCGGAGACCAGCATGGAGGAGCAGCCCCAGAGACCGGTGCGCTTGGAGGTGGGGCAGTCTAGCTCCGGAGTTCACACAGCCGGGACCGTGAGTCTCGACCCTGAGCAGTTTTCTACTTTTGTTTCTGCATGAGAGATCTTGTAGTGAGGATTTGATGTACCCGGCATAAGCCCGTTTTGCTACTCTGATGTTATTTTCTGTGGACACTCCCTTCGTGGAGTTATATTTATTATGTCATGTGATCCTCTGTGGACAGATAGTTTACATTTACTTCACTATTATGCTACTTTTCTGTGATCGAATTGGCCGGCAGAATCGGCGCTTTGTGGTGATGACCCTTCAGGACGTGAAGGAGTCACCGCAAAACGGCGGTTCTGGGCCTAAGACCCCGGTGTCGAAAAGGAAAAAAAAAGGGGGGTCTTACAAGTGGTATCAGAGGCAGACCTCGATCGAAAAGTAGCCGTCCACAACCCTGGGTCACCCCCGCGCGGGTTTAGTTTGAGGACAAACTAAGCAGCGGAAGCGGTGGTGTGCCCATATGGGGGGAATCACATGTAAATTGTCCACTTTCATTAGGCATTGAGTCGATTACCTACTAATGTAGTTCGTTTTGCAGCCTCCAGCTCAGCCCACCCCACAAGGTGGAGCTCAGCAGACTCCAGACATTGCACCACCTCCCATGGTCCCCACACCTTTCCTCCAGTCAGACATGGGGCAGACCCTTACAGCTATCCTTGAGGCCTTCCGGGGTCAGCAAGCTCCAGCCCAGCAGCCAAACCCAGGGGCCAACTGGATGAGCACCTTCCGAGGACTCTCTCCCCCATCATACTTAGGGACAGAGTCGGCAGTACGGACAGAGGAGTGGCTGGATGTTATGTACGAGATGTTGACTGGGATACGATGACCTTGGGAGGAGAGGGTGGCCCTAGTGGTATCTTGCTTGGAGTCACATGCTAAGCGGTGGTGGAAGACGCTGTTGGACACGACTTTTGCTGATAGGGAGATTGCAGAAATCACTTGGGAAGAATTCAGGGCCACGCTGCTGGAGCACTTTGTTCCTCAGTCGGCCAGGGACGAGTTGGAGGAGCGGTTCTTGCAGCTGAGGCAGGGCACCAGGACAGTGGTGGAGTACCACCGAGAGTTCGATCATTTGGCCCGATATGCGGGATCCTATCAGCTGGACGAAGCAGGTTACGTCAAGAGGTTTTATAAGGGCCTAAAAGAGGAGTTGAGGGAGGCCTTGCTTTTTGTCTCTGACGGGCCCATCTCCCGGATTTTGGAGATGGCGAAGAGGATTGAGGCCGACTGGCACACCACTCGGGGCCGGAAACGGCAAGCGGAGGACCAGGGCCGGAGGGCCCGAAATGATCAGCGGCGAGGCACCATACCAGATGGAAGGAGGGCAGAGGAGCAGCCTCGTCAGGAGTTGAGGCAGTAGCCGAGAGAGCAGGTGGTTTTGGCCCCTCAACCTCTCCGGATCCAGGAGATGCAGAGACCCCGGGGTATGGCGTATCCCCCGCCGGAGTGCTTCCATTGTCACCAGGTGGGACATCTCCGGAGAGACTGCCCTATGAGGGGGGCACCACCTCCAGCACCACAGGGTGGCCCACCGGCCCAGCATTTCGGAGGCCGAGGACGCGGCCGAGGACGTGGTTACCAGGGAGGCGACCGCAGGCAGAATGGGGAGCAGATTTACGCTTTGGACTTAGCACAGCCCCGGAACCCGGACAGGGTTATTGCAGGTATGAGAGTAATCTTAATTTTGGATTCATTCATTACTCATATTAAGTGTTAATAGAACTACTAAACGACCTAGGTTAGAAAACCTTACACCAGAGTTTCTTTCAAACTGATTTAGGAATGGTGATGGTGTGCGGCAAGCCTGCCCATACCCTGTTCGACACGGGGGCATCGCACAACTTTGTGTCGGAGGATTTCGTCAAGGACCTGGATCAGATTCGTTGTTATACGGGACTACCCAGGAGGGTGCGCCTCCCCAATGGGATGGAGATCCAGTCCACAGAAAAGTGCCTCCTGGAGGTTACCATAGGCGGGTTGACACTCGAGGCCCCGGCGACGATCCTGAGGATGCCGGACTTCGATCTCGTCTTGGGCATGACATGGCTTGTCTGGAACCATGCCCAGATTGATTGCCCAGCAAGGTGGGTCGTGCTGAGCCACGGCGATACTTATGCGACATTCGAAGGTACTACACCGGTCTCTCGTCGCCTGCTTTCATCTATTCAGGCCGTTAAGGCTCATATGCAAGGGGACGAGGTATATCAAGTATTATTCGAGATGACGGAGGAGAAGGACCTGATTGCTAACATTCCGGTGGTTCGTGACTACGCCGACATTTTTCCGGATAAGCTGCCAGGACTACCTCCGCATAGGGAGAAGGACTTCCAGATTCAGTTGGTACCAGGGGCTAAGCCGGTATCCAAGGCCCCTTATCGGATGGCCCCAAAGGAGTTGGCGGAGTTTCGAACACAGTTGCAGGAGCTGGTGGAAGCAGGATTTGTTAGGCCGAGCTCCTCATCATGGGGAGCTCCTATCCTATTCGTGAAGAAGAAGGACGGCACTTTACGCCTGTGCATCGACTATCGAGCACTAAACAGGCTGACCGTCCGAAATACCTATCCGCTCCCCAGGATAGACGAGTTGTTCGATCAGCTGGAGGGAGCCCATTATTTTTCGAAGCTGGACTTGAGGTCAGGCTACTACCAGCTGCGGATCCAGGAGGAGGATATTCCGAAGACGGCCTTTAGTAGCCGATATGGATTGTATGAGTTCATCGTGATGCCCTTCGGGCTCACGAATGCTCCGTCGGCGTTTATGAGCCTCATGAACCGGGTCTTCGAGGCTTATTTGGATGTGTTCGTCATAGTGTTCATAGACGACATCCTTATCTATTCTAATACGGAGGAGGAGCACACACGACATCTGGCACTGACCTTGGAGAGACTGCGGGAGCATCGCCTTTATGCGAAGTTCAGTAAGTGTCAGTTCTGGCTGAAGGAGGTGGCTTTCTTAGGCCACATTATCAGCGGAGCCGGGCTGGCAGTGGACCCGGCAAAGATTCAAGCTATTTCGGAGTGGCCGCAGCTGAAAACAGCCACTAACGTACGGAGTTTTCTAGGACTTGCCGGTTACTATCGGAAGTTCGTGGAGGGATTCTCTCGAATCGCCCTCCCGCTCACATCCTTGACGAAGAAGGAGGCACCGTTCGTGTGGACCCCGCAGTGCCAGACAGCTTTCCAGGAGCTGAAGGATCGGCTGACATCGGCTCCAATTCTTACTCTCCCCTCGGGGAGGGAGGGATTTCAGGTCTACACCGACGCATCATATCAGGGGATGGGAGCAGTACTGATGCAGAACAGACACGTCATAGCTTATGCTTCCCGCCAGCTGAAGACCCATGAGAAGAACTACCCAGTGCACGACCTGGAGATTGAAGCAGTTGTATTCGCACTAAAAATATGGCGGCACTACCTTTATGGAGTCCACTGTGACATATACTCCGATCATAAGAACCTTAAGTACGTGGACACGCAGAAGGAACTAAACATCAGGCAGAGGCGGTGGGTGGAGTTCCTTTCTGACTATCAGTATGAGATGCATTACCACCCGGGGAAGGCGAACGTGGTAGCGGATGCACTGAGTAGGAGAGCTGCCACAGCAGGAGCAGAGCCTCAGTTGATGTCTATGGAGCTGCTGCAGAGACTAGAGGACATGCACATTACTCTGGTATCGTCTGATGATCCTGAGCTCTATGAGGAGTACTTGGCCGCGATAGGCGCTACCGACGACATCAGAGACCGGGTCAGAGAGGGACAGAGGCAGGATGCCAAGTTGGAACCCATCTTCCAAGCTCTGGAGGCAGGCACTGCAGGAGACTACACACTGAGGGACGACCTGGTGTGCTTCAGAGGACGGGTGTACATACCGGAGGGAGGCCAGATCCGGGAGGATATTATGACGGAGGCGCACTGCAGCCGGTATTCTGTACACCCGGGGATCACAAAGATGACGGCTGATTTGAAGAAGACGATGTACTGGCCGGGCATGAAGAAGGATGTCTCACACTTCGTGACCCATTGTGAGGCATGTCAGCTAGTGAAGGCGGAGTGCAGGAACCCCACAGGATTATTGCAGCCACTCCCGGTGCCGGAGTGGAAGTTTGATGACATAGCCATGGACTTCATACATGGGTTTCCCCGGTCTCGGACAGGGAATGACTCGATCTGGGTAATCGTTGATCGGTTAATCAAGGTGGCTCGATTTATACCGATCAGGAAGGATGATTCAGTAGGAGTACTGGTGCGGAAGTTTGTGGAACAGTTCATTCGTTATCATGGCGTGCCCAGGACGATAGTGTCGGATCGGGATGGCCGGTTCACCTCCAGGGAGTGGAGATCCGTGCAAGCTTACTTAGGCACGCGATTGACCTTCAGCACTGCATTCCACCCCCAGACAGACGGGCAGACAGAACGCACCAACCGGACGCTGGAGGACCTTTTGAGGCTATGCATCTTGGACCGCGGGGAACCGTGGGAGAAACTCTTACCCCTTGTCGAGTTCTCCTATAACAACAGCCACCAGTCCAGCATCAGGATGGCGCCTTACGAAGCCTTGTACGGGAGGAGATGCCGGACCCCGCTTTCTTGGGTGCAGAACGAAGATCCGAAAGTGTTGGGGTCAGAGTTTGTTGAAGACACCGAGGCACAGGTGAGGCTGATCAGGGACAGGATGCTCGAGGCACAGAGTAGACAGGCTAAGTACTATGACGCCCGGCATCGGCAGGTGGAGTTCCAGGTGGGGGACGGGGTGTTTCTGAAGATCCGGCCCATGCATGGAGTCTCGCGGGTGCGTGGTCGGAGGAAGAAGCTCAGCCCTAGGTACATGGGCCCTTACAGGATCCTGGAGCGGATCGGACCCCTAGCCTACCGGCTGGAGTTACCACCAGAGCTGGAAGCACTGCACGACGTCTTCCACATTTCTTCTTTGAGGAGGGCTCTGCTACGCCCGGAGCAGCAGATTTTGACCGCCGAGGGGCCGGTAGCTTCAGACCGGTCGGTTCGTTTGGAGCCTGTGAGGATCGACGACCGAGGAGTGCGGGTCTTGCGACGCAAGAAGGTCCCACTAGTCAAGGTCCTGTGGAGGAACCACGGCCAGGAGGAGCATACCTGGGAGCCACAGGACCTGATGCGACAAAGATACCCCGAGCTATTCAGTCAGGTATACCTCTCAGACCCCTCAAGATGTTAATTTATTTTTCCTGCTTTAAGTATACTAAGGGCTGCTTTAGGCAGATAGAGGCTTATCTTTTGTTTATTGGGGGCTTATCCTTGTTTATTGGGATTTTGGTTTGCCGATTGGGCGAAAGGGTCTTAGATCTAAGTTTTCCCGTAAAATCTAATTTAACAAACAAGGCGTCATAATGGGATGTTACAAGACTCTTTCCTTCGGTAGTAAGACCCGTAGGCTCAACCTTGATTTCGGGGACGAAATCTTTGTTTTGTTTATTGGGATTTGTAACATCCCATTTCCAACTAGACCCCTAAGAATGGTTTTAGCCATGACTAGGTCATGACAAACCCTAGGAAGCCAGAAATGAGCCAGGAGATAGGGGACAAAAAGGTGGAGACCATCATGGTCTGCAAATAGTAGAACTCTAAACAATGGCTTAGGATGACCATGGGCTACACCTTAACCCCAAGACCCTACCACAACACCCCTAATGCTTGGGAGACCCATTAGAGCCAAAAGAACCCATTAGGGTCAACCCAAGAGGCCCAGTTGACCAAGGTCAACCCTAGCCCTAAATGGGTCAAACTAGCCTACTTAGGGCCAACTGACCTACTCCTAGCCTAAAGGACCCCTCCTATGCCCTCCTAACCCTAAAGTGAGGTCAAATGGTCACTAAGGACACATTGGTGTCAGCCCTAGAGGCCAGGTTGACCCAAGTCAACTCAAGCCCTAACCTGGTCAAAGTACCCTTACTAAGGGTATGTGACCTCCAAAGTACAGGGTAACCCTACATAACCCTATCTAGACCCTAAGGGAAGCCAATGGGTCACCCAGGACCCAATGGGGTCAACCTAGATGGTCAAATTGACCAGGTCAACCCTCATTTGGGTCAAGTCAAACTTAGCACAAAAAGGGCTAACCCAAGCCCAAGCCACTTCTCCCTTAGACTAAACCCATTCCCATGACCATCATAATCAAGTGGGCTGCATTTAGTTGGTGAGGCTGACTAGTCAACCAGAGGTGACTAGGAGAGAGAAAGGAGTTCCTCTACATGATAATGGAGGAGAGAGAAAATGAGGAAGAAGAAGGGGGAAGTGAGAAGCCGGCCAAGGGAGACTAACAGCCACCAATTATGGCTGCAATCAACTCCTCTCTATAACTCCTCTAGGAGAGAGGAGTTGATTCCAGCCGTTTCCCGGCCACCAAGGGGTGGGTTCAGCCCCCCTCCACACAACCCGAGCCACACCTTTAATGGTGTTAATGGCCATTGAAGAACCAGCCTCCCCTTTCCCCCATTTGCCATTTAAATACCATCAGGGAGCCGAGGGGATCATTTTAGAGCGTTTACTTGGAGGAGACGAGCCATTCCACTGTGCAGTTGCAGAAGCCGAGCACCGCCGCCGTTGTCAATGGCATCCCGCCGCTCCTCTCGCATCCAGGCCGCCAGGAAGGTCCTCCTCCTCTCCTTAACCCGCGGGTAGATCTTAGGATTAATTAGGTTTGAGTTTCGGGCTCAATTGAGCCCGATCCAATCCGGGATTTTTCCTGGTTTCGGCAAGAAAACCTCTTGCTATATCCGCCGAAAAACGCCTCTCCGGCGGCGGAGCCGCCGCCTGGCGATAGCCACCACCTCAACGGAGGTGTTGGTGGCGGTGGCCGGCCGGGGAAGGGGTTGGATCGCCGGCGGCAGGGCTTGGAAATCGCTCCAGGCAGGACGAATCTCAGCCGTCGGCTCAATGAAGACGATGACCAGATGCCGTTGATCCTTGCGCCAAGATTCGTGCTGCATCAGTATTAAACTATAGGAAATTAATGTTATTTATTTCATTCTGTCACACTTTTGACATTTAATGTTTTAAATTTTTAAAAATAGTTAGAGGCTCTGTATGAGAAAATGATCAACACATGATTTGTAGACCTTCCTGTCTACTTTATTTTAAAATTGGTTTGAACCCATGTAGGCTTCTGGTTTGACCAGGGCACCCATTTTGGTGGGACATACCCTTAGGGCTAGGCAGTCATTAAATTGAGTGCCCACTCTTCACCCCTACCCCAAATTAGCTGAAATTTTGGCAGAGAGTCTATCTTAGATATACCTAGGGCCTGCCCAAAAATGGGAATTTTTGGAGAAAATATTTCTATAGTTTTTGTAAATATTTAATAATTATTAGATAAATTAAATAGGTGCCCTAAACACCTCCAAACCCTCCCAAATCTTGGTGAGTGGTCCCTGGGTTCCAATTAGGTATCTGTATAAACTTTCATTCAATTTGGATGTGTTTTGAATAGGTTTTGACCCAACCCTAGCTATACCTCAAAAAGGGCATTTTGGTCAAAAGTTGCACTTTTGATTTTGAGTGACCAAATCACCTCAACAGAGGCTGAAATTTGGGCCACTGACTTGTTAGGGAACTCATCACCTCCCCATGGGATATGGGATAGGGAGGAATAGATTTGCCCTAAGTTCCTAGGTCAAACCCTAAGGAGGGACCTTTTGGCCTTGTGAAGGGTATGAGTCCTAAACACCTTGGATGAACTTCAATTTTTGCAAGGAGGTTCCTAGGACATATATAGCCCTCTGTTAAAAATATTAGCTAACTTTGAAAATGGTAGAGCCCCCAAAACTCTAACCCTAGCTTAGGACCTAAAACTTGTAGTGTAGGTTTAGGTTAGCTAAACATCTTGAACCTTAACCAAATTTGGGTAGTGAAGGGGCTAGGGTATTTTGAGCCTCTGACAATTTACTTGAGGAATTTTGGACAATGGTTATAGCACTTCATTTGTAATCCATAGTAATGCCCTAATAATTATTTTGGCTATTGTGGTCTCACTGCCCATAGAGAGGGTATGAAACATGAGCAGAGTTGGTTTTAGGTTATAATAAGCTTGTATGAATTTTGTTAGAATTCTTGGGTATCTATTTAGGGCATCTACTTCACAAGTGCTTTATTTTGATTACATATTAATAATTCTTGTCAGAGGCCATTACTTAATGAAAAATCATGAAACTTCCTGCATAGTGTTTTTATCTCAATCTTATCATATGGAAATTTTTGTGGAATTATTTGATGAATGATTAGCATACTTTGTGCATTAACCCTTAAATTAGAGAGTTCATAAGAAAATCAAATATAGCTTTATTTCCAAATGATAAATTATGAAAGTTTTTCTAGGGTACTTGTAGTCCATCACAATCATCCCTGAATTTTCTCTGAATTTTTGGAGGTGTTATTACTATAGAATCTTTTAATATGACTTTTTATGGGGCATCTTTGAAATTAAATTTAAAGGCCTAAACCTTGCTGAAAAATTGAGAGACTTAGGATTTAGAGTTGATTAGGCATTTTGTAATTATCATAAATTTAGTGGAATAATAGCTTGTCTGATTATGGTACTTCATGTTCAAACCTGGTCCTTTTGGGACATTAGAATAAATAAAATAATTATCAGACAAATTAGGAAAATCATGAATTTCTGGATTTATGCTTCAAATGTCCTTTTAGACCTCTAATAATTATCATAAGGGTACTGGATGAGTATTTCATGTACTTCCCTTTTTACGGGTCATGTAGCTTAAGTGGTCTGCATATAGCAAAACTGCAGGATTTCATTTGGATGTAAATTAGGGCAAGTATGATGAGTCCTGATGGTTTGAACAAGTGAAATGGGCTGCTTCTTTGGAAGATGAGTGAGTAAGGTGTGGTTCTGTCTAGGGTTATAGGCGTTCGGGTCCGACGAAAGATCGTCCTACCCAAGGAGAGTTGGAGTCAAATTACCCTAGGATTAGCATATCGAAATATGAGAAAATAAAGGGTAAGGGAATCAACCAATAATAAAATAAGTACCTTGCGAAAGGGAACGCTGGGCGTAATCCCAACATAGTTCCTAGTGCCCCTTGAGAGCCCTTCACAGGGAATACCGGGGGCAGTCCTGGGTTAACATAAACTGTTTAACAAGCTGAAAAGAGTAACTTAGTAATTAGGGTTGCACATTCCACAACACTGATGGCACCAGAGGTTGGATAGGAGCTTCGACTCGGATGGTTAAAAGGCGGACTTTGGGTCCGGGGAGCTTCGGCTCGATTGCTTGAGTCGGACGTGTTGGTCCGGGGAGCTTCGGCTCGATTCTTGATTACGCTAATTTGCATGTGCATAACAGGAAAGGAAATTAAGGTGGTGGGTCTTCGGTATTGGAGGGTCGATGCACCGACGCCAATACGTTGACTCGGCAAGTGTGGTTAGCACTTCGCCAACAGAAGTCCGGTGCGCCAGCCGGCAAGAGTACGCAGGAGTCCGCTTCGTGCACCAAGCGTTGAGGCGTACGATAGGTCTGACCGGTAGTGCTTTACTGGTTTAGAGGTGGGCGAGGCCCAACCCACCGCTTCCGTCTGCCACTACGGAGGTATCCTGGGAGGTTACGGCTCCAGAAAGGGGGAACTAAAGGTTTGTGTGCACAGAGTCGGGTGTGTGCGTTGCACTTGCATGTCCATCATACCCACTTGCATGTCATAGCATAATCGTTACCTTAAACCTTGACACCTAAAGTATAAGTGGAATGGGACGCTTATACTTTAGGACATGCAAAATGACCCCTTAGTCTATAAGCTTGTGTGGGCAAGTTTATAAATTAAGGTTAATTTTGATATATTTAGTTACTGATGTTTGACCACCGACACCCCAACGTATAAATCGGTATGGGACTTTTTATACGATGGGAGCCTTGCAAAAGACCCCTTGGCTTATGTGTTTTTCCACATAAGTGAAGGTTACATTCCAGATTACAGCTTATTGTCTTTATATGCTATAGAACTTGCTAGAATAGGACCGATGCCATCTGCTTTTGATATTCTCCACCTCCAAGTCCTCCCCTTTCTTCCTCTCCGCTCGGTGCCTAGGAGCCGTGGGGGAAGGGGTGGGGGATGATAGGACTTAGTCTTTTAGACTAACGGTTTTCGAACCGCATCATTTAGGGGACCGCGGAGACCAGCATGGAGGAGCAGCCCCAGAGACCGGTGCGCTTGGAGGTGGGGCAGTCTAGCTCCGGAGTTCACACAGCCTGGACCGTGAGTCTCGACCCTGAGCAGTTTTCTACTTTTGTTTCTGCATGAGAGATCTTGTAGTGAGGATTTGATGTACCGGGCATAAGCCCGTTTTGCTACTCTGATGTTATTTTCTGTGGACACTCCCTTCATGGAGTTATATTTATTATGTCATGTGATCCTCTGTGGACAGATAGTTTACATTTACTTCACTATTATGCTACTTTTCTGTGATCGAATTGGCCGGCAGAATCGGCGCTTTGTGGTGATGACCCTTCAGGACGTGAAGGAGTCACCGCAAAATGGCGGTTCTGGGCCTAAGACCCCGGTGTCAAAAAGGAAAAAAAAAGGGGGGTCTTACATAGGGCACCAAATCAAAAACCTAAGTGGATTCCTACCAGGGTGGTAGAAGAGTGGATGTATCCAGATTTGGGGAACCACTATAAAATTTCTAGTGTCGTTTGGTTGCCTTGTTTTTTCTTTTTGTATTGTGCTGTGATAATTTCTTGTGCATTTACCTCTTTCATACATGTATCAATATTTTAATACCGTTATAAATCTAAACAATATTTTTTTAATACTCTATTCACCCCCCCCCCCCTCTAGAGTAAATTCTATCTATCCCTCACTTTCCAAGGTTGATGAAGAGCAGAAGGTGGCTACTGAAGTTCTGGAAGAGGAGCTTGCTGTATCACCAGCAGCTCCTATTGCTTCAAGTTTTAGTGTTGAGGCTTCTGGCTCAGGAAGCAGGGGGCATCGCTCAAAGCTTGCCCGAAGTTGGAGTTGAGCCTGAAGAAGCAACGAAGGTGGTGAGCAAGGAGCAGACCCTTCAGGGATCAAAGAGGGTTGTCAAGCCACCAGCTCGGTACTGTGATGGGAATGCAGTGAGTTTTTTCTCCTGCTTCTTTGCAGGTCCTCTAGATGAGCGAGAGCCTGCAAACTTCAATGAGGCCACTAGAGTCAAGTAGTGGGGAGATACCATGAAGGTGGAGATCTCTGCTCTTAAGAATAATGAAACCTGGGATCTTGTGCCCAAGGTTGATGGCATTACTCCAGTGACTTGCAAGTGGGTGTTTAAGTTGAAGAAGAAGGCTGATGGGAGCATCGAAAGATACAAGGCTCGCCTTGTTGCTCGAGGACTCTCACAATAGTATGGAGAAGACTATGAGGAGACATTTAGTACAGTTGCAAATATGACTTCGGTTCAGGTGGTGATCGCCTTAGCTGCTTGCAAGGGATGGAGGATGTGGCAGCTTGATGTGAAGAATGCTTTTCTTTATGGAGAGATTGATAAGGACATCTTCATGGATCAGCCGCTTGGTTTTGTCTCTGAAGTTCATCCGCACTATGTCTGTAAGCTCAGGAAGGCACTCTACGGGTTGAAGCAAGCTCTTAGAGCTTGGTATTGGAGGATAACAGAGTATCTTCAATTCTGCGGTTATCTTGCTTCCAACTCGGATTCCAGCTTGTTCATAAAGAAGAAGGGGGAGCTTCAAGTCTTGGTCCTGCTGTATGTTTATGATATGATCATCACAAGAAATTCAGAGGAAGAGGTAGCTAGGTTCAGGGCTGAGCTAGTTATTCGCTTCGAGGTGAAAGACTTGGGGGAGCTTCATCACTTCCTTGGTCTCGAATTGGAGAGGAAGGAGAGCGGGATACTCATCTGCCAGAAAGGATATGTGGATCACATTATGAATCGAATCGACATGGGCGAGGGGAAGAGTTGTTCTACTCCTCTGGATCTTGGTCTGAAGCTTCGACGAGATGAAGGAAGGATTCTTCCTGATCGCTTGGTGTTCAGAGCTCTAGTTGGGAGCTTGATCTACTTAATGATTAAAAGGCCAGACATTGCTTACGTTGTTGGCTGAGTAAGTCAGTTTATGGCTGAACCAAGGAAGTCTCATCTTGTAGCGGTAAAGAACATATTCAATTATGTCAAGGTGACTTCTGATATGGGACTCCACTATAGTAGGGACACAATGTTTTCTTTGCTTGGATACGTGGATGTTGTTTATGGTGGTGACTCGGATGATCAAAGATCAACCGGGTTATGTTTTCACTTGTGGATCAGCTTGTATTTTGGGGTGTAGCAAGAAACAAGACTCAGTGTTTGTGTCTAATACGGAAGCAGAGTACAAGGCTTCAGCCTTGGCTGCTCGATAAGCCATCTGGTTGAAGAGGATTGTAGAGGATGTTCATGAGGAAGTGCAAGGTCATACTTTACTCCGAGGTGACAATGAGAGTGCTCTCAAACTGGTGAATAATCTAGTGTGTCACGCAACGACCAAGCATATTGAGGTCGAGCACCACTTCATAAGGGAGAAGGTGTTGGAGGGATCTCTTCTGGTCGGGCATGTCCGGAGTGAAGATAATCTTGCTGACATCTTCACGAAGCCGCTGTCAAAGGGGTAATTTCAATAGTTACGAGGGTTGCTGGGCTTGATCACCACTTCTCACTTCAAGGGGGAGTGTTGAAATTTGTGAAGTGAAAGTGGGTGATAGGGCAGGCCAAGCGGTCTGAGCGGCATGAGCGGTCTGAGTCCGCGGCCTGGGAGGACTGATGGTTGCGACCTAGGTGACCTAGCCTGGTTAGACTTGGTGGCTTGGCTATTCTTGTGGAGTGGTCTGTATGGCCTGATGTGCAGCCTGGCCGGACTAGTGTGCGGCCTGGATGGTGTGTGTCCAATGAAGTCTTGCTACTTGGGCATCTAGTGGAGCGGCCTGAGCGGACTGTCTTTAAAGTTCTGTTGGCAGTGCTCAGCTTGATCTACAGCCTTGCAGTTAGCCAACTCTTGTGGTAACCGGGCAGATTTGAAGTTCTATCCGCGGTGTCTTGGCGGACTTATCTTTTGCATACACGGAGTCCGCATTTGTGGACTGGTTTTGGAGATGGGCTTTTGTTCTTGCCGAGCTTTCCATGTTGCGATGGATGTTTCACATCCTTGTGGCAGACTGTCCTGATGATTGGCGGTCTGGGACTTCTGTGTCTGCCGTGATCGTGCCAGTTGCTTGATGGGCTGCTAGACTTGGTTATTTTCTGTGACAAGTCCATGGTGTCTACAGAGTCCGAAGAGTCTGCTGTTGACCGGACGGACTGCCTATTGGTCATGGACTCGTTGCGGGCTGTGGCATTATTGTCGGGCTGTGCGAACTGAAGCAGCATGTGTTGCGGGTGTGTCTACATACTGTGTTGAGTGGCGGACTGGAGCTATGATTGCGTTGGACAGACTGGCGCCATGCTTGTATTGTACGAGCTGGCCTTGTGTCCGCATGGTGGCGGACTGTCTTTGACCTGGCACCTAGAGGTTTGAATTCTGGTGAAGTCCTTGTGGACTTGGCAAACTGGGTAGTGTTAATGTACGGGCTGGGGTGGTGACTCTATTCAATAGGGTGGTAACCACACTCCTCACCTCACCTATAAATAGACCACCCCCCGGCACATCTATAGTAACTGAGTGAATAGTAAGTGAGGGCTTGGTTAATTGTTGCGGTCTATTTTTTTGCTATCCCTGCGGGTTGAGCAGAGATAACAGTTTGATGTTTACAGGTTGCATGGCTAAAACTGAGGAGCCAGGAGTTTGGCTTTGACTGCGGTCAGCATCTGTGACATTTGCGATTTCAATCAGCGGTTTCAGCAGGTCGCTTCTGCGGCTTGTCAGTTCTCTGCTTCAACTTTTCCAAGTTCAATAACCTGTCCACCGTACTCGATGGTCTAGGTGGTCTGTTCCTTAGTTTAGCAGCGGCTTGTAACAGTAAGTGAATAACGGTGTGTCTGCGCGACCTCGCGGTCTCGGCGGACTCCGTGTGCTATTCGTCTTCCAGCAGCAACAACAGTTCGGGCGGCCTCGGCGACTTTGGAGGACTGAGCGGTCTTGGCGGTCTCCAGTTCTGTCTGCTCGAATTGTCTGACTTGTAATTTTTCCTATTTTCCTGTGTACTGGTGAAATTATGTCTTGCAATGTATACCTTGCTTAGTAAAGAAGAAATAATATATGATCTGCTTGCCCCTGTGATTGCATTTGGTTGTTGAGCTTGCTTTCATGGTTTCCGCACGATCATGGTGTGATCTTGATAGTTCTGAGAATATTAATTTGGCATTAGACTATCTTGGTGACCACTTTGAGAAAATTCAACAAATATATGGTTTTCAGAATATGAAGCGACATACTCCGTCTGACGAAAAATAAAAATTCTTCGATCTGGGTTCGACGAAATATTTTATTGACAAAAGAGTTCGTCGATCTCAGTCAGAAGCAGGGAAAAGTTTTCATCGCTCTCAGGTTGACGAAAATTTTCTGAAGCAATATCACCGTTCTCCGTTCGACGAAAAGAACTTCAAACACAGAGAGTTTCTCGATCTCAGGTTGAAGAGTTTCTCAAGAACTTTTCTCAGTTCGTCGATCTCCGTTCGACGAACTGTGCCAAATTCTTCGACCACAGACAGAAAATTAAATTAATGCATCTCCATTGATCATACCTAACTGATTCATAAAGAATAGATGTTTCTTCTCATCCAATGGTTTGGTGAAGATATCTGTCTTTTGCAAATCAGTAGAGACAAAGGTGAGATTAATTTTCTTTTTGTCTACACACTCTCTAATGAAATGATGTCTTACATCTATATGCTTAGTTCTACTATGATGCACTAGATTCTGTGCAATAGAAATTGCACTTGTATTATCACACAGTAGAGTTGAATTATTTAAGTTGACACCATAATCTAGGAGTTGGTTTTGAATCCACAGCATCTGTGAACAACAACTGCCAGCTGCTATATATTCAGCTTCTGCTGTTGGAGTAGACACAGTTGTTTGCTTCTTGCAAAACCAAGACAATAGCCAATCACCAAGGAACTGACATGTTGCTGATGTGTTCTTTCTGTCCACTCTACATCAGTAAAGTCAGCATCAGAGTATCCAGTTAACTCAAATTCTGACTCAGTTGGATACCAGAGTCCTAAATTAGGGTAACCCTTTATATCTCTCAAAATTCTTTTTAGGAAAATAAGGTGAGATTCGTTAGGGTTCACCTAGAACCTAGCACAAAGGCATGTAGCAAACATAATGTCTGGTCTACTTGGTGTAAGATATAATAGGGACCCAACAATCACCCTATATAATTTTTGATCTAAAGGTTTCTCATGTTCATCAGAATCAATTACAAAATTTGTAGCCATAGGTGTTTTTTTTTGCTGAAGCATCAACCATCCCAAACCTTTTGATTAGCTCCTTAGCATATTTAGATTGGGATAAGTAGATGCCATCAGGTGACTACTTCACTTGGAGACCAATGAAGTAGGAGAGCTCACCCATGCTACTCATTTCAAACTTGGAATGCATAAGGTTGGAGAACCTTTTGCATAGTTTGGAATCTGTAGAACTAAATATGATGTCATCTACATATATTTATACTAACAATATTTTATCATGATGATGCTTTATAAATAAAGTCCTATCTACTATGCCTCTAGAAAATTTATGCTCTAAAAGAAAGCTAGCTAAGGTTTCATACCAAGCTCTTGGATCATGTTTAGACCATAGAGATCCTTATGAAATTTAAAAACATAAGAGGGATAAGTAGGAGAAATAAAACCTGCTGGTTGTTCTACATAGACCTCTTCTTTGAGTTCACCATTTAGGAATGCACTTTTGACATCCATCTGATATACAATGAACTTCTTGTATGCTGCATAAGCTAGAAAAATTCTGATTGCTTCAATTCTTGCAACAGGTGCAAAAGTCTGGTCAGAGTCTATGCCTTCCTCTTGTCTGTATCCTTGAGCAACTAGTCTTGTCATGTTCCTTATGATAAGACCTTGAGCATCTAGCTTGTTTATAAATACCGATTTAGTTCCAATGACGGGGTAGTCTTTGGGTCTTGGATCTAAATCCCAAACTCTACATCTCTCAAATTGGTTGAGCTCCTCTTGCATTGCAATAATCAAGTGTGGATCTTGCTCAGCATCTTTAGTGGACTGGGGCTCAGTTTGAGATATGAAGCAGGAATGCATCATGTCTTGATGGAGTTGATGCCTTGTCTGTACACCAACTGAAATATCTCCAATCACTTGAGATATTGTGTGATCTCTAAGTGTGACAAGATCAGTTGGAGGAGTTGGTTGAGCAACAACTTGGAGAATTAATTCCTCTTGTGGAATTATAGCTGTTATTGGCTCTTTACTAAGTTCAGTGTCTTCATCTTCACTCTCTTCAGCAATATAAGGAGAAGGTTGTGTAATAGCCTCATTATTGAGGGTCAATTTATCCAACTTTTCACACAGGTCTGGTTCCTGCAAAGATTCACTGGTAGAAGGAATCTTCTCCTTGTAAAATATGTTAGTCTCATCAAAAGAAATGTAAATAGATTCTTCCATTTTCATATTTGATTTATTATATACCCTATAAGTCTTGCTTACTTGGGAATATCCAAGAAAAATTCCTATTTTAGCCTTGGCTTCAAACTTTCTAATGTGTTTCTTGTTAATGTTATGAATATAACAAATGGAACCAAAAATTTTAAAGTAATCTACTTTAGGTTTATTCCCTTTAAGTAGCTCATAAGGAGTTTTATTCTTGAGCTTGTGTATGAGACTTCTGTTCAGTACATAGTTTGTTATGCTCACAGCCTCTGCCCAAAAGGATAGGGGCAAGTGAGCATCTGCAAGTAATGTGCCTACATATTCAATTAGGGTTCTATTTTTCCATTCAGCAAGCCCATTTTATTGAGGATTTCTAGGAGCTGAGAAGCAGTGTCTGATACCTTCCTTCTCATAGAACTCTTGCATAAGAAGAGACTCAAACTCAGTACCATGATCAATTCTGATCAATGCAACTGGAGTAGACTCAAACTGTATGTTCTTGAGAAAATCTGAAAGAACTTTGAAGTTATCTGACTTAGATCTCAGAAAGAATACCCAAGTGAATCTTGAGAAGTCATCTACAGTCACTAAAGTATAAGATTTCCGTCCTAGGATTTGTACAACAATAGGGCCAAACAGATCCATATATAGCAAGTACAATATTCTAGGTGAGTCACTTTTATTTACAGATTTAAAGTTGTTTTAAGTTTGCTTGCCTAATTGACAAGCCCTGCAAAGGCTTTCCTTCTTGTAGGGGCAAAAAGGCAATCCTATAACAAGGTTGTCCCTAGAGAGTTCGTAATATTTTTCAAGTTTACATATCCTAATCTCCTATGCCAAAGTTCATTATTATTACTAGTTTGGTTAAATAGGCATATTTCAATTTTGGCAGACTTAAAGTTAACTACATAAATGTTTCCTACTCTAATGCCAGTTAACACTACTAGGTTATCTACTGAAGTAATAATACAAGAAGTTTTATTAAATGATAACTGAAACCTTTCATCACATAACTGACTTATGGATATCAGGTTATGCTTCAGTCCACTTACATAAGCTACCTTCCTGAAGGTGATTGCTCCAATTTTGACCTTCCATATCCTTCAGTCTGGCCACAATTGGAATCACCAAATATTACTTTGGATCCTAGCTTAGAATTGTAGTTGATTAGGTTCTCCTTGTTTCCAGTCATATGTTTTGAACAACCACTATCCAGATACCACTGATGCTCTGTGGTGGGATAGTCTTTCACCTGCAATAAAACAAATTAGCTATTCTTGACCCAGGTTACCTTGGGTCCTTCTTTCTTTACATAATTAAAACTGTAAATGTAAGAGTATACATGTTGACATTTATAACCTAAGGGATGATATCTTCTTTGTGGAAATATCTATTGATTAAATTGATTAATAAAAGTTCTTGGTTGGTTATAAGTTTTACGAGAATTTGAATTTCTGTTCAAATGAACTGGGTTCGACGAATTTTGGTAAGTTCGTCGATTTGAGTTCGACGAATGGGGATGAGTTCGTCGAACTCCACTCAGAGAATGAGAGTATTCATTCTCTGGGCCCCAAAATCATCGATCTCGGGTCGACGAACCATACTTGTTTCGTCGATCGTAGTTCAACGAATAATTATAATGAAAATTTGCGTTGAGAGTTCGTCGACTTGAGTTCGACGAAATGTACACATTTCGTCGATCTGAGTTTAACAAAATCTGCTGAACATTGTTATGATTAGGATTTTTCTTATTCTTTTTCTTATTTTTTTTGTTTTAATTCTGTTTGTTTAGCATTATTATTGTCATCTATCTTTTCTTTACCTTTTTCTGAAACAAATTTTATAGGATTCGTAGTATATATTTTCTTTGAATCAGTGGGGGTTGACTTGATGAAGCACCTAAGCATAGCTTGCCATTTAGCCTGACATTCACTGTGCTTGTAATGTCCATCAGCTTGATACTTCTCCCATTTAGGGATTCTTCAAGTTGTCTTGCCTCACCCAAATCAGTTTTTAATGATATGATTTTTTCTTTGGCGAGGGTTAATTCATCTTTTAACTTAATGTTTTCAGAAATAAAGTTTTCTTGCTCAGATAATTTTTCTCTAAGTGTTTTAATCTCTTTTTCAGAGTTAATTAAATCAATACATAATGATTTAAATTCAGTTTTAAAACTATATAAATTATAATCAAAAGAGGATAGTACATGATCTGCCTCAGAATCAGATGTTTCTTCATTGTCTGACTGCTCATCTTCAGATGGCTATTTAAGGCATTGATAGCCATAAGGCAAACTTCCCTTGCCTTTGTCTCCTATTCATCTTCACTAGAGCTGGAAGATGAGGATTCTTCATCTATGTCACTCCAGGTCTCAGTAATGAATCCTTTCTCCTTCGTTTTATGCTTGCTGGAGGAGGGCTTGTTGTAGTGCTGCTTTCTGGATTACTTTTTTCTTCTTCTCTCCTTCTTTTGGTTTTCTGGACACTCTGAAATAAAGTGTCCTGACTTCCTGCAACCAAAACAAACAACTTCTTTAGTAGGTGTATTGTCATACCTTGGATTGTCATCTTGCCTGGATGACTTTCTTCTGAAGTCCTTTTTTGCCATCTTGCAAAATCTCTTTGCTAAGAGACTCAGATGTTCTTCACTTGCTGTTGGAGCTTCTGTTTCTTCTAAAGCTTTGAAAGCTATGCTTTGCTCCTTTCTTGTTGCTAGAGGAGTCTTCTGCTTAGCAACTTCTCTTGTCTTTATGAGTTGCTTATATGATTTGAGCTTTCCAAAAGAGATTCAGTGGAAATCTCATTTAAACTTCTGGCCTCCTTGATTGGCCATATTCTGGAATCCCATGAGCTAGGGAAGCACATGAGGCTCTTTTCATTTACTTCTGTGAGAGTGATGTCCTTATCTAGATTCTTCAACTCATTGATGATTGAGCTTAGTCTGTTGTACATATCACTCACAGACTCAGATTCTTCTTTCTTGAATTTTCATATTGGGAGATGAGATTTGATCTCCTGTCCTTTCTCTCATCTACTAATCCAGCAACCATCTGGTTGAGTGAGTCCCAGATAGCTTTGGCAGATGTGCACTCAACCACCTTCTGGAATATGTCATCTGACATAGTTTGAGCCAGAATATTCATGGCCTTGGCATATGCTATCTTGGCCTTCTTTTGTGCATATGTCCACTCAGGTGGTGGAACAACATGTGTACTGGTAGATGTAGTAGCAGCTGTGGGTTGAGGGGGACCAGTAAAAATAGAGTTGTATAGTTCTTCATCAATAGAGTTCATATAAAGCCTAATCCTTACCTTCAAGTTGCAAATTGGAGGTCTGGTGATTGCATAGTCTTTGTTCTGTGCGATGCTATGAAATAAACAGGAAAACTAAGGAAAAATAGAAACAGATCTAATAAGGATCTTTTTGTTCAAGTATTAGCTTGATAAACTAAAGGAACACTGCTCTGATATCAATTGAAAGATAGGGGATAGATCTGATTTACTCTAAGGGGGGGAGGGGATGAATAGAGTAATTAAAACTTTTTGACTGTTTTAAATATTATTAGAGTAAAGTAGGTGATACCAAGATTAGTAATAGAAAAAGGAATGCAGTCTAAGCTAATATACCATAACACAGCAATCTATCACAGCAAAGCAAGAACAAAACAGAAAATGATCAACCAGACGAAACAAGAATTTTATACTGGTTCCCCATCCTGGGTACATCCACTCTTCTACCACCATGATAGGAATCCACTAGCAGGTTTTTGATCTGGTGACTGCCACCACAAGATCTATTTCTAGGGAGATCTCACAACCCTTTGATCTATTGATCAGGTGCCCAAAAACCAAGAATAAACTTTTGAAGGGAGTTAATAAACCCTTTATATAGGAGGTGAGAGCGGTGTTGTTGTCTTCTCTTTTCTCTATACAACAGAGAAGTCTAGTGTATTGCTATTGTCAAAGCTCCTTCTAAAATGACTTGGAGCCCTGTTCAGGGTATAGGTCTTCAGCCTTATCTTGAAATGATGTCCAGGAACTTTCTGACTGATTGAAAGTTGTTATCCTTGAATGTTCCTAGAGTAGAAGTTGAAGAAGGATCTTGATATTTGTTTGTTGTTCTTCTTCAGTATTCATTAAGAATAAGAGGAAAATATGTAGTTTTCTGCATAGAGATTTTCTTGTATCTGTGTATTCTCTGTTAGTTCTCTGGTTGTACTACTTGTCGTCTGAAAAAATAAAATCTCTTTTATATTCTACTGTCGAATTCTCCTTTGAAATTTTGAATTCCAAGCATTGATTGCTGATCTGTCTGGAGAATGAAAATGGCTGGAGAACATAATCTTTAATGAGTTTCCCCAACTATACCAATAAATTAAGCAAGTAATTAACTCTGATGAAGACCATAATTAATGCTGCCAATAACGACTATATTCAAGAGAATATGAACATTAATTACTCAGGAAATCACAGCTAAATAATATATGGAATAAGGACAGAAATGAGGGAAAAACTTCTATGTCTGGCACTGGACAGAAATCGTCGAGCTCTGAACAGATTTCATCGACCCGAGATCCATGTTCGTCGAGCTGAGAAATCCTGTTCGTTGACCTGCGCTCAGCGAACTGCATTATGGAGATAACTTGCCAAATATGCGGTCCAAGTTCGTCGAGCATAGAATCTATCTTCGTCGAGCAGAGTTCAGCAAAAATAAACTGGAAAGAATCTATTGAAGCTGAACTCCAGATTTCATCGATCTGAGCTTCGAATATCGTCGAGCTCAACTCAGAAAATTAACTCTGAGTTCGTCGATCTGCGATCGACGATCGTCGAGTAGAGTTCGAAGAATTTCGAAATGGTAATTTTTAATGTCTGAATTCTTCTAAGTCTTGAGTCTCCTGAAGTCTTCTGCTGACTAGTGCATGAAGGTTGAACCTAATGACTAGCATAAACTCTAGGACTCAAAAACTTGAACCTGGCTATACAATGTTGGTCAAAACTTAACATAATTAGTGAACCTAGCCCAAATCCAAACTAGGGATCCAACACAAACCTTAGCCTAATACCCATGATTATCCTAAAAGTCCTACGGATTCATGCTTGACGAGCTAGTACCGTGGGGAAAGTGTGAACGGGCAAGCACATGGCCCCAGACATTGATGGATTTCTTTGGAGGTGATCCTAAGCCATGGTATTTGGCAAAGCTCACCTGAGGGGCCTGCCTACTTTCTTCCTACATATGACCGAACAAATCACCAGAATTCTAATTTTGAGTAGATACAATATTTATTTATACCTGTCGAAAAGTATAAATTCTATAGTATAATTGAAAAGTTTATCTATTCTATTTTCTATGCCCATGATATATTTGATTAATCTCCTTACTGTATTTGGAAATTACTAAGCAAGCTAACTATTTTATAGTCCACGGAGTAATGATTTGCTCAGGACGAGAAAATGTATAAGTCTGGGGGTGTGATGAGTCGAAGTTATATACATATTTTTGGACTCATCTGGGCTAGTTTTCTCATTGATGCACTACACTTTAGAGACAAAATTGTAGATATTTGTTATTATTTCCATTCCATGTTAAGTGCACTTTTGGCCCTTTTTTAGTGTGATTCTGTAGATTTTATACTTTTTCCCTACTTGGTGTTTTTCTGTGTCTGGAGACTGTGGAATGCCCATTTCGGTGGCTCTTCTGTTTTTGTTGCAGGTACAAGGGCCGTGTGTGTGTTCCGAGATCATTTGAGAATGTTTTACGCCTAAGGGCCACTGATTGTGCGTTTTTACACCCGCACGGTTAGTGGGCTCCTTAGAGCACGACCCTGGTCATGCACTGTCTGTTCATCGAACCTCAAACGGTACAGGAATACTGCACACGATCATTGGATCTGTAGCGCACGACCACTGGTTGTGAGCCGATGATCGTGCACACTATTCTCCATCTTTTCTAAGTTCTGTCTGGGGAAATCGCACAATCATTGGACATAGTGCGTACAACCTCTGGTCGTGCGCCACTTCTCGTGCGTCTTGATTCTATTTTTCTTGAGTTCTGTCATTGCTAATGGCACGATCAGGGGATCCAATGCGCATGACCGCTGATCGTGCGCCCCTGATTGTACGCTCTATTTTTCTGTTATAGTATTTAAACCCATTGTTGGATCCCAAGTTTGGATTTGAACTAGGTTCACTATTAGGTTGTTGACCCTTCATGTATAGCACAGGGTCATTTTGTTAGGTGTAGGTCAGTCTGACTAGGTTAGTGAAACTTTGTTCCAGTCCTCAGAAGAAATTAGAGTTCCAGACTTAGAAGAATGACAGTTATTAAGACTTCAGAGAATCAGTTTGAAGTTCTTCGAACTCAGCTCGACGTTCGTCGATCGCAGCTCGACTAACTCACAGTCACTACTCTGACTTGAGCTCGACGAACTTAGAACTCAGGTCGACGATCTTCCCTCTTCTCTCAAGTTCTCAGCTCGACGAACTTTTATCTCTGTTCGACAAACTTGGAGCTCAGCTTTGACAGTTTATTTCTCCAGCTCAACTTTCTCTGATCTCATCTCGATGAAGATGTTTTCTCAGCTCGACGAACTTGGAGTTCAGGTCGACAAAATCTGTTCTGAGCTCGACAGTTTTTGTCAGTTCTTTATTTCTCTTCTCTACAGTTTTTGTCAGTTATTAAGATGAAGAGGAGGTAAAGGCAAGGGAGGTTTGCCTTATGGATATTAATGCCTCCAGCAAAAAAACTGATGCTAAGGAACATGATGATGAATCAGAAGAGGAATCAGAAACTGAAGAAGATCAGGTAATTTCTTCATTTGATTTTAATGTAGAAGATTTTAAAATTGAATTTAAATCATTATGTAATGATTTAATTAAGTCAGAAAAGGAAATAAAAATTCTTAGAGATAGACAGGTTGAATTTGATAACCTATTTGCTAAAAATGCCAAACTGAAAAATGATTTAGACTTAGCTAATCAACAAATTATTTCACTAAAAACTGAATTATGTGAGGCAAAGAAACTTGAGGAATCTCTTAATGGGAGAAGCCTTAAGCTGATGGACATCACAAGCACAGTTAATGCTAGATTAAATGGCAAGCTGGGCTTAGGTGCTTCATCAAGCTTACCCCCCATATTAAAGAAAAATATTATTTCAACACCAATTAAATTTATCTCTGAAAAAGGCAAAGAAAAAACAGGAGAAACAACTCAACCAAATGTATCTCAAAAATCTGCAAATAAGAAGAAAAAGAATAAGAATCTAAATAAAAACTATGTTCAACAGATTTCATCGAACTCAGATCGACGAAATGTATATAGTTCGTCTAACCCAGATCGACGATCTATGAATGCCTATTATAACTATAATAATTCATCTTACTGCGATCGACGAACTGTATATGGTTCTTCAAGTAGCGATCGACAAACATGGGGCACAGAAAATGACTATGATCATTCTCTGAGCAGAGTTCGATGAACTCATCCCTATTCGTCGAACGCAGATCGACGAACTTATAAAAATTCGTCGAACCCAGTCAGGTTTAGTAAAAATTTTAACTCTGTTAAAAACTTCAATCAATTCAGAGAATTTACTAATCCTTTTACCCAATGGGAAATACCACCTAGAACATACCATCCCTTAGGATATAAAAATCAACCAGAATTTTCTATTATTTCTAGTTTCTCTTAGCAAAAGAAACAAGGACCCAAGATAACCTGGGTCAAGAACACCTAATCCTTTTTTATGTAGATAAAGGACTGTCCAGTCTTTAATCAACAATGGTATGTGGACAGTGTATGCTCAAAGCATATGATTGGCTGTAAGGACAATCTAACAAACTAAAAGTCCAAACTAGGTCCAGAGGTGATCTTTGGTTACTCCAACTATGGCCAAAGTAAAGGCTATGGAGATGTTAAAGTTAGAGCAGTGACCTTCAGGAAAGTTACTTATATGAGTGGCCTAAAGCATAACCTAATATCCATAAGTCAATTATGTGATGAAGGTTATCAGGTATCTTTTAACTAATCTTCTTATATTATTTCTTGTAAAGAAAACAAACCTGTTTTAACTAAACTTAGACAAGGCAACATATATGTAGTAAATTTTCAATCAGCTAGTTTAGAACTTTGTGTATTTAATCAGGTTAGCAATCAAAATGAACTTTAGCATAAGAGATTAGGACATGTAAATCTTAAAAAAATTACTAAGTTTTCTATGGACAACCTTGTTAGAGGATTACCTTTTGGCCCCTATAATAAGGAATGCCTCTACAGGGCTTGTCAGTTATGCAAGCAAACTAAAAATAGCTTCGAATCTGTAAATAAAAGTGACTCACCTAGGATATTATACTTGCTACATATGGACCTTTTTGGCCCTATTGCTGTACAAAGTCTCGTAGGGAAATCTTATACTTTAGTGATTATAGATGAGTTCTCAAGATTGACTTGGGTATTCTTTCTGAGATCTAAGTCAGATAACTTTAAGATTCTTACAGATTTTCTCAAGAAAATACTGATTGAGTACTCTACTTTAGTTGCATCGATCAGAAGTGATCATGGTACTGAGTTTGAGTCTCTTCTTATGAAAGAGTTCTGTGAGAAGGAAGGTATCAGGCACTGCTTCTCAGCTCCTACAACTCCTCAACAAAATGTGGTTGTTGAAAGGAAAAATAGAACCCTAAATGAATTTGCATGCACATTACTTGCAGATTCTTACATGTCCCTATCTTTTTGGGCAGAGGCTGTGAGCACAGCAAACTATAAACTGAACAGAAGTCTGATATACAAGCTTAAGAATAAGACTCCTTATGAGCTGCTTAAAGTGAAGAAACCTAAAATCACCTATTTTAAAGTATTTGGATGCTTATGTTATATTCACAATAATGATAAGAAATACACTAGAAAGTTTGAAGCAAAAGTTGTAGAGGGAATTTTTCTAGGATATTCCAAAGTCAGCAAAGCAAATAAGGTGTTTAATAAATCCACCTTAAAAATTGAGGAATCTATTCATGTTACTTTTGATGGGGCTAACATGTTTTACAAGGGGAAAGAAGTTTCCACCAATAACATTTTGGAGGTACCTCACTTGTGTGAGAGATTGGATGATCTAAACCTCACCCAAGAGGTTCCATCACATCCATGTCCACAAGTTGAAAAAAAAGTGTAGAAGATAGTTTAGAAGTGGCTGAACTTCCTCCAACAGCTAATATAATTCCACAAGAGGAATTTATCCCACAAGCTGTTGCTCAACCATCTCCTCCCACTAATCTTGTCACACTTACAGATCACCCTATATCTCAAGTGATTGGAGACATTTCAGTTAGTGTGCAAACAAGGCATCAACTCAACAATGATGTGATGCATGCTTGTTTTATTTCTCAACTTGAGCCCCATTCCATCAAAGATGTAGAGCAAGATCCCCATTGGATCATTGCAATGCAAGAGGAGCTCAATCAGTTTGAGAGGTGCAGAGTTTGGGATTTGGTTCCTAGACCCAAAGAATAACCAGTCATTGGAACCAAATGGGTCTTCAGAAATAAATTGGATGCTGAAGGAACTATTATAAGGAACAAAGAAAGGCTAGAAGCTCCAGGCTATTCACAGGAGGAAGGAATAGACTATGATCAGACCTTTTCTCCAGTGGCAATGATTGAGGCTATAAGAATTTTCTTAGCCTTTGCAGCCTATAAAAGATTCAAAGTCTACCAGATGGATGTAAAGAGTGCTTTCCTAAATGGAGATTTAAAAGAAAAAGTGTATGTGGATTAACCTCCAGGTTTTATCTCTCCAACTCATCCTTCTTATGTCTTTAGATTGCATAAAGCTCTCTATGGTTTAAAGCAAGCTCCAAGAGTTTGGTATGAGACCTTAAATAGCTTTCTTATAGTGCATAAGTTTTCTAGGGGCATAGTAGATATGACTATCTTTATTAGACATCATAAAAATAAAATTTTGTTAGTACAAATATATGTAGATGATATTATTTTTGGCTCTACTGATCCCAAACTATGCAAAAGATTTTTTGATCTAATGCATTCAAATTTTGAGATGAGTAGAATAGGTGAACTTTCATACTTCCTTGGTCTCCCAGAGAAGCAATCACCTGATGGTATCTTCATCTACCAATCCAACTATGCAAAGGAGCTTATTAAAAGATTTGGGATGTGTGATGCCTCAGCAATGAAATCACCTATAGATGCTAATGTTGTGATTGATTCTGATGAACATGGTAAGCCGATTGATAAGAAAACTTATAAGGCTATTGTTGGTTCTCTATTATATCTCACTGCAAGTAGGCCTGATATAGTGTTTTCCACATGTATTTGTGCTAGGTTCCAGGTGAACCCTAAAGAATCTCACAATATTTTATTAAAAACGATTTTGAGATATATAAAGGGTTGTCCAAATCTAGGACTCCTATATCCATCAAAGTCAGAATTTGATTTAATTGGATTTTCTGATGCTGACTATGCTGGAAGTAGAGTGTACGGGAAGAGCACATCAGGAACTTGCCAGTTTCTTGGTGATAGACTTGTGTCCTGATTTTGTAAGAAGCAAACCTCTGTGTCCACATCAACTGCTGAAGCTGAATATATAGCTGCAGACAGCTGCTGTTCACAGATTTTGTGGATACAAATTCAATTACTGGATAATGGTATCAACTTAAATAATTCAACTATATTTTTTGATAGTATAAGTGCAATATCTATTGCACAAAATCCAGTACATCATAGTAGGACCAAGCATATAGAAATTAGACAACATTTCATTATATATTGTGTAGACAAAAAGAAAATTATTCTTGTCTTTATCTCTACTGATTTACAAAGAGAAAACATCTTCACCAAGCCATTGGATGAGAAAAACATCTGTTCTTCTTAAATCAGCTGGGTATGATAAATGGGGCAGATTCAACTTAATTTTTGTCTATGTTCGATGATTTGGCATAGTTCGTCGAACGGAGATCGATGATATGTGAACTCTTCGTGAAGAGTTCGTCGAATGGAGATCGACGAACACTTCTTAGTGAAACAGATTTCGTCGAGCGGAGATCAACCATTTTGCTTCAGAAAAAGTTTTGTCGACCTTTGAATGACAAAACATTTTCCCCACTTCTGCCTGAGATCGACGATATTATTTCTTTATGGAATTTTTCGTCGACCTGAGAATGAAGATTGTTTATCTTTCGCAGGACAGAGCGAGACGCTTCATATTCTGAATACCTTATAACTAGTTTTTCATCGTGCTCTATCCTGTGATTTCTGTTCTCTTGCTCTTGCTATCGCTTTTGCTTTTGCAGGAAAACCTATGGCGATTCCGGCGCTCTCTCTCAAGCATGAAGTTTGACACCGCCTTTGATATTTATTTTGATTCATTCTCCCACACTGATCAAATGTTCATCGACAATCTCAAGCTGTGTTAAGACCAGCGTCTGAAGAAGTTCATGGCAATAAGGATCAAGATACCAGGAAATGAGATCAGAGAATGGATTTTCACCTCAACATCTCCAGATGCAAATACCATGATTGGCACCATCAGCGGCAGCCAAGTCATTCTAACTCCTACAGTTTTAACTGAATTTTTTTATTTGGGTACTTGAGAAGATGATATTGAATTAGATAATGATGAATATGAGAATATGCTGAATATAATGTGTCATTCTGAAGGAAACCCAAATAAGCTTCTGAAAAAGAACTTATCTATTCAATATAGGTTTATGGTTGATATTGTAGGTAAGGTGTCGTTGGGCAAGCATACTGCCCATGACTATATCACCAGGCACGAGTTTCTGGTGATGAGTGCTCTGGTAGAGAAGAAATTAGTTAATTGGGGACAGATTTTATTTGAGTTAATAAATAAGAAAAATATAAAGAAAGAGGTATTCTTTGGGAGGATTCTAGGAATATTCCTCCAGGAAAAGGCACTAGAACTATTGGTTTTGCAGCCAATATTCATCAATGCCTCAAAGAGGATCAGCTCTGCCCTATTTGGCAGATAGGAGAGGACAATTCCAATGCTCTCCAGGGCTTTCTCTTCGTCAAGGACTTCTGAGAACACAAGGGCAGTTATAGCCTCTCCTCCACCTCCAGAAGATATTCCTCCTTCCACCAGTATTCCTTTTCCTCCTCAACAACAACAACATCATCAACAACCACTTTCACCTCTTTCTCAACCATCACCTACACATTCTCCCACCATCATTCATGAGGAAATTCCATTTCCACCTCCTCAATCTCAATCTCACACTCATGAATTTGACATTCCATCTACCTCCTCTCAACCATCTTTAAATCTACTGTCTCCTCCACCATTCCCACATCACTCTCTAGTTTAGGAACCCACCTCCCCACCCATAACCACAGTTATTACTTCTACCATTGACATTCCATCCATTCCACCTTCCACATTTCTAGAATACACCCACACAGACTTCTCTCATGCATTCTCTGTGTGTTCAAACTGTGGACATAACAATCCTTACACCACCTCTACTCCTAAACCCCTCTGCCTCAACTTCTCTAATATAGCAAAAGATCATCTTGCTTTCATCTCACCTACTCTTGATCAACTTATAACAATACTCTTGCTCCTCTCTCTCTCTCTTTCAGAATTGCTGCTCACTCTTCAGTTCCTTCTTCTAGAGGACTGGCTTCAGGACCCTCTAAACCCAGCCAAAGGGAGATGTTCTGTGAAGAAGCTCCAGTTCTTCCTCCTATAGTAGCAGCAACAGCAGCAGATTCTGATATGTCAGATGATTCAGCAGAGCCAACCCCTCCATCTGAAATAATAGATTTAATTGATCCTGATAAACATATGGTTGATACAATAGCAGAAATAACCAATGTTGGTGATTTCTTTTTAAATCCCACAGTCAATTTAGATTCTTTACTGCATTCTTTTGATTCAGTGTACATAAATATTCTACCAAGTTTTAATGTACAGAACTCCAAAGCTATTTTAGTTTACTCTGCTCCAATATGTCCTGAAGTTGTAGAACAACTAAAGGCAAGTTTTGCAGCTCCTGAGATTATAGTAAGTATAGCTGATGAAGATATTGTTGAACCAGTTTCTATGCACAATGCATTTTCTCCACCAACCTTTGGCTGGTATTTATCTACTATGCTAGATCTGGATGACATTCTGTTTGCTGACATGGAAGAAGAAGTAGGAAATACTCTGATTGCTATAGATATCGTTGTAGAGCCTACAAGCCAAGTACAACTAGAGATTCCTGGAATCTCAGCTGATTTGCTAAAATAGCTAGATGATCTTTATGATAATTCTGAACATCCTTCTCAAGATGATGATGTTGATAATGAGTTAGATGACTCAGATAATACACGTTCAAAGAAAAGAAAGGCTCCTGCTAAATTTGGTCCTCCAAAGGTTGTTCCTAAGCCAAACCCCTCTATTGATATTCCATATTACGTCCTGAATAATATTACACTCACTCCAGATACTCCAAACTGGATGATGTATTCTAAAAATGAGCAAAAAGGCAGGAAGAAGAGCAGGAGATACTCTCCACCTCCTAAATTCTAGATAGTTCCTCCTCCTCCTCCTACAGTAGGACCTTCTAGCAGTATTGGTCAAGTTCAAAAAGCCATATCCTCTCATCTGTTAAAATCCTCCAACAACAGATAGCAGCAACACACTTCTAGCAATAGCAGGCAACAAAAACAATACCAGAAGCAAAGTAGGCAATAGAAAGTATCTGAAAGTGATCAATCTGATAAAGCATCTCCTGAAATACCTTACTCTCCACCAGTTCCATTTGTTGATCCAGAATAGGAAAACATCTCTAGAATGGATAGATTTCAAGAGCTGGTTGGACTCTCTCAGATAAATAAAGCTAAAGAAGGCGAAGATGCTTCTCAATATACTATAATATCTTCTTACAGAATAGAGGAATTCAAATGGTATGACAAGGATAAACACTTTTTCAATGTTGATGATTATATGAGCTTACATCCAGAGGCAGTTGTTCCAAGAGCAACTTTTGTCAATATAATTGGAGCAGCTGACATGACTATGTCTAAAAGAGAGGCAGCAAATCCCAACAGGGAAATCATTTTCAGGCAGCCATTAGAGAAAGACAAGTCTAAGAAGTCAAATTAGTTTTCTAATTAGCTTATTTCCTCTGAACTATATTTTTTGAATAATTTGTCACAAAGCACTTGATGTATATATATCTGCTAGACTTTTCCTTCTTCCAGATATTTATTGTTATGCTATGTGATTGTATTTTATTATTTGTAATGCATCGTATATAGTGACATCATCCAAATAGGGGGAGATTGTTGGATCCCTAGTTTGGATTTGGGCTATGTTCATTATTATGTTGTTGACCCTTCATGTATAGCCTAGGGTCATTTTGTTAGGTGTAGGTCAGTCTGACTTTGTTAGTCAAACTTTAATCAAGTCCTCAAAAGAAATTAGAGTTCCAGACTTAGAAGCATGGTAGTTATTAAGAGTTTAGGATGACGATCGTCGATCGCAGCTCGACGAACTCAGAGTCCCTACTCTGAGTTGAGCTCGACGAACTTAGAACTCAGGTCGACGATCATTCCCCTTCTCTGAAGTTCTCAGCTCAAAGAACTTTTATCTCTTGTCGATGAACTTGGAGCCCAGCTTTGACAGTTTATTTCTCTAGATCAACTTTCTCTAATCTCAGCTCGACGAAGATGATTTCTCAGCTCAACGAACTTGGAGTTTAGGTCGACGAAATCTGCTCTGAGCTCGAAAATTTCTATCAGTTCTTTATTTCTCTTCTCTACAGTTAATTTCTAATTTGACCAAGCCTTATATAATATACTATTGCCTATATTGCTATGAGTAATTAATTGCATATATTCTTATGAATATAGTCATTCATTGGCGGCATTAATTACTGGATTTCACAGAGTTAATATTCGTCTTAATAACTGGGACAGTTAAAGAATTAATTTATTGCCCTTCTAGCCATTCATCCAAGTTCAAAGATTTCTGCAATTAATCATGTAGAAGAATTCAAATTCAGAGATAAAATTACTGCAGGAAGATAAAAAAAGATTGTTTTCAAAAGAACCAGAAGAAGAATAATAAAGAGAATAGACATAGAGATTACATAGAGATACAACAGCTGATACATGTCTGATAGAGAATCTCACAGAGTTCTTTATCATCAGCTTTAGAGCTTTTCAAGGGACAACTATTCAATATCAGTCCAAAAGATTCTGAAGATCTTCAAGAGATTGAAGGCCTACACCCTGCAAAGCTTCCAACAAAATTCTTGAACAATAATCATCTCAGGAGGAGCTTTGACAAGATCAATTCCACTAGTCTTCTCAGTTGCTTTTGAGAAAGAGAAGACAACATCAATTTTCTTTTTTCAACTGTACACAGGGTTTTAACTCCATTCAAAAGTTAACCACCTGGTTCTTAAGTCTCCTTATCAAAAGACTTAGCTTGGTTTTTGGCCACCTGATCAAAAGACTAAAGGGTTGTGAGATCTCCCTTCAAATAGATCTTCTGGTGACAGGGCACCTGAGTAAAAACCTGTTTGATGGCAGGGCACTTGATCAGAAACCTGTAGTGGATTCCTACTAGGGTGGTAGAAGAGTGGATGTACTCAAGTTTAGGGGAACCACTATAAATTTCTTATGTCGACTGGATTGCTTTCTATTTTCCTATTACTGTGTGATGTGTGATGTGTTAGTTAGTTTTTCTTTCCTGTTCTCTCTTAAGATATATTTATCACTATTTTAATTCGGGTATAAAAACCAATTAAGTTTTTAAAATACTCTATTCACACCCCTTTAGTGTTAAATAGATCTATCCGCTCAGGTTGTAAAGCTTTTACCATCCTTCACCTGTGCTCCGCGAATTAGGCAAATCATCGCTTTAGTTTCTGCCCCGCTACTATGCGCGAAGCACCGTTTCTCATCCCCGTAGATCCTCCACTCATCTCCACCCTCCAGGAAGCACTCTCCAGCGATCTGAATCCATCTTCAACCGTTTGGATAGTTTTCGGCCATCAGTAACGTGCAACAGAGATCTTTCAGTACAACTTATTTTGGCAAAAGGGAGAAAGGATTGAAGGAAAGTGAAGAAGATGGAGGAAGACAAGTGGATTGACAACCCATTTGCCTCTAGAAGCAACCAAGGTCAGAGTCGTGAAGTGGACTGACAACCCACCACTCCGGCCAAGAACCACGGCTAGGATTTCCCCCTTTCGGTTTATTCTACCTATTATTTATAGTAGATTGTACTCTAAAGCTTGTAATGAACCTTAACTAGCTTTTATTTGTCTATGAATGAAGTATGCTTTGGTCAAATACATCCTCTTTTGTTAGCTATGATGCACTCGCCTCCATTCACATCCACTCACTCGTGCACTAGAACCACTCTAGCAAAGGCTTGTGTTGGTGGTTGAAGAGGTGATTGTGATCCTCACTATCAACACTTGTGTTCAATCCATCCCTTGCTTTCCATCCATCTGCCTCACAAAGCATGGCAAAGTCGCCTGCACTAGTTCCATCCACCGAGCGAAGCGGTGCCTACGACCCGCATTAATTTTTTTTTTGTTTTGTTAGCATTAGGAATCCAAAACCAACTCCCTTTGTTGTTTCATTCAACTCTCAGTAACAATCTTTCTACGACGCTATCACGTACCCATCCTGCATTACCTAGAGATCGACGTTCGGGGAAGCTATTCCCAAAATTATTACTTGACAGTGACTGGTGCACTTGCCAACGCATCAAAAGTCTCATGTCGAAAAGTTTCTAAGTCCACGAAAATTCATCGATAATACATGATGAACACAGAATCCACTCAACGAATAACACTCAATTCGACGGTTTAACTCAATGAAATGGAGTTAACAAAATTTTTATAAAATTAATGATATTCCGCAAACTTAAGTCAGACCTGACGAAATCGACCAACATCTAACAATACTCGATGGTTCGGCTACCGTAACCTTGATACTCGACGAATCCATGAAATTAACTAAGTCCGCAGAGAATTTGTTGAGTATACTTGACGAATATTAAGTTCACTCAATGCTCTCAATGCCAAAGCAGTCTCACTCGACGCCTGGACTTAACTCATTGAATTTTACTTCAATCAACACCTTCACTCGACGCCTCGATGAGTTAACTTAATGCCAACTGACAATACTCGACGAATTCATCAAGATAACACGACGCCTTAGATTTAGTCTTTTATACTACTCGATGCTTTCAATGTCAAGGCCAAATCACTCAACGCTAAGGCTGGCATTTGACAAATTCGTCGTGAATACTCTACGAATTTGCCTTAGTCTCTTAAATCACTCAACGCTAAGGCTACACTCAATGGAAAAGGCTAATACTCGGCTAATTCGTCAAGATTACTCGACGAATCTGACTCCACTCATTGCCTATACTATTCGACGAATTATACTTAATCCAAGACCCATACTTGACGAATTTCAATCAGGATAACCCCACCATACTTAACAAATTTTTTGAAATCTAAGCTAAAGGTCATATTCAACGAATTTGTCTATACTTAGACCACCATATATGACGAAATTACCTTAGGCTAATTTTCATACATGATGAACCCTACTTAGACTAACTATCATATACTCAACAGGTTGACCTAGACTAGTAGTTGTATATAGCGAATTCTACTCTTTACTTGACTGGGAGTTTTACACTACTCTGTGGATTGAACTTTGTTGATCCCTATACTACTCCTAATTCTAAGGAGGGAAGAAGAAAACAACAAGAAAATACCCGGAAAACTGTTGTCAAGGGGAAGAAATCACCACTTGCCTCTAACAAACGATTTTGTTCTTACTGCTCCTAGATTTCAAAATGTTTACATGATTAAGTTTAATGATTTATCACATTCTTCATTCAAATATTTTATGTCTAAAAATGATGAATTAGATTTGTGGCATATGCGTCTTGGACATTCTAGTTCCAAGCTAATTTTAAAATTATCTCAAAATAAACTAGTTAAAGGTTTACCTATTTTACATGAAAATCTATCATTTTTATGTTCAACATATCAAAAAGGAAAATTTCCAAAATCTTCATTTAAGAGCAAAAATGTCATTCAAGTACTAGACATTTACAGTTGATTCATATGGATTTGTTTGGTTCAGTTACTATACAGTCTAGGAGGTAGAAATACACTTTTGTTTTTATTGATGATTATTCACGTTTATGTTTGATAATCTTCTTAATGTCAAAATCTGATGTATTCTTAGAATTTTCTAAATTATGTATACATGTTTAAAATGAACTATATTTAAAAATTAAGTGCATTCGTTCAGATCATGGAGGTGAATTTGATATTGAAAAAATTGTATCTTTTTGCAATGCGTTAGGTATTAAACATGAATTTTCTGCTTCTCGCACACTGCAAGAAAATGGTAGAGTAGAGAGAAAAAATAGAACTTTACAAGAACTAGCTCGTACACTGCTATAAGAATACAAATTACCTAGATCATTTTGGGCTGAAGCCATTAGTACTGCTTGCTATCTTATTAATCGCGTTATGCTTCAACCCTTTTTGAAATTAACACCTTATGAATTACATTTTCAAAAGAAATCGAATGTATCTTATTTTATAAATTTTGGTTGTAATGCTTTATTTTGAATACTAAAGATAATTTATGCAAGTTTGATGAAAAATGTGATGAAGGCATTTTTATTGGCTATTCTTCAGCTAGTAAAATTTATAGAGTTTATAATAAAAGAACAAAAATAGTTGAAGAATCCATTCTTGTTAAATTTGATGAACATTACCCTTATGTAGAAACTAATAATACAGGTCAAGATGAAGAGCCCTTCCCTCTACAACGGTCGGATGACGATGAAGTACTTGGAGAAAAAGGAGATAAAGAAGAACCAGAAGAAAAAGAAGTACAAGAATATGTGCCTCTATGTGAACTGAGATTTTAAAAGATCATCCACAGGAATTGGTTATTGGAGAACCATCGAGAGGGGTAAGTACTCGTTCATCTTTACATGATTTGTTTTCAAACCTATGTTTTATTTCTGATATAGAACCTAAAAATATAGAAATCATTTTAAATGATAATTCTTGGTTTTTAGCTATGAATGAAGAGATTAATAAATTTGAATGTAATAAAGTCTAGAAATTAGTAGAAAGACCATCAAATCATCTTGTTGTTGGTGTTAAGTGGATCGTTAAGAATAAAATGGATAGTGAATCTAGGGTCACTAGAAACAAAGCCAGACTTATAGCAAAAGGTTATTCATAACTTGAAGGAATAGATTTTGATGAAACCTTTACATCTGTAGCACGTTTAGAAGAAGTTAGAATAATTCTTGCATTTGCAAGCTTTAAAAAATTTAAACTATGTCAAATGAATGCTAAAACTGCTTTTCTTAACGGGTATATTAAGGAAGAGGTTTATGTAGAACAACCTTCAGGCTTTGTTGATGTTAAATTTTCTGATCATATTTTTAAATTAGAAAAAGCCCTTCATGGTTTAAAGAAAGAACCCCGATCATGGTATGATAGATTGAATGTTTATTTATTAAAGAATGATTACAAAATAGGTTGTGATAATTCTACTCTTTTTATTAAACATGTTGATGATGACCTTATAGTTTTGCAAATATATGTTGATGATATTATTTTTGGATCCAGTAATGAAAAATTGTGTGAGAATGTCATAGAAATTATGAAGAATGAATTTTAAATGAGCATGGTAGGCGAACTCACTTATTTTTATGGTTTTCAAATTACACAAATACATGATGGTAGTTTTATTTGTCAATCTAAATATATTCATGATATTTAAAAAGATTTGGATTTGAAAATATAAAACAAGCAAATACCCCCATGAGTGTCTCATTGAAATTAGGAAAAGATGAAAGTGGTATCTCTATAGATCAAACACTATATAGAGGAATGATCGGATCACTGTTATATTTGACTGCATCTAGACCTGATATTATGTTCGCTGTATGTTTATGTGCTAGATTTCAAGCTAATCTCAAAGAATCTCATTTAAAAGTGGTTAAACATTTTTTCGATATCTTATTGGGACATCTAAGATTGGTTTGTGCTATCCACACAATGATACCTTTATTTTTCATTGCTTTTCTTATTCTGATTATGTTGGCTGTTCGTTTGACCGTAAGAGCACAAGAGGCACCTCTCACTTTCTAGGCCCTTCAATAACTTCATGGTCAAGTAGGAAACAAAATTTTGTTGCCATATCCACCACTGAGGTCGAGTACATTTCACTAGGTAGTTGTTGTGCACAGGCTCTTTGAATGAAGCAAAAAATAGAAGATTTTGGAATTAATCATGAAACAATTAAATTAAAATGTGATAACAAGATTGAAACGGATTTAACATATAATCCAGTTCATCATTCTAGGTTCAAACACATTGCTGTACTTAATCACTTCATTAGAGACCACATTAAGCAAAATATAATTAAAGTTAGTTTTATATGCACTGATTCACAGGTTGCTGATATTTTCACGAAACCATTTCTAGATTCTCATTTTTCAATACTAACATTAAAACTAGGAATCCAGGACTTATCAAGATAATGAAATGACATAATAAGTAAACACAAAAAAAACTTTAATTAACAAAAAATGATGATTAACATTAAGAAAATCATAATATTATGAGTTAATATTAGTACTACCACTGCACTCCCATCACAAAATAAGTCAAAAAATATTACAACAAAGTATTCAAAACAACAACATGAAAATTTTAAAAGTGCACTGTCTCCGGCGACACTGACTGTCGCCAGGTGATATCATCAGAATTCCAGATAAGCCCGAAATCATCAAAAAATCCAGCTATCACCTGCACTTATGTCCTCCTGATCTTTTGCAGAATTTTTTTCATTGCTTCTTGTCCGTCAAGGTTGCGAGTAGGCGATCGGTGAGGCTCCATGACCGGATTCTCCCATTCGATCGCCTCTGCTAGAGTTGGCTTCTACTTGAGGTTTTTGGTCAGGAATTTCAAGAATTTCTTTATTCCGAAAAAGTTTTTCTTAATCTCCATCTTATGATCTTCGAATTACTCTTGCAAGTCATCCAAACCTTCCTGCAAAGATCCATCTCTTTGAAGTTATTAGTTGTTTTACCTAAATCACCTAGAGGGGGTGAATATGTGAGTTTTGCGACTTTTGTAGAATAAAAAATTTAGCAATCTAAGAACAGAATAACAACCACCAAGCAATCACAGAGGATGCAGAGATTTATAGTGGTTCCCCAACCTTGGGTTGGAAGTATAAGAGCCGCAAACTCAATTGGTGAAATTCATCCTCGAGTGTTTAATTTGGCTCTTACGCGAGAGATGCAAAATCAGGAGGCTGAGCGGAAGTAAGGATAGTGACTTGTATCACTTGGATGATATGAATATTGTATATCTATGATGACTCACTAGTCATGTGAATCCTGATAATGTGCCTACTGATGATATTCCTGTACATATATGTGATATGTTATGATGTATGTCGACATGTTGGTGTATATATATGATGTTTGAGGGGATATAGAATGTTTGTAGCTATTGATCACTAGAGGAAACTGTGGATAAATGTGCACATGTGGAGGTTGGGTTGTTGTACCATATTATTTTGACGTTATAACGGTATGTTTGCTATTTTCCTTCCTCTATGCAATTTCGTGGACGAAATTTCTTGTAGGAGGGGAGGATTGTAACATCACAAATTCTGAGATTGGTATAAATTGGGTGACACGGCCTGGGACACGGGCGTGTCCCAGGGCATATCCTGCTCTGATTGAGTAGTTGGGCGCGTGGTCGACGAAATTCGTTCGATGAGTTTTCGGGAGGTACACGCCCTGTGTCATGGGCGTGACCTCAGGCTTCTCCTCCTCTGGTCGACGAATTTAGTTGAGGTCGACGAATGCTCAAGAAAGGGATACACGTCTTGTGACACGGTCGTGTCATAGGGCGTGTCCCGCTATGTCGAGAGGTTGATGATTTTCTCTCGAGTAGGTGTCGAGTGGGTTACACGCCCTGTGTCACGGGCGTGACTGGGCCGACACGGGCATGTACCCTGGCCGTGACCTGTTTCGGGATAAGGCGGTTTGTGCACCGCTTAAAGTACACGTCCTATGACACGGGCGTGCCACAGGGCGTGTCAGACCTGAAAGAGCATTTTTCAGGGAATTTTTGTGGCTGTTCATTTCTTCCTATGGGATCTGATGACTCAGATTTCTCCTTGCTGATATAAGGATGAATTGGGATGATAATCTTCATTCTCATCTTAAGCTATTCTTCTTCTCCAAGAGAAAGAGAGAGAAAAATCAAGTAAAGGAGAAAGGAAAGCACCAGCTACTAGGGGAGCTGTGGAGTGCGGAGCCAAGATCCGAGAGCGAAGTTGGGAAGGCAAAGCCGAGGCGGTGATTTCCATCCGGCTGATTCATGGCGCCAAAGCGATCTTCAAGGGTAGCGATCTCCTTCTTGGACATCGAAGTCCTTTCTTTATGTATGTACGTGGGATCCTCCACCAAGAGGGGGATTTCAAAAGAGATTCTGTTGTTGAGGTTGCATCTAGAGCCGAAAGTGTGGAGTACGGCATAGGCATGATGTGTGAAGCCCATCTGGATGGGTAGTCTGGATTGGTGACGATCATGGGTGAATCGGAGAAGACTCCATGGATTTGATGTTATGAAAGGTTTATGTGTTGTGGAATGAATGTATGATTGGATGTGGATTATGGATGTAAGGAGACTTTGCATAAGCTCCTGGTTGTGATGAGAGATCAATTGGTAGCATGCTTGGGGAGAGCGAGATAAACCAGGCCTGTTACACCTCTAGGGTGGGTTGATCTAGATAGAGAATGGATCGATTGGTGGCATTCCCGGGAAGCGACCACCCGACTTGCTGCACCACAAGGGTGGGTCGATCAGGAAACAGCTGAGGGGTCGATCAGGAAACAGCTGAGGGGTCGATTGGTGGTAATGTTTGGGGAGCAGCGATAACACCGGCTTGCTACACCACATGGGTGGGTCGATCTGCTCTGGTTATGTTTATGGATGTTGTGAGGTTAGTACCTCTGAGTGGTATGGATGTGATGTCGCTAGCCTGCGCGCTGGTGACTAGGATTGAACCGCCCAGCAAACAAGTTAAAAACCTCTGATCGGCGGTGAACGAATGGAATGTCTGGTTCACCAAATAGGTTCCCTGAGAGCACGGAGCGTCTCGTGGATACCGGCATTTGTGATATGGTTGTTATTGGTATACTGATATGGAATATGATGGCAATGTATACAGGGAAGGAACTGTTGCCCCGGGTAAGGGGTAGGGTCGTTATAATGGGTCAGCTAATGCTGACCGTTACTTTTTTCCGCTTTGTATTGGATAGGTAATTGCAGGTGCTGCTGCTTGAATTGAAATGAGTGGAATGGAAGGATTGCTTCTAAAGGCCCTTGAAGGCCGTGCGAAGTGTGTTTGGATTTCATGTGTGGCCGGCCTGTGTACCGATGTACAAAATGTATTTGTGTCAAGAGAAACCTGTAAGGCCTTAAGGCTAGTGTGTGTGAGTTGTATACATTCCTGATGTTGATATAAATGTGGAGTTTATATCGTAGTGGACATTCTTTGAGTTGAGTTTATGGTAACTTAAAATGATGCGCTAGAATGCATTGAGTTAGGATGCGAGTAGAGTTTTATTTCCACAACTAATTACTCCCCTTGTCTGTGACATATGGCGTGGGGCCCAGACCGGACCCACTATTATATGCCATATGATGAGTGAGGGCGTTACAATAGATTCGTCCATCACTAGGCCCACACTAGTAATTGTGTGGTACAGTGCTTTTCCACCTATTCTGAATAACTGTATGAGCTCATCAGTATTGTGCTGTATTTTTGCAAAGCCTCTGCTCATTTCTTTTTCAAGAGCAGTAACTTTCTCTTGTACAAGGAGTCATCAAAATAATTTCTTTGTTCTAGCAACATCTGTTCTATATTACCTAGTAGATCATTGGCAGCAGGAATTGGAGTTGCAGTATGAGTAACTGGAGGAGGTGGAACAGACCAAGAAGTAATCTCTTCAATGATTACTGAGCTCTTAGCTCTGGTAGTGTGAATCAGAGCATCTACTTCTTCATCAATGAAGGTGGGAAGAGGGAAGTCTAAGCTCTTTAGAGGAGCTTTAGCTGGTTTTGGTGTCTGCTATTTCTCATCAGAAATCAATATGGCTCATCTTGCTCTTTGTCAACAGTAGGAGATTAGTGAACAAGGGATTCTGGAGATGGAGCAGGAGAGGGTGATGGTACTGGAGTTGGTTCCTTGGATGGTTTTGTAGGTTGTTCTTGTTGGAGGGGAGGAAGAGGCTCTTCAGAGCTGAGTTTTTCTATCATCTGGTTAATTTCTTCTGTAGTGGAGAATATGGTTTCTTGAACTTGAGCATCTGATGGAGTTTCTTCTGGATTGGTTGGAGGGAGAGAAGTGATGAGTCTGATTTATATATTCGGACTCATCTAGGCTTATTTTCTTGCATGGGCACTACGTTTTCAATTAGAAAAGTTATATTTTTGTTTAGTACCTCACTTCACCATTAGTGCATTGTTTTTGGCCCACGTGTGTGCAATTGCGCATTCTTTTATCCCGTAAGAACCTGGTGCTCCTCATTAATCTTTTTGTTGTTATTGTATGTATTTTGTTGCTGGGAGCTTGTGCTCCAGCCTGGTTTCATTGCTGTGCAGGAAGTCGGGATGTCCCGAATTTCATTTTCTATTCTGTGTAAAATGCACGGTCGTGCGCTTTTGTCGCGCACGGTTATAGTTCAATCATGCGTTTCACACAGTAATTCTAGGGACATCTGTTTCTGCCCGTGCAATTTATTCCCGCACGGTTTCGGCCAAACCGTGTGAGAAGGAATCGCACGGCCTGCGCATTTTGCCTAGCTTTCTAGTGATCTATGGTTAATCGTGCATTTCCTTCATGCACGGGCAACAACGCCCGTGCACGAGTAAAACACACGGTTCCACTGTTTTCTACTGCATTCTTGTGCTCTGTGTTTACCCGTGCAAATTCCTTCACGCACGGGTGGAATAGCCCGTGAGCGAGTAAAATCGCACGGGTCAACACTTCTTCTTCCTCAAGCCTTATCTGCGTGTGAATATCGCACGGGTAATGCACGGTCGTGCGCCAGACCGTGCGCGACCAATTTTCTGACTTTTTTTTATTTACGACGCAGATTTTCGGCCATTAAGGAACAATCCGGATTTCAGACATCTCCTCTGTCATTGTAGGGCGAAACTCTGCCATTTCACCTCCACCCTTCATCTTCCACCAAGGAGAGAAGCTTCGGCCATGCTCGCGAAGCCTATACCTTGCTGGTGCTTGCTCTCGGCCTTCTCCTTCATCTTCTAAGCTCTATTTCAAGCTTCGACGCCATAGCTAACAAGCGAAGGGAAGCTTGCAACTTTCTTCCGGATCGTGACACGAAGAAGACGGGTCCATTGGGAGGTATTGACAACCATTCTCTACCCCAGACGTAGTTGAGGACCGAGCTTGGACGCGGATTGACAACTCGACGATTCCTTCGCGATCCCTCGACAAGCCTTTGGATTCGATCGATCTCTTGACTTGTTCTTCCTTTATTGTTGTTTATATGTTGTTAGAACTTTTGTGTTGATGATGTGCTTTTAGTTATAAACATTATTATTTTCATGTCTATATGAACTTGTATTGTTTACGCTTAAGTTGCTTGAGTTGCGCCCGCATTTCCATCCACCATCCATCCGTTCTTATCATTCTAGCAATTGCTAGTAGCGTGCACTGTGAAGAGGTGCTTACGACCCTCAAATCCTGGTTCTTACGCTTGCCTACTCGTCCATCCGCCTAGTGATTCGGTGTATAGTGGCCCATGTAATCTTCCATCCCGCATGGCGAAGCATTGCATAGCGGCGTTGCATAGGAATAGTTGATAGCTTTTTATTTTCTGTTTCCGCAATATACCAAAACCCCCCTTAGTTAACTCTGACCAAAGGACTTCAATCTCAAGTCCTCATCGATATTAACTCCCCCCCTTACTTTGTTCCTTGAAGAGATTGATACTTGGGGACATCGAATTTTATATTACTTGTGCGACCGGTAGACTTGCCGTTATAATGCATCAAGAAGGAACAGTAAATGTAGTAGGTATCCATTCTTCTTGAACAGAAGGAGCAGGCTCCCCCTCAGCAGCTGCACTAGATGTGCCAGCATTATGAGGTTGAGAGGGAGATGAAGTCCTCTCCTCTACAACTAGATGGTCATGAGCTATAGCAGCCTGGGAAGGATTCAACAATTTCAGTTCCCATCTCTGAATGGAAGAGATTGACACCTTCTTCATATGGTGGAGAGTTGTTCCTTTGGAAAAATCAAAAACTTCAGGATTTATCTCATGCAATATCAGAGAGATGATCCTGGCATAACTAGGAGACTTGATGCTCTCCCTTATTTTATCAAGAATCAACATACCAAATTGAAATCTTTTTCTGCAGATAATGGCAGTCAAGATATCAAACAGATCAAAAGAAATGTCCCTTATGGAACTTGTCTTATACAGGAGAACGTTGACAATGATGTCCACAAGAAGTTTGATTTCAGGATTGAGGTCTGGTCGACGAATGGAGAGAACCTCTGGTGAAAATCCACAAAACATGCGGGCTCTGTCAGAATCTTCATGAGTTAGGGCATTTTCTTCATGAACTATGGGTAGCCGAAGAAGTGTGGAGACAAAGGTCTTGGTAAGCTTGATCGTAATTCCCTTGAGTTTAGACTTAAGGACCTTACCATTTCTTCTCACTTTGATATTTGTAAAGAATTCTTCAACTTCACGAAAGAGAATTTTGCAGGGGTGCTGGAAAACGAATGTCAAGCCGGCGGTGTCGAGATGAATGAGGAGATTTCGGAAATCATCTGAGAGTTCAGCAATCTCGGCGACCACGAGTTCACCACCAATCCCAATCTTAGAGATGGTGCCATTGTCCTGAGAGATGAGAGAAATCGACTATGGGGAAGAAGACAGCGGAGAGCTCTGCGATAGCGGCGGAAGTCGAAGAGGCTTTCTTCTTTCTCGAGTGAGAGGGTTTTGAAATCGTGTATAAAATGAAATCAGGTTTTTCTATTTATATAACAGTAATTATCGATGATTAAGGAAGAAATTAATTGAACATACCTTAGAAAATGGTGGTACATACTTCGGGTTGCGAATTTGAGAAATTATCTTCCTATTGCTCGAGTGGACCGGCAGTACTCACGTGAGAAAATGATGGCACTTGAGTGATATCTTCATACTTCTCGAGAGGAAGCTCATTACTCGAGTAGTATTACTCGAGTGACTTGCTGAGTACTCGAGTAGTTTAAAGAAGTACTCGAGTGGTCATTTTCTTACTCGAGACATTTAAGTCTAAACTTGAGAAATTTAGACTTTTGACGTATCCCTTGATCTCTGAGCTATGTTGTGAGTCCTCCTTCTCTATTCTTCTTTGTTGAGCATTCCAAGTTCTGTTTTGAAGAATGAGAACTTATTCTCGTCCAGCGGCTTCGTGAATATGTCCGCAATCTGCCTATTAGTTGGGACATATTGTAGATCTATGTCCCCATGCTCCACATGCTCCCAGATGAAATGGTAACGCATCTCTATGTGCTTTGTCCGGCTGTGAGAGACTAGATGGTTGGCTATTACAATCGCACTGGAAGTGTCGCAAAACAAAGGGATGTTTTGGACTTTGAGATTGTAATCTTCCAGCTGATTATTTATCCATAACAACTATGCACAACAACTGCCTGCAGAGATAAACTCTGACTCTGCTGTTGAGATTGCAACATAGTTCTGCTTCTTACTACTCCAGGAAATGAGCCTTCTTCCTAGGAATTGGCAAGTCCCGGAAGTACTCTTCCTGTCATCTTTGCTACCTGCAAAATCTGTATCTGAAAAACCAATTAGTTCGCTATCATTACTTCTTGGGTACCATAAGCCAAGATTTGGTATAGCTTTAAGGTATCTCAAAATCCGCTTTGCAGCAGAGTAGTGAGATTACTTAGAGTTCACTTGAAATCTAGCATATACACATGTTGAGAACATTATTTCTGGTCTACTGGCAGTAAGGTAGAGCAAGGATCCAATTATGCTTCTGTACTTGGTTTCAACAAAAGGTTTCCCTTTCTAATCCTTGTCCAGAGACGCAACTGAACTGATTGGAGTCCTCATAGAGGTTGCTTTCTACATTCCAAATTTCTTAATTAGCACCTTGGTGAACTTTGTCTACGGGATGAAAATTCCATCTTCAGATTTTTCACATGAATCCCTAAGAAATACTTCAGCTCTCCCATACTGCTCATTTCAAACTTACCTTGCATAAGTTTAGAAAACTTCTTGCAAAGGTTGTCGTCAGTAGAACCAAAAATAATGTCGTCGACATAGATTTGCACTAGAAAAATCTTGCCTTTTATTTCCGTAAGAAATAATCTCTTATCTATCTTTCTCATTGTGAACTTGTTCTCAAGAAGAAAGCTAGGCAACGTCTCATACCAAGCTCGAGGAGCTTGTTTCAAACCATATAATGATTTTGATAACAAATAAACATAATCAGGAAAGTTAGAGTCAACGAAACCTAGAGGTTGTTCCACATACACCTCTTCCTTTTTGTGACCATTAAGGAAGGAAGACTTCACGTCCATCTGATAGACAGTGAATCCCTTAAGAGTAGCATATGCTAGGAATAGCCTGATTTCCTCCAGCCTTGCCACTAGAGAATACGTCTGGTCAAAGTTGATTATTTGTTCTTGGCGATATACTTTGGCGATGAGTCTGACCTTGTTCTTTATGATCGTTCCATCCTCATCCATCTTGTTCCTGTAGACCCACTTTGTCCCAATGACATTCTTATCTTTGGGTCTTGGAACAAGTTTTTAGACTTCACAATGCTTGAAATGATTTAGTTCTTCTTCCATTGCCATTATCCATAACGTATCTGAGTTTGCTTCCTAAAACTTCTTTGGTTCAACCTATGAGAGAAAACTCAAATATAGATTCTCGTTAGTTGTACCTCTACGAGTTCAGACACCATCCTGGGGATCTCCTATGATTTGGTCCATTGGGTGATCCTTCAAATGTCTGAGCTCTAGAGTCCTTGCATCTGGAGGGTCTTCAATCACCATAGTGACTTCATCAACTTGGATGATTTCTTCATGCTGATCATAAACCTCTCTAATAGGTGTTGTAGTGGTGATCTTAATGAACTTTTAACCTTTTTCTTCAGTAGGCTCAACCAAGTTAAGTTCTTTTACCTTTGAACCTGCATCTTCCATGAACACACTAGAAGAGTTGCTTTGCAGCAAACTTGTCTCATCAAATACAACATGAATGGATTCTTCTACAACCAGAGTTTTTCTATTAAATATCCTATATGCCTTACTATGTCTACTATACCCTACAAAAATAACTTCAAGACTCTTTTCGCTAAATTTGGTAGTGTGATACTTGCCATTGTTAAGGACGAAGCACTTACAGCCAAAGATTCTAAAATCAGAAATAGTCGGTTTTCTGCCCTTTAGAAGTTCATAAGTTGTCTTATTGTGGTTCTTGTTTATGAGTGCTCAATTTTGTACGTGGCACGCAGTGTTGAAGGCTTCAGCCAAGAAGTATTCTAGTAGTGAAGCATCACTCAACATAGTCATGTAGTCCTCTATGAGTGTTCTATTCCTTCTCTCAGCCACTCTGTTCTGTTGAGGAGTACGAGGAGAGGAAAACTCATGAAAGATACCTAAGCTTTCACAAAATCCTGTCATGGCCCCAGACTTGAACTCTATTCCATTGTCACTTCTGATTTTGACTATGGAACAGTTGTATTCTTGTTGTACTTGCCTGACAAAATTAGTAGAGATGTCAAAGGTATTTGACTTGTGTTTTATAAAAAACACCCACGCAAAGCGCAAGTAATCATCAACAATAACCAATGTATAATCCTTACCTCCCAAACTTCAAACTTGTAGTGGACCGAACAAGTCCATATGAAATAGATGTATACATCTATTAGAATCTTTGCCAACAACTCTTTTAAAGGTAGTCCTGGTTTGCTTGCCTTTTATACATGCGTGACAAGTTCTATCTTTAGCGTACTTGACATTTGGGGCATCACATACTAAGTTCAGAGAAAATAATTTATTTATAGTTTTGAAATTAATATGTGCTAGTCTTTTGTGTCATTGGTCACCAAGAGACGCACTATCTTTAGCCAAAAAGCACACTGATGTAGAAGAGTCTGTACAAATAAAATTCAAACAAAATATAGTTCTGCTTCGAGTGCCTGATAGAATCGTTTCCATATTGTCAACTTTTTTTATCAAGTGCTTATCTGCATGAAGTTCAACAATGTATCCTTTATCGCAGAGCTAGCTTATGCTTATAAGATTGTGTTCCAATCCTTCAACATAAGCCACATCTGAGAAGGATACACTACCGTTAGTGATCGTAACATAGCCTTTTGTAATTACTCGGTCTGAACATCCAAAGATGACCTTTGGCCCATTCAAGACTGGAGAATAGTTCTGAAGAAGGTTTCCAGTCCCGGTCATATGCCGAGAGCATCCACTGTATAAGTACCAGATAGGAGTTTTTGTGGCCTTTGGACATACCTGCAATCACAAATCAATTTTCCTTAGGAACCCAAATATATTTGGGTCTTTGGTCTCTTGTTAAAAAACTCCCCTGTGAGTACTATCATTATGAGTGGTCTTTCTCTTATTGCTAACTTGAGGAGTTATATAGTTCCTGGGATTAAACAAGCAATCAATGGCAAAGTGACCAATTTTTCCACAACACCTGAAAGTGAGGGGATAGATCTGGAATACTATAGAGGGGAGGTGAATAGAGTATTTAGGTTTTTATAAAATTTTCTAACTACTTTAATCTAGTCCTCGTGCTGCAGGAATTAAATTAAAGCACAAACACAGTTATCCTAACTAGCACAGCCACAGCAAGAAACAAAAGAAAAGAGCAATCAGACAACACAAGAAATTTATAGTGGTTCCCCTCAACTTGGGTACATCCACTCTTCTACCACCCTGGTAGGAATCCACTCAGAGTTTTGATCAGGTGCCTGACACCAATGAGCTTTTGATCAGGTGCTCAAAAACCAAACCCCAAGCCTTTTGGTCAGGTGACTTGCAACCAGGAATAACTTTTGAAGGGAGTTAAGAACCATTTTTATAGTGGGGGTGAGAGATTTATTATGACTTATGTGGATTTGATGTTAGCAAAGGCTCCCCCTAAGATATAGAATGGTTCAGTAAAGATGGAGCTTTGCTTCAGGGTTATAGGACTTCAGTCTTTCAGCTTTGACCAGACAAAGTACAGGAAGTTCTTGATAGATAGAGGATTTGTTGTCCTATGAAGTGTCCTGGAGTATAGAAGAAAGAAGGCTCTTGATTTTGATTTGATGTTCTTCTTCTTCAGAGTGCTAATTTTCTTCTAGTCTAGATCTCGTACGTCTGTATCAGCTTTCTATCTCTTTTTATTTCAGAGTGCTATCGAGAGAGTGATGCAGAAGATTCTTGATTCCTGATTCACAAAAACTGACTGTCTCTTTCTTACTTCCAGAGAAGATGATGGAAAATCCTTTTTTGTATATTCCATATTATATTCCTTTTGAAATTTGAAATTCTTCTACATTTAATGCTGACGGCCTGGAGAATGTTTTTCATTGATTGAGTTTCCCCAACTATCCCATGGAAAAATGGTAAGAAATAATCCTGATGAAGACCATAATTAATGCTCCGTCGAACGGTAATATTCAGAGAATATTTTAGCATTAATTACTCAGGAATTATTACAGTAGGAAAGGGATAGAAGGATGGAAATAACCAAGTCTGAATTCGTTCAACAGAAAACAGAAATCGTCGAGCTGGGTCCACAGTTCGTCGAGCTGAGGAGTTGTGTTTGTCGACCAGATGGCATTGACTGTAATTCTGACTATAATTAATCCTTAATTAATTCTGCCAACTGTAACTTATTACACATAATTCGTCGAGCTCAGTTTCTTATTTCGTCGAGCTGTCTTGTGCTCAGTGATCGTCGACCTGAGCTTGGAGTTCGTCGAGCTGAGACAATAGTTCTTCTTTAACTTTTGGTGTCGACACAGCTTCTGTGGAATGTGTAAACACAAGTCCTGTGTGTCGACACAATGGCTTCTGGTGTCGACACCGTTGGTGTCGACAGATATTCTGGGTGTCGACACAAGTCTTGCTTTTGGTGTCGACACATTTGATGTCGACAAATGTTCTGTGTGTTGACACAAGCCTTCTGTGTGTCGACATAATCTTACTTTTGGTGTCGACACAGTTGATGTCGACAAATGTTCTATGTGTCGATATAAGTCTTCTGTTTGTCGACATAATCTGTCATCTGGTGTCGACACATCCTTTGCCAAGTGTCGACAAAATTGCTTGAGTCTCTGGCAGTCTGTTGAAGGCTGGTCCATGTGATGTTGATTCAAATGACTTGGCCTAGACTGCAGGACACAACTATGACCATGGCTATACATGATGGGTCATATGATGCTAACTTAGTGAACCTAGCCCAAATCAAACTAGGGATCCAATAATCTCCCACTATTTGTGTAAGGTCACTAATTACAGACTCAAACTAAACTTGAAAGTAAACAAAGTAAGAAAACATATATCTGGCAAAGAAAATTAACACATGCAGCAAATATATACAATAAGTTTTGTATCAGAAATTAGAATGCAATTTTAAGCAGAGTCGGACAGACTAGAGATAGTTTAAAAATCATTTCTTTTGCCTTTTACCTTTGTGCTTCTCCTCTTTGCTTTTGTCTCCAGGCTTAATGAATATGATTTCCCTGTTGGGATCAGCAACTTGCACCTTTGTCATTGTCATATCAGCATCCCCAATGATATTTAGAGATGTAGCCCTTGGGACCACTGCTTCTTGGTGCAGTTTCATATAATCATCAACATTGAAAAATTTATTAGTTTTTTCAAACCTATTCAGCTCTTCCTTCCTGTATATTGATATGATAGTATATTCTGATGGATCTTTCCCTTCATCTCTGGCTTTGTTAATCAAGAAAAGGCCAACCAATTCTTGAATCCTGGCCATCCTAGCTGTTGTTGCTATTTTATGATCTTTATATGGTACAGGTGGGGAAGCAGGTCTGTTGGAGCTTTTAGCTTTGTGATGTTCTGGGAATTGTTGTTGTAGTTGTTGTTGATGCTGCTGCTGTTGAGGTTGGTGCTACTTGCCTGAAGAGTAGTATCTCTGTTGGCTGCTTCCTGGGGATGAGGACCTACCCTGATGCCTTTTATAAGTTTGAAACTGAGTAGTCTTTTGAGATGTTGTGCCTGAAACACCGGCAGCTGGAGGAGGAGGTAGAGGAGGATCCTTCTTGAATCTTTGTGTAGGAGGAGGTGAATACCTTCTGCTTCTCTTTCTTTCTGTTCATTTTTAGATTGCCACATCCAAGCAGGTATACCCTTATAAGGAGTGATTTTATGAAGGATATAGTAAGGGGTGTCATTTGCTGGATTGGGCTTTAGGACAGGAGGTAGAGGTGCCTTCCTCTTTTTAGAAATTTTCTTTTTCTTAGGTTTCTCATCTGAGTCTTCATCTTCATCATCATCATCATCAGAATCCTGAGGATTGTCATACAGTGAATCCACTGCTTTGAGAGCCTCTGCATAAATTAAAGGTTTATCTGCCTGAGAGGGAGCTGGAAGAGGAGCTGCAACTGGAGTAGAAGCAGAAATGGTTTCTGGAGGGGATGAGACACTGACTAAATCAGCCTTAGGTCAAGATGGGATGGCTGTTGTCTTTGGAGCAGCAAAAATTTCTTTGAGTTGCTTGGCAACTTTAGGACTTATTGGAGAGGAATAAGGAACAATAGCCAAAGATGGCTTAGTATAGTCGGCTGGAGGAAATCTTAAATGAGCTGTATCAAAAATTCTCAAAAGATTTACCAAATCTAATGTGGGATTAATAATGAAATCACCAACAGTATTTATTTCTTCTGTTACTGACTCATCTATGTCCATGTCAGTTTCAATAAAATGAATTAAATCAAACAAATCTTCATCATCAGCTACTATTACTACTATTTCTGCTGGAACTGCTACTACTGCTGGAACTGTTGCAGCTTCTTCATCAAGTATCTCCCCCTGCTTGGTTTCAGTGCATACTGGAGCCAGGCCCCAAACTCAAGAGGGGGCAGCAGAGAGGGCAAAGATTTGGGCAGCAATAGATGATATAGAAGTAGCAAGAGGTGAAATGATCTCTACTCTGAGGGTTTTTAGGAGGTGAGTAATGAGGGTAATGAGAGAGGAGATGGTGGAGGGGTCCAATGATGGAGTTGCAGATGGCATGTCAGAAGGTGTTTGAGTGGAAATAGATAGAGGGATGGTAGTAGTTAGTGGGGTTGGAGGAGGAGCATCTTGCATTTGGTCATCTTGTGGGGAAGAAGAAATTAGGGGGGATAGCAAGTTTAAGTATGGTATGAGGAATGTGGTGGAAGAGGAGATGAAGGAGGTGTTGGAAGTGGTGATGAAGATGGTGTACCATGGGGAGATTCAGTTGGTGTTCCATGAGGAGATTGAGGTGGGGTAGGAAGATGAGTTAGAGGTGGAGATATAAGAATTTGGATGATGGAGGTGGGGGAGTTTGAATGATTGTGTGTGCTGTGGAGGGAAGTTTTGTTTGAATTGCGGAAGGGATGGGAGTGAAGGAGTGATCTCGTTAGAAGGGTGGGGAGTGGCTGTGTCAGCCCTTATACTTTCAGAAGCTCTTATGGAAGAGGGAGACTTGGAGTGGTTTGTGATGGTCCTCTCCCACTTGCCAAAAAGAGCACAAGTTATCCTCTTACTGGCATTAATGAATATGGTCGGGGAGACCAAGGATTCAGCAACTTTCTATTTAAAGAAGATCCCTAGGATTCTTCCAAAACGAACTTCCTTTTTATTATTCTTTTTCTTAATAAGATCAAAAATGATCTGTGACCAGTTCACATATTTCTTGTCCAACAATGCACACATAACCAGAAATTGATGCATGGTTATATAGTCGTGTGCCGTGTGCTTGCCCAGCAAGACTTTCCCAACTATGTTTGCTAGAAACTTAAATTTCGCAGAGAGATTTTTCTTTAGTAATTTTATAGGGTTCTCTCCAGATTAACCCATTTGACTAAGCATCTCATCATACTCTTCATTATCAATCTCTAATGCATCTTCTCCATTACTTAATCCAAAGATTTCAGTTAAAACGGTGGGAGAGAGAGAAACGACATTACCCGCTATTGTTCTAGTCAGTGTGTCATTTATTGTAGAGGAAGTATATACCCATTCCCTGATTTCTGATCCAGATATTTTGATCCTTGTGGATAGCAGAGTTTTCAATTTTTGGTCGTCAAGAAGTTGTAGGATTTCCAGAAAAACGGTGTCGTAATGTTGGAATGAATCGAAATCCACATCGAATCCGGTATCAAACTTCATTGTTGCAAGGGTTCCCGCTGGAATCGCCATTTAAGTACCTGCAAGAGAAAAACAACGATCAAGTGCAAAGGAATTGAAAGCGCGGGACGGTGGTCGAAGAAAACCTAGATATAGGGTTTTCCAGAATATGAATCGACAAACTCTGTTCCACCAAAATTAAAACATTCTTCGATTTGAGGTCGACAAAATAATTTAGAGTTAAACAATTTGACAAGCTCAGTCTGAAGATTTGAAAACATTTTGTCGAGCTGCATTTGACAAAAGATTTCTGAATGTGATTCGTCGATCTCCGGTCGACAAAAATTTGTTCAGTCATAGAGAGTTCCTCAATCTCCGTTCGACGAATGTCTCAAGAACTTTTCCCAGATCGTCAAACTCCGTTAGACGAACTGCGAAAAATTCGTCGAGTGCTGACAGAAACTAAACTAAGTCTTATCCATTGATCATTCCAAGCTGATTTATAAAGAACAAGTCATTTCTCTCATCCAGAGGTTTGGTGAATATATCAGCTTTTTGTAAATCAATGCAGTTATAGACAAGATTAACTTTGTTTTTGTCTACACACTCTCTAATGAAATTATGCCTAATATCTATATGCTTTGTCCTACTATGATGAATTGGATTTTGTGCTATGGCAATAGCACTTGTGTTATCATAAAATAAAGTTGAATTATTTAAGTTGAGACCATAGTCCAGTAATTGATTCTGAATCCACAACATCTGTGAGCAGCAACTGCCAGCCGCAATGTATTCTGCTTCAGCAGTTGAAATGGACACAGATGATTGTTTCTTACAAAACCAAGACACTAATCTCATACCTAGGAACTGGCAAGTTCCTGAAGTACGTTTTCTGTCTACCCTGGATCCAGCAAAGTCAACATCTGAATATCCAGTTAAATCAAATTCTGACTCAGTAGGATACCATAGGCCTAGACTAGGACAACTCTTTATATATCTCAAAATTCTTTATAAGAAAATTAGGCGAGATTCTTTAGGGCTCACCTGGAACCTCGCATAAAGGCATGTGGCAAACATGATATCACGTCTGCTTGCTGTAAGTTATAGTAGGGACACAACAATGTCCCTATATAGTTTCTGATCCACAGGTTTCCCATGTGCATCAGAGTATATTACAGCATTCGTAGCCATGGGTGTTTTCTTTGCTGAGGCATCAGCCATCCCAAACTTCTTTATAAGCTCTGTAGCATATTTTGCTTGGGAGATGAAGATGCCATCTGGGAGCTACTTTACTTGGAGACCAAGGAAGTAGGAGACCTCACCCATGCTACTCATTTTAAATTTTGAATGCATGAGGTCAGAGAACCTCTTGCATAATTTTGAATCAGTAGACCCAAATATGATGTCATCCATATATATTTGTACTAACAAGGTTTGATCCTTATGATCTCTAGTGAAAAGTATTTTATCTACTATGCCTCTAATGAATTTATGCTTTATTTAAAACCTAGCTAGGGTCTCATACCAAGCTCTTGGAGCTTACTTTAGACCATAAAGAGATTTATGCAATTTAAAAACATGGTAAGGATGAGTTGGAGAGACAAAACCTGGAGGTTGTTCAACATACACCTCTTCTTTCAGTACTCAATTCAAAAATGTACTCTTCACATCCATCTGATACATCTTGATTTTCTTGAAGGCAGCATAGGCCAGAAAGATTCTGATGGCCTCTAACCTTGCAACTGGTGCAAAGGTCTGATCATAATCTATCCCTTCTTCTTGTTTGTATCCTTGAGCAACAAACCTAGCCTTGTTCCTCACAATTGTACCTTGGGTATCCTGTTTATTTCTATATACCCATTGGGTTCCAATGACTCCACTACAAGAAAACAGCCTTTTATTGACGAAATATGTGTGACAAAATATTTTTCGTCACTAAAAGTATACTTTTTGTGAAGAAAATATAGGTTGGTCACTAAATGATGATTTCCAATTAATTAGTGACAAAGAAATTTTTGGTCACTAAAAAGTATTTTTTTAGTGATCAAAATAATATTACGTCACAAAAAAATAATTTGTAGCAACCAAATTAAATTTCGTCACTAATTAGTACTATTTAGTAACGAATTATAATGGTCACAAAATAAAATACAAATTATAAGTAATAATATCAAAATCTGCCACTTATTTTATGTTGAAGCTGCCTCTTTTATTTGAAAAATATCTTTTTTATTTGAAAAACACCTCTTTTATTTCGGAACCGCCTTTGAATACTGCCTTTATTTTCACAATTTCTTTTAGATCCCTCCCCTTCCGCACATCCCTCTGCCACCGTAAAAACCATAACACACCCCTCACGGTCTCACACCTCTCCGAACTCCACACTCCCAAGCTCCGACGGCCAGGAGCGCACATCCTCCTTTCCCACCCTCAATTTTCTCGCCGATTCCTTCCAGTGTACGACTCTGCCACTGATTCCTGGCGCAAACAACCCATCTCCATCTCCTCCACCGACCATCTCCTTTCCTCATCTTTCGGCCTCCTATGCTTCTCCCTCCCTCAACAATTTGCTTCTCTTCTTGTCTACAATCCCTTCTCCTTCCCCTCACGGCTACAAGATCTTTCTCCCCTGCTCCTCGTCTAACTCTTCTTCCTCTACGACTCCGATTCCCGCTCCGGGACCAACTTTCCCCTCTTCGGGCCCCTCCTTGCCCTCACCAATTCACATCAGGAGCCCATCTTTTACAACGATCTTTTCTATTTCATCAGCGGCGAGCCCTTCTCCATCGTGGGATTCAATCTGCGTTACTAGAAGTGGGAGATAGAAGAGGGAAGAGGCTTTTCCTCATCGCCGGCGAGGGAAGGGACAGGATATGGAGGAGCTTGAAGGTGTGGGAGATGGTGACGAAGGAGTAGGGGCGGCGTTGGGAGGAGGTGGGGAGGTTGCCGGAGATGATGTTCCAGAAATTCGTGTCGATTTGCTACCATGATTACTCGCATGTTTACTGTAGGTGGCAAGAGGGAGTGGTGTGCATTTACTGCACCGCCAGGCCGGAGGTGTTGCTATTCAAGGTGGGAAGGGGAATTTGGCATTGGCTGCCGAAGTGCCCGCTGATAAAGGACAAATGGAGTTGTGGATCTCGCTGGTTCTCCTTTGCTCCGGATGTTTATGCCATGGTTTGAGCCTCTGCTTCTCTTCTCTTCTCTTGGTAGTTTTTTGCCTGTTGCTTGTAACGTGTTTGTGCTTTTGCCTGACAGAATATGTATCCTGGTACTTTACTTTATTTTTTTAATTTTATTCTGTTTGATAATATATGAATCTTTATATCAATATCATCTTACTGTATACTGTATTCTGGTGTTGAACATTTTAGAGATGTAACTGTAAGGTGTTTGTGCTTTTGCCTGACTGAATGTGTATTCCTGGTTTCCTCATATTATTAGCTATGGAAATGTCTTTTTATGTAAATGTTGGCAAAATATTGAGGATGTCCTAGGATCGGTTTGGCATGACGTTAACGATTGAAAACATGGTGGTTATGGATCATCGTTTGCGAATGCCCGATCACACATGGCGTTAGCTCCGATCGCATTGGAGCCCCGACACCGCCTCAAATGAACCCTCAATTTTCAGTCTGATAATGAAACATTTTTATTTCTTTTGGAGAACATGATATTTTAGATTTTTCTTTTTGTATTATATTCTCATTTGTATTATCATATTTTTGCATTTATTTTAGTAATTAATGTGAACTATTTTAGTAATTATAGTTATGAATGTAGATATAACTAGCTTTAACCATTTGTTTTTGTGATTTTCATGAAGGAAACAAAGACGGACATTGAGCAGTTATTGGACCCCCAGTTATGGTATGCCTACTACAAGAAAAGATGAAAGTTGGACTGGTGAAAGTTGGAAAAAAGGAGGAAGTTTTGGCATACTGAACTTCTCTTTGTTGGACTGGCCGTGAAAGTTGAAAAAAGGAAGAGACCAAAAACGAGGCGCCAAAGATGGAATAAGGCAAGAAAACAAGCCTAAGAAGAAGAAAGAAAATAATTCTCACGAGCAAATTGTTTATTATAGAATTTGTCTTTTATTGGGTTTAGTAGATCTAAAGTGTTATGTTGATTTGTATATATTGAGGGATTTGGGCTATCTCCCACCTTCCTTTTTTTACTATTAATAAAGATATATTTTCATTGAGATTCTTTTATCAAATAGATATTCTATTTATTATCATGTCTTATCTTGTAATTTATTTATTTCTATTTAATAGCAAATAATTAAATATATTTAAAAATGTACGTTTAACAACGAAAAAAATTGTTGTCACTAAAAACGTACATTTAGTGACGGAAATTAATGGTCACTAAAAAAATACTTTTAGTGAAGAAAAATAGTTGTCACAAAAAATATACATTTTGTTACTAAAGTTTATTTGGTCACTAAATGTATTTTGTGACGCCCATTTTGCAACCACTTTGTGACAGACCAAATTTGGTTGCTAAATGTCTATAGTGAACAAACCCCAATATTTTGTGACCAAAACTTTCGTCACTAAATGTTAATTTTCTTGTAGTGTGGGTAGTCTTTGGGTCTAGCAACAAAATCCCAAACTCTACATCTCTCAAATTAATTTAGTTCCTCTTGCATAGAAATGATACAGTGGAGATCCTGCTCAGCATCATGTATAGATTGAGGTTGAATCTAAGAGAGAAAACAGGCATGCATCAAGTCTTGGTTGAGTTGATGCCTTGTCTGTACACCAGCTATTATGTCTCCAATCACTTGAGATCTAGGGTGATCCCTTAGTGTTACAAGATCATTTTGTGGAGTTGGTTCAGCAACAATATTTTGAATTAATTACTCTTGTGGAATTATATTTGCTGTTGGATTAGGTTCAACTTCCTTAGTGCTTTCTTCTTCACTTTCTTCATTGAATTGTGGAGAAGGATGTATTGGAACCTCTTGGGTGAGGCTTAGTCCATACAAGTTCTCACACAAGTGAGGTACCTGCAAAGGATTACTGGTAGAAACTTCTTTCTCTTTGCAAAACATGTTAGCTTCATCAAAAGTAACATGAATAGATTCTTCAATTTTTAAAGATGATTTATTGAATACCCTATAAGCTTTGCTTACTTAAAAATATTTTAGAAAAATTCCCTCTTCAGGCTTAGCTTCAAATTTTCTGATGTATATCTTATTGTTGTTATGTATGTAACAGATACATCCAAATACTTCAAAATATTAGATTTTAGGTTTCTTCCCTTTAAGTAATTCATAAGGAGTCCTATTTTTCAGTTTATGTATCAGGTTCCTGTTCAGGATATAGTTTGTTGTGCTTACAGCCTCTTCCCAAATGGTTAGTGGCATGTAAGCATCTGCAAGTAATGCACCTGCAGCTTTAATTAGGGTCCTATTTTTCCTTTCAGCTATCCCATTTTGTTGGGGAGTTCTGGGTGCTGAGAAGCAATGTCTGATATCTTCCTTCTCACAGAACTCATGCATAAAAAGAGACTCAAACTCTGTACCATGATCACTTCTGATCAATGCAACATGAGTAGATTACTCAATCTGTATGGTCCTGAGAAAATCTGTAAGAACTTTAAAGGTATCTGACTTAGATCTCAGAAAGTACACCCAAGTGAACCTTGAGAAGTCATCTACAATAACTAAGGTATAGGATTTCCCTCATAGGATTTGTACAATAATGGGACCAAAGAGATCCATGTGAAGCAAATGCAAAATCCTAGGTGAATCACTTTTATTAACTGACTTAAAGCTAGTTTTAGTTTGCTTGCCTAGTTGACAAGCCTTACAAAGGCTTCCTTCTTGTAGGGACCAGAAGGTAAGCCTCTTACAAGACTATCTTTAGATAACCTAACAATGTTTTTCATGTTAACATGACCTAGCCTTTTATGCCATAATTCATTCTGAGTACTAGCTATGTTGAGAAATCAGATATCTGAATTTGCAGAATAGAAATTAACTATGTAGATGTTATCTTGTCTATTTCCAATTAAAATAATTTGTTTTTCTTTATTAGAGATAGTGCAGGAGGTTGAGTTAAAGTGTACCTGATAATCCTCATCACATAAATGACTTATGGAGATGAGGTTATGTTTGAGTCCTCTGACATATGTCACTTTCTTGAAGGTGACATCTCCAATTTTCACTTCTCCATATCCTTCTGACTGGCCACACTTTGAGTCACCAAAGATTACCTTCGGCCCCAGCTTGTACTTATAGTTGATTAGGTTGTCCTTGCTTCCAGTCATGTGTTTTGAGCATCCACTGTCCAGGTACCAGGTTTGATTAATTACTGGACAGCCCTTTTCCTGCAGTAAAAAGCAGTTACTTGTTCTTGACCCATGTTACCTTGGGTCCTATATATTGCTGGTAAGAAAAATTAGATATTACAGAAAACTCTGGTTGTGATTTGTATTCTAATGGGTGATATTGTAACGCCCCGAAACTCAAAAGAGCGACGGGAGGCATTTTTGGCCAAATCTGGTATTTGGCAGGGGCACACGGCCTGGGACACGGGCGTGTCCCAGGGCGTGTCAGGCTCGAGTCGATGATTTGGCCGCGAGGTCGACGAAATTTTGAGTCGACGATCGTCGAGCAGCGAACACGGCCTGAGATACGGGCGTGTCTTAGGGCGTGTCGAGCCCGTGTCGACGATCGGCCCAGGAGTCTACATTTTCGCTCGACGATGTGTCGAGACAAGGCACACGGCCTAGGATACGGGCGTGTCCAAGGCCGTGTCGTGTGGTCGACGAACATCGCTCGACGAAGTGTCGAGACAGTGAACACGGCCTGGAGACCAGCCGTGTTCGGGTTTGACACGGGTGTGTCAAATTAGACACGGACGTGTCCAAGACCCATGTGAGTCTCGGGTTATTTTCGGGGCTGTGTCGATGGGGGAACATGGCCAACCACACGACCGTGTCAGTTGGAACACGAGCATGTCAGGTCGAACACGGGCGTGTCCGATGCCCGTGTGTTTTGCGAGATGCGTCGATTTTGACGGCGAATGACGGACACGGCCCTGGACACGGGCGTGTCGCAGGCCGTGTTCCGCCCAGATTCTGCATTTGAGATCTTGATCGTGGCCGTTCGCTTCTTTACTTCGGGATCCAACTGTTGGAGGTTGTTCCTACTGGGATATACCCGGGATTGGACCCTTGAAACCCTCATTTCTTTTTGAGTGGTTCTCTTTCTAAATCCTAGAGAGAGGGGATAGCAAAGGAGGAAGAAGAAGTCTAGATGCAGTTGTTGGAGGAGTTTTAGAGCTCCAAATCGCGAGCCGACTTTGGATCTACGAAGGCAAAAAGAGTGCGGTGCTTTTCATCCGCTTACCTTTCCATGACACCAAGGAAGAACGCTAGGGCAACGGTTCTCTACTTGAGCATGTGAAGCTCTCCTTCTTTTTCATAGGGAAGCCCGCTCTCGCGAGTTTGCGGTGAGTTTGAGGCGTTCCTTCGGGTAGACATGAATAGTCCCCGTTTTGTACATGTAGAGTCCATAATTGAGAACGGATATAGGCATGATGTGTGAAGCCTACCCGGACAAGTTGGTCTGGATCGGTGATGTTGCATTGCATAAATGGCCGGAGAAGACTCCGTGCGAATGTTTGTTTTTCGGGTTTTTCTATGTGGTAGATTGCAACAGGGAGCCTTGGGGATTAACCCTAAGGTGCACCCGAAAAACTGGGCGGATGTGTGATCTTGCCAACTTGGTGGCCTGAGAACCAACTTGAACATAATAGGGTTATGTGAAGTGTGTGACGGAAACAGGACTCGGGAGAAGTTTGACCTGCGCATATGGTTTAAACAACCGCTGCGATGTGAGCACGGGTTAGATGGAACCGTACCCGTTATATGTCATTCAGCTTAGCACCGTACCCGTTCTGCGGTCTATGGTTTCAATTACCGTGACCCATGCCGGGAAGACAAATTGCTCATTGTTTGGACGTCCAAATGGATGGTGGTGAGCCGATGGACTTTGACCGTGATCACCGAGAATATGCCCTGAGTGCACGGGGTGTGTGGTCGTGTGTGCCTATGCCTGTGATGCAATGTATTTATATACTGCTTGGTTGTGGTAATAAATTGCAGGGAAGGAGCATCGCCGCCCCGAGTTTGGGGGCGGGATCGTTATAATTTTTTCAGCATTGCTGACCGTTGCTTTTGTTTGCCACCGTGCGGTGGTTTATTGCTTGCAGGTGCTCCTGTACCAAGCGCTCAATAGTGGGCTAAATCCCAAATTGCGACGCCAGCCCTTGAAGGCCTAATTGAAGTGTTTACTTGCTTTTGTTCATGTATGACCGACCTGCGTGCCGTGGTATGGAAAACATGTATTAAGAGTAAACCATTTGTAAGGCCTTAAGGCCAGTACTTGTGTATGTACTACATTACTATTCGGTGTTTAGTGGACATTCATGCTTGGTGTTGGGTTCTTTTAATCACAACTCTTAAAACTGCTTCCGCTAGAATGCTCTGTGTAGGACATTATGATTGGTTGAATGGATTCCATTGAGTAACCACCCGGTCTGTCTGTGGCATATGTTGTCGGGCCTCGGCCTAACCTACTGCTATATACTATGCGACGGATAGGGGGTGTTACAATTTGATATCAGACTACTGGTTTTGGTCGGGCTTAACATGAATTCGTGGACGAATACTTTTTAAGGGGTGGTGAGCACATGTGTGTGCGTCATCGTTATAACAACAAAAGAACCCATGAATGTCCACTTAGGAATGAAAATACATGTGTTTGGGAAACCTGCGTGTTCCTATAACTGCTGTTTGCAATTTTATTTGGTCGCTTAACGACGCTTTGTACCACTATAGGTGACCAGAAGCGGTGCTGGGCCGCCAGAATGTCCGGTTTCTGAGAAGTATAGTGCACCCGGTGAGGTGTTCGAGACCACTCCTTCGTATGAAACCGTAAGAAGGATCGTTGAAGCGGTGTTCGCTGTGACGAGTGCACAGCATGGAAGAAATGTACAACCTTGTGCCCCGGTTGTGGCTTCAACGCCGGGAAGCGTGGTGGAGCAGATGACTTTTGGTAGACCATCGGGGCAGCAGCTGAATATGCATTTAGTGCAGGGAGCGCACACAGTTGATGAATTTTTGCAAGCATTTCTTATGATAAGCCGCTACTCATGCTTCGAGTTGGATAATGAGCAAGCTACAGTCGATAGATTTTATAATGGCCTGCGCGCCGAGTTACGAGTTCTACTGCTTGGACCAAAGTTATTGGGATTCCGAGCCTTGGTGGAATCAGCTAGATCTTTGGAGGCAGATTTGAGGAATACTCATCTAATGCCAGCGACCATGGTATCGAACTATGCAAGCCCCATAAGAGCTGTATCCGGCAGAATGCTGGAGAAGTGGGCTACGGTATCGACTAGCAAAGCTACTTCCACTTGTCATACTTGTGGAAAGAAAGGGCACTTTGCCCGAACGTGTTGGAATGGTTCTCAGAAGACTAAGAAAGCTATGTCAGGAGCAGTTGAGGACTTTAGTGCAAAAGAAACGACGTTCAAAATGCCGAAAACCTCAAAGTCTGGATATCGTAGGTGGTATAAGAAGGCTAGGACTTTGGGTATAGTCCCTCCTTTTGGTGCTTCGGTGGCATCTACAGGCCAAACCCCGGGAGCATGTTTCAACTGTGGGGAGCCGGGGCATTATGCTCGTGAGTTCCTAAAGTACTGGAGGAAGCACGTCATCATGAGGACAGGTATGGTTTAAAGATAGTTTTGCCTTAAATACTTGTCGCCCTTGTGCATGTTAGCTTAGAACTACTTGTGCTAAGCTTTGTTCTGATTTTATTTTATCTGGCGAGAGCACCGTTCGTTTAGGGAGCTTCGCATTCCTTTATTTAGGAATTATATTGCGCGTCGGAGTACCTCCTTCGATGGTAAGAGACAAATTGGATGTGTTATGGTCCAATGGTGCTCAATGTGCGCGGGTAGAATTTGTTGCGCTTAGGTTTGGATCGGTAGTCAGGAGTTCCATTTGCTAACGTCACTACTACCGCTGGAGTAGTTCGACGTAATATTTGTCATGGATTGGCTCTCGGAGCAACAAGCCTATATTGATTGCGGTCACAAGAAAGTCAAGCAAGTCGTGAGAAGACTTTTACGGGGTTGAAAGGGTTGAGCAAGACGTTGATGTTTGCTCTTCAGGTGGTGAAGGCGGTTCGTGCAGGTGCAAAGCCTGTGCCACGCTCTCCGTATCGGCTAGTGCCTAAGGAATTGGCGGAGCTGAAGGTGCAACTTCAAGAGTTGTTGGAGCAAGGGTATGTGCGTCCAAGTTCTTCGCCTTGTAGCGCACCGGTCCTCTTTTTTAAGAAGAAGGACGAGATCTTGAGACTCTGTATTGATTATCGGGAGTTAAACAAGCTAACGAAATGGAGCAAGTACCCAATCCTAAGGATCGATGATCTTTTTGATCAGTTGGTCGGGACGACGGTGTACGCTAAATTGGATCTCAAGTCTGGTTAATATCACCTGAGGATAAGGGAGACTGGTATCCCTAAGACAGCGTTCGGTACAAGATACGGGCATTATGAGTTTACGGTCATGCTGTTTGGGCTGATTAATGCGCCATCAGTATTCATGGACTTGGTGAACAGGACCTTCAGGGAGTACTTGGACCATTTTGTGATCGTCTTCATCGATGATATTTTGGTATACTCGCAGAGTGAGGAAGATCACTTCAGGCATCTTTATTTGGTTTTGGAGACGCTAAGGAGGAATCAATTGTACGCCAAGTTCTCGAAGTATGAGTTTTGGTTGTCCTCAGTGGTGTTCCTCGATCATGTAGTGAGTGGGGAAGGTATTGCAGTGGATCCGGCGAAGATTGTTGCGATACAGGAGTGGCCTGAGCTCTCTATGATAGCGGAAGTCTGGAGCTTTCTGGGCCTTGCCGGCTATTATAGGTGCTTCGTAGAGAACTTCTCGCGGATAGCATTACCTCTCACTATTTCGACGAGGAAGGAGCCGAAGTTCATTGGGATGCTGGAGTGTGCATGAGCTTTTGAGGAGTTGAAATGACGGTTGACCACGACGCCTGAGCTGAGTTTACCGAGTGGGACCGAAGATTATGAGATATATAGCGATGCTTCGGGCAGCGGTTTGGGTTGCATACTACTGCAACATGGAAGTGTGATAACTTATGGCTCGAGACAATTGAGGGTGCACGAGAGGAACTATCCGGTCCATGACTTGGAGTTAGCGGACGTGATTTTTTCCTTGAAGCTGTGGAGGCATTATTTGTACGGTGTGAAGATTGATATCTACACCGATCACAAGAGCCTGAAGTATTTGATTGATCAGAAAGATCTGAATATGCGGCAGCGTAGATGGATGGAGTTCCTTGGGGGACTATACATTCAAGATCCACAACGTGCCTGGTAAAGGTAATGCGGTTGCGGACGCGTTGAGTCGCAGGGCCCTAGCTCAAGACAATTGGTTGTCGATCCATGACGAGAGGTTGGTTCGGGAGTTGGAGGCGTTGGAGATTGTCTGTGTAGATAAGCAAGCAAGTGCTGAAGCAGTACTGAATTGGACTGAAGTCCAATATGACTTGGCTGATCGGATTCGGCAGGCTTTCGATTTGGATGACCATATGAAGCAGTTCATGGTAGAGGCTCTGGATGGGTCAAACTCCCAATTCGTTGTGGAGGACGGATTGCTTTGGAAAGACGGTCGTCTGTGCGTCCCAAGTGTGGGCAATTTGCGAGTGGACTTGTTGTATGAGGCGCACCATACCAAGTACTCGATTCACTCGGGGAGCACAAAGATGTACCGTGACGTTAAGAAAGTGTTTTGGTGGCCGGGTTTGAAGAAGTATGTGGCACTCTACGTGGCGAAGTGCCAAACTTGCGCCTTGGTGAAGGCGGAATGCCAAAAGACGGGAGGATTTTTGAAGTCCTTGCCTATTCTGGAGTGGAAATTCGACGACATCACAATGGACTTTGTGCACGGTTTGCCAAGGTCACAAAAAGGAAATGACGCCATCTGGGTGGTCGTAGATCAGCTAACGAAGGTGTCGCATTTAATTCCGTATAGGAAGGATGATCCGGTGGAGAAGTTGGCAAAACTATATGTGGATAATATAGTACGGCTTCACGGTGTGCCCCGCAGCATCGTGAGTGACCGAGATGGGCGGTTCACGTCCAATGATTGGAGGCTAGTGCAGCAAATGTTGGGAACAAAGTTAAAATTCACCACAGCCTTTCATCCACAAACGGGTGGGCAGACCGAGAGGGTCAATAGAACTATGGAAGACATGCTCCGCATGTGTGTCTTGGACTTTGGAAAGCAATGGGAAGACCATCTTTATTTGGTGGAATTTGCGTACAACAATTGCTACTAGGAGAGCATTCAAATGGCGCCCTTCGAGGCCCTTTATGGTAGAAAATGTCGCACGTCCTTGTCTTGGTTAGAAACGGGTGAGTCAAAGTTGTACAAGCGCCAAGAGGTGGAAGATGCTACGTCCTTGGTTTGTACCATTCGGGAAAGGTTGCTAATCGCTCAGGACCGTCAGGCGAAGTACTATAATGCCAAGCACAGGAACGTGGCGTTCGCTGTGGGCGACTTGGTGTACTCAAAGATCAAGCCGTTCAAGGGTGTCTTGCGGGTGCGGCGATTGAAAAAGCTAAGCCCGAGGTACCATGGGCCGTTTGAGGTTCTGGAGCGGGTTGGTGAAGCAGCCTATCAGTTGAAGCTTTCAGTGGAGCTTAGTGGTAAACATGATGTATTCCATATATCGGTGCTTCGGAAGGCGGTGCAAGAGCCTACGCAAGTGATCGTGGTCGATCAAGTGCCGGTTGATAGTGGGTTGACGACGAAGGTCAATCCCGTGCGGATTGAAGACTCGGAAGTCAAGCGGCTACGCAATAAAGAGATCAGGATGGTCAAGGTCCAATGGGATAATTGCGGTCGAGAGGAGCTCTCTTGGGAGCGAGAGCAAACTATGCTTGAGGAGTACCCGGAGTTGTTTCACTCGGGTACAATTTAAGTTTTATGTTTCTTCCCATTATGTAATTTCAAGGACGAAATTCTTTTAAGAGGGGGAGAGTTGTAATGCCACGAAACTCAAAAGAGCGACGGGAGGCGTTTTGGGCCTAATCTAGTAATTGGCAGGGGCACGGGGCCTGGGACACGGGCGTATCCCAGGGTGTGTCAGGCTCGAGTCGACAATTTGGCCGCGAGGTTGACGAAATTTTGAGTCGACGATCGTCGAGCAGCGAACACGGCCTGAGACACGAGCGTGTCTCAGGGCGTGTCGAGCCCATGTCGACAATCGACCCGGGAGTCGACATTTTCGCTCGACGATATGTCGAGACAAGGCACACAGCCTAGGACACGGGCGTGTCCAAGGCCGTGTCATGTGGTTGACGAACTTCGCTCGATGAAGTGTCGAGACAGTGAACACGGCCTGGAGCCCAAGCGTGTTCGGGTTTGACATGGGTGTGTCAAATTAGACACGGGCGTGTCCAAGACCCGCGTGAGTCTCGGGTTGTTTTCGGGGCTGTGTCGATGGGGGCACACGACCAACCACACGGCCGTGTTAGTTGGAACACGGGCATGTCAGGTCGAACACGGGCATGTCCGATGCCCGTGTGTTTTGTGAGACGCGTCGATTTTGACTGCGAATGAGGGACACGGCCCTGGACACAGGCGTGTCGCAGGCCTTGTTCGGCCCAGATTCTGCATTTTAGATCTGGATCATGGTCGTTCGCTTCTTTACTTCGGGATCCAACGGTTGTGGGTTGTTCCTACTGGGATATACCCGGGATTGGACCCTTGAAACCCTCATTTCTTTTGAGTGGTTCTCTTTCTAAATCCTAGAGAGAGGGGAGAGCAAAGGAGGAAGAAGAAGTCTAGATCCAGTTGTTGGAGGAGTTTTAGAGCTCCAAATCGCGAGCCGACTTCGGATCTACGAAGGCAAAGAGAGTGTGGTGCTTTTCATCCACTTACCTTTTTGTGGCGCCAAGTAAGAACGCTAGGGTAACGGTTCTCTACTTGAGCATGTGAAGCTCTACTTCTTTTGCATAGGGAAGCCCGCTCTAGCGAGTTTGCAGTGAGTTTGAGGCGTTCCTTCGGGTAGACATGAATAGTCCCCATTGTGTACATGTAGTGTCTGCAATCGAGAACGGATATAGGCATGATGTGTGAAGCCTACCCGGACAAGTTGGTCTGGATCGGTGATGTTGCATTGCATAAATGGTCGGAGAAGACTCCATGCAAATGTTTGTTTTTCGGGTTTTTCTACGTAGTAGATTGCAACAGAGAGCCTTGGGTATTAACCCTAAGGTGCACCCGGAAAACTGGGCGGATGCGTGATCTTGCCAACTTGGTGGCCTGAGAGCCAACTTGAACATAACCGGGTTATGTGAAGTATGTGATGGAAACGGGACTCGGGAGAAGTTTGACCTGCGCATATGATTTAAACTACCGCTGCGATGTGAGCACGGGTTAGATAGAACCGTACCCGTTCTATGTCGTTCGGATAAGTGACGTTGGCATAGATGAGGGTCTTCGGCGGTCTATGGTTTCAATTACCGTGACCCATGCCGGGAAGACAAATTGCTCATCGTTTGGCCGTCCAAATGGATTGTGGTGAGCCGACGGACTTTGACTGTGATCACCGAGAATGTGCCCTGAGTGCACATTCATGCTTGGTGTGTGCCTATGCCTGTGATGCAATGTATTAATATACTGCTTGGTTGTGCTAATAAATTACAGGGAAGGAGCATCGCTGCCCCGAGTTTGGGGGCATGATCGTTTTAATTTGGTCAGCATTGCTGACCGTTGCTTTTGTTTGCCATCGTGCGGTGGTTTATTGCTTGCAGGTGCTGCTGGACCAAGCTGTCAATAGCGGGCTAAAGCCCAAATTGTAACGCCGGCCCTTGAAGGCCTAATTGAAGTGTTTACTTGCTTTTGTTCATGTATGATCGGCCTGCATGTCGTGGTATTGGAAAACATGTATTAAGAGTAAACCATTTGTAAGGCCTTAATGCTTGTACTTGTGTATGTACTACATTCCTATTCGGTGTTTAGTGGACATTCATGCTTGGTGTTGGGTTCTTTTAATCGCAACTCTTAAAAATGCTTCCGCTAGAATGCACTGTGTAGGACATTATGATTGGTTGAATGGTTTCCATTGAGTAACCACCCGGTCAGTCTGTGGCATATGGCGTCGGGCCCCGGCCGGACCTACTACTATATACTATGCGACGTATAGGGGGTGTTACAGATATCTTCTAGGTGGAATTGTCCAGTAAGCTAATGGATTAAATGATTTCTTAGATTGATTATAGTTGTTGTTGTAGTTATAGTTTTTGTTAAGTCTTTCTGGGTTCGATGAAATATTTTGAGTTCGTCGACTAGAGTTCGACGAATTGGGATGAGATCGTCGATCTCTGCCTAGAGAATGAACATGTTCATTTTCTGTGCCCCACGTTCGTCGATCTCTGCTCGACGAACCATACAAAGTTCGTCGATCATAGTTAGACAAATAATTATAGTTAAAGTTTGCATTTAGAGTCCGTCGATTAGAGTTCGACGAAATGTTCATGTTTCGTTGATCTGAGTTCGACGAAATCTGCTGAACTTTGTTTTTACCTAAGGTTTTCTGATTTTTGTTATTTTGACCTGTTGATTTGGGAATTCCTTCTATGGTTTGTTTATAGTTTATTATTTCTTTTCCAATAGCTGTAATAAAATTGATAGGGGTTGACAAAATATTTTTCTTGAGAATGGGGGGCAAACTTGATGAAACATACAAGCCCAGCTTGCCATTCAGTTTGGCATTTACAGTGCTTGTGATGTCCATCAGCTTGAGGCTTCTCCCATTGAGAGATTCCTCAAGTTTTTTGGCCTCACATAGTTGTGTTTTCAGGAAGTTGATTAGTTTATTAGCTTCATTTAATTCATCCTTTAAGTTAGTGTTTTCAGATGTCAGGGTTTCTTGATTAGCTAGTTTTTCCCTAAGTGTTTTAATTTCTTTTTCTGAATTTATTATATCTATGCACATGATTTTAAATTCAGATTTGAATGATTCAGAATTATAGTCAAATGAACAAAATACATGGGCAGCTTCAGATTCTGAAGCTTCTTCATTATCAGACCCTTCTTCATCTGATTGGCTCCTAGAAGCATCAATGGCCATAAGACAAACTTCCTTGGCCCTTGCTTCTTCTTCTTCTTCACTAGAGCTAGAAGTTGTTGATTCATCTTCAATTTCACTCCAGGATTCAGCTACAAATCCTTTCTCCTTCTTCTTGTATCTGCTGGAGGAAGGTCTTGAGCTGTGTTGTCTTCTGGTATCCTTCTCTCTTCTCTTATCCTTCTTTTGATTTTTTGGACACTCTGTGATGAAGTGTCCAGGTTTCCTGCAATCAAAGCAAACCACTTCTTTAGTGGGGGTTTTATCATACCTTGGCTTGTCATCCATCTTGGATGACTTTCTTCTGAAGTCTTTCCTTGTCAGCTTGTAAAATCTTTTGGCAAGTAGACCCATCAGCTCTTCATTTATTGTTGGTGCTTCTGTCTCCTCAGCAGCCTTGGATGCAATGTTGTGCTCCTTCCTTGCAGGTGGAGGTGTTCCTTGCTCAGCTGCCTCTCTAGATTTGATGAGTTGTTCATAGGACTTCAGCTTTCCTAAAAACGATTCAGTGGAAATCTCATTCAGGCTCCTGACATCCTTGATGGGCTAGATCCTTGAATCCCATGTTCTTGGGAAGCACATAAGGATTTTATCATTCACCTCTGTGAGGGTGATGTCTTTGTCTAAGTTTTTCAGCTCATTGATGATTGAGCTCAACCTATTGTACATCTTTGCAACTGATTCAGCTTCTTCTTTCTTGAAGTTCTCATATTGTGATATGAGATTGGACCTTCTATCTTTTCTTTCATCAGCAGACCCAGCCACCATTTGATTGAGGGAATCCCAGATGGCTTTGCCTGATGTACATTCAGCCACTTTTTGAAAGATGTCATCTGACATTATTTGGGCCAGAATATTCATGGCATTGGCATCAACAATTTTTGCCTTCTTTTGGGCCTCAGTACACTCAGGTGATGGAACTGCATTGTTGCTGGATGTTGCTGTAGAGGTGGAGGCAGATGGTTCAGGAGGACTTGTCACAATGGAATTAAAAATATCCTCATCAATATAATTCATATATAACTTAATTCCTGCCTTCGAGATGGCAAACCTATTTAAGATGCAAACTGGAGGTTTGGTGCTTGCATAGCCTTTTTTCTATGTCATGCTGTGTGTGAATATCTAATAGAAATGAAAGGACAAATCTAACTCAGGATCTTTGGTTCAAGGGTTATCTTGTATAACTAAGGGAATCCTGCTCTGATACCAATTGAAAGTGAAGGGTTAGATCTGGAATACTCTATAGGGAGGGGGTGAATAGAGTATTTAGGTTTTTATAAAATTTTCTAACTACTTTAATCTTGTCCTAGTGCTGCAGGAATTAAATTAAAGCACAAACATAATTATCATAACTAGCACAGACACAACAAGAAACAAAAGAAAAGAGCAACCAGACAACACAAGAAATTTATATTGGTTCCCCTCAACTAGGGTACATCCACTCTTCTACCACCCTGGTAGGAATCCACTCAGATTTTTGATCAGGTGCCTGACACCAATGAGCTTTTGATCAGGTGCTCAAAAACCAAACCTCATGTCTTTTGTTCAGGTGACTTGCAATCAGGAATAACTTTTGAAGGGAGTTAAGAACCTTTTTTATAGTGGGGGTGAGAGATTGATTATGTCTTCTCTTTCTCAATGTACAACTGAGAAGACTTATGTGGATTTGATGTTAGCAAAGGCTCACCCTGAGATGTAGAATGGTTCAGGAAATATGGAGCTTTACTTCAGGGTGATAGGCTTTCAGTCTTTCAGCTTTGACCAGAGAAAGTACAGGAACTTCTTGACAGATAGAGGATTTGTTGTCCTTTGAAGTGTCCTGGAGTATAGAAGAAAGAAGACTCTTGATTTTGATTTGATGTGCTTCTTCTTCAGAGTGCTGATATTCTTCTTGTCTAGATCTCGTATGTCTGTATCAACTTTCTATCTCTTTTTGTTTCACAGTGCTGTCGAGAGAGAGCTGCAGAAGATTCTTGATTCCTGATTCACAAAAACTGACTGTCTCTTTCTTACTACAAGAGAAGATGATGGAAAATCCCTTTTTGTATATTCCATATTATCTACCTTTTGAAATCTGAAATTCTTCTGCATTTAATGCTGATGGTCTAGAGAATGTTTTGCATTGATTGAGTTTCCCCAACTATCCCATGGAAAAATGGTAAGCAATAATCCTGATGAAGACCATAATTAATGCTCTGTCTAACGGTAATATTCAGAGAATATTTTAGCATTAATTACTCAGGAATTATTACAACATTAAAGGGAAAGAAGGATGTAAATAACCAAGTCTGAATTCGTCGAACAAAAAACAGAAATCGTCGAGCTGAGTACATAGTTCGTCGAGCTGAGGAGTTGTGTTTGTCGACCAGATGGCATTGACTGTAATTCTGACTGTAATTAATCCTTAATTAATTCTGCCAATTGCTTGAGTCTCTGGCAGTCGGTTGAAGGCTGGTCCATGTGATGTTGATTCTAAGGACTTGGCCTAGACTCTAGGACACAACCATGACCCTAGCTATACATGATGGGTCATATGATCCTAACCTAGTGAACCTAGCCCAAATCAAACTAGGGATCCAACAGCACCAACAATCAATCCTGTTGTATCTTTGCCTCAAAATCTCCTGCTTGACCTTTTGGGAAGGTGGTCTAGCAGGGGCAGCATTCTTGGAGGAAGAAGCTTCATGGTGATGGTAATCACATGTCTTCTTCTCCTTGAGAGGCTTTTCTACAATAGGCTTTACCTTTGGTGCCTTCTTAATGTTATGAATATGATTATAAGGGCCATATCTCTGAAGAGTAATTTCTTCATAGGGTGCCTTAAAGACACTTTCACCAAAGTTACGGGGACAATTCCATCCTTGGTAATGAGACTTCAGCTCTACATGAGTAGGCATAGCAAAGTGACCATAGTACGAGTTAAGATCAAACTAGTTTGATGGAAAAATGACCTTCTTAAAAGAAGTCTGATCTTGAGGTGATTTCCCCTTCTCTTTGGCCAAAGCCTTCTTGGCCGCCTTATTCTTTCTCTGAGCCTTATTCCTCCTAGGAGATTTACTAGGAGCTTCAACATGGCCAAGCCCAGCACCTTTGGCCTTAGCTGAGAATTCAGCAACGAAAGGAAGGACAGTCTTGGGCTTTGAGAAACATTCAATAAGTTTCTTTTCTGCTTTAAGTTGTGCTTTCAGTTCTTTTATGATCTTCTCCTTTAGGTCTAGGTGCTCGAGAGCCCTATTGTATACTTCAATGGCAGCATTGAAGTTCTCTCTGAGTTAGTACGTCTTAGGGACTTCCTCTCTCAAAGTGCTCTCTTCAGCCTTGAGAGACTTTATCTCTTTGGCTTGAGTTTTCAAGACTTTTTGACATTTGTCGTGAGCATTGATCAACTCCTTATACTGGGTTATGAGTTCAGACTCATCGTCAGAAGAGCTGTCCTCATGATCATGTTCAGAAACATCAGATTCAGAAAGAGGAGTGTGAGAATTTACCTTCCCAGTGAACTGGGGTTCTTGTTCATCATCAGTTTGAGCCATTAGACCAAAGTAGGCTTCCTCTTCTTCACTCTACTCAAATGAGTTAGAGTCCCTAAGAGTCTTTCCCTTCTTCTCTACTAGGCTTCTCTCGGTTCTCTTCTTATTGTAAGAAGATTTCTTCTCGTCTCTTTATCCACCCTCCTTTTTCGTGTGGGGGAAGTCAGCAATAATATGACCTGGCTTATTGCAGCAATAACAAATGATGTCAGCAGAAATATGTTTGGTCTGCTAGAGTTATACCTGTCTTGGATACTAGTGCTTTTTCTGTGTCAATCACGATCATGGCGTGATCTTATGTATAAGGCATCCTTGTCTTTCCATTGATTATTCTTGTTCAAGAATTTCTTGAACTGTCTTAAGAGTAGGGAGAACTCTCCTTCAGATAGTTCTGAGCTTGAGGTACGTGGCTCCGAGGGTTCTTCTTCAATTTCTTCTTGTGTTGGGGCATGTGAGGCAGCCTTGGACTTCCTTGAGGTATCTTCCTTGAGAGTTATAGACTTCTCCTTGTATGAAGACCTGTTCTTCTCTTCTTCAGATTTTTTCGAATTAATTTGCAGTTCATATGACATAAACTTTCTGAAGTGATTTTGCGGGTCAGTCTCAGCAAGTTTTCCAAATTCCCGAATAGCATAAACCTTGTTATCTTATTCCTTAGTCAGGGATCTCAAGAACTTATCATTCAGTTCTCCATTGGTGAAGACTCGGCCGTATACTCTTAGACCGTTAACTATCTTGAAGAAGTTTTCAAAAGTGTCTGAAACGGTATCCTTGGGTCCTTGTCGGAAGGCTTCATATTTTTGATTAAGAATGGATCTTCTATCACCCCTAACTTCTTTTGTGCCTTCCATCAAGATGACGAGGGTCTGCCACATTTCGTTAGTGGGTTGGCAATGTATCAGGTTCTGCAGCATCGAGTCATCAACTGCACTTGCGATAATATTTTTTGCCTTCTTGTCTAAAGGGATAAGTGCAATCTCGTCTTTGTCAAGATCCATCAACTTCTTAGGAACATTCTTTGTAGGATCTATTGTGGAGACGGTCAAAGGAACATAAGGACCTTATTCAACAATCATGAAGATCTTTGGATCTACAACTTCCATGAAAAATTTAATCCTCTCTTTCCACATGGGAAAGTTGTTCGTTGTACAAAAGGGAAGCTTAGAAAAATCTTTGGCCTTGTCCAAGCTTTGATGACTCAAAAGACAACTAGGGTCAGATCAACCTCGGTCTGATACCAATTGAAGTTATTAGTTGTCTTAACTAAATCCCCAAGAGGATGGTGAATAGGTGAGTTTTGCGTCTTTTGTGGAATAAAAAATTTAGTGATCTAAGCATAGAATAACAACCACAAAGCAATGACAGAGGACACAGAGATTTATAGTGGTTCCCCAACCTTAGGTACATCCACTTTCCACTCACCGAACTAGCAAAGCACTAGACTCGGCTACTCCATAATTCTTGGATTCAAACCAATCCTACACCTCGGAACAACGTTCCTACAATCTCGATCCACAAAACGGATATACACTCGGAAGAAGAAAACTTCCTACAACTCGGAGAATAACTGTCCTACACTAGGAGAATAATATCCTATAAGAATTAATTGAAATCAGAAATACAAACAGTTTCTTTTTCTCAGATCTAGAAATTTTTTTCCTATGTCTTCCTTCTTGAATTTTGCGGCACAGTTAGAAACCTTTGAAGAAGACACGACAAGATCTGATCTGAAAAATTCTTGACTCACAAGATCAGAGAGAAGATGAAGAGGTTGAAGAGCAATCTCGATCTGCACGTCGACTGATCTGAATTGTTGAAGCCAAAATCTGACTTCGACAAGAGTTCGAAAAATAGGTGTGTAGCCAACACCTACTCGTTCCAAGCTCTGACCTCCGACTGGTCGTGAAGGACTAGAAACTGACCCAAGGTCTCAACAAGGAGGTCCCACCGCTTACCCAAAAGATCTCTGAGAGCTTCCCCTCCAAAGCCAAAAGCTGGGCTCGGAGCTCCTCAGAAAGCACAGAAAAAAGCCTCTCGAGTCTCGGGAAAGATATGTGTGTGCTTCTGAAGAACCCCTCTGGGTCTATTTATAGTTTTCTGAATTGGATCTGCAAATAACCATACTGGCCTGACCTAAAAATACCAGAATACCCCTTGTTGGGTCTGCCAACATCCAAACTCCGTTGTTCTGAGGAGTTATATGCAGGCCACCAGGGGCAAAAGGGTAAAATTACCCAGGGTAGAAGAATAAAAACCCCCTTAGGTATAGAAATGTGAAAACGACCCCTTCTTTGTATGGCGAGTGGGGGAGTATCTATCGGCGAGACGAATCTTCCTCCCGTCTCGCCAACCTTACATGTTGTGAGGTCTTCTCGCGGTCATAGGCCTTCTCGCGCCCTCTGGAGGGGGGTCTTGCCTACTGTAGAGGCCACTTATCTCGCCACCTTCGAGTGGACAACATGGTCCCACTAACCCATCAATTCCACTCGCCCGCCTTGACTATTCGCTCTTTGAGGTCCTCTCGCGAGCTCGTGGTTGTACACAATCCCCGCTCTTTTCGAGATTTTCCTAAGCTCGGAAAGAACATCCAACCGGTGCTCGCTATTAATACATATTTATTGACGTATTTATGAGAGAATCTTCTGAGTCCCCACATCAAAACCTATAAATATGGGATTCATATCCCGAATAGAGGCTGCCCCTTTGCACACTTCCTCCTCCCTTGCAGGACTATTCATCATGTCTCATAGCCATAGCTTTCGTGAGCATCTTGTCAAAGTGCGCCGACAGAACAAGGCCGTTGTGGCTGCTTATACCTCAACCCTAGTTCGCCCCCTTCCTTCTGTAGCATCCTCTCTGTCTCGCTTGAAGAGGGAAAAAACAGGTGGCCCCTCCTCTGCAGAGGATCCGTCTTGTGTAGTCCAGGAGACCTGCCCCACCCTCCTCCCGCATATCCCAAAGAGAAAGAGGTGAGCTCTCGCTTTTATTTTTATTACTCCTTCAATATTTGTATCTGCTTTCTTAATGGTTTCTCTTCAGGGAGCTCCCGCGGCTATACATCTACCAGAAAGCCCGCGAGATGACTCCGCCGCCCGTCGCGAAGATTCTGATTCGTAATTACCTTCCACTCCTCTATCTACTCCTCCCTGCGAGAGGAGAGACGATCCCTCCCAGGCCGCCGAGACCTCCCATCCCCCTGGTAAAGAATCTTCCCTCTCGCTTCTCTGTCCCTCTCGCTACTCCAACAAACTCCTGCAGGAGCCTCTCTCACCCTGCTTCTTTACTCATTCCACAGGAGCTCAGACCGACTCGCCTGTTGAGGAGCACCCTGGACAACCTGCCGTTCTGCCTCTTCTTCCCCTTGACGGGATTAAAGATTACCTTGGCGACCGTGCGAACACAACAGAAATGAGGCATAAGACTGTCGAGCTATTCCAGAAACACGCGTGCCACATCCATTCGCTGACGCTGGATAAGCAGGCGGCAGATCGCCGCATCGAATGGCTGGAGAACGAGTGCGCTCGCTTATCTTCCGAGGTAGATACCAAGTTAGATAACGATGGGACCAACCCTGATGCCATCATTAACGAGGTCGATATGCAGCTTTGTCTCGCTCGCCGTGGGCTGGAGTCCGTTCGCGCCTTCCACTCGTGTAGTAGGCCACCCTGTGCAGGAGCTCGAGGTGGATGCAGGAAATGTCACCCTTATTGAAAGTCGTATGTCTCGCCCCTTCTCCTTCATTTTCTATTTGAATGTTGTAATAATAAATAATGTTGTGTTGCTGTCTCGCCGGCTTTGTCAGAACTATATGCGGGGTGGTGTTTCTGAATCATTCCTTATTGCTGTGTTAATCATATTTTACTTTTAATTTCTTTAATTAATCTCCCTGTGATTGCGATGGGCCGCGCCAATTGAGGTTTACGGGAGAAAGAGAAGAAACCTACTGCCGACTCTTCCCCTTCCTTTGTACGTTTTCACGCCCATCAATCATTGCCCTGTATCTGTTATAAATACACCCGGCCCTGGATCAGAAGGATACCCGCACTCTTCACTTCTGCCATATCTAAGCTCTTGCCCTTTTTCTCCTTTCGTCTCTCCGCTTCTTCTCGCGCTTTTCTCTCCCGATCCTCTCGCCAATCTTCTAACTCTTCCTTTCTCTTCGTCTCACCTACAGTCGTTTGGCCAAAATGGTTTCGCCACGGATGGGTAAGAAGAGAGTTGAGGAAGGCGAGGGGCGCAGCAGCTGCGGGAAGCGGTTCACTAACCATGACTTCCCGCTCGGCCGGCTTCCTGAGGAAGATTACCGCGGCTTCGTCCGCGAGCACCTGGGGGATGGGATCGACTCGCGGCCCCCAAGGTTGGCGAGTCTATCAACACCTACTATCCAGGAGAGATCGTCTTCCTCGTCTCGCACTTTGAGGCGGAGTTGAGGTTGCCTCTATGGCCTGAGGTAAAACAAGTGTTTAAGTACTTCAGCGTCGTCCCGGCGTAGTTCAACACGAATACTATTTCGGTGTTGATCGCCTTCGACTGCTACATGCGCCGGGAGTGGATTGAGTTCAGCTTGACAGTCTTCCGCAAGCTCTTTATCTATCACGCCAATGCTGACGGCGTCTCGTACTTCGCCGGCCAAGGGCTCAAGGTGTGTGAGACGCCTAATAAAAATCACCACTGGCTCACGCAGTTCGTCTTCATCCGTGGTGACCGTAGTTACTTCGGGGCATCTGATGCGCCCGCGAACAGACTCTTACTGTGGTTGGTTCGGTGAGTCGATCGCCGCGGGCTCGCTCGGGTAGGCAAGTGCACCTATCGCAAGTAGTACTCGATATTCGGGGGAATACCGAGGTCGTATTGTTCTCGGGGTCGCGTTGACTATTCTTACTCCTCCGGGAGGACTATTATTTTACTGAAAGTAAGGTGGATTTTTTACTTAATAAAAGACGGAAAAGCAAAGGAGCGAAAAAACGATTTAGAAAATATTCGATGAAGGGTTAACGCTCGGCATCGAATCGGATTAAGACTAAAACAATTTTTAATAATAAAAAGACTTAGTTTTCAAATTAATATTAAGGCAACTTGGCCGTGGAGGTTCCACAAATGTGAGCTCACCTAGCTATAGGGATATCGCTCACCTAAACGTTAAGACTATTCGACCGAACGTTAGTCCGACGAAGGATTCCTCTTAACGCCCGCTTTACGCTAAGAACCCCGCTATTGGGTGGGGAACCCAATCCGGTAGAATTACGCTTGTCCTCTCTCGAGGGTATGCACGCAACTCTATTTACCCAGGGGTGATCGGTCCATATGCACGGCCTCTCGGCTAGCTAGCATATGGACTACGGAAATAGGGCCCACACATCGATATGTGGTCCTACGCGTCGTAAACCCGAGGTAAACCCTAAGTGCTTAAATTAAAATGAAAATAAAGAGCTTCAATTATTATAAATCATTTTAAATGTCCCAATGCTCTTCGATGCCGAGGCTAATAGCGATTAGCCACACATCGGTATGGGGACGGCTTATAATTTAGTGAGGCGCGAGTTCGAATTTAAACACTAAACGTTTATAAGAAAGGGACACAAGAAAAATAACAACATTTAGAAAGCTAAAAAGTTAACTAAAACGAGAACTCACGCACACTCCAAATTATAAATTAAACAGAAACTAAGTTACACATAAAAGAAAATTGCATATTTCAAATTTGCGAGTCCCACTCAAACGAGTGGGGGCGGTAAATAAAGGCTGAAAATTGCAAGTCCTACTCAAACGAGTAGGACTGAAATGAAAGCGAGTCCTACTCAAATGAGTAGGAGAAAATAAATGCGATTACAGTGCTAAAAAGTCCGGCCATTTAACTCAAGTGAGTAGGCGGAAAAAATAAAGAAAGAAAAATTACAAATCCTACTCAAACGAGTAGGCGGGAAATAAAGTCCGGCCATTTAAACTCAAGTGAGTAGGCGGAAAAATAAAGAAAGAAAAATTACAAGTCCTACTCGAACGAGTAGGACTGAAAATGAAAACGATGCGCCATTTAACTCTTAACGAGTAGGCGGAAATAAATGCACACAAACACACACACTCCATATAAAATTCAAGAAAGCAATAAAATTATACACCTACACTCACACACTCTACATAATTTGAATAAAGCATTAAAAGAAAGCAATTAAAAAGAAAGCATTAAAATTTAACACCTACACTCACACACTCTACACAATTTAAATCAAAGCATAAAAGTTAATACACCTACACTCACACACACTTCATGAAGATTAAGAAGAACAAAAGGAAATTTAGGCTCATACACTCACACACACAAATAACAAAGAAAAATCAAAGTTACCTAAAAATTAAAACTTTAACTTTTTCATGCTTAGGTTTTGCCAAAAACAAATAAAAAGAGAAAATTACAATTTTTAGAAGACTAAAGTTTTTCAAAACAAATTAAAAACCAAAGTTTTTGGAAAATTAAAATACCAACATTTTCATTCTTATGATGTTATGAAAGTGATAAAAAAGAGAAAAAGAAGATGAAAAGAACAAAAGAGGTTTTACAATCCTAAAAGAAAACTAAGTAAAAAAGAACAAAATCACTTCTTTAAATCTCTTTTAAAAAAAATCATAAGAATGAAATCAAAATCCTAAGCATGAAGACAAGTTAAGGGAAAAAAGACATGGAAAATAAATACATTACACTCATACACACACACACACCTTTCATAGATGAAGAACTAAGTGAAGAACAAAGATAAAATCAAGGATAAAAAGGGGAAAAGGTGAGCCATCCAAATGAATTTTTCATGCTAAATAGAGAGAGAAAATCTAACATTTTTATTAAAATTTTCAAGCTATTACAAAGCTAAAAGATAAAGCAAAACAAAACATGAAATAAGAAGGGAGAAATCTCCTTACATAGCACTAGTATCCACGGATTAAGCCCACAAAAAGACACTAACTTGGCCCAAAAATCTGAACCCTTGGACCTTACAGAACTGGGCTATTTATAGGAAAAAATTTCTAAGTACACGCCCTCGGTCACGGGCGTGTAGGGGGGGCGTGACAGTACTATTCATGAAGGCGGCCGGCGATTGGACAGCAAAGTTGACTTCGGGCTGAGTTCGCGGCAGTCACGCCCTAGGTCACGGGCGTGACTCAGGGCGTGTCGGGGAGGTAGAACCGGGCGCGGGTTGCGCCGAAAGTCTTCGGTAGCATCTTGTCGGGCTAGCTGGAAAGGTCACGCCCGAGGTCACGGGCGTGACGCAGGGCGTGACAGTTGGTGTCGACACTCGACGAATGTCGAGAGGAATTCGTCGAGAGGAGAGGACACGGGCTTGGGTCACGCCCCGTGTCGGGTGACACGGGCGTGTCGCCAGGCGTGTCGAGCCTGAACTTCAGAAATTTTCCGATTTCACGGGAAATGCGCAGTCACGGCCCGGTCACGGGCGTGACCAATGTGTCACGGGCGTGTACTTCCCAAATTTTGGCAGATTTTGGAATTTTTCTGCAAAATAAAATAAAACAAGTTAGAAGCAAATTTACAAGAATAGGAACATTTTATTGAACAAAAATAAGTAAAAACGACGAAAATAAATGAAAATGACTAAATTAATGTGCATAAAAATACGTATATTTACAGTTCATCAAATACCCCCATACTTAGGCTTTTGCTATTCCAGAGCAAAAGTTTGAGGTGAATCTATAAGGAATAAAAAGAACTCTAAGTTTTGGCTATCGCTTAATCAATTATAAGAGAGATCGAAATAAATATACGGGGTGTAAGAGTTAAGTCCTAAAATTATGTAGATGATTTAAATAGCGCAAAAGTTTTGGCCAAAAGACTTCTTGATGTAATCAAATAGAAGGCAACATTTGTAATGGTTAGATTAACGAAAATAGTTTGGAATTATAAGAACTCTAGCTTATACGAGTGCTACCGGAAATAATACAATTTACTAATTATGCTCTCAAAAAGATTTTTGAATTAATTCTAGAATCGTGTAATTGGCTAAGGGGGTAGTGTGGTTTATGAAGAGGGTTTTGATATTTGAGGTGAGGTAATTTTTTCTCGAACCTCCATGTTTTTTTTCTTTTGGATTATTAGGAAAACGAAATCTTATTTTCCTAATATGATTTTTGTTTTTCAACTTCATAAGAAAAATTAACCCAATGTATATTTGTAGGAGTAATGAATTTTATCCTCTTACTCCCTATATAATATTTTAAAATTATTGGGTGCCTATATTTACGGAACGAAATCTTGTTCACATTGACATAAGATCTTTTAAGGATAAAATTTTTCATGCCAAGTAGGTCATGAAAAGTAAGGGGAGAAAGGAAAACTAGATTGTAATCCTAAAAATTTTTGAGAGCAACCTTAATAATTTGTACGTGCCAATTTTTTTCAGAAAGCTAAAAGTAAGTATAATTGAATTCTATAGTCGTTATTTCCTAACATAATATACGTGCTCCTATTAATGAAAAATTAGAAGTAGTGCCTAAAACGAGTTCGCTAGTTTTAACAAAGCATAAAGAATTCTTTAAAACTTAACCCCGGCTATTTAAATGTTTCAATCAATAATTAACAAACGGGTAGCAAACAGAGAATTAATATTATTCACATATAAATAAACTCAGAACAGAATTTTTGGATAGCAGAAAAGTTAAGTATGGAATATTTAATTTATTTGTTGCAAAACATTTTTTTGTTTGATTTTTATAGTTTTTATTATCATTTTGTTTTGTGTTTTTCATTTATTATCTTTTTTTGTTGTATTTTTGTTTTTCGCAATTTTTTGAAAATTTTGTTTTTTTTTTGAACTATTATCTTTTTTTTTTGTAGTTTTTAAGAGAATTTTCATAATATGTACAAAAATAAGGGAGAAAAAGAAAAAGGTTTGTATAAGAATGAGGAAGGGGGAGAGAGAAAAAAAAAACAAAAAAAATATATACAAAGTGAAACTAGATAAAAAAAAAATTTTTTGGATTTTTGTTTTTTCATTTAAAATTTTTTGTTTTTTCATTAAAATTTTTTTGTTTCATTTTAAGATGTTTTTTAATTTTTTTTTGTTTTTGTTTTGTTGTTATATGTATTTTTTTGTATTTTTCGTTTTTGAGAAGCAGAAAAATTGAAGTGCAGAAAGTAAAGCACGAAAATACCCTCATACTTAAGTCCAACATTGTCCCCAATGTTGTATCGTAAGTATGCGGAACAGAAAGGAAAGACGATATGTACAAAGAAAAGAAAGGGAAGGGGGTAGAAGCTTCCCTGAAACGCGGTGGGGAAGGCCGATCAGAAACCCTGCATTTATTAGAAAAAAACAGCAAAGGTAATAAGGAAAGAGCGAAAAAGATAAGCGAGGGGTGCCTCCCAGGAGCGCTTTGTTTATAGTCGTGTAGCTTGACTATTTTGGCGGGTTTATTAGGTGGAGGAAAGTTATGGTTTCGTTAAAACCGATCACTGGGTCGCCCGCGATGTAAGACTTTAACCGATGACCGTTTACTTTAAAAGAGCCTTTGTCCGGGTGGGAGACGAGTACGGTTCTATATGGAAAAACTTCTTCAACTAGGAAGGGACCAGACCATCTAGATTTTAATTTACCTGGAAAAAGCCTAAGACGTGAATTGTAAAGAAGGACAAGATCGCCCGGAGAAAATAATTTTTGGGACTTGATTTTTCGATCGTGATATAACTTAGAGCGCTCCTTATAGAATTTATTGCTCTCGTAAGCGTTCGCACGCCATTCATCGAGCTCGTTTAGTTGCAGTTTTCTATTCTGAGCGGCTAAGTTGGAGTCGAGGTTTAAGAGTTTTAAAGCCCAAAGAGCGCGATGCTCTAATTCTACGGGTAAATGGCACGCTTTGCCGTAGACTAACCGGAATGGCGTACATCCAATAGCGGTTTTGTATGCCGTCCGATACGCCCACAACGCATCATCGAGTTTAATGGACCAATCTTTCCTATTTAGCGAAACGGTTTTTTCTAAAATTCGCTTAATCTCTCGATTTACTACCTTAACTTGGCCACTTGTTTGCGGGTGGTAGGGGTGGCAAGCTTGTGTGTGACTCCGTATTTAGCTAACATCTTAGCCATAAGAGCGTTACAGAAATGCGTTCCCCTATCACTAACAATTGCGCGAGGCGTGCCGAAGCGAGAAAATATTTTTTCAAGAAATGTAACGACGACTCGCGCATCGTTGGTGGGGAGAGCTTGCGCTTCCGCCCACCTTGATACGTAGTCGACCGCCACTAAAATATACATATTTTTGAAAGACGGAGGTAGGGGGGGCCAACAAAATCTATGCCCCACAAATCGAAGACTTCGCACTCTAAAAACATGTTTTGGGGCATCTCGTCGCGACGAGAGATGTTACCCGACCGCTGACAGCTATCGCATGCGTGCACAAAATTATGCGCGTCTTTGAAGAGAGTGGGCCAAAAGTAGCCCGCCTCGAGCGCCTTCCGAGCGGTCCGGTTGGCTTGATAATGCCCACCGGCTGGACCCTCGTGGCAGTGCTTAAGAATTTGTAAGCACTCCACACCCGCAACGCATCGTCGAACCGCTTGGTCCGCGCAGATACGAAAAAGAAATGGATCCTCCCAAAAGAAATTTTTCAAGTCAGAAAAGAATTTCTTCTTTTGATGACTGGAAAACTCTTTCGGAAGGACCCGCGCTACTAAAAAATTTGCAAAATCTGCGAACCAAGGCGAAGATGACGAGGATTTATTAATGGCAAGAAGGCGTTCCTCGGGGAATCTGTCATTTATTTCAGATTCGACGAGCGCTTCCGCACCAGGATTTTCTAAACGGGAGAGGTGGTCTGCCGCTAGATTTTCCGCTCCCCGCTTATCTCGGATCTCCAAATCGAACTCTTGTAGGAGGAGAATCCATCGAAGAAGGCGGGGCTTCGCATCATTTTTAGCTAATAAATATTTAAGCGCGGAGTGATCGGTAAAAACGATAACTTTAGATAGCGTTATATACGAGCGAAACTTATCGAAAGCGAAAACGACTGCTAAGAGTTCCTTTTCCGTTGTTGTGTAATTTACTTGTGCGGAAGTGAGCGTCTTGCTAGCGTAATAAATAGGGTGAAAATGTTTTTCGACGCGTTGGCCAAGAACGACACCTAAGGCAATATCACTAGCGTCGCATATTATTTCGAACGGAAGGGACCAATTAGGCGCCACTAAAATTGGTGAAGAGATAAGTGTTTGTTTTATTAAATTAAAGGCGGACTCGCATTCACTACTAAAGATGAAACGTGATTCCTTTTCCAAGAGGTGGGTTAGCGGCTTTGTTATTTTTGAAAAATCTTGAATGAAGCGTCGATAAAAGCCCGCATGGCCTAAGAAACTCCTAATAGATTTTACGTTTGTTGGATGCGGAAGTTTTTCTATAATTTCTATCTTGGCCTTATCCACCTCTATCCCCTTAGACGAAATCATATGGCCGAGAACCAAACCTCCTCGAACCATAAAGTTGCATTTTTCCCAATTTAAAACAAGGCTTGTGTCCTCGCACCGTTGAAGGACACGATCTAAATTTTGAAGGCAATCGGGAAAAGAGCGTCCGAAAACAGAAAAGTCATCCATAAAGACTTCCATAATGTCTTCTACTAGCTCGCCAAAGATCGCTAGCATACATCTTTGGAATGTAGCTGGCGCGTTGCAGAGTCCAAATGGCATTCTTCGATATGCGAAGGTGCCAAACGGGCAAGTAAAAGTTGTTTTCTCTTGATCATCGGGGGAAATGGGGATTTGGAAAAACCCCGATAAACCATCAAGAAAACAATAATACGGATGACCGGATAAACGCTCTAAAATCTGGTCTAGAAATGGCAGAGGGAAATGGTCCTTGCGGGTGGCGTCATTAAGTTTCCTATAGTCGATGCACCCTCGCCAACCCGTAACAGTATGAGTTGGGACAAGCTCGTTATGCTCATTCGCCACTACGGTAAGACCGCCCTTCTTGGGCACGACATGCACGGGACTAACCCATGCACTGTCCGAAATAGGTTAGATAATTCCCGCATCTAATAACTTAATGATTTCGGCTTTAACGACGTCTTTCATGTTTGGGTTAAGACGACGCTGCGGCTGAATCGTTTTGCGGCAATTATCGTTAAGGAAAATCTTATGGGTGCAAAAGGAGGGGCTAATCCCCTTTAGGTCAGAGATTTTCCACGCAATTGCGTGGCGATGTTTAAATAAAACTTCCAATAAATCGGAAGTCTCCGAATCACTCAAGTCCGAAGAAATGATAACGGGGAGCGTATCACCTTTTCCCAAAAAAGCATACTTGAGCGAGGCGGGTAAGGGTTTGAGGTCTAGGATGGGCGGTTCTTCTAGGGAGGTTTTAATTCCTATGTCTTTCTTACCAATTGGTTCGAAAGGCAAGTTTATAGACGTATCCTCATCGCAGTTAAAATTTTCGAGCGCTTAAATATCGTCGTTTAAAAATACGGACTCGAAAACGGGAGAAGAACGATCTCCAAAAAAGGTATCTAAAGAATAGCAGAAATCGTCGCTCGATGACAAATTGTCCATCGAGGGATTAATAGAGAAAGTAACTTGGTCATCGCCTACTCGGAGGAGAAGGCTACCATTACTAACATCTATTAGTGCGCGGGAGGTGGCGAGAAAAGGGCGACCGAGTATTATTGGTACCTCGGCGTCCTCCTCGATATCTAAGATGACGAAGTCTACCGGGAAGGTAAACTTGTCGACTCGGACAAGGACGTCCTCCACTACCCCGATAGGGAACTTAACCGAGCGATCCGCTAATTGGATGCGCATATTCGTAGGACTAGGAGTACCCAAACCTAAACGCGAAAAGAGCGAGAACGGCATCAGATTAATGCTAGCCCCTAAATCAGCTAAGGCGTACTTTACTAATATATCGCCAAAAAGGCACGGGATGGAAAACCGTCCCGGGTCGTTTTGTTTTGCGGGCAATTTATTAGTAAGGGCCGCCGAGCAGACAACGTTGAGAGATACATGCGAAATATCCTCTAATTTACGTTTATTAGAAAGTAGTTCTTTTAAAAATTTCGCATATTTGGGCATTTGCGAGATAGCCTCGCAAAAAGGAACATTAATGTGAATTTGTTTTAGTAATAAAAAAAATTTTTCATATTGCGCGTCCTTACGCTCGTTTTCTAACTTATGCGGATACGGAAGAGCCTTGTTTAAAATAATTTTTTCTTTTATAATAGGTAAAGGCGGCGTAAGCGAAGAAAGGGGAAGAGGGGTCGGAGGTGAAATATGTACCTGAGGGTCGGTCCGTTTTGGATCGACCACCTCCTTTTCGCTACGGAGGGTTATAGCGTTGGCGTTCTCCCGCGGATTGGGCTCTGTGTTTCCCGGCAGTGCCCCGAGCGCGCGCTCGGACATCATCCTCACAGCTGTCCAACCTGTTGTTCGAGTGTTTTTAGCGATCCGGTGATGTTCCGGATATTTGACTCGTTGGACGCAATATACTTCGAAAAATTTTCCTCCATCGGGGAGGGTTTCGGAAGAGGAGGAGGAGGAAGAAATCCGGGCGCATAAGAAATAGGGGGACGCTGAGCATTATTCGGGTTGCTCCACGAGAAGTTGGGGTGATTCCTCCAACCCGGATTATAGTTATTACTATAAGGGTTGTTGTTGGGGTTGAAGGGGGGACGACCCGAATTTCCCATGAAGTCCACGAACTCTTCAGCTATGCAAACATTAGGGGGAATAAAACAAGGCGGAGTGGAGGAGGCAGCAGACATCTCCGCCACCTGCTTTGTTAACCTTTCAACTTGAAGGGTTAAGAGAGCAGTGGCATCCACTTCAAAAAGACCAGCCGCCGGCTTTGGCCGTCCCCGCGGGACGTTCCATTGATAGGAGTTCATAGCCATCTCTTCGAATAAAGCCTGGGCGGCCTCGGGGGTTTTGTTGTTAAGCGTACCCCCGGCAGCCGCGTCAATCATTTGACGCGTCTGAAAATTCAGCCCATTATAAAAAATTTGAACTTGCAACCACGTTGGCAGCGCGTGGTGCGGGCAACGGCGGAGGAATTCCTTAAACCGTTCCCAAGTCTCGTATAGAGACTCAGGATCGTTCTGCACAAACGAAGAAATATCCGCCCGCAACTTTGCAGTTTTTGTGGGCGGAAAGTACTTCGTTAGGAACCGTTCCGTCAACTCAGCCCACGTGGTGATACATCCTCGCGGGAGGGCATTCAACCACGCCTTGGCTTTGGACTTAAGGGAAAAAGGAAATAAGCGCAAACGAATGGCGTCATCAGTGACGCCATTGATCTTGAAGGTGTCGCATATCTCCAAGAAATTGGACAAGTGGACATTCGGGTCCTCATCCGGCAGTCCATCGAACTACACGGCGTTTTGGACCATTTGAATGACACTTGACTTAATTTCAAAATTATTATTGGCCACCGCAGGGCGAACAATACTCGACCCAGAATCATCCAGGTTAGGCCAAAAACTTGATGCGCCCGCGAACAGACTCTTACTGTGGTTGGTTCGGTGAGTCGATCGCCGCGGGCTCGCTTGGGTAGGCAAGTGCACCTATCGCAAGTAGTACTCGATATTCGGGGGAATACCGAGGTCGTATTGTTCTCGGGGTCGCGTTGACTATTCTTACTCCTCCGGGAGGACTATTATTTTACTGAAAGTAAGGTGAATTTTTTACTTAATAAAAGACGGAAAAGCAAAGGAGCGAAAAAACGATTTAGAAAATATTTGATGAAGGGTTAACGCTCGGCATCGAATCGGATTAAGACTAAAACAATTTTTAATAATAAAAAGACTTAGTTTTCAAATTAATAATAAGGCAACTTGGCCGTGGAGGTTCCACAAATGTGAGCTCACCTAGCTATAGGGATATCGCTCACCTAAACGTTAAGACTATTCGACCGAACGTTAGTCCGACGAAGAATTCCTCTTAACGCCCGCTTTACGCTAAGAACCCCGCTATTGGGTGGGGAACCCAATCCGGTAGAATTACGCTTGTCCTCTCTCGAGGATATGCACGCAACTCTATTTACCCAGGGGTGATCGGTCCATATGCACGGCCTCTTGGCTAGCTAGCATATGGACTACGGAAATAGGGCCCACACATCGATATGTGGTCCTATGCGTCGTAAACCCGGGGTAAACCGTAAGTGCTTAAATTAAAATGAAAATAAAGAGCTTCAATTATTATAAATCATTTTAAATGTCCCAATGCTCTTCGATGACGAGGCTAATAGCGATTAGCCACACATCGGTATGGGGACGGCTTATAATTTAGTGAGGCGCGAGTTCGAATTTAAACACTAAACGTTTATGAAAAAGGGACACAAGAAAAATAACAACATTTAGAAAGCTAAAAAGTTAACTAAAACGAGAACTCACGCACACTCCAAATTATAAATTAAACAGAAACTAAGTTACACATAAAAGAAAATTGCATATTTCAAATTTGCGAGTCCCACTCAAACGAGTGGGGGCGGTAAATAAAGGCTGAAAATTGCAAGTCCTACTCAAACGAGTAGGACTGAAATAAAAGCGAGTCCTACTCAAATGAGTAGGAGAAAATAAATGCGATTACAGTGCTAAAAAGTCTGGCCATTTAACTCAAGTGAGTAGGCGGAAAAAATAAAGAAAGAAAAATTACAAATTCTACTCAAACGAGTAGGCGGGAAATAAAGTCCGGCCATTTAAACTCAAGTGAGTAGGCGGAAAAATAAAGAAAGAAAAATTACAAGTCCTACTCGAACGAGTAGGACTGAAAATGAAAACGATGCGCCATTTAACTCTTAACGAGTAGGCGGAAATAAATGCACACAAACACACACGCTCCATATGAAATTCAAGAAAGCAATAAAATTATACACCTACACTCACACACTCTACATAATTTGAATAAAGCATTAAAAGAAAGCAATTAAAAAGAAAGCATTAAAATTTAACACCTACACTCACACACTCTACACAATTTAAATCAAAGCATAAAAGTTAATACACCTACACTCACACACACTTCATGAAGATTAAGAAGAACAAAAGGAAATTTAGGCTCATACACTCACACACACAAATAACAAAGAAAAATCAAAGTTACCTAAAAATTAAAACTTCAACTTTTTCATGCTTAGGTTTTGCCAAAAACAAATAAAAAGAGAAAATTACAATTTTTAGAAGACTAAAGTTTTTCAAAACAAATTAAAAACCAAAGTTTTTGGAAAATTAAAATACCAACATTTTCATTCTTATGATGTTATGAAAGTGATAAAAAAGTGAAAAAGAAGATGAAAAGAACAAAAGAGGTTTTACAATCCTAAAAGAAAACTAAGTAAAAAAGAACAAAATCACTTCTTTAAATCTCTTTTAAAAAAAATCATAAGAATGAAATCAAAATCCTAAGCATGAAGACAAGTTACGGGAAAAAAGACATGGAAAATAAATACATTACACTCATACACACACACACACCTTTCATAGATGAAGAACTAAGTGAAGAACAAAGATAAAACCAAGGATAAAAAGGGGAAAAGGTGAGCCATCCAAATGAATTTTTCATGCTAAATAGAGAGAGAAAATCTAACATTTTTATTAAAATTTTCAAGCTATTACAAAGCTAAAAGATAAAGCAAAACAAAACATGAAATAAGAAGGGAGAAATCTCCTTACATAGCACTAGTATCCACGGATTAAGCCCACAAAAAGACACTAACTTGGCCCAAAAATCTGAACCCTTGGACCTTACAGAACTGGGCTATTTATAGGAAAAAATTTCTAAGTACACGCCCTCGGTCACGGGCGTGTAGGGGGGGCGTGACAGTACTATTCATGAAGGCGGCCGGCGATTGGACAGCAAAGTTGACTTCGGGCTGAGTTCGCGACAGTCACGCCCTAGGTCACGGGCGTGACTCTGGGCGTGTCGGGGAGGTAGAACCGGGCGCGGGTTGCGCCGAAAGTCTTCGGCAGCATCTTGTCGGGCTAGCTGGAAAGGTCACGCCCGTGGTCACGGGCGTGACGCAGGGCATGACAGTTGGTGTCGACACTCGACGAATGTCGAGAGGAATTCGTCGAGAGGAGAGGACACGGGCTTGGGTCACGCCCCGTGTCGGGTGACACGGGCGTGTCGCCAGGCATGTCGAGCTTGAACTTCAGAAATTTTCCGATTTCACGGGAAATGCGCAGTCACGGCCCGGTCACGGGCGTGACCAATGTGTCACGGGCGTGTACTTCCCAAATTTTGGCAGATTTTGGAATTTTTCTGCAAAATAAAATAAAACAAGTTAGAAGCAAATTTACAAGAATAGGAACATTTTATTGAACAAAAATAAGTAAAAACGACGAAAATAAATGAAAATGACTAAATTAATGTGCATAAAACTACGTATATTTACAGTTCATCAGCATACCACTTGCACCTGTGTCTCCTCCCAAAAGCTTCCCTGCCACCCCGCAGGTTGGCGGCACGGACAAGCTGTTGTATGATTACTTTGTTGGCAAAAACTTCGAAGTCAACTTCCTGCGGCGAGGCCTCGACTCGCTGCCTCTAGTGCTTCCCGGCTAAGGTACTCTCTCTTTCTCGTCTCACTGTTTCTTATTATTTTTCCATCTTGCCTTCTCATCGCCTTGCTTTGTTTTGTTTTTAGGGGAGCGAGTCATCCCAGCCCATCCTCCATATAAAAGCAACATCCACCCCTCGAAGGGCCTTGGTCTCGCCAGCGCGGCAACGGAGGCGGCGAGGGAGTCCCTGGCTCCTGCTCCTCTCAAGAGGCCTACAGGCAATGAGGCCCCCTCTCGCTCCAGCCCTCCAAAGAAAATGAAGAAGGTTGTGGTTGTCTCCAAGTGGTAGAAGAAGACCTTGAATAAGAAGGAGATATCGGGGTCCTTGAGCCCTATTTCTGCGGAGGGATCTCGATCGCCCCGCTCGCTTCATCAACAGGCCGTCTCGCCTACTCGTGAGATGGCACTTCCCAATCAGCCTGCTGCCGGCCCCAATCAACCAGCTGCGGCCACCTCTCGCGAAGGCACCTCCTTCAGCCATCCCTCCCCCTCCTCCCACATGAACTTCAACCTGGGCCCCACGGTCCAAGATGCCGCGGGCGACCCTGTTCTGCTGTGGGGGTGGGACATCAATCACGTGTCAATCTCCACTCTCCTTCCCCCTTGGAAGGAGCAGGAAGAGCCCACCAGCCATGCTTTCGCCGTGCGGTACGTCCTTTATGGTGGTCTTGACGCAGTCTCTCCTAAGAGCGAGTCTACGCGAGATATCATCATGAAGTCCTCCCACGCCAAAATGCACGCCCTGGAGTTCTCGCACCGCGGCGCACGCCGTCTAATATATATCCACAAAAAATGGTCAGAGAGCGAGGCGAGGCTGGTGGCGGAGCGAGAGAGATCCGAAGACCTTGCAAAGAGGTTGTTTGATGCCGAGACCCTCCTTGCAAAAGCCCAAGGCGGAGTGGTAAAACCCTATCCTTACCCTTTTCCTTCAAAAGCTTTTAACTTTTTACTAATGGTCGGGCATCTCGCAGGATGTCGAGACGGTGGAGCGGCTGCACTCGCGAGTAGCGGCCTTGGAGTAGGAGATCAAGGGCTTAAAAGCCCAGAATACTCGCCTTCAGGCCGATGCCGCTTCAACGTCTCGCCGCGAGCCCTTTCGGACACCTCCACCACACTACACTTTTGACGAGGTTGAGGAGAAATGCCGAGATGCTGGCATCCAGGCAGCAGAGCTGGTCCTGAAGATGATGAAGGACCTAGGGGTTGTGAAGGATGATTCAGAAATAGTCACCGTCCGCAACCTGGTCCCCCAGTTTTATGGCGAGGAGGGAGAGGATTCTGCTTCCGGCGAGGAGGAGTGACGTGACAACTCCCAAGATCCAGAATCCCTCTCTCCTCTTCCTTTTGCTATTGTTGTAATGTTATAAAACTTGAACTGTATTTTTTTATCTTTGTTTTGATAATCAAATATACATGCTATTTGTTGTTTGGTTCTTTATTACGCGAAACGAATCACTGGTTTTCTTGGGCCTGCGAGACGGTGCTATCCACCTGTCTCGCTGCCTCGCCTTTACTCCTTACACCTTGCTTTATTTTTCTTACTGTGAGACGATACTTGGGTGCGCTCATGCACGCGAGAAGGTGCTACCCCTTGTATCGCGGCCTTGCCGGAGAGTTGGCCCAGGTCACGAGTTGTCACTTCCTTTACCTTTGCGCGTGAGATTCAAATGGTGTAGCCTTCTCGGCTCGCCTTAGGGTACCCCCGGCGCGAGTGGCCTTTAGTGACGTAACCTGCTCACCTATCATTAGAGCGAGCCTTTCGCCTCGCGCGGGTGTCCACTCACCTTAAGCGAGACCATCCTCGTGACTACCAGCTGTGAGTGCCTCCACTCGCACTGCTCCAAGATATTTCCTTAGTTTATTTTTCATTTCATAAGGTCATTTCATAAGGTTAAGCTTGGGATGTTGTTTTGAAAAGATTTTCCCAACCCTTCTGCCATTGAGTGAGTTCACTGCCCTACTAGCCTAACGAGATCCTGAGCAACGGGTCCACCATGGACCGAGCCGGGCTTGAAGTGGTGTAGAATTCCCCGAAACTTAGAACTATCCCCAAAAGTCAAGAACCAAGACTTCAAGAACCAGACCGCTCCCCCACAGGCGATCCTTCGGACCTGCCAGCTAATGAGAGCCTGCACAGTGGGTCTACCTGGGGCCGATCCGCGCTCGGTGTAGTGTAGAACCAAGGACCAAGAACCAAACCTCTCCCCCACACGCGAGCCTTCGGACCTGCCAGCTAATGAGAGCCTGCGCAGCGGGTCTACCTGGGGACGAGCCGCGCTCGGGGTAGTGCAGAACCAAGGACAAAGACCTCTCCCCCAAAGGCGAGCCTTCGGACCTGCCAGTTAATGAGAGCCTGCACAGCGGGTCTACCAGGGGCCGAGCCGTGCTCGGGTTAGTGCAGAACCAAGGACCAAGAACCAGACCTCTCACCCACATGCGAGCCTTCGGACATGCCAGCTAATGAGAACTTGCGCAGCAGGTCTACCTGGGGCCGAGCCGCGCTTAGGGTAATGCAGAACCATGGACCAAGACCTCTCCCCCACAGGCAAGCCTTCGAACCTGCAAGCTAATGAGAGCCCGCGTAGCGGGTCTAACCGGGGCCGAGCCGTACTCGAGGTAGTGCAGAACCAAGGACCAAGAACCAGACCTCTCCCCCATAGTCGAGCCTTCGGACCTACCAGCTAATGAGATCCTAAGCAGTGGGTCTACCTGGGGCCGAGCCGCGCTCGGGGTAGTGCAGAACAAAGGACCAAGACCTCTCTCCCACAGGCGAGCCTTCGGACCTGCCAGCTAATGAGAGCCTGTGCAGCGGGTCTACCTGGGGCCGAGCCGCGCTCGGGGTTGTGCAGAACCAAGGACCAAGAACCAGACCTCTCCCACACAGGCAAGCCTTTGGACCTGCCACCTAATGAGATCCTGCGCAGCGGGTCTACCTGGGGCCGAGCCACGCTTGGGGTAGTGTAGAACCAAGGACAAAGACTTCTCCCCCACAGGCGAGCCTTCGGACATGCCAGCTAATGGGAGCCTACGCAGCGGGTCTACCTGGGGCCGAGCCACACTCGAGGTAGTGCAGAACCAAGGACCAAGACCTCTCCCCCACAGGCGATCCTTCGGACCTGCCAGCTAATGAGAGCCTGCGCAGCGGGTCTACCTCGGGCCGAGCTGCGCTCGGGTAGTGCAGAACCAAGGACCAAGACCTCTTCCCCAAATACAATCCTTTGGACCTGCCAACTAATGAGAGCCTGCGCAGCGGGTATTTATGGGGCCGAGCCACGCTCGGGGTAGTGCAGAACCAAGGACCAAGACCTCTCCCCCCCAGGCGAGCCTTCGGACCTGCTAGCTAATGAGAGCCTGCGCAGCGGGTCTACCTTGGGCCGAGCCGCGCTCGGGGTATTGCAGAACCAAGGACCAAGACCTCTCCCCCACAGGCGAGCCTTCGGACCTTCCAGCTAATGATATCCTGCCCAGCGGGTCTACCTGGGGCCGAGCCGCACTCAGGGTAGTGCAGAACCAAGGACCAAGACCTCTCCCCCACAGGCGAGCCTTCGGACCTGCCAGCTAATAAGAGCCTGTATAGCGGGTCTACCTGGGGTCGAGCTGCTCTCGGGGTAGTGCAGAACTAAGGACCAAGACCTTTCCCCCACAGGCGAGCCTGCGGACCTGCCAGCTAACGAGAGCCTGCGCAGCGGGTCTACCTAGGGCCGAGCCGCGCTCGTGGTAGTGCAGAAGCGATCATCTTCCTGTCGTTAGAACTTCATGATAGATAAAGAGAAGAAGTAATTTGAGAAATTTATTATAATGAACTTGATTCAAATATACAATTTTTGCCCACCCTTCTCATGGGTAGAAGCGCTTCAAGTCATCGCCACTCCAGGTGTGGCTCATGGTCCTACCCTCCACATCCTGGAGGTGGTATCCTCTTGTTCTCAGGACCTTCTCAATAATATATGGTCCTTCCCAATTTTTGTTGAGCTTGACCACGGGAGAGGAACTCCCCGCAGCATCAACATTCTTTAGCACCAGATCTCCTTCTGCAAATTGTTTGATCCTGATGTGCTTTTCCAAGTATCTTGCCATCTGTCGCTTGACATCTTCCTGCATCATAGCTCCTACGTCGCGCAGCTCTTCCACCATGTCCAGTGAGAGGCGTAGGCCTCCTTCATTCTCTAGCCTCAAAGCTTCGTCTCCATCACCTGCAGCCACAACTCGTAGGGATCGGACCTCAAATTCCACAGGCAGGACCGCCTCACATCCATGGAAAAGTTTGATGGGGGTCTCGTCGGTGGCCGTGTTTGGGGTTGTCCGCAAGGCCAACAAAACTGAGGGGAGCTGCTCCACACAGCTCCCACTCAAGTTCTCTACCTTCTTTTTGAGTCGGTTCATGATAATTTTGTTCGCCGCCTCCACCTGGTCGTTGCTCCTGGGGTGGTGGATAGAGGCAAACCTGAGCTCGATGCCCAGTTGGGTGCAGAAACTTATGAACTGCTCACTTGCAAATTGAGGACCATTGTCCGTGACAATGGCCTGAGGCAGCCCATGACTGTGATGAGTCCACATTTTACACTGATTTTTGGACTCAACTGGTCCAGTTTTATCATCTTAGCACTACACTTGAGAGCCATTATTGCTTATATTTGCTTATGTGCCTATTTCACGATTAAGTGCACTATAGGCCCATTTCTGTGTTCTTCTTGTGTTTCTTTGTTTTTTTTGTTCTTTAATCATATCTTGGGAATGTGGTGTGCACGTTTGGTGGCCTATCTGCCTCTTCTGCTGGTGCAGGGTTCGTGTGCGTGCTCCGAAACTGCTCGGGAGACCCCGACGATGCAGGAATACTGCGCACGACCACTGGACTTATTGTGCACGACGACTGGTCGTGCGCCACCGATCATGCGCATTACATTCTCATTTTCCTAATCCTGCCCGGGTAATCACACGAGCACTGGCCGAAGTAAGCATGACCACTGGTCGTGCGCCACTGCTCGTGCACATTTACCCCTTGCTTTCTATAAATCTGTCCCTGTCAATCTCACGATCAGTGGATTTAGTGTGCACGACCACTGGTCGTGCGCCATTGATCGTGCGTATTTATGATGATGCTTCTTATCCAGGTTGCAGGTCCATTTGGAAATGGCGCACGATCATCGACCGACAGTGCGCACGACCACTGGTCGTGCGCCACTGATCGTGCGCACTGCTTTTGATGCCTCCGTATTTAAGGCCCTGCTCTGTGATTTAGGTCAACGCCTGTCATTTGCTGTGATCGGGGAGTGTGCGGGAATCGCCATTTTACTTCTCCAGCTGCTCCATCACCTCCACCTTTGTCGGGAGGCCATAGCTAACTACTCCGAAGCTTTTCAAACTCTCTGGCGAAGCCCTCGGCCATTGACGACTTCAACTCCAAGCTTTCCACCGGAGTTGGTGAAGATGATAACCTAGAGAACGGACTTAAAGGCCTTCAAGGTGGCAGCTCGTTGGTACCGGAAGCCTCCTTGGACTGAGCCCGGAAGCGGATTGACAACTCGCTACTCCGGCCACGACCTACGGTGGATCTTCACTCTCTTTTGTTTTACTCCTCTTCCCCTTCCTCTGTAGTATGAAATGGTTTACATTATAATGAACATCAAGTTTTATTCTATATCTAATGGGATGTTAGTATTTTTCTTATGCTTATGAGTAGTGTCTGTGAATGCGCCTCGCTCACTCCACATCAACTCCATACCCGTGCCATACCCGATTGCACTCCACTCAAGAACACTTCCATCCATTAGCTTTCTGTTCACTCGCCCAACTGAAGTTCGGCATCGCGGCCGAAACACCCATTTCACCTTGCGAAGCGGTGCCTTCGACCCGCATAGCTTTTACTAGTTTATTAGATCAAACAACCACAATCTCTCAAGTTCTCTTTTTACTTTTTTTCTATTTATAACTCTCATAACAATATTTTTTGTACTGTTGCCGCTTTATGCTAATTGCATTCCTCAAGAGATCGACACTCGGGGATTCATTCCCAAACTTTATTACTTGTGCGACCGGTGCGCTTGCCGATTTACGCGCATCAAGTTTTTGGCGTCGTTGCCGGGGAATGCAACTGTAAAGCGACTCAGGATGACTGAGAATTTCGTTATAAGAGTTGTATTGTTTTGTTTTATTTTGATCCTTTTTCTCTTGTGTTGTTATTTCGTCAGATGGACTTGTTAGTTTTATTCGCAGAATCTATGCCAAGTAGTTGTAGCCTTTATATTTGAAATCTCCGCAATGTGGTCCAATTTCCATATTCGTTGTCGTCATTGTGGAGACATCTCTCATGCTAGCGAAAGATACCCTCAGAAGTATAGTAGCCAGGAAATTCAGGAATCTACATATCGTAGACATAATCCGGTTAGCTACCGACCCGCGGAGCCATTTCCGCAATATTTTTATTCGGCTTCAGCACCCATTGCACTGCCGAAGCCAGCTAAGCAGTGCCTTTTTTGTCGAAGCTGGGATCATGTATAGAAGGATTGCGCCGCTTACCTAGCTGAGCTAGCGGTGGATGACGCGCCGGATTTTCGGATTGTCTCAACTTCAACCTTGGGCAACATCCCTTCTGTATCGGGGTATGCACCATTGCCATCTCTATGTTATGGAGAAGGCATCCCAGGTTTGTGCACCAATACATGTGCTTATCCCCATTCCGACACTGTTATTTATACTCCTGAAGTGCATACATCACCTAGCATAAAATCTATTAGTTGTGGAGAGCCAGCGCTCAACGTCCAATCGAGCTTCGTGCCTTCACCTTCTTCTTTGCATAGCATTCTTTCTTCTTCTGACAGTGCTGTTGAGGTTGAATCGCAGGTGGAAATTAGCATTTCCAGTGTTCTGTTAGATCCAGTCGAGGAGGACGACTCCATGGCAGAGGTTGAGACCTTCACCCCATGTGAGGATGCCCGAGGCATGGACGAGGTAGATGCAGCTTTAGAACATTCTTGCACCAGCCTAGACAGCTGTATGGAAGCGCTCACAATTTCACCGACGGGGGATGACTCCGGGATCATCCCCAAGATCGAGGTTCGTTTATGTTATTCTTCTAGTTTATTTCTTGACCCTGCTCTCGTGTCTACTTCCATGCAGGACCATATTGTGGAATTGGTACAATCAGTGCAAGGGCCTGTAATGCGGCCTAGGACTTATTGTGACCAGATGCAGGTGGAGTTGGAGCCGATGAGCTTCCCAAGTTACTGTCTGCCCATGCCTGATACATACGACAGGTATACGTATACAGGTATTGGGGCTTATGTTCTATCTCCATTCCGGTGCCCGCTACCCCAGCGCGACCATGAACCTCTGCCTGAGCATTTCCAGTTTCATTTGCTCATCAGTTAGGAAATGCTCAGATTTTGAATAAGTCCTGTTGGGAGACAATAAACCCAACAGTTATCTAGGATAGTGTTTCTTTTGTTTAATTTTTTGTTTGAATTTAATTATGGGTGTGGTAGCCCAGCTGCGTGATGAGCTCTATGTTGCACCACGTGTTCTGCAGTGTGAAATAGACTGAAAACTCGGGCGTGTGAAAATTTTCACTGGGCACGACCACCGGTCGTGCGCACTACTTATCATCGCACGACCACTGGTCGTGCGCATGCCCAGTTTCTTTAAACTCCAGTCCTATGTCCACTGTGCCTGCGCCCTAATCTCCCGCTTGGTCCGCTGCGCGTGCGTTGTCGACGCTCATCCCATTCTGATTCATCTCCGGTGGTCTGGCTCTCTCTCCTCCGGTAGGCTCCCTCAATTTCAGATCTCTCTTCCTCACTGTGATGTAATGGAGCCTGGACGCCGCCATGTAGTAAAGGCCTATCAACGATCCGGTCGTGCTTCGGCAACCCCTGCTCAGATCTTTGGGAGAATGGGAACCTTCTCTAAGGCAGAGCAAACTCAACGCTACCATTCCTTGAAGGACAAGCCATTCCTCTCTCAGCAGCTTCTTGACTGGAACGAGATGTGTTCCATTGGGGATGACGGTGCATTAGCAGAGGTCGTGCTCATTCTCTACTCTTTCGATTTTGGAGCAAGTTGTTCGAGTGCGACGAGCTTGGCTACCGGGAATTGACATTTGAGTTCCTTTCCACATTCACATGGGAGACAACGACGGCCAACCGCTATTTCCCCAATTGTTCCTTTCGGATGATGGGAAATGTCTTTACTGTCACACTGTCGGAGCTTACCATTCATGCAGGCGTCTATACCGAGACGGAGGCATCCCAGATTAATTTCCCCGAGTTGTGCTATGATTTTCCAGAGGGTATGACTCCGCGGGCCGCTTGGCATTCTCTGACCGGAGGGAACGAGGAGTACGTCGCCCGCCGTGCCAAATCAACGAAGATTGTCTCCACCGCTCTAAGGTTTATGCAGCATTTGCTTAGTCACTCACTCACCGCTAGGAACCTGAGCAAGAATGTGGTGGGTCGGCAGGATTTGATCTCCTTATTTAGCATGCAGCAGCAGTACCCCATCCATATGGGGTATATGCTGGCCTATTTCGTCCACCACGAAGCCACTTATGGTCTCGCGGGCGCGATCGGGGGTGCTTACTACATTACTCGCATTGCCAAAAGTTTGGGAGTTTGGAGCGAGCTACCTCCGATGGTGCAGGTCACTGCCCATCCATGATCTCCAGGGCCAACCTGGTGAGTTGCCATTTGCTACGTGTGGTTGGGAGAAAAGGTGGCCAGAAGTTTATTGTCCTCATGCCTGGTGATGCGCTTGCGGGTAGAGATGAAGAGGAAGATGAAGGAGAGCTGGGTGAATCTTCTGCTATGGGTAGGCAGAGTGCTGGAGTACCACCGCAGTAGAGTCAACAGCAACTAAGGCCTCCCATAAAGCATGAGGGGCAATCTAGCCGCCAGTTCGGCTCAGCTCAAGAGCAGGGCGTCCCATTTTTGTCCGAGCGCCTTCCTGATCTGGAAACTTCCCAGTTTTGGATGCAAGACTTTATTTATCAGCAAGCAGTGCGAGGCGGGTTGAACATTCGACCACCGCCCACTCGTGTCACTCCATCAGCACCTGGTCCACGTCCGTCGCCCATCGAGATTCATGACAGCGATAGTGAGGGGGAGTGCGTGGAGCTCACCACAGAGCTAGTCTACCACGCCTTCTGTTTCTTTTTTTTATTGTTGTTATTTTCCGAGCAAGGAGACTACTATATTTTGGTGGGCGCCCATCTGGGAGCTGAATGTTTTTTTATATATACTATTTGAACTGCTAATACAGGTATTTGGTCCACCTTAAGGACGGTAAACAAAAGGGCTTTCGGGAGACAACCCAAGTTGGAACGTTTGGTCCTATGCTGTGTTTTGAGCTCTTTTTATATATATTCATATATTTCTGTGTCAATATTTTGTTTGGCATGCACACTTCAATCGCAGGTACAGGAATATTTGAGGCGCGGCAACTCGGCCGCACTTGGACATCTCATTGCACGATAGGTATGCTCAATTTTGAGCATATGTACTTCCTACCCTAGCTATTTATCATATTTGGAATGCTTATTTTTACTAGTTGTCGACTTTAAGTCTAGGGGGGAAGAGCATGCCTGTGGTCACTACAACACACTTTGTGTTGCATACCAGTTTCTTGTTTAATTATTTCTTGATTTCTATTGCACACACTGAATTACCCACACAAGTGCGCTCTTATCCACACGCACAACCCGAGTCAAATGTATTGTTTTTGTGCAAGCTTTCAAGTAGTGGTGCTGGCTTAGGATTTCAGGATAGAGTAGTTCGAAACTCATGCAGTGCTCCTAATCGAGTACTCATGGTTTGTGTAGTACTAGGATAGAATTAATTTTTCTTTATGCTCGTAGATTTATATTTTTCTGCAGACGTAAATATTGTTTGTACTACTCAAAATCTGAATCTGGAGTAATCACACGATACTGTAGGAATGTGTGTAGCCGCCACTAGACTCGTATTGCTAGAGTCGGGAGGACGGATCCTCTTTCTCGTTGGCTAAGAACTTGCCCTAAGCTACTCTCGAAGCATTGGTGCACGGTTAGTCAAGCGTGACCATGACGTAGGCCTTCATTTTGGCTAGTTTGAGCCTTGTTTAGCCTTTCCTACATGTTAACTGTTGCATGCCAAATTTGTGCCTACCACTTCTTTGATCCCGCTCCACTCACATTCACCAAGGTCTGAAGTTAAACCCACCATCGCAATCAAATTCTTGAGCTGATTTTTATTTACTGTTTTGCCACGGTTGTGATATGTGGACATCGTTTACGGTGGTGCTGAATTCTTTCACATGTTGATTGCTACGTTTGGGGATTGCAAGCGCAGAAAAGAAATAAAAAGCAGCAAAGCGAAAAAGAAAAACAAAGAGAGAGAGAAAAATCTGAAATAATTGCTTTGAGAATTCTATCCCCTTCCTATTTATTGATTTTGGTCGGGTTAGGCCGTGTACACGCCCGGTTTTCAAGCTCAGTCTGGGGGTGTGTTCCCCATTCATTTCTAAGTGGCTGTATTTGTTTAGGTTTTTATTCACTCTCTTTGGTTGCGTGTAGCCTTCATGTTTATCATTCACTACCAAGCCTTCGCCTAAGCCCCATTTTATCCTACAAGTCCTACATATTCACTTTTGAGTCTAACCCGCGCCGTGGAGAGAGTGTGAATGTGCAAGCATATGGTCCCCGACATTGGTGGATTCCTTTGGAGGTGATCCTGAGTCCCGAGCTTTGGCAATGCTCACCTTAGTGGCCTGCCTACTTTCTTCCTACACATGATCGCAAGATTCTCCAGAATTCTAATTTTGAGCAATTACAATATTTATTTCCATCTGTCGAATAGTTTAAACTACGTCGTATATTTAAAAAGTTTTTTCTATTATATCATCTATACCCATGATGTATTTGATTTCTCGTCTTACTTCTTTTTGAAATTTCTGAGCCAGCTAGCTATTTTCTAGTCCACGGAGTGATGATTTGCTCGGGACGTGCAAATGGTTAAGTATGGGGGTGTGATGAGTGCACATTTTACACTGATTTTTGTACTCATCCGGGCCAGTTTTATCGTCTTAGCACTACACTTGAGAGCCATTATTGCTTATATTTGCTTATGTGCCTATTTTACGATTAAGTGCACTATAGGCCCGTTTCTGTGTGCTTCTTGTGTTTCTTTGTTTTTGTTGTTCTTTAATCCTGTCTTGGGAATGTGGTGTGCCTGTTTGGTGGCCTATCTGCCTCTTCTGCTGGTGCAGGGTTCGTGTGCGTGCTCCGAAACCGCTCGGGAGACCCAGACGAGGCAGGAATACTACGCACGACCCCTGGACTTATTGCGCACGACCACTTGTCATGCGCCACCGATCATGCGCATTACATTCTCATTTTCCTAATCCTGCCTGGGTAATCGCACGAGCACTGGCCGTAGTGCGCATGACCAATGGTCGTGCGCCACTGCTCGTGCGCGTTTACCCCTTACTTTCTGTAAATCTGTCCCTGCCAATCGCACGATCAGTGGATTTAGTGCGCACGACCACTGGTCGTGTGCCACTGAACATGCGCATTTATTCTGATGCTTCTTATCTAGGTTGCAGGACTATTTGGAAATGGCGCACGATCATCGACCGACAGTGCGCACGACCACTGGTCGTGCGCCACTGATCGTGCGCACTGCTTTTGTTGCCTCCGTATTTAAGGCCCTGCTCTGCGATTTAGGTTAATGCCTGTCACTTGCTGCGGTCGGGGAGTGCATGGGAATCGCCATTTTACTTCTCCAGCTGCTTCATCACCTCCACCTTCGTCGGGAGGCCATAGCCAACTACTCCAAAGCTTTTCAAACTCTCCGGCGAAGCCCTCGACCATTGACGACTTCAACTCCAAGCTTTCCAGCGGAGTTGGTGAAGAAGATAACCTAGAGAACGGACTTAAAGGCCTTCGAGGTGACAGCTCGTTGTTACCAGAAGCCTCCTTGGACTGAAGTCGGAAGCGGATTGACAACTCGCTACTCCGGCCACGACCTGCGGTGAATCTTCACTCTCTTTTGGTTTACTCCTCTTCCCCTTCCTCTGTAGTATGGAATGGTTTACATTGTAAAGAACATCAAGTTTTATTCTATATCTAATGGGATGTGAATATTTTTTTTATGCTTGTGAGTAGTGTCTATGAATGCGCCTCGCTCACTCCACATCCACTTCATACCTGTGCCATACCCGATTGCACTCCACTCAAGAACACTTCCATCCATTAGCTTTTCGTTCCTTTTCGTTCACTCGCCAAACTGAAGTTCGGCATCGCGGCCGAAACACCCACTTCACCTTGGGAAGCGGTGCCTTCGACCCGCATAGCTTTTACTAGTTTATTAGATCAAACAACCACAATCTCTCAAGTTCTCTTTTTACTTTTTTTTTCTATTTATAACTCTCATAACAATATTTTCTGTAATGTTGCTGCTTTATGCTAATTGCATTCCTTAAGAGACCGACACTCGGGGATTCATTCCCAAACTTTACAACTTGTGCGACCGGTGCGCTTGACAATTTACACGCATCAGACTGTAAATGATCTCTCCCCAAACGAAGTTCCCGATGACTTGTGTAACGTCCCGATTCGCGCTAGGCCCCCATGCGATTTTTGAGTCAGGAGGGCAGGCTTGAGTTCAGGAAAGTGGAGGAAAAATGACGGCACTTGTGAACTGGGGAAGTTAGTCCAGAGCAGCTTACACGCCCTGGGTCACGGGCATGACCCAGGGGCGTGACAGCAGGTACTCGAGTAGTAGCCGAGGTTACTCAAGTAGTTTTCAAAATACTCGAGTAAAATGGGTTACACGGCCTGGGTCATGGTCGTGACCCAGGGGCGTGACTGAAAGTACTCGAGTAGCTTCCGAGGTTACTCGAGTTGTTTCAAAATATTCGAGTAAAAAGGGTTACATGCCCTGGGGCACGGGCATGACCCAGGTGTGTGACTGAAGGTACTCGAGTAGCTGCCGAGGTTACTCAAGTAGTTTTCAAAGTACTCGAGTAAAGTGGGTTACACGCCCTGGGACACGGGCGTGACCCAGGGGCGTGACTTAAGGTACTCGAGTAGGTGCCCAAGGTACTCGAGTAGGTGGTTGGTTCTCGAGTGAGAGGGTTACACGCCCTATGTCACGGGCGTGTCCATGGGCGTGACCATGGGCGTGACCTCCGTTCTACGATTTTAAGTGAGTTCGACGAATTCTCGATAGTTGAGTTCGATGATTTAGGTTTCACGCCCCATGTCACGGGCGTGACTTGACTGATACGGGCGTGTACATCCAATCTACCATTATAGATCGAACCGACAACGTAACCGCCTGTAACGCTTCGCCCGAGCGGGACACGGGTAAGGACACGGGTGTGTCCCCACCCGTGTCACATTATATATATATATATAAGGAACAGTGGAAAAACCCTAACCATTTCACTCTTCCTCACAGCCGTATTTTTCTGAGAGAAGTCCTATGGAGAAGGAGAGTTTATTGGAGGAAGATCTAGGGAAGGAGATCCGCCATCGCCGTAGAGGAGAGGATGCCGCCGCGAAAAATCACAAGGTCTATGGCCGGAAATGGAACCACTGGAAGTGAGGTGAGTTTCCTACCCTCTCCCTTGGTGCTAGATCTATAGTTATTTTCCTAGGCGAGACATCGACTCAAGAGAGTCTTGATGGAGAGGAGGAGTTTTTTAGGAAAGGACATGCTAGGACTTGTGTCCTAGGTTTTAGATCTCCTCAACTACTCTATTCTTCTATGTGATGATAGGGGATGGTTTTGTGAAGTGTATTGGCCTCTTGAGGTTGAATAAGGGAGGAGGTTTTCTGGAATGACTTGGGAAGATTGCCTTGAGGCGGAAGATGAACCGATGTCGTTCATTCCGCCTTAAGATGCATGCAAAATCTGTGTTCTGCGCGCAGCGAACTTCGTGACCATTTTTAGGTGTGATATTGCCAGATATGGGCTTTCGGCTAAAAACGAAAGTTGAATCCTTTGAAAATACCTTTCCAACGAATGGTTGCATGACTTCTGGCGAACTCTGTAGCCTCGGGAAAGGCTGGACGAAAATGACATCCGATAAATCCTGCATGCAGAATTGTGTTCTGTGCGCAGCAGACTTTGAAGATAAATGCAAATAGGATACATTCAAATCTTGGTTGTGGGCTGAATATGAAAGTTGTAACCCATGAAAAGACCTTTCCATCGAGGGGTTACACGTATTCGCTGGAGTTTTGTAGCCCCAGAAATCTCCGATTGAAATTACTGTCCAGATTCAATCTGCACTTAAAATTCTGGGTTTATATAATATGGATTTGGGTTCGGTGAAATCGATGTTGCAAATTAGCTCGAGGTTTTGATGAAATATTTCATAATTAACCACCGTAATGCTATGAATGATTAATCTTGTTAAGTAGATTTCATACAACTAATTGTGAAGCAAGCTTTATTGAATGAATTGACATGATAGAATTTGGTAAGTTGTTATAGATGCATATCTTGTTATATCATGTTGGAAACAAATTTCTTACAATCGAATTGTGATGCAAGACTATTTGAACGGAATGACTTGATAGAAATTGGTAGATTATTACATGCGCATCATATATGTATTATGTTGGGATCATTTGGGATGTCATATGGGATGATAAGTTATGGCCAGATGTATGTTCGATTGATGAATGAAATTTAGTAGTCCAATACTTAGAGCATCGGCTCCCTATGGGTAGTATTGGGAAGGGATGTAAGTGCGGTGTTGACCGTCGCAAGTTTGGAAAGCTTGAGATGAGACAAACGGACGGTTAAGCTTGGTCCTCGGTGTGCACGTCTTGGGGCTCCTTCCGTGCTAGGTGGATGGTTGGGCTTGGTCCTCGCGCCTTCTTCCGAGGCTCCATCCATGCCACGATGATGTGGAATTTGCATGCGGTGTGAGTCGACACGCGGTGTCGTAATCCTGGGTTAAGGATAGTGTGGCAGGTATACGGGCTTGCCATTCGTCACACCGACGGGAGTCGACAGTTAGACTTTGGGCGGTTGGGCTTGCTCCTCGGTGTTCATGTCCCGGGGCTCCTTCCGTGCCAGGTGAACGGTTGGGCTTGGTACTCATGCTCACTCTGATGCTCCTTCCGGGCCACACAAGGTCAGTTCGGGTCTTGGTCCTCGGTGCACATCTACCCGAGGCTCCCGCTGGGCCATAGTACGCATGGGCTCCGATGTTGTTTTCTTAGCATTGAGGCGTACGGAGGCCTAGGTGAAGTAGTGTGGATACCCGCCTAGTAGTAGAGATGCCCGCTCTACTGTCACCACCTGGCCAGGGCGGCTGATGCCTGAGAGGTTAGCTACCTGCTCGAAAATTGGGAACTAATGGTCTATGTCGACATAGCGGTTGCATGGGTGTGCATGGGTGAGTCATTGCATAGCATACATACCATTTCATATCATTGCACAACAAGATCCTCATCGTATAAGTTTGTATGGGCACTCTTATACGATGAGTTACTTTACACAAATCGACCCTTAACTTATAAGCTTGTATGGGCATCCTTATAAGTTAAGTTACTTACCTGTTGTAGTTTTCTTACACTTGATGTTATACTAGCTTTTGTAGAATTGTTAGTTTATACATTGATAGCTCTTGTAGAACTGCTAGTTTATACATTGATACTCATGTACCTTGCCACCTGCTTGTACCTTTTATACTTATTATATATTGTACTATTGTTCCTTTTTCCCCGCCTGGTGCCGAGGAGTCGCCGGGGGAGCGGATGTGAAACCACTTAGTCGTTTCGACTAACGGTTGCTATGTCTTCCTTCTTGGGAGGCCACCCCGCAGGTAGAGCAGCAGCAGGCGTGGCAGCAGGACAGCCAGGCCAGGACGATAGGGCCTGAGGGGACGGTACCATCGCTACCGTCGGTTACTGATGTTAGTATTTTGATACTCTGATGTAGCTCGTTTAGGCAATGTTTAGCTGTACTCTGATATATTGTAGAAGCATGTTTTAGCTTCTCCCTTATTTATGTATTTGGACTATATGCTTAGTGTGGATTTGGCTTCTCTGCTTATTATATTTTGGTTGGGTTGGCATGTTATATTGATATTGTTGTAGCCGGCGGAATAGGCGTCTTATGGTACAGGTTAGCCTGTGTGCTAATGCTACCGCAAGGCAGCTGTTCTGGGCATAAGACTCCCCCTTTGTGTCGTGTTTTGGGATCCGGGTAGGGGGCGGGGGTCTTACAAATGGTATCAATTTGCCACGATCATCAACTAAGAAATCATTCAACAATGGTGTCACCCCTGTTCGATTAGTCAGCTTGGGGACAAACTGACTTAGCAGAAGCAGTGGTGTGCCCATATGTAATTCACATTAAGTTTTTCCAACTTTGACCTTAAGTTTAGCCAACCTGACCACAAATTTGTCGTGTACGTGTAGGTTCCAGTGCATGTTGGGCCGATGGGGGGTACTCCTACCCCTCCCATACCCACTCAATTCCAACTGTCTGAGTTGGGGCAGACTCTCACCGCCATTCTTGATGCTTTTAAGGTGCAACAGCCTCTGGTGCAACAACAGGCCCCGGGCTGTAACTGGCTGAGCACCTTCTGGGCTCTCTCCCCTCCCGTCTATCTTGGGACGGAGTCAGCCGTAAGTATAGAGGAATGGCTCGACACAGTAGAAGAGGTATTGGCTGGTATCCGTTGTACATCCAACATGGCCATGTCATTGGCATTGTCCGCCTTGGAGTTACATCCTAAGAGGTGGTGGAAGTCCCTTATGGGCTCTACCTTCCATGGCCGAGTCTATACTGAGATAAGTTGGAGCGAATTTTCGGGTGTTTTCTCGGAGCACTTCATTCCTACTTCGGCCCGAGATGAGCTTGAGCAGAGGTTTCTACTACTGAAGTAGGGATCAAAATTAGTTACGGAATACCAGCGGCAATTCCAGCATCTCGCAAGGTTTGCGAACTATTACAAGTTGGACGACAGAGGTTATGCTAAACGTTTCTACAAAGGGCTGCAAGATCCCCTAAGGCAGTCTCTTTTGTTTATAGCGGATGGGAGTTTGACGGAGATTATTGACATGGCAAAGAGGTTGGAGGCGGATCACTTGAGTAGTGGCAAGAGGCCTGCAGAAGGAGTTATGGAGGCCGGTCCGAGCAACAGGAGGAGACAGGATCGTAAAGGAGGAGGGGGATATCAGAGGGGTGGAGGGCGTTTCCATCGAAACTATAGAGTGGAGCACCCAGTGCAGCAGCCGGTCGCGCTGCCTCCACCACCACAGCATCAGCAATTCCAGAAACCTGAGGGGCATCGTGGGTTGGTGTGTTTCGAGTGCAATCAAACAGGCCATATTAGACGCTACTGCCCACAGCTGTATGGGAACGTCCCTCCTGCTCTCCCTCCTGCTCTCCCTCCTACTCTCCCTCCAGCAGCCCCACGAGGACGGGGATATATGCGTGATCGAGGACGAGGACCACCAAGAGGAAACCCCGGCCCGGTCCGGGATCAGGTGTATGCGCTGGACATGGCGCAAGAGCGGAATCCCTAGGATGTTATAGCTGGTATGTGCAGTTAACCTTCTCAATTTTCGTCGTTTAATTTAAACTGTTTAAGACATACTAGATACCTAGTTGTTGAGTTTGGTTATTGGTACTTAGGCACCGTGGTAATCGGTGGGAAGATGTCCTATGCTGTAACGCCCCCTATCCGTCGCATAGCATATAGCAGTAGGTCCGGCCGGGGCCCGACGCCGTATGCCACAGACAGACCGGGTGGTTACTCATGGAAACCATCCAACCAATCAACGTCCTACACAGAGCGTTCTAGCGGAAGCAGTTTATAAAAGTTGCAATAAAGAACTCATCACTAAAGCATGAATGTCCACTAATCCAAAATAGGAATGTTATACAAATACCAACACAAGCCTTAAGGCCTTACAAAATGTTTCACTTGATATTACATGATTTACAAACCACGGCACGCAGGCCGGTCATACATGAATAAAATAGTAAACACTTCCAATTAGGCCTTCGAGGGCCGGCTTCGCGATTGGGCTTTAGCCCGCTATTGACCGCTTGGTCCAGTAGCACCTGCAAGCAACAAACCACCGCACGGTGGCAAAACAAGGCAACGGTCAGCAATGCTGACCAAATTATAACGATCCCGCCACCAACTCGGGGCAGCGATGCTCCTTCCCTTCATTTCATTACCATAAGCGAGCAATATATATAACCATTTCATCACAGACGTTGGCTCGCACGGCCACATGCCCGTGCTTTCAGGGCACATTCTCGGTGAACCGGTCGATGTCATGTCAATTAAAGCCATAGACATTCCGGACTCACCACCGCCACTTTGACGGCCAAACCTATGAACATTTTGTCTTCTTGGCCTTGGTCACGACAATTTAAGCCATCGACCGCCGAAGACCCTAATCTATGCCAACGGCAAGTCCCACGTACCCTTAGGTCTCTTTAACCGAACGACATAGAATGGGTACGGTTCCATCTAAACCGTGCTCACATCGCAACGACAATTTAAGCCATATGCGCGGGTCAAACGTCTCCCGAGTCCCATTTCCATCACAATTCACATAACCTGGTTATGTTCAAGTTGGCTCTCAGGCCACCAAGTTGGCAAGATCACGTATCCGCCCAGGTTTCCGGGTGCAGCTTTGGGTTAATCCCTAAGGCTCCCTGTTGCAATCTACCGTGTAGAAAACCCGAAAAACAACCAATAACACGGAGTCTTCTCCGTCATTTATGCAATGCAACATCACCAATCCAGACCAACATGTCCGGATAGGCTTCACACATCATGCCTATGTCTATTCTCACTTACGGACTCTAAACAACGGGGACATCACATATCTACCCGAAGGAACGCCTCCAACTCTCCGCAAACTCGCGAGAGCTGGCTTCCTATGCAAAGAAGGAGAGCTACTCATGCTCAAGAAGAGAATCGTTACCCTTGCATTCCTATTTGGTGCCATGGAAAAGTAAGCGGATGAAAAGCACCGCACTAGCTTTGCCTCCGTGGATCCGGAGTCGGCTCGCGATTTGGAGCTTTGAAGCTCCTCCAATGGCCGGATCTAGCTCCTTCTTCCTTCCTTGGCTCTCCTCTCTCTCTAAGCTTTTAGAAAGATAACAACTTATGAAAAGTGTGGGTTTCTAAGTCCAATCCCGGGTATATCCCTTCAGGAACAACCCCCAGCCGTTGGATCATCAATTAAAGAAATGAACGGCTTTGATTCGGGACTGAAATGCCCAATCTGGACCGCACACGGCCTGGCACACGCCCGTGTCCAGGGCCGTGTGCCTCATTCGCCGTCAAAATCTGCTCGCCTGGAACAATACACGGGCATCGAACACGCCCGTGTTCGATCTGACACGCCCGTGTTCCACCTGACACGGCCGTGTGGCCGGCCATGTACCCCCATCATTTTTCCCCAAAAACAACCCGAGCACTGCACGGGTTCTAGGACACGCCTGTGTCCTTGCCCGTGTCACCTCAACACACCTAGGCCCCAGCCCGTGTACACGGTCTCGACACTCGACACTTCGTCGAGCGAAGATCGTCGACCTGATGACACGGCCTTGGACACGCCCGTGTCCTAGGCCGTGTGCCTTGTCTCGACACATCGTCGCGCAGAGTGTCGACTTCCTGGGACGAGTGCCGACACGGGTTGACACGCCCTGTGACACGCCTGTGTCGCAGGCCGTGTGCCATGTCTCAACACTTCATCGAACGCAGAGTGTCGACTTTGCGGGCTAAGTGTCGACACGGGTCGACACGCCCTGGGACAAGCCCGTGTCCCAGGCTGTGTGCCCAGTCTCGACACAATGTCGAGATCAAAATGTCGACTTCCCGGCTGAGTGTCGACACAAGCTTGAGACGCCCTGGGACACGCCCGTGTCCCAGGCCGTGTGCCTGTAGCCAGAACCCAAAACTGGCCCAAAACGTCCTCCGTCGCTCCTTTGAGGTTCAGGGCATTACAACTCTCCCCCTCTTAAAAGAATTTCGTCCACGAAATTACATAAAGGAAAGACATCTACAAAACCAAAATTTGTACCTGTGCGTAACAACTCTGGATATTCGTCAAGCATAGTCTGCTCTCGCTCCCAAGAGAGCTCCTCACGACCGCAATTGTCCCACCGGAAATTGACCATCCTGATCTCTTTATTGCGCAGCCGCTTGACCTCTGAGTCCTCAATCCGCACGGGCTTGACCTTTGTCGTCAACCCACTATCCACCGGCACTTGATCTACCGCGATCACTAGCGTAGGATCTTGCACCGCCTTTCGAAGCACCGAAATATGGAATACATCATGTAAACCACTAAGCTCCACTGAAAGCTTCGACCGATAGGCCGCTTCACCAACTCGCTCCAGAACCTCAAACTGTCCAAGGTACCTTGGTCTTATCTTTTTCAATCGCCGCACCCGTGAGACACCCTTGAACGGCTTGATTTTTAAGTACACATAGTCGCCCACAGCGAACTCCACGTTCCTGTGCTTGGCATTATAGTACTTCGCTTGCCGGTACTGAGCGATAAGCAACCTCTCCCGAATGGTTCTCACCAAAGAAGTAGCATCCTCCACTTCCGATCGCTTATACAACTTTGACTCACCCGTTTCTAACCAAGATAACGGCGTGCAACATTTTCTACCATATAGGGCCTCGAAAGGCGCCATCTGGATACTCGCTTGGTAGCTATTGTTGTATGCGAACTCCACCAAATACAGGTGGTCTTCACATTGCTTTCCAAAATCCAAGACACACATGCAGAGCATGTCTTCCATGGTTCTATTGACCCTCTCGGTCTGCCCATCCGTTTGCGGATGGAAGGCTGTGCTGAATTTCAACTTTGTTCCCAACATTTGCTGCACTACCCTCCAATCATTGGACGTGAACCGCCCATCTCGGTCACTCACGATGTTGCGGGGCACACCATGAAGCCGCACTATGTTATCCACAAAAATCTTTGCCAACTTCTCCACTGGATCATCCTTCCTATGCGGAATAAAATGCGACACCTTCGTTAACCGATCAACAACCACCCAAATGGCGTTGTTCCCGTTTTGCGACCTTGGCAAACCGTGCACAAAGTCCATAAAGATGTCGTCGAATTTCCACTCCGGAATAGGCAAGGACTTAAGAAATCCTCCCGGCTTTTGGCACTCCGCCTTCACCAAGGCGCAAGTTTGGCACTTCGCTACGTATAGCGCCACATCCTTCTTGAAACCCGGCCACCAAAACAGTTTCTTCACATCACGGTACATCTTCGTGCTCCCAGGATGAATCGAGTACTAGGTATGGTGTGCCTCGTACAACAACTCAACCCGCAAATTGCCCACACTTGGGACGCACAGACGACCTTCTTTCCAAAGCAATCCGTCCTCCACAACGAATTGGGAATTTGACCCATCCAGAGCCTCTACGATGAACTGCTTCATATGAGCATCCATATCCAAAGCCTGCCGAATACGATCAGTCAAGTCATATTGAACTTCAGTCCAATTCAGAACTGCTTCAGCACTTGATTGTCTATCCACACAAACAATCTCCAACGCCTCCAACTCCCGCACCAACCGCTCATCATGCACCAATAGCTAATTGGCTTGAGCTGGGGCTCGGCGACTCAACGCATCCGCAACCGCATTCCCTTTACCAGGCACGTAGTGGATCTTGAATGTATAGTCCCCCAGGAACTCCATCCATCTACGCTGCCGCATATTCAGATCCTTCTGATCAATAAGATACTTCAGGCTCTTGTGATCGGTGTAGATATCAATCTTCATACCGTACAAATAGTGTCTCCACAACTTCAAGGCAAAAATCAAGGCCGCTAACTCCTAGTCATGGACCGGATAGTTCCTTTCATGCACTTTTAGCTGTCTCGAGCCATAAGCTATTACACTTCCGTGTTGCAGTAGCACGCAATCCAAACCGCTGCCCGAAGCATCACTATAAATCTCATAGCCTTCGGTCCCACATGGCGAACTCAGCACAGGCGCCGTGGTCAACCGACACTTCAACTCCTCAAAAGCTCGCGCGCACTCTGGCGTCCAAACGAACTTATGCTCCTTCCTCGTCAAAGTAGTGAGAGGTAACGCTATCTGCGAGAAGTTCTCTACGAAGCGCCTATAATAGCCGGCAAGCCCCAAAAAGCTCCGGACTTCCGCTACAGTAGCAAGCTCAGGCCACTCCCGTATCGCAACAATCTTCGCCGGATCCACGGCAATACCCTCTCCACTCATTATATGCCCGAGGAGCGCCACTGAGGATAGCCAAAACTCGCACTTCGAGAACTTGCCATACAACTGATTTCTCCTTAGCGTCTCCAGAACCAAATGAAGATGCTTGAAGTGATCTTCCTCAATTTGCGAGTACACCAAAATATCGTCGATGAAGACGATCACGAAATGGTCCAAGTACTCCCTGAAAGTCCTGTTCATCAAATCCATGAGCACTAACGGTGCATTAGTCAGCCCAAACGGCATGACCGTAAACGCATAATGCCTGTATCTCGTACTAAACGCTATCTTCAGGATATCACTCTCCCTTATTCGCAGCTTATAGTACCCAGCCTTGAGATCCAACTTCGAGTACACCGTCGACCCTACCAACTGATCAAAAAGATCATCAATCCGGGGGATCGGGTACTTGTTCTTCTCCGTCAACTTGTTGAGCTCCCGATAATCAATACACAGCCTCAAGCTTCCATCCTTCTTCTTAACAAAGAGGACCGCTGCGCTCCAAGGCAAAGAACTCGGGCGCACATACCCTTGCTCCAACAACTCTGGCAGTTGAACTTTCAGCTCCGCCATTTCTTTAGGCATTAGCCGATAAGGAGATCGTGACACAAGCTTTGCACCTGGCACTAGCTCAATCGTAAAATCTATCTCCCACTGAGGCGGGGCTCCAGGAAGATCTGCGGGGAACACATCAGGGTATTCCGATACCACTGAAATACAATCCAACGCGGGCTTCGGCTTTTCAACCTCCACTAGTGTGAAGAACAGTTCTGCACCGGTACGAACTGCCTTCACCACCTGAAGAGCAGACATCAACGTCTTGCTCGACCCCTTTAAGCCCGTAAAAGTCATCTCACAACTAGCTCCCAACTTGACTTCCTTCCGACCGCAATCGATATAGGCTTGCTGCTCTGAGAGCCAGTCCATGCCAAATATAACGTCGAACTCCACCAACGGAAGTAAAGACGCCTGCATGTCGAACTCCTGATCCCCAATACGAATCTTAACATCGCAGATCCTATCCGCTCGCATCGAACACCCATTGGGCAACAACACATCCAACTTATACTTCGCCATCGAAGAAGGGACTCCGATGCGTGATATAAATCCTTCGGACAAGAAGGAGTGTAAAGCTCCCGTATCGAAGAGTGCTCGTGCCGGATTTTCACAAATCAATACAAATCCTAAACAAGCAGTGGTAAGGTAACATGTGCATAACAAGTATTTAAAGAAATTGACTTGCTATAAATTAAACGGTACCTGTCACCACATCAGCCTGTTTGATGGCCTCCTGTTGGCCAAGATTATAGACCCTCGGTTGGGCCGGAGCATAGTGGGATGTGTTGGACTCCACCGCCTTGCCCTTCTCTTCATAAGTTGCTCCCGACCTTCTCTCGGACTTAGGACGTCCGCTCCAACAGTCACGGGCAAAGTGTCCCATCTTTCCATAAGTAAAACACGCGCCCGGGGTCCGACTCATAGTCACCCCAGAAGCACCAGAAGGAGCTGGACCCGAAGTCCTATGCTTCTTGAAAGTCCTCCGATAGCCGGACTTTGAAGTAGTCGGCACTTTGAATTCAGATTTCTTCTCACCCAAGCTTTTCTTTGCTTGTACATTCTTCATGTCCTTCTCCAAGGACCTGGCAGTGTTGACCAAGGTTAAGAAACCCTGCGTCATCGGCCCCGAGAGTAGTAATCTCAACTCATCTCTCAAGCCTTCGTAGAATCGATTCGTTTTGCGCTCCTCATCCGCGATGGTGGAGCTAGCATAACGACTCAGACGAGTAAACTCGTGGAGATATTCATCCACGCTCCTCTCACCCTGAACCAACTTCAGAAACTCATTCTCCAGCGCTATCTTCTGCATCGAAGGGAGGTATCTAGCCAAGAACAATCTCGAGAACTCTTCCATCGAGACATCACCAAGTTGCCTACCTCTCAATAAGTGTAGCTCCAATCCTTCCCACCACATTCTCGCTTCACCGTCCAGAAGGAACGTAGCGATAGTGGTCATTTGCCACTCCTCCGTCTCCATTGCTGTCATGACTCTCTTCACCCTGGAGAGCCAGTCTTCAACCTGAGATGGGGTTCCCAACCCCGAGAATACCGGAGGGTTAAAGCTCATTACATGCTTAAACTGCATCTCGGTTGCCCTCCTTGGCACCACCGGTTCCACAACCACTTGCTCCACTCTCCTCGGCTCAGCCTCTTGAAGAGGTTCCTGCTCCATCGCAGGAACGGGCTGCTGCATTTGCCTTGCAGGCTGCGCATTTATCACGGCCAACACCGCTTCAGCCACCAATCGTATATTCTCAGCCGATAGAGGTGTTGCAGGAGCAACATCCGGTGCACTACTAGTCTGAGAAACTAGACATTCTGACGGCCCAACACCACTTCTGGTCACTTATAGTGGTACAAAACACCGTTAAGCGACCAAATAAAATTGCAAACAGCAATTATTAGAACACGCAGGTTCCTCAAACACGTGTATTTTCATTCCTAAGTGGACATTCATGGGTTCTTTTACTGTTATAACGATTACGCACACAATGTGCTCACCACCCCTTAAAAAGAATTCGCCCACGAATTCATTTTAAGCCCGACCAAAACCAGTAGTCTGATACCAAATTGTAATGCCCCCTATCCGTCGCATAGCATATAGCAGTTGGTCCGGCCGGGGCCCGACGCCGTATGCCACAGAGAGACCGGGTGGTTACTTATGGAAACCATCCAACCAATCAACGTCCTACACAGAGCATTCTAGCGGAAGCAGTTTATAAAAGTTGCAATAAAGAACCTAGCACTAAAGCATGAATGTCCACTAATCCAAAATAGGAATGTTATACAAATACCAACACAAGCCTTAAGACCTTACAAAATGTTTCACTTGATATTACATGATTTACAAACCACGGCACGCAGGCCGGTCATAGATGAATAAAACAGTAAACACTTCCAATTAGGCCTTCAAGGGTCAGCTTCGCTCTTGGGCTTTAGCCCGCTATTGACCGCTTGGTCCAGCAGAACCTACAAGCAACACACCACCGCACGGTGGCAAAACAAGGCAACGGTCAGCAATGCTGACCAAATTATAACGATCCCTCCCCCAACTCGGGGCGGCGATGCTCCTTCCCTGCATTTCATTAGCATAAGCGAGCAATATATATAACCATTTCATCACAGACGTTGGCTCGCACGGCCACACTCCACGTGCTCTCAGGGCACATTCTCGGTGAACCGGTTGATGTCACGTCAATTAAAGCTATAGACATTCCGGACTCACCACCGCCACTTTGACGGCCAATCCTATGAGCATTTTGTCTTCTTGGCCGGGGTCACGACAATTTAAGCCATCGACCGCCGAAGACCATAATCTATGCCAACGGCAAGTGTCACGTACCCTTAGGTCTCTTTAACCGAACGACATAGAACGGGTACGGTTCCATCTAACCCGTGCTCACATCGCAATGACAATTTAAGCCATATGCGCTGGTCAAACTTCTCCCGAGTCCCATTTCCATCACAATTCACATAACCCGGTTATGTTCAAGTTGGCTCTCAGGCCACCAAGTTGGCAAGATCACGTATTCGCCCAGTTTTCCGGGTGCACCTTTGGGTTAATCCCCAAGGCTCCCTGTTGCAATCTACCGTGTAGAAAACCCAAAAAACAACCAATAGCACGGAGTCTTCTCCAGCATTTATGCAATGCAACATCACCGATCCAGACAAACATGTCCGGATAGGCTTCACACATCATGCCTATGTCTGTTCTCGCTTACGGACTCTAAACAACGGGGACTTCAGATATCTACCCGAAGGAACGCCTACAACTCTCCGCAAACTCGTGAGAGCGGGCTTCCTATGCAAAGAAGGAGAGCTACTCATGCTCAAGAAGAGAATCGTTACCCTTGCGTTCCTCTTTGGCCCCATGGAAAAGTAAGCGGATGAAAAGCACCGCACTAGCTTTTCCTCCGTGGATCCGGAGTAGGCTCGCGATTTGGAGCTTCAAAGCTCCTCTAATGGCCGGATCTAGCTCCTTCTTGATTCCTTGGCTCTCCTCTCTCCCTAAGCTTTTAGAAAGATAACAACTTATGAAAAGTCAGGGTTTCTAAGTCCAATCCCGGGTATATCCCTTCAGGAACTGATAATACGTTTGCAGTCAATTTTATTAGGATATTTTCGGGGTTTTAAAGCCAATCATGTCTTGTAAAGTACTTGTTTTGATTCCCCTTTGTATATATTTTTGTCGCTAATGCATTTTTTCTGCTTTTTGCAGGTTTTCACGGCTTTAAGCCGAATTTTGCTGTGACACGCCCCAAGGTCACGCCCTACCAGGGCGTGTACCTAGGGCGTGTAACCCAGAGGAATGAAGCAGTTGGTCCGAAACTGCATTCCGTGGAAACTTAGTGTACACGCCCTCGGTCACGCCCGTGACACACCAGACACGGGCGTGTACTATAGGCGTGTCCCCAGGTTCCGAGGAATCGCCGCAGCGCGCTCGTTTTTTCCCGCTCCACCGCCGCACCGAAAGTGTCACGCCCCAGGATCACGCCTGACCCGGGCGTGACATATGGGCGTGTACTTCAGTAATTCCGCCCGTCACCTCCAGCATTCAATTTCAGCTCCCAAAGTCACGCCGCAAAGAACACACCCCAGGGTCACGCCCTACCAGGGCGTGACCGGTGGGCGTGTACCTCAACAACTCCGTCAGAATTCAATTCCTGCCCGAAAAAGTCGCGCCGAATGTGTCACACCCCAGGGTCACGCCCGACCAGGGCGTGACAGGGGGGCGTGACCCGACCCGAAAAATTCTATAAATAGAGCCCAACTCCAGGGGTTTTAGGACAACTTTTCGCTTTGAGAGGGGAGGTTCTGTCCTTTGTTTTTCTGAACTTTTTAAGCATGTATTTTCATTTCTAGTTCGTAGCTCTAGCTTTATGCTTTCCCTGTATTAGCTCCTAGCTTCTTTCTGTAGTATGATGCTAATGATAGTGTAGTTTCCTTTTCATGTTCTTGTAATCTCTGGTTTTCAAGATATAAGATCACTGTTTCTCTTAATAAAAAGTGTTATTTTCTTTTTCGTTCCTGCTCTGTTTTCAGTATTTTTCTTCTACTCATCTCCCTCTTCCACCTCACCATGATTAACTAATCCTCCATGTACTCGATCTAATTGATTTGAGGTTCGAGTGATTAGGTTATGATGCTTTGAATCTTACCTTTTCTGTTTAGGGTTTGGCTTTGAATTACTCTTGATTTATCACGGGTTGGAGGTATATCATCGATATATACTCTCCACCTTTGCTTTCATTCTGGGCTAGCCGAGAGGCCGAAGGTTTGAAATGAGCACTCAAGAGTAAAGGGAGTTGTTCGCACCCCTCGAGAGAGGCAGACGTTCAAATCTCCCAGATTGGAGTAAAATCCATTAGAGGGGTTCACCGCGTAAAGCGAGTTTTAGGCCTCCGATTTAGGCGAAAGTCGGTCGGACCTTCCTAAACTCAGTTAGGCACGGCCTTCGAGAGAAGCGTGTCAATATTCATGGAACCTCCACGGTCAAGGACCTTTACCCTAATTAGCTTAGGTTTATTTATCGTATTTTTCTAACCACTCTTGCCGAGGTGATTTCTGATCGAGTGCATTTTCCCTTCATCGTTACTAAGCTTAAGTTAATCGCTCTTTTAGCTCTCTTTATCTTTTCATGCAAGTAGTTCTCTTCCTTTAGTACATTTAGCTAAACCTTATTTTGCCGTCCATAAAATAATAGATTTCGTGTGAGTAAGCTTACTCAACTGTTCCCGGATTTCAATACGACACTTGTGTCCCCTAGCTGCATTTCGATAGGTATACTTGCCTTGATGAATTGTTAGTTTGGTATTTTCTCTTGCAGATATCTCAGAGACAATCAATTTTTTGGCGCCGTTGCCGGGGAAGCAACGCTTGTTGATAAATTGAAAACGCGAATATATTAATTTTATCACTTCTCTTTCTCAGCCTCCTTCTTATATTTTTTCCGCCTACTCACTTGAGTTAAATGGCTGGATTTTGTTAAGAGTGTGTATTTTTAATTTTTCTGCCTACTCACTTGAGTTAATTGGCTGGATTCATTTCAAGCAAGTGTGCGTCTTTTTAATTTTTCCGCCTACTCACTTGAGTTAATTGGCTGGATTTCATTCAAGCAAGTGTGCGTATTTTACTTTACGCCTACTCACTTGAGTTCATTGGCAGGCTTTATTTCAGTAGAGTGTGTTTACTTTCTGTAGAGTGGGTGTGTTTTAATTTTCTGACGAGTGCGTGAGTATAGCTTTTCATTTCCGCCTACTCGCACAGAGATAAGTGGCTGGATTTTAATTACCGCATTCGTAATAGAAACCCACATCACAAAATTTTCTACACCACCTAACTCTCTCGAAAAGGGCAAAGTGGCTCTAAATGCCACTATCTTGTCTAGTACCTTGCGAACCCTTCACCGGGTAGCCCTTGGGAAGTTCGGGAGTTAAAATATAAAAAAATCTATTTCAAAAAAAAATTTTCCAACTTCATTAGCTTTTTTACTTTTTAGTCTTGCTTCTCCTCTTTTCTTCTAGTGTATGACCCGCGGTAGTCCGTCGGTTACTTTGGACCTGGACCACGAAATTGAGCGTACTCTTCGGAGAAGATCGCGATTTCAAGGCCCTACTACCCAAGTGCCAGTTGAGGATTCCGAGTCATTTTCTACCTAAAGAATGGCAGAACCCAACGTGGAGGAAGTCGTGCAAAGGCCTATGTCCTATTATGCACGACCAAATCTCGAGGGTACAGAAACGAGTATAGTTCGCCCTGCAATAAATAATAATAATTTTGAACTGAAGCCTAGCATAATTCAAATGGTGCAACAGTATGTGCAATTTGACGGGCTTCAAGATGAAGACCCGAACGCACACATAGCCAGCTTTCTTGAGATTTGTGACACCTTCAAGATAAATGGTGTCACAAATGATGCTATTAGGCTAAGATTATTTCCATTCTCTCTTAGAATTAAGGCTAAGCAGTGGCTGAACACCCTTCCTAAAAATAGCATAACTACTTGGACGCAATTAACTGAAAAATTTTTGGCCAAGTATTTTCCGCCTGCTAAAACTGCTAAACTTAGGAATGACATTTTTGCCTTTGGACAGATAGACTCTGAGACCCTTTACGAAACCTGGGAAAGATTTAAAGAATTATTAAGACGATGCCCACATCACGCTCTGCCTGTATGGTTACAGGTGCAGACGTTTTATAATGGGCTAAATCAAAGCACGAAGCAAATGATAGACGCAGCTTCTGGCGGTACTTTAAACCATAAGACCCCGGAAGCAGCTCTTGAGCTGTTTGAAGACATGGCCATGAACACTTACCAGTGGAATGTGCCTAGGTCCCGCCCAAACAAACCTGCAGGTCTCTTTGAAGTGGACAACGTCTCACAACTCGCACTGCAAGTTGAAATATTAAGCAAAAAAATTACGGAGATGACTGCTGCCTCCGCCCCTCAGGTATGGGAATCTGCAACTCCTCCCGCCGAATATTTGGATTATGTAAATAATATGCCTAGAACTGCTTTTAATAATTTTTCTGCTGCGAATTATCATCCTCCTGGTTTTAATTTTCCGAATAGTTATAATCCTGCGTTAAGAAATCATCCGAATTTTTCGTGGAGCAATCCATCGAATGTTGTGCGCCCGCCACCGCAAAGTGATTTTTCTGCTCCACCACCACCTCCTCAAAGTTTTCCAAAACCTCCAAATTTGGAGGAAGTGTTTTCAAAATACATGAATGCTAATGACGCTACGATTAGGACCTTAACCGGAAGTGTTAAAAACTTAGAAAATCAGGTAGGACAGCTCGCTAAAATGATTTCTGAGCGACCCGTAGGGTCTCTTCCTTCCAATACCGAGCCCAACCCGAGAGAGCAAGCGAAAGCTATAACTCTTCGGAGTGGGAAGAAAGTTCCTGGTATGGTAAGTGAAGAACCCGAGGCAAGCTCCGCTCCCGTTTTTAAAAATCAAAGCTCCGTTCCCGTTTTAAAAATTCCACCCTCTGCCGAAGAAATTATCAACCCTATCGTAGAAAAAGAACTCACTCCACCACCCACCTTTAAAAATAATCCATCCCCGCCATACCCTTCCGAACTTAATAAACAACGACAGGATGATCAATACACCCGTTTTTTGGAAATGTTTAAGCAAATCCACGTAAATCTGCCTTTCCACGAAGCCATATCCCAGATGCCGAAGTACGCAAAATACCTTAAGGACCTCCTAACTAACAAGAAGAAGTTAGAGAACCTTTCTCATGTCACGTTAAATGCCGCGTGCTCGGCGGTTTTGACAAACGGATTACCGAAAAAAATCAGTGACCCGGGTAGTTTCTCTATCCCGTGTGTCTTTGGTGATCTCTTTGTCAAACACGCTTTAGCCGACTTAGGTGCGAGTATTAATCTTATGCCCCTCTTGTTGTTTAAAAAGTTAGGAATTGGTAGTCTCAACCCCACATGCATGAGTATCCAGCTAGCCGACAGGTCAGTCAAATACCCGTTAGGAATAGTGGAGGACGTCCTAGTCAAAGTTGACAAGTTCATCTTCCCGGTGGACTTTGTCATTTTAGACATCGAAGAAGACGTCGAGGTTCCCCTGATCCTTGGCCGACCCTTCCTTGCCACCTCTCGAGCTATCATTGATGTAAGCAATGGTAAGCTCTTCCTTCGAGTGGGCGACGATGAGGTAACTTTCTCTATCACCCCCTCGATGAAGAACACACTAGCTAATGATGACTCCTGTTTTTTCATGGATACCATAAGTGAAGAATTCTTCTCTCCCACCTCTGATTTTGACAAAGAATTTTCCAATTTTTGTTCCTCTCCTACTCTTCCAACTGAATCTCTACACATAAGTGAAGAATCCTCCACTCGCCCCTCTGATTTTGAAAAAGAATTTAATGATTTCTGTTCCTCTTCTACTTTTCCAATTGAATCGCTGCACGAAGCCTCCATGGCCGCTAGCAACACCCCTTTTAATTTTACATATAAAAAAGTGTACGAGGACATAGTTTTTGAAAAAGAACAAATTTCCAAGACCTCGTATGATGACCCCCCTACCTTGGAACTGAAAGAACTACCAGAGCACCTTCAATACGCTTTCTTAGAAAAGGACTCTAAGCTGCCTGTCATAGTTTCGGCCTACCTCACGGATGCACAAAAGGATAAACTTCTTTCAATTTTACAAAAGCATCGCCAAGCTATTGCTTGGCAGATATCTGATATTAAGGGCATAAGCCCATCTTTCTGCACTCATAAAATCTTAAAGGAAGATAATTCACATAACTCTATACAACCTCAGCGCCGTATAAACCCAAACATGAAAGACGTAGTTAAGGGCGAGGTTATGAAATTGTTAGACGCAGGAATTATCTATCCTATATCCGACAGTAAGTGGGTTAGCCCAGTACAGGTAGTACCAAAGAAGGGAGGGATAACGGTCGTAAGTAATGAAAATAATGAATTAATCCCGACTCGGACGGTGACCGGATGGCGAATGTGTATAGATTACCGTAAGTTGAATGACGACACCCGCAAGGATCACTTCCCCTTGCCGTTCATTGATCAAATTTTAGAACGACTTTCCGGACATAGCTTTTATTGTTTTCTCGATGGCCTCTCGGGGTATCTTCAAATCCCCATCTCCCCCGAGGACCAGCAGAAAACTACGTTTACTTGTCCCTTCGGCACCTTCGCCTACCGAAGAATGCCGTTTGGATTGTGCAATGCGTCGGCTACATTCCAACGATGTATGCTCGCCATCTTTGACAAGTACGTAGAAAGCATTATGGAAGTCTTCATGGATGATTTCTCCGTCTTCGGGAATTCCTTCGATAGTTGCTTAGAGAACCTCGAAAAAGTCTTAGAGCGATGCGAAGAAACTAACCTCGCCTTAAATTGGGAAAAATGTCATTTTATGGTAAGGGAAGGGTTAGTTTTGGGACATAAAATTTCTGAAAGGGGTATTGAAGTAGACGTTGCGAAAATAGAAGTTATCGAGAAACTGCCGCCACCTACGAACATAAAAGCCATAAGAAGTTTCCTGGGTCATGCGGGTTTCTACCGCCGCTTCATAAAGGACTTTTCCAAAATCACCAAGCCCCTTACCCATCTCTTAGAAAAAGACGCCCCATTCATCTTTGATGACCTCTGTCTAGCTGCCGTCAATTTAATAAAAGAAAAATTAGTTAATGCGCCAATCATGATAGCTCCGGTGTGGGATCTTCCATTTGAAATAATGTGTGATGCGAGTAGTTATGCGGTGGGAGTCGTACTAGGTCAACGTATTTCCAAAAACTTCCACCCCATTTATTACGCTAGTAAAACACTCACATCTGCACAGGAAAATTACACCACCACCGAGAAGGAGCTCTTAGCTGTAGTATTCGCATTTGACAAATTTCGCCCTTATATCACTCTTTCGAAAATTATTGTTTTTACGGACCACTCGGCCCTCAAATATCTTCTCTCTAAAACGGATGCCAAGCCTCGCTTGATTCGCTGGGTCTTACTCCTCCAGGAGTTTGACTTAGAGATCCGTGATAAGCGCGGTGCCGAGAACTTGGCTGCCGACCACCTTTCGCGCCTAGACAACCCGTTTATCGAGCAATTAGACGAAAATTCTTTTCATTACTATTTTCCTGATGAGAAGCTGTTCATAATTAACACATCTACTTCTCCTTGGTTTGCCCGCATCGCCAACTATCTAGTGGCTCGTGTGCTCCCAAAAGAGTTCTCATCTCAACAAAAGAAGAAATTCTTTTCTGAATTGAAGAACTACTTTTGGGAGGACCCGCATCTTTTTAAAGTCTGTGCAGACCAAGTGATCAGGAGGTGTGTTTCCTTTGATGAAGGATTAGATATTATTAAACATTTGCATGAAGGACCGACAGGTGGGCACTATCAAGCTGCTCGCACCGCTCACAAAGTGTTAAGCGCTGGTTTTTACTGGCCCAGCCTGTTTAAAGACGCGCATGCCTTTGTGAGTAGGTGTGATAGTTGCCAACGGTCGGGGAATATTTCGAATAAAAATGAAATGCCACAAAATTATTTCCTAGAGTGCGAAGTTTTCGACCTCTGGGGGATTGATTTTGTCGGCCCTTTTCCTTCTAGCTTCGGGAATAAGTATATTTTAGTTGCCGTTGATTATGTTTCATGTTGGGCCGAAGCCCAAGCTCTTCCTACGAATGACGCCCGAGTCGTAGTTAATTTCCTCAAAAAATTATTTTCTCGATTCGGTACGCCGCGCGCTATCGTTAGTGATAGGGGTTCCCATTTCTGTAACGCGCAATTTTCAAAAATCCTAACTAAATATGGCGTTACTCATAAGCTTTCCACTGCCTCTCACCCCCAAACTAACGGACAAGTCGAAGTAGTGAATAGAGAAATAAAACGAATTTTAGAAAAGATTGTTTCCACATCTAGAAAAGACTGGTCCGCCAAATTAGACGATGCTCTATGGGCCTACCGAACAGCATACAAAACCGCCCTCGGATGTACGCCATATCGGTTGGTTTATGGAAAATCGTGTCATTTACCCGTAGAGTTAGAGCACCGCGCCTTTTGGGCCTTGCGATTTTTAAACTTCGATCCCAACTCCGTCGGCGATTTTAGAAAATTTCAACTTAACGAACTCGACGAGTGGCGCTCTTACGCGTAAGAAAATAACAGACTTTATAAAGAGCGGACGAAGCGTTTACACGACCGACATCTTAGGCACCCAAAAATCTTTAAGCCAGGCGACCAAGTGCTTCTTTATAACTCTCGTTTACGTTTATTCCCGGGTAAATTAAAATCACGTTGGTCTGGGCCATTTACTGTTTTAGAAGTCTTTTCTTATGGTACTGTTTTAATTTCCCACCCTGATAAGGGTACTTTCAAAGTGAATGGTCAGCGTCTTAAACTGTATTTCTATGATGATGTCAGTCTCAACCCTGTTAACTCTATCTTTCCGGTCCTGACATTTGATTAATCTGAACTTTATTTTTCTCAGAACTTTGACTTTATTCGAACTTTATTTTTAAACAATATTTGGGACAATCTTATTTTGATGCGTCGAGCTCAAACGACGTTTTAAACAAAGGGCGCTCTTGGGAGGCAACCCAAGTTATCTTTTTCTGTTTTCTTTCTTTTACACTTTTTGCCCCGACTGGCTCCGGCAAGCTGAAACTTCTGCGATCGCCTGCTCCAACGGTTCTGCTACCATGACCAAGTCCACCGGATGACGTTTCATGCAGATCCACAGCACAGGCATGGAGGAGCGGCATCACTCAACTTGCCCTGCAAAATAAAACCGGGGAAGTACATGTTTTTCAATTCTATCTTTTATTTCTGTACTTTACTTTTCTCTCGTTCTCCGACCTCCTTCTCCATTGCGGACAATGTAGATTTTAAGCTTGGGGGAGGACTTCCTCCTTCTTTTTGTTTTCTTTTTGTTTTGTAAATATCCCAAAAAAAATAAATCCAAAATTTCAAAAAAAAATTTCACCAAATTATTATATATATATAGCTGCATTTTGGTATTTCAATAACTACCTCATGTTTATGTTTTGTTTTTCTCAAACTTCTTTATAAACAACGTAGTTAATTATAATTTTTCTAATCATTCTTTTTAATCATATTTCACAAGTAAAATGTTGGCCATGCTGTGTTTCTAATTCACGGTAGCATGTTAAGGTAAAATATTTCTCTAAACCGTGCATTTCTATTATGGTTTTTCGTTCTTTATTTTCTTTACTTTCTCTAAAAATTTATCATCCACTATTTTCCTTTTCGTCTTTAGATGATTTTTGTAAGAACATATTTTGAATAACGTAGTAGATATGAACGATCCAAGTGACATATTATTTTTATTTTCAAGATAATTTCATCAATCTTCTTTTATTATCTCGAAGTTGCTTTTTGAAATTTATCGACTCTATGTTTTAAATAAATTTAAAAAACAAACGCGTGAAAATGATTTAGGCCATTTTTGTTTACGTTTGAGCTTTCTTGCCAACCTAAACTCCACACGCATTTTCATTTTCAGCAAAGCCCAAATTCCTACCTATCTAATCACGCTAATTTTGTTTGATAGGAAATTTTGTCTTATCTGTGAAGATATTGTTGAAAAAGGTGTACTCAAAAGCAATAAATTGAAAAAAAAAAAACAAAAATGAATGAAAATAAAAATAAAAAAAAAATGATGAGAAAAAAATGAGATAAATAATCATAAAGAGAAAAAAATAAATTTATTTATACATATTTTGTTTAAAATAATTTTATTTTTTTTTGAAACTCGTTGTTTTGGTTTAGTGTGATTTTTAAGCCTCCATGTTTGTATTTGAATTCCACTCCTATTCATATTCCTAAACCAAACGTTTCGGTCCTATTAAGTCCTTTTGATTCACGCCCTCTTTTTTTTAATTTTATTTAACAACTAAGAAAATAAGAAAAGTAAATCAGTTTTAGTTTTGGATTTAAACTTAGATTTTTGTTATTTAATTGATATAATTATAATGTGTTGCTTGGATCCAGTAATAACTCAATACGTTCTTTTCCTTTTCATTGCCTTACTTAAATCTATTTAAAGAATTTCGTCAAAATTCTGGATGATTTATTTTTATTAAGTAAAGTTTATAAAAGTTAAATCATACCTAAATAATTGTTTTAGATTTACGTTTTACATTCTCCCTACCTAGAATTTCGCATAGTACTTGTGTGAGTATGATTAAAACTTTTTGAATTAGTCACTTTTTATGATTAGCTTGTCTTTATATCTTTGCTTGGGGACAAGCAAAACTTAAGCTTGGGGGAATTTGATAATACGTTTGCAGTCAATTTTATTAGGATATTTTCGGGGCTTTAAAGCCAATCATGTCTTGTAAAGTACTTGTTTTGATTCCCCTTTGTATATATTTTTGTCGCTAATGCATTTTTTCTGCTTTTTGCAGGTTTTCACGGCTTTCAGCTGAATTTTGCTGTGACACGCCCCAAGGTCACGCCCTACCAGGGCGTGTACCTAGGGCGTGTAACCCAGAGGAATGAAGCAATTGGTCCGAAACTGCATTCCGTGGAAACTTAGTGTACACGCCCTCGGTCACGCCCGTGACACACCAGACACGGGCGTGTACTATAGGCGTGTCCCCAGGTTCCGAGGAATCGCAGCAGCGCGCTCGTTTTTTCCCGCTCCACCGCCGCACCGAAAGTGTCACGCCCCAGGGTCACGCCTGACCCGGGCGTGACATATGGGCGTGTACTTCAGCAATTCCGCCCGTCACCTCCAGCATTCAATTTCCGCTCCCAAAGTCACGCCGCAAAGAACACGCCCCAGGGTCACGCCCTACCAGGGCGTGACCGGTGGGCGTGTACCGCAACAACTCCGTCAGAATTCAATTCCTGCCCGAAAAAGTCGCGCCGAATGTGTCACGCCCCAGGGTCACACCCGACCAGGGCGTGACAGGGGGGCGTGACCCGACCCGAAAAATTCTATAAATAGAGCCCAACTCCAGGGGTTTTAGGACAACTTTTCGCTTTGAGAGGGGAGGTTCTGTCCTTTGTTTTTCTGAACTTTTTAAGCATGTATTTTCATTTCTAGTTCGTAGCTCTAGCTTTATGCTTTCCCTGTATTAGCTCCTAGCTTCTTTCTGTAGTATGATGCTAATGATAGTGTAGTTTCCTTTTCATGTTCTTGTAATCTCTGGTTTTCAAGCTGTAAGATCACTGTTTCTCTTAATAAAAAGTGTTATTTTCTTTTTCGTTCCTACTCTGTTTTCAGTATTTTTCTTCTACTCATCTCCCTCTTCCACCTCACCATGATTAACTAATACTCCATGTACTCGATCTAATTGATCCGAGGTTCGAATGATTAGGTTATGATGCTTTGAATCTTACCTTTTTTGTTTAGGGTTTGGCTTTGAATTACTCTTGATTTATCACGGGTTGGAGGTATATCATCGATATATACTCTCCACCTTTGCTTTCATTCTGGGCTAGCCGAGAGGCCGAAGGTTTGAAATGAGCACTCAAGAGTAAAGGGAGTTGTTCGCACCCCTCGAGAGAGGCAGACGTTCAAATCTCCCGGATTGGAGTAAAATCCATTAGAGGGGTTCACCGCGTAAAGCGAGTTTTAGGCCTCCAATTTAGGCGAAAGTCGGTCGGACCTTCCTAAACTCAGTTAGGCACGGCCTTCGAGAGAAGCATGTCAATATTCATGGAACCTCCACGGTCAAGGACCTTTACCCTAATTAGCTTAGGTTTATTTATCGTATTTTTCTAACCACTCTTGCCGAGGTGATTTCTGATCGAGTGCATTTTCCCTTCATCGTTACTAAGCTTAAGTTAATCGCTCTTTTAGCTGTCTTTATCTTTTCATGCAAGTAGTTCTCTTCTTTTAGTACATTTAGCTAAACCTTATTTTGCCGTCGATAAAATAATAGATTTCGTGTGAGTAAGCTTACTCAACTGTTCCCGGATTTCAATACGACACTTGTGTCCCCTAGCTGCATTTCGATAGGTATACTTGCCTTGATGAATTGTTAGTTTGGTATTTTCTCTTGCAGATATCTCAGAGACAATCAGGAACAACCCCCAGCCATTGGATCATCAATTAAAGAAATGAACGGCTTTGATTCGGGATTGAAATGCCCAATCTGGACGGCACACGGCCTGGCACACGCCCGTGTCCAGGGCCGTGTGCCTCATTCGCTTTCAAAATCGGCTCGCCTGGAACAACACACGGGCATCGAACACGCCCGTGTTTGATCTGACACGCCCGTGTTCCACCTGACACGGCCGTGTGGCCGGCCGTGTACCCCCATCATTTTTTCCCGAAAACAACCCGAGCACTGCACGGGTTCTAGGACACGCCCGTGTCCTTGCCCGTGTCACCTCAACACGCCTAGGCCCCAGGCCGTGTACACGGTCTCGACACTCGACACTTCGTGGAGCGAATATCGTCAACCTGATGACATGGCCTTGGACACGCCCGTATCCTAGGCCGTGTGTCTTGTCTCGACACATCGTCAAGCAGAGTGTCGACTTCCCGGGACGAGTGTCGACACGGGTTGACACGCCCTGCGACACGCCCGTGTCGAAGGCTGTGTGCCATGTCTCGACACTTCGTCGAACGCAGAGTGTCGACTTTGCGGGCTAAGTGTCGACATGGGTTGACACGCCCTGGGACACGCCCTGTCCCAGGCCGTGTGCCCAGTCTCGACACAATGTCGAGATCAAAATGTCGACTTCCCGGCTGAGTGTCGACACAAGCTTGACATGCCCTGGGACACGCCCGTGTCCCAGGTCGTGTGCCTGCAGCCAGAACCCAAAACTGGCCCAAAACGTCCCCCGTCGCTCCTTTGAGGTTCGGGGCGTTACATATGCGCTGTTCGATACCGGTGCCTCACACTCATTCATGTCCGAAGATTTTATTAAAGGTATGGAGGGCATACAATACTTTTCTGGAATAGCCCGACGAGTACGTCTCCTGGACTGCTCGGAGATGATCGTTACCACCAAGTGCGTGTTTGAGATATTTATTGAAGGAAGGTCTTTCGATATGCCTGCCACGGTCGTGAAGATGTCGGAGTTCGACATCATTTTGGGCATGGCGTGGTTGAATTGGCACTTCGCGAGGATCGACTGCGTGGAGAAGAAGATCTATTTGAGACATGGGGACACCGACGTTATCTTCCAAGGTATTAATTTCGCACCCTGTATGCTCTTATCTTCAGTTCAGACTGTAAAGGCCCATATGAAAGGGGGTGAGGTCTTCATGATCTGGTTTGAGTTGAAGGAGGTTGCATTGGAGGTAAAAGATGTTCGGGTAGTGCGGGACTTCCCCAAGGTGTTTCTAGAGAAACTACGAGGGTTACCCCCTCATAGAGAAGTCGATTTCCGGATTAATCTAGTACCGGGTGCCAAGCCTGTATCCAAGGCCCCTTACCAAATGGCCCCGAAGGAACTCGCAGAGTTTAGAGTTCAATTGCAAGAATTGGTGGAGTCAGGGTTCGTTCGCCCCAGTTCGTCACCCTGGGGATCCCCTATATTGTTTGTGAAGAAGAAGGATGGAACCCTGCATTTGTGTATAGACTACCGGGAACTCAACCGGCTGATGGGGCGGAACACTTATCCGCTACCTCGGATCGACGAGTTGTTCAATCAACTAGTGGGAGCGCATTGGTTTTCTAAGCTGTACTTGCGCTCGGGATACTATCAGTTGAGGATACAGGAGGATGACTTCCAGAAGACGGCCTTCAGTTCAAGATATGGGTTGTATGAGTTCACGGTAATGCTTGTTTGGGCTTGCAAATGCCCCTTCGGCTTTTATGAGCCTGATGAACAAGGTATTCGAACCCTATTTGGACGTCTTCGTCATCGTCTTCATCGATGATATACTGGTCTACTCAAAGACGGAGGAGGAGCTTATCGAGCACCTGGCCTTGGTTCTAAAGAAATTAAAAGAGCACGCTTTATTCGCCAAGTTCAGCAAATGCGAATTTTGGCTCAAAGAGGTTGCCTTCTTACTCCATGTAATCAGTGGAGCTGGACTGGCGGTGGATCCAGCCAAGGTGCGTGCCGTGAAGGAATGGTCGACCTTGAAATTGGCATCCAATGTACGGAGTTTTCTTGGACTTGTCGGGTACTACCGCAAGTTCGTAAAAGGGTTCTCCAAGATTGCCCTTCCTCTTACCTCCTTGATGAAGAAGGGTGTGCCATTTGAGTGGACAACTCAATGTGAAGCGGTATTTCAAGAGTTGAAGGATAGACTTACCTCCGCCCCTATCCTTGTACTTCCATCTGGGAAGGAAGGATTTCAAGTTTACACGGACGCGTCATATCAAGGGATGGGAGCGGTATTGATGCAGCACGGGCATGTGATTGCTTATGCTTCAAGGCAACTGAAGAAGCATGAAATCAATTACTCGATTCACGATTTGGAGTTGGGAGCAGTGGTGTTCGCCTTGAAGGTTTGGAGGCATTATCTATACGGCGTCACTGCGAGATCTTTTCGGATCATAAAAACTTGAAGTATGTTCATACACAGAAGGAGTTGAACTTGAGGCAACGGCGGTGGTTAGAATTTCTATGTGACTATGAGTTTACCATGAACTACCACCCCGGAAAGGCGAACTCGGTGGATGATGTGTTGAGTAGAAAAGTGCCAGGCTCTAGCCCAGAGTCTCGGTTGATGAGCATGAAGTTGGCTCGGATGATCGAAGAGATGGATATTACCTTGATATTCAAGGCTCCTTCGGTAGAGTATACAGAATTTTTGGCAAGCATGAGCATAATTTGTGATATTTGGGACCGGATTCGGGTGGAGCAAGGAATGGATGCGGCTTTGGCCCCGGCAATTAAATCAATTGAAGAAGGAACTACCGACGAGTATACACTCAAAGACGGCTTCGTTTACTTTCGCGGGCGGCTCTACATTCCCAAGGGCGGTAAAATCCTGGAGGATATCTTGAGAGAGGCACATAGATCTCAATATTCAGTGCACCCGGGCATTGCTAAGATGTACATCGGTTTACGGAAGACCATGTGTTGGCCGGGAATGAAGAAGGATGTCCGGTGTTATGTTACTCATTATGAAGCCTGTCAAAGAGTGAAGGCTGAATGCAGGAGTCCCGGTGGTTTGTTGCAGTCGTTGCCCATCCCTGAATGGAAGTTCTAGGATATCTCCATGGAATTTGTCCATGTCCTACCTCGCTCACGCTCCGGGAATGATTCGGTGTGGGTTATTGTTGATCGGCTGACAAAAGTAGCCTGATTCATTCCCATGAAGAAAGAGGCTCACGTGGACATCTTGGTACGCCTCTTCGTGGAGCAGTTTGTACGGTATCATGGCGTGCCTAAGACGATCGTTTCTGACCATGATGGTCGCATTACTTCCAAGGAGTGGAAGGCGGAACAGGTGTATTTGGGCTCACGCCTTACCTTCAGCACCGCATTTCATCCTAAGACGGACGGGAAGTCTGAAAGGACCATTAGGACATTGGAGGATCTGCTGAGATTATGTGTGTTGGATAGGGGTGAGCCGTGGGAAAGACTCATACCACTGGTGGAATTCTCCTACAACAACATTCATCAGGAGAGCATTTGTATGGCACCTCATGAAGCGCTTTATGGTAGAAGGTGTAGAACCCCCTTGTCTTGGGTGCAAGATGAAGACCCAAAGACCTTGGGTATTGAGTATATTGATGATACCGATGCAGTGGTTAGGCTGATACGAGATCGTATGTTGGAGGCTCAAAGTCGACAGGAGAAGTATTATAATGCAAAGCACCGAATGGTGGAGTTTCAAGTGGGAGATAAGGTGTTCCTGATGATCCGGCCGATGCATGGAGTGTCACGGGTTCATGGTGTGAAAAAGCTCAGCACAAGATATGTTGGACCTTATATTATTTTGGAAAGGATTGGCCCGTTAGCCTATCGGTTGGAGTTACCACTAGAACTAGAGAATCTCCACGACGCTTTCCATGTGTTGTCGCTTCGAAAGGCGCTATTGCGGCCTGATCAATATATTCCCACTATTGATGGTGCAGTGGCGTCGGACAGGTCTGTGCGACTAGAGCCGGTGCGGATTGTTGACAATGAGACAAGAACATTACGCCGCAAAAGTGTTCCCTTGGTGAAGGTACAATGGTCCAATCATGGGAAGGAGGAGTTTACCTGGGAGCCGGTGGACTTGATGCAAAAACGCTACCCGGGATTATTTCCTCCAGGTAATTTTGTTTAAAGTCATATTTATTTTCTGTATGCTTGACTTTCCCATAGCCCTAGCCTGATTTCGGGGACGAAATCTTTTATTTTGTTTATAGGATTTGTTACGTCCCGATTCGCGCTAGGCCCCCATGCGAGTTTTGAGTAAGGAGGGCAGGCTTGAGTTCAGGAAAGTGGAGGAAAAAGGGCGGCACTTGTCAACTGGGGAAGTAAGTCCAGAGCAGGTTACACGCCCTGGGTCACGGGCGTGACCCATGGGCGTGACTGCAGGTACTCGAGTAGCTGCCGAGGTTACTCGAGTAGTTTTCGAAAGACTCGAGTAAAATGGGTTACACGCCCTGGGTCACGGTTGTGACCCAGGGGCATGACTGAAAGTACTCGAGTAGCTACCGAGGTTACTCGAGTAGTTTCAAAATACTCGAGTAAAATGGGTTACACGCCCTGGGTCACGGGCGTGACCCAGGGGCGTGACTGAAGGTACTCAAGTAGCTGCCAAGGTTACTCGAGTAGTTTCAAAATACTCGAGTAAAATGGGTTACACGCCCTGGGTCACGGGCGTGACTGAAGGTACTCGATAGCTGCCGAGGTTACTCGAGTAGTTTTCAAAGTACTCGAGTAAAGTGGGTTACACATCCTGGGTCACGGGCGTGAACCAGGGGCATGACTTAAGGTACTCGAGTAGGTGCCCAAGGTACTCGAGTAGGTGGTTGGTTCTCGAGTGAGAGGATTACATGCCCTATGTCACGTGCGTGACCATGGGCGTGACCTCCGTTCCACGATTTGAATTGAGTTCGACGAGTTCTCGATAGTTGAGTTCGACGATTTAGGTATCACGCCCCATGTCACGGGCGTGACTTGACTAGCACGGGCGTGTACGTCCTATCCGCCATTATAGATCGAACCGACAACGTAACCGCCTGTAATGCTTCGCCCGAGCGGGACACGGGTAAGGACACGGGCGTGTCCCTACCCGTGTCACATTATATATATATATATATATATAAGGAATAGTGGAAAAACCCTAGCCATTTCACTCTTCCTCACAGCCGTATTTTTCTGAGAGAAGTCCTGTGGAGAAGGAGAGTTTACTGGAGGAAGATCTAGGGAAGGAGATCCGCCATCGCCGTAGAGGAGAGGATGCCGCCGCGAAGAATCACAAGGTCTATGGCCGGAAATGGAACCGCTGGAAGTGAGGTGAGTTTCCTACCCTCTCAATAGGTGCTAGATCTATAGTTATTTTCCTAGGCGAGACATCGACTCAAGACAGTCTTGATGGAGAGGAGGAGTTTTCTAGGAAAGGCCATGCTAGGACTTCTGTCCTAGGTTTTAGATCTCTTCAACCACTCCCTTCTTCTATGTGATGATAGGGGATGGTTTTATGATGGATATTGGCCTCTTGAGGTTGAATAAGGGAGGAGGGTTTCTGGAATGACTTGGGAAGATCGCGTTGAGGAGGAAGATGAACCGATGCCGTTCATTCCGCCTTAAGATGCTTGCAGAATCTGTATTCTGCGCGCAGCAAACTTCGTGGCCATTTGTAGGTGTGATATGTCCAGATTTGGGCTTTCAGCTAAACACAAAAGTTGAAGCCCTTGAAAATACCTTTCCAACGAATGATTGCACGACTTCAGGAGAAGTCTGTATCCACGGGAAAGCCTGGTGGAAAATGACATCCGATAAATCATGCATGCAGAATTGTGTTCTGTGCGCAGCGGACTTTAAAGCCAAATTCAAATAGGATACATTCAAATTTGGGTTGTGGCCTGAATATGAAAGTTGTAACCCATTTAACGACCGTTCCATCGAGTGGTTGCACATCTTCGTCGGATTCCTGTAGCCTCGGGAATCTCCGATTGAAGTTACTGTCCAGATTCAATCTGCACTTAAAATTCTGGGTTTTTATATAATATGGATTTGGGTTCGGAGAAATCGATGTTGCAAATTACCTTGAGATTTTGATGAAATATTTCATAATTAACCACCGTAATGCTATGAATGATGAATCTTGTTAAGTAGATTTCATACAACTAATTGTGAAGCAAGTTTTTTTGAAAGAATTGACTTGATAGAATTTGGTAAGTTGTTATAGATGCATATCTTGTTATATCATGTTGGAAACAGATTTCTTACAATCGAATTGTGATGCATGATTACTTGAACGGAATGACTTGATAGAAATTGGTAGATTATTACATGCATATCATATATGTATTATGTTGGGATCATTTGGGATGTCATATAGGATGATAAGTTATGACCAGGTGTATGTTCGATTGATGAATGAAATTTAGTAGTCCAATACTTAGAGAGTCGGCTCCCTATAGGTAGTATTGGGAAGGGATGTAATTGCGGTGTTGACCGTCGCAAGCTTGGATAGCTTGAGATGAGACAAACGGACGGTTGGGCTTGGTCCTTGGTGTTCACGTCCCGGGGCTCCTTCCGTGCCAGGTGGATGGTTGGGCTTGGTTCTCGCATCTTCTTCCGAGCCTCCTTCCATGCCACGATGATGTGGAATTTGCATGCGGTGTGAGTCGACATGCGGTGTCGTAATCTTGGGTTAAGGATAGTGTGGCAGGTCTACAGGCTCGCTAGTCGTCACACCGACGGGAGTCGACAGTTAAACTTTGGGCGGTTGGGCTTGGTCCTCGATGTTCACGTCCCGGGGCTCCTTCCGTGCCAGGTGAACGGTTGGGCTTGGTCCTCGTGCTCACTCTGATGCTACTTCCGGGTCACACAAGGTCAGTTAGGGGCTTGGTCCTCGGTGCACATCTACCCGAGGCTCCCACCGGGCCATAGTACGCATGGGCTCCGTTGTTGTGTTCTTAGCGTTGAGGCGTACAGAGTCCTAGGTGAAGTAGTGTGGATACCCGCCTAGCAGTAGAGACGCCCGCTCTACTATCACCGCCTGACAACTGCGGCTGATGCCTGAGAGGTTAGCTACCTGCTCGAAAAGTGGGAACTAATGGTTTATGTCCACATAGAGGTTGCATGGGTGTGCATGGGTGAGTCATTGCATAGCATACATACCATTTCATATCATTGCACAACAAGATCCTCATCGTATAAGTTTGTATGGGCACTCTTATACGATGAGTTACTTTACGCAAATCGACCCTTAACTTATAAGCTTGTATGGGCATCCTTATAAGTTAAGTTACTTACCTGCAGTAGTTTTCTTACACTTGATGTTATACTAGCTCTTGTAGAATTGTTAGTTTATACATTGATAGCTCTTGTAGAACTGCTAGTTTATACATTGATACTCATGTACCTTGCCACCTGCTTGTACCTTTTATACTCATTATATATTGTACTATTGTTCCTTTTTCCCCTCCCGGTGCCAAGGAGTCACCGGGGGAGCGGCTATGAAACCACTTAGTCGTTTCGACTAACGGTTGCTACGTCTTCCTTCTTAGGAGGCCACCCCGCAGGTAGAGCAGCAGCAGGCGTTGCAGCAGGACAGCCAGGCCAGGACGACAGGGCCTAAGGGGACGGTACCGTCGCTATCATCGGTTACTGATGTTAGTATTTTGATACTCTGATGTAGCCTGTTTGGGCAATGTTTAGCTGTACTATGATATATTGTAGAAGCATGTTTTAGCTTCTCCCTTATTGATGTATTTGGACTATATGATTAGTGTGGATTTGGCTTCTCTGCTTATTATATTTTGGGTTGGTTGGCATGTTATTATTTATATTGTTGTAGCCGGCGAAATAGGTGTCTTGTGGTACAGGTTAGCCCGTGTTCTAATGCTACCGCAAAACGGCTGTTGCGGGCATAAGACTCCCCCTTCATGTAGTTTTTTGGGATCCGGGTCGGGGGGGGGGGGGGGGGGTCTTACAACTTGGGAGGTGACTTTGGTCAGCGCCTTAACCTCCAGCCACTTTGAGAAGTAGTCGATCATAACTAGGAGGAACCTCCACTGCCCACTAGCTGGAGGGAAAAGCCCAACCAAATCCATCCCAGAGATAGCGAATGGTCATGGTGTTTTGATGCTTCGAAGCCCTTGAGATGCCTGGAGCTGGAGGGGGCGTAGAGATGGCATTTTTGGCACCTCCACGCAAGCTCCACAGCATCCTTCCTTAGGGTGGGCCAGAAGTACCACTGCCTGATCACCATTGCTTCCAACATCCTATCTACGGAATGGCTTCCTCATTCCCCGGAGTGCACCTCCTCCAGAACCTGTCGGGTCTCCCCTTCCGTTACGCATCGTGCCAGAAGTCCCGAAAGCATTTTCCTATGTAGGCTCCCTTCATGCATGAAATAATGGGCCGCCTTATGCCGAAAGCTCTTTGCCTCCTTGATCCCATCAGGGAGGTTGCCTGTGATGAAGAAGGTCACGAAGAGATCCACCAATGAGGGTCGCCGATCCACTTTCATGATCTCCCCTTCCTCAATCACTGGATGGAACAGATCCGTCAAGGTTCCTCCTCCCCGAGGTGCAAACCTAGCCAGCCGATCGGCTGCTGTACTCTCTTATTTTGGAACGTGTTGGATGGAGAAAGTCCGGAACCCCCCGATGATCGCCCTCACCTTGGACAAGTACTTCACAAGGGTGGGTTCCCGAGCTTCGAACTCTCCTCGAATTTGTGATGCCACCACCAGCGAGTCCGTGAAAGCATCCACATCCTGGATCTCAAGCTCCCTTGTCAAACGAAGGCCGGCAATCACGGCCTCGTACTCTGCTTGGTTGTTAGTTGCAGGAAAGTACAAGACCACCGTCTGCTCTATGGTGACCCCTTGAGGACTTGTCAATACCACCCCTGCTCTGAGGGAGTGCTTTCCCGAGGCCCCATCCACCGTCATCTTCCATGCCTTCTGCGGCCCCGACTCCTCGGCCCCTACCTCCACAACGTAGTGTGCAAAGAAGTCAGCCACCACCTGCGTCTTGATGGAGACCCTTGGTACGAATGAGATATCTAATTCACTCAACTCGATAGACCACTTGGATAGTCTACCCGAGTGCACCACTCCTTTAAAAATCTTACGGAGGGGAATGTTTGTCACCACCCTGATCGAGTGTGCTTGGAAATATGGCCGGAGCTTCCTAGCCGAAATGATCTAGGCGTATGCCATCTTTTCTAGGATATGGTAGCGAAGCTCCGGCTTCTCTAGGATCCTGCTAACGTAATAGATTGGTAGCTGCTTCCTCCCCTCCTCCCTAACTAGGACGGAGCTCACTGCCTCAGCTCCCACTTCGAGATATAAGGTCAGATCCTCCCCATCCTTCGGGCTTTGAAGTAGAGGAGCCAGGGAGAGTTGACTCTTTAGCCCTTGGAAAGATTCTTCACATTCAGCAGTCCACTTGAATCTTTGATTTCCCCACAACACCTTGAAGAATGATGAACATCTCTCTCCCGACCTAGAGAGGAATCTACTCAGGCCAACCAGCTTACCTGTCAAGCACTGGACTTCCTTAGCATTGCATGGCGACTCTAGCTCTAGGATGGCCTTCACCTTATCTGAGTTGGGTTCTACCCCCTCCGTGGTAAGAAGATGCCCGAGGAACTTCCCACGGCTTGCCCCAAAAACACACTTTAAGGGGTTCAACCACATTTTGAACTTCCGCAAGGTGCCGAACGTCTCCTCGAGATCTCGAAGGTGTGAGTCCACACCCTTGTTTTTAACCATAAGGTCATCAACATAGACCTCCAGGTTCCTCTCCCTCTGGCACTGGAAGACCCGATCCATCATGCGTTGGTATGTAGCCCCTGCGTTTTTCAACCCAAAGGGCATCATTTTATAACTGAAGCATCCCTCCCTTGTGATGAAGGAGACGTCCTTGACGTCGGGAGGGTGCATTCAGATCTGATGGTAACCTGAAAAAGCATCCAAAAAACTCATAATTGAAAAACCAACGGCTGAATCAACCATCGCGTCGATTCGAGGCAGGCGGTAGCAATCTTTCGGGCACGATTTATTTAATAATGAAAAGTCGATACACATGTGCTATTCCCCCCCCCCCCACCACCACCACTTTTTTTCACCATTATCATGTTGGAGACCCAGCCTGGATACTAGATCTCCGAGATGAAGCCGGCCTCCAGAAGCTTCTTGACCTCCACGCGGATTGGCTCTTCCAGCTTGGTTGCGATGGTCCTCATCTTCTGACACATGGGGCGCGTCCTGGGATCCAGGTTTAGGCGGTGGCAGGACACATCCGCATCGATGCCCGACATGTCAGCCGCACTTCAAGCAAAGATATTGACGTTGCTCTAGATGCAAGCCTGCACTCTCTCCTGGTCCTCAGGGCTCAAACCCCCGCTGATCCTCACCTTCTACACCTGGCCGGCGATGGTGAAGACTTCCATCTCCACCACTGAAAGTCCACCTAGTGTCGGCTATGTGCACCTATGGGGGGGGGGAATAGGTGACGTATGGTTCTTTTGCGGAATTCACAGATGTACCTGCACAATAAAAGCAACAAACACAGAACACAGAATACACAGCAAATTTATAGTGGTTCCCCGACTTGGGTACATCCACTTTCCCCCTTCGACCTATCTCCCCAACAAGGGACGACTCGGTCAATTCTCCAACGGGATTGAAATCCAATCCCTTCACTAACGGAAGGAGCCCTTCCACACGTGAGAGTCAACACTCCCACAAATCGGGTTGCACCCAACCCTTACACCACGGAACAAAAGTTCCTTTACAACACAAGTAAATATGGAATGTATATGAAATACAAACTTCTTTTGGAGACTTCGGTGTTCCTCTTTGTTCGACGACGTGTTCTTGAAGTCGATGAAGAGTCTACGACCTTGGTCTCTCTTGGAGAAGATCTCCCCGGAACCGGCGGCGGCACACGAGCGGCGGCTAGCTTCGGATTGGCGGCTACGATGAAGAGTGGCTGCAGAACTTGGAGATCTAAACTTCGTAGCGAAGCAAGCTAGGTCTACCAACGGTCACTCTAGGATCAGTCGTCTCGATCGATTCGGACGGGGGAGTTTTTCCCGGTCAACGAATCGAGAGACAAGAGATCTCCGGATAGACGCGTGAGACACAAGCCTTGCTAAGATTCTGTCACCGGAGATCGGGAAGAGGAGCGATCAGCAGCGGCGACCACTTGACGCGAGCGGCGGCGGCGGAGCGGAGCGAGTTCGCAGATTTAGGGTTACGTCGCCGCTCGTTTTTCTTTTTCTCTTATCCGTCCTCTGCTGTTCAAAAATACTCATGTATTTATACTGTAGTATTCTCAAATATGACCGTTTGTGGGACCCACAAAAGAAATCCCCAAAATCCGGTTCAAATAAGTCCAGAAGCAGAATCCGGTCCAGCAGCATTCTGAGAAAACGCCAAGTAAAAATCGGCGAGAATCGCAGACGATTCTCGACGAATCGGCGAGAATCACCAAGTGATTCTCGTCGATTCGTCGAGAATTGTTTGTGATTCTCGTCGAATCACTTGCCGATTCTCAACGAATTGGACTTGGTATTCATGGGCTGCATGACCACTGGTTCGGCGGGAATTACAAGTGATTCTCGCCGAATCTTGCTTGGCACCATATTGAGATGGCCAGAAGGAGTCGGCGAGAATCACTGATGATTCTCGTCGATTCGGCGAGAATCACCAAGTGATTCTCGCCGATTCGGCGAGAATCACTTGGTGATTCTCGTCGAATTTGCCTTGGACGATTTTTCGTCTTCCACCTAGGAGCTGCTCCTTGATCCTCCATGCTCCTTGTCTTCTCTTGCATATGAGCGGTCCTGTACTTGAAAGTAAGTGCACTCCAATAGAGAGAGTACACATAGGCCAACACACTGATCTGCTCAACGAGGGATTACGTCGTGCAGACCCGTGTATATTGACCTACTGCACCCTGACATTGGTGTGCACTTAGCGTGGAGAAACTGCAAGTACAACTTGAAATGTTTCATCAAATACATTGTGAATTCATCTTAGCTTGACAGGGGGCTTCCACAAATCTAGGTAATCGTGGATACAATACCCAACAATCTCCCCCTATTTGACGAAGCCAAAACCCTACTAGCTAAGATGAATAACACCTATCAAATAATAATTATAGCATTTAAAAATTAATTATGCAACACAAGGTAATAAATGCAATCAGAACAGGACTTGAGTCATTCACACATTCAAGAATATATATATATATATATATATACCAAGAGAAATATATTCACATATAAGTCAGAATTGTTCACACGACAGTAATAATTGTTAAATGTTCTTAATACGCCGTGACCAGCTATAAGATAGTGACTATTTGTCCTTAGCTCCGTCACCCTTAAGAGTTTGCGCCAAGTACTTTTTGCTCTGCCTTTCCATGTATTCCTTGGGCTTCGGATAGTACCTAGGAGGAGCAACTTTGTCTGGATCCTTGTTGTTTCTGAAGAAAATGTTGCGTTTCGCTTCAAATGCTTTGTGCGTCTCCCATTCATACTGACTATATGCTTCATTTCGATTTATCTCTCCTCTTTCTTGCAGCAGGAAGGTGTCTAGGATGATGCTCCTTGAGACTGGGCTCCACCTTTCGTTTCTTACCTCCTCCTCACTTAGTCTGATCCTCTTTTGAGTTGGTGTCTCCTTTGATGTCCCTTCCTGAATTTTCCTCTTTCCCCTTGCTTTAGCTAAGGCCTCCTGGTCAAACATGCTTCTCAGCTTAGATTTGGAGATGGCCCTAGCGTCAGCTTCATCAGTGAAAATATCAGCAGCACTTGTACTTACATTCTCAGCAATGTGTACTTCCTCGGCAGCCGTAGAAGTCTCAGGAGCCTGAGCACCGGCAGGTTGGTCAGGTAGGACGACTCCTAACGTGCCCAGTGCCTGTTGTAGCATCCACCAGCAACTCTCATAGACGTAGTTGCTTGATTTCACAAAGTTTGCATCCATGCTTTTCTGGAGCTCAGCCATCTTAGCGATATACTCCTTCTCCCCCTTTTTGGCTTCTTCAACTATGCAATTGGCATATGAGTGCAAGGAGTCATCAATGTGCTTAGTTGTCTTGCTGAATTCAGTGACTAGGGCCTGCTGATTTGCATTTAAAGTGACCATGTTGCCATCAAATTTCTGAATATTGTTGGCCACAACGTGTGTGTTCTGATTGACAACAGCCAGAGTGTCAGTAGTCTTTTTCAAGCCGGCCATTAACAGTGTGACAGCTTCGCCGGCCGCATTATACTTTTCTTCAAACTTCTTCTCCATCATATTCAGTTTGTGGTTGATTGCCACCATATTCTTCAGCATGAGATCTTCAGAAGTCTTAATCTCTTGCAGTATTGTTTTCTGAGTTTTATCAAAAGAGGTTTTAAGCTCATTCACGATGCCCTGAATTATATGTACAGTGTGAATGGCTAGGTCATCTCGTAGTGGAATACCCGGAGGCACTTCTTGGCCTTGTTCTGGCTCGGCCGCAGAAGCATCAGTAGAGCTGGATACAATCACAGTCTCTATGGGAGGAATGTTGGTGGCCTCATTTACCTCCCCCTCCACTGGTGCAGGCTTAGCAGTAGGAGGTTCATCAGTATCTGGAGATTCAACCACTTCATGGCCCTCACTGACCTCGTCCTTTCCGTCCTCATCCAAAAACTCATCCATTTCAGCATCTTCTTCCACTTCTTGATCAGCAGAGTCCAGTGTTTCAGCTTCAGTTCTGAGGGTGTTTCTGTTCAGGACCTCCTCATCCTCCAACCCAGGTTCACTTTCTTCATGAACTTCTGCCACCGCATCCCTTGCCACCTGGGCGATTTCAGATATTATATCCAGATGAGTGGGTAGAGTCTCCCCCTCGATTCCTGCAGTCACAGTATCAGGAATTTCACGGGGGGAGGATGCTGGAGATACTTCCTCTTGCTCTTCCACAACCGGCTGCCCGATGCGCCGCTCCCATCGATCAAATACAGTAGCATCCATCTTTTTCAAGTAATGTAGAGGAACTCCTTTGCTCATGTCGAATTTATCTCCGTTGAGCTGGTTGAGATATAGACTGATGATGCGGCCGAAGCTCGGAGTGCCCAGAGTGTCCTTGATCTTTTGAGACATCAACTCTCCCCAGTTGAACCTCTTTCTGCAGACCACGGCTATGAGAATTTTGAACATATCTCCGGAGATATGATCATGGGAGCCTGGCTTACAGATGAGTACTTTTCCTATGATGTCGGATAGGAGCTTCCCTTCTTCATTCATCTCTTTTCGTTTTACTGATCGTGTGCCTCTGGGTAGACCGCAGAACAGGAGGGTTCTGGCTTTGTCCTCGTCCTCCAAATAGTCTTCCTGCTCCGCACTTGAGAGCTGCAGGTAGCGAGTTAGCTTACCGGCAGACATCTTGACCTTAGTCCCTGCCACCTTGCTCTTGATGATGGAGTCTCGGTTTCGAAGCCTTGCTGTAGAAAAGAACTCCAGCACTTCTTTATCTAAGACTTTGCAAGGATGCTCCAATATGAAGGTTAGCCCGGCTTCTTCCAGCATGAGAACGATGTTCCGGAACTCGTCCGAGGCATGAGAAAAACCAGTGCGAACCAGTTCGCAACCAGAAATCAAACCTGCGGTCGTCCTAGGGGCCATTGAGGATCTAGAAAGAAGCCCGACTTCAAGCATTAGTGTACATTCAAAAAAGAAGGCATCACATGGGGTTCGGCCTTGGAGCCAGTGAGGAGGCGGTTACCTAAGGGCTTCGGTGGAAGAGAGTTGGTGAGCTTCGGGAAGAGCTTCGGTGGAGGGAAGAGTATCCCGTGGGATGCGACCTAGTTAGAATCTCACGGGAGCTTCGGGAGAGGAAGATCACGCACAGAAGCGATTCGACGGCGTCGACGAGAGCGTCGGAGGGCTGCGGGTGTCGGCGAGTTCGCGGAAGTGCACTTGCGCGAGGAAGGCGAGGATCGTCCAGAGGTCTCCTGCGCGAGTCGTGAGGAAGGTGAACAGGCGGAGATTCTTTCGGCGGGATTTATAGGGGTCGTCGGGATTCGGGGGAAGCCGAGCGGTCTGCGAGTTTCTTGGACGGGATTCGGCGAGATTTGTCTAATTTGGTTTCTAATACCGTTTGTGGAATCGGCGAGATATAAAATGGGTCGGCGGGATTTGGAATATATATATTGAAGTTTGTCTTGAAACTTTGGGAAGCATTGCACAATTTTCAAATTCTTCGAGTGTCAAGTTAACACAAGATTAATGAATACATATTTATTATAAGGACAATCTATTTGGATTTGAACGACGCTTCTCAGACACTTTTTGATGTCAATTGTGATTTGCATGCCTCGAGGTAATCATTCCTTAAAGGGCACACATATATGATGAGCATACGTATACTTATACACAAGGATAACAATATATATACATTTACTTTGAATGAGGATGCATCATGACACAAGTCCTTGAGCAGAACAAAATTACCTGAGATATGGAGAGTCATCGTCTTAGTCCCACAGGTAGTACATATCAGTAGCTTAAAGTGATTATGCTCAACAGGTAGTACGTCTGTTATTGCAGACGCTTGATCCAAGCTAGCCTTGAGCCACGTACTGTCTAGTTCCCAAGTATTCACGGGGACCTAGACTACCCTGCAAAACAGGATTACTTGACCTTAGGAACCCAAATCATATTGGGTCCTAGGTTTCTATTAGCATGAACACGCAACTGCCTTCCTTGAGAAAACCTGTCTGGAAGACTGCCTCTGTCCCTATAATGTGGAGAAGCCCTTGCTGTGGGCACAGAGAGGTTGTGCCAACAGTCAATGGCAAAGTGTCCCACTTTGCCGCAGCACCAACAAGAGTGAATGTTGTATCGCCGTTTTTGACCTGATCTAGTGACTGATGTAGTCACGGTCCTAGGTCTCAAAGGGATAGGGCATGTTCTTGTTGCACAAATTCCTCTTCCATCGAGGCATGATGAAGGGTGGAATGAATGCATGACATGAGCGTTATGAGGCCGAGAAGGTGGTGCCAATCTTTCAGGCATCTTCCTTGCTGAGGCTCCATGACGCCTGACATCATGACTTCTATTTTCCCTATCCCGTGTCCTTGAATGGAGAGAGTTCTTCTGTGAACCAGGACCTGCAGGTCCACACTTTGTTGTGGCAGTGGCCGTGAATACAAAGGGCTCAGAATGAGCCTTAGGTATTTCTTCATGGGTGGCCATGATGCCTCTTGCACTATGGACATTTCCACATGGGGACAACTCACCCTTACAGTGACCACGATTATTCCTGTGGTCATACCTGAAGGCATGATGAGTTGCCTTCCCGCTTGGAGTGGGAGGTCGGAACACCGTTTCCCCATTTCTCCATCCCTGGATAATCCGGGAGATCCACCCGGTTTCTTGTTTTCTCTTTATAGCATCAACTTTGGAGAAGTTGGATACTATACGTTTCTCATTTTCTAGACTATTCTCTAGAGCTGAGATCTTAGAGTCCTTGACCTTGTTGGACGCCAATTGGAGAACCAACAAGATCTTCAGTTGAGCAATCTCTCGAGCTTGCTCCTCAGTAAGTAGATTGCTTTCCTGAAGGGCTCTCTTCAGGGAATCAGTATTTTCTGGAGGAGAGCAGTTTCTGTCTTCAGAAAAGTCAAAAGATGTGGGACAGGATGAAGATGATACCTGCTCATCTGGGTTATTGACATTAGAATCAGTGACCAATGTTTCGTCCTCATCGGAGCTGCTTTCCTCACTATCTTCTTCAGTCTCTGACAAGGATACTGGAGCTCTGATGCAATCCGAAGGATCCTTGCAGTCATCTTCAGAAGTGAGGACCCCCACATACGCTTCATCCTCTGATTGGCAGCATATTTCAGCATTCTCTGACCCCCCCATCAGCTCTGAGATCATCATCCACAGAGATTTAGCTGTTTTACATTTTTCCAACCTGGAGCGAGAGGCTCCAGACCAGACATCCATGATAATTTGTCGAATCCTCTGGTCCAGTTGGAAAAATGAGAGTTCCATCTCTGTCATCTCAGCACTGCACATGGGCACTTGGATCCCCGAGTCGGTGGTCTTCAAAGGGATAAATGGACCCTCTTCCAGGATGAGGGAAGCTCGTGGATCGATGGCATCCAGGTGAAATAACACTCTCATCCTCCAGATAGGATAATAATCCTTTGTGCATGTAGGGAGTTTGAGTGGCAATACGTCATAATCCAGATCCATGCTTCTGACACTGGTGGCAGGATTCACCTCAAGGTGTTAGCCTTTTTGTTGAGGAACCTCCCTCTGAAACCACTTGAAAGTCCACCTAGTGTCGGCTATGTGCACCTATGGGGGGGGGGGAATAGGTGACGTATGGTTCTTTTGCGGAATTCACAGATGTACCTGCACAATAAAAGCAACAAACACAGAACACAGAATACACAGCAAATTTATAGTGGTTCCCCGACTTGGGTACATCCACTTTCCCCCTTCGACCTATCTCCCCAACAAGGGACGACTCGGTCAATTCTCCAACGGGATTGAAATCCAATCCCTTCACTAACGGAAGGAGCCCTTCCACACGTGAGAGTCAACACTCCCACAAATCGGGTTGCACCCAACCCTTACACCACGGAACAAAAGTTCCTTTACAACACAAGTAAATATGGAATGTATATGAAATACAAACTTCTTTTGGAGACTTCGGTGTTCCTCTTTGTTCGACGACGTGTTCTTGAAGTCGATGAAGAGTCTACGACCTTGGTCTCTCTTGGAGAAGATCTCCCCGGAACCGGCGGCGGCACACGAGCGGCGGCTAGCTTCGGATTGGCGGCTACGATGAAGAGTGGCTGCAGAACTTGGAGATCTAAACTTCGTAGCGAAGCAAGCTAGGTCTACCAACGGTCACTCTAGGATCAGTCGTCTCGATCGATTCGGACGGGGAGTTTTTCCCGGTCAACGAATCGAGAGACAAGAGATCTCCGGATAGACGCGTGAGACACAAGCCTTGCTAAGCTTCTGTCACCGGAGATCGGGAAGAGGAGCGATCAGCAGCGGCGACCACTTGACGCGAGCGGCGGCGGCGGAGCGGAGCGAGTTCGCGGATTTAGGGTTACGTCGCCGCTCGTTTTTCTTTTTCTCTTATCCGTCCTCTACTGTTCAAAAATACTCATGTATTTATACTGTAGTATTCTCAAATATGACCGTTTGTGGGACCCACAAAAGAAATCCCCAAAATCCGGTTCAAATAAGTCCAGAAGCAGAATCCGGTCCAGCAGCATTCTGAGAAAACGCCAAGTAAAAATCGGCGAGAATCGCAGACGATTCTCGACGAATCGGCGAGAATCACCAAGTGATTCTCGTCGATTCGTCGAGAATCGTTTGTGATTCTCGTCGAATCACTTGCCGATTCTCAACGAATTGGACTTGGTATTCATGGGCTGCATGACCACTGGTTCGGCGGGAATTACAAGTGATTCTCGCCGAATCTTGCTTGGCACCATATTGAGATGGCCAGAAGGAGTCGGCGAGAATCACTGATGATTCTCGTCGAATTTGCCTTGGACGATTTTTCGTCTTCCACCTAGGAGCTGCTCCTTGATCCTCCATGCTCCTTGTCTTCTCTTGCATATGAGCGGTCCTGTACTTGAAAGTAAGTGCACTCCAATAGAGAGAGTACACATAGGCCAACACACTGATCTGCTCAACGAGGGATTACGTCGTGCAGACCCGTGTATATTGACCTACTGCACCCTGACATTGGTGTGCACTTAGCGTGGAGAAACTGCAAGTACAACTTGAAATGTTTCATCAAATACATTGTGAATTCATCTTAGCTTGACAGGGGGCTTCCTCAAATCTAGGTAATCGTGGATACAATACCCAACAACCACCTCCTCTGCTGGCTCCAGCCACGATTGCTCCCAGCCGGCCCTTGCCTCCTCTTCCTGCGCCAACTCCTCTTCTCCTCCTGCTCCCTTAACTTCCATCGCCTCCTCTAGGCCCTCACTTTGCTGCTGCTCAATCTCCCCGCCTCTCTGGGTTTCCCTCTCAGGTCTTTCTTCTACCTCCACCTGCCGACCTTCCTGCGGCTCCAACTCTTCGTCCCTCTGGACCTCCTGCACATCTCCTCCCCACTGCTCCTCCTCAATCTCCTCCCTTCTGACTTCCTCTTCAGCTTCCTCTCTCACCTCCTCCAGGCTCATCTCCTCCTCTCTGACAACATATTCAGCCTCCTTCCTCGCCTTCTCTAGGCTCATCTCCTCCTCTCCGACAACTTCTTCGTGCGTTGCCATCTCCTTCTCCATCTCCTCTACCTCTGCCATCTAAGATATGGTGTTGACTGTCGTAATGTAGTACTGTCTTGACACCTTCGGGTCCCCTCTGACCCTGACCTGCACCCCCCCCCCCCATTGTTGATCTTGAGGCATTGATGAAATGAGGAGGGGATGCAGCGGAAGGCGCTGATGAGGGGCAGACCAAATATGGAACTATAGCTGCTCGGGGCGTCCACGATCACGAACCTGCAGTTCCGTAACACGCCCCCCAACTATACATGCAGCCCTACTCCCCCTTCCACTTCCTTCCTCTGTCCTGAGAAACCGAACAATGGTCCGTCCGAAGCTAGTACTCTCTTGACCTCAAGCTACATCTCATCGAAGGCCTTTTTGAAGATTACATTTACGGAACTCCCGTTGTCCACCAGGATCTTAGAGACCGTGAAGTTCTCTACCGCTGTTTGGAACACCAAGGCATCACAGAACGGGTCTTCATAATCCGGCATATCCTCTGAAGAAAAGGTAATTTTTTATTTCGGGGGCGGAGCCTGGGAGGTCGAGGCTACCCCCCTTCGGTACATGGTCTGGAGGCTACCTTATGAGCTGCCTTGATCCCAACTCCTCTGTGGATCACCTCGATCACTCCTCGGGTTCCTACATCCACACGGTCCTTGCATATATCCTCTGTTTCCCCCTGCTGCACTTCCACGATCCTCACCGGTAGCTCCTGCCTCCTCACCCACTGGCTTCTCTAACTTCTAAGAAGTCTGGGAAGGTGGCCGTTGCGTGACCCTCCTCCTGATGGAAGTCACAGAAAGGCAATGCCACCCTACACCTTCTTCCTTCTCCACCATCTCTCCTTCCAGCTCCTCCTCGAGCTCCTCTCCTTCCTCCTCTACCTCGACCAATCTCCATTGCCTCTTGCTGATGCTGGAAGTGATCACTCGGCCCCTGCCTCCATGCCGGCTGAACGTACCTCCTCGGTTCACGGAAGTTATCTCTTTCCTAAAAACCTCCTCCTAACTCCTGGGGGCGACCCTCCTGAGGCCTCCAACCTATCCGGTTGTTCGGCTCCCTGGCCCCCCGTCCTTGATGCAGTCCCTGTTGACCCTGACCTCGGGGTTCTTTCCTCCTCCCCTCTTCTCTCTGCTCCCTTCGCCTTCCTGCTTCTGGCTCCTTCAAATCATCCTCCGCCAACCTGGCCAGCTTCCTCGCAAACGCCGGATTGGCCCTCTCGAAGTCTGTCTCCTCTGCCGCCCTCTCCATGAGCTCCTCAAAAGAGAGGGGGCACCCTCTTCGACTCCATACTGAAGAAACCCGGCCTCAGTCCCCGCGTAAACACGGGCATCAACGTATATACTGGAACTTCCTGGACCAGGAGGACCTCTTCCTGAAACTGATCCACGTAACGTCCCAACGTCTCGTCCTGCTTCTGCCTCACTACAAACAGGCACTCTGCCTCCTTCTTACGCTTCTTCGATGTTGAGAACCTCAACAGGAAACTTCTTTGCAAATCTTCGAAACAGTAGATCGACCTTGCTGGCAACTGTTGGAACCAGTCCCGAGCCTTCTCCTTCAACATGATGGCAAACAGCCGACACTTGAAGTCATCCTTCATCTGCCTTATCGAAACGACATCTTCAAACCACTACACGTGATGTACAGGGTCAGCCTTCCCCAGGCGAGGTCCAGGTCGTTATCGACCAAGAGCGGACCTCCTCTATTGGGACCTGAGGTGTGACCCACTCACTTCTGGTCGAGAAGGCCAAGCTGATTGTCTGCAGGACCTCTCGCCTGAAGTCATCCAGCATCTTCCTTGTCACTTCTTCTCCCCATGAGGGGGAACCTCCTGAAGCAGATCCTTCATCTTCACCCCCTGCCATCGGACTAAACTCAAGATTTTCTTGTATCAGCTACCTTCCACGCTCCCCGCGCCAGAACCAAACAACAAATAGCATGTATATTTGATTATCAAAACAAAGATCAAAAAAGACAGTTCAAGTTTTACAAAATTATAACAGCAGCAAAAGGAGGAGGAGAGAGGGATTCTGGATCTTGGGAGTTGTCACGTCACTCCTCCTCCTCGGAAGCAGAATCCTCGCTCTCCTCGCCATAGAACTGGGGGACCAGGTCGCGGACGGTGACTGTTTCTGAATCATCCTTCACAACCCCTAGGTCCTTCACCATCTTCAGGACCAGCTCTGCCACCCGGATTCCAGCATCTCGGCATTGCTCCTCAACCTCGTCAAAAGATTAGTGCGGCGGAGTTGTTCGAAAGGGCTCGCAGTGAGATGTTAAAGCGGCATTGGCCTAAAGGCGAGTATTCTGGGCTTTCAAGCCCTTGACCTCCTCCTCCAGGGCCGCTACTCGCGAGTGCAGCCGCTCCGCCATCTTGGCATCCTGTGAAACGCCCGACCATTAGTGAAAAGTTAAAAGCTTTTGAAGGAAAAGAGTAAAGATATGGCTTTACCACTCCACCTTGGGCTTTTGCAAGGAGGGTCTCGGAATCAAATAACCTCTTTGCATGGTCTTCGGATCTCTCTTGCTCCGCCAGCAGGCTCGCCTCGCTCTCCAACCATTTTTTGTTGATATATATTAGACGGCGTGTGGCGCTGTGCGAGAACTCCAGGGCACGCATCTAGGTGTGGGAGGACTTCATGACGATATCTCACGTAGACTCACTCTCAGGAGAGACTGCATCACGAACACCATAAAGGCCGTACCCCACGACGAAAGCATGGCTGGTGGGCTCTTCCTGGTCCTTCCAAGGGAGAAGGAGAGTGGAGATTGACACGCGATTGACGTCCAGCCCCCACAGCAGTAAAGGGTCGCCCGCGGCATCTTAGACCGTTGGGCCCAGGTTGAAGTTCATGTGGGAGGAGGGGGCGGGATGGCTGGAGGAGGTGCCTTCGCGAGAGGTGGTGGCAGTTGGTTGATTGGGGGCGACAGCAGGCTGATTGGGAAGTGCCGTCTCGCGAGTAGGCGAGGCGACCTGTTGAGGAATCGAGCGGGGCGATCAAGATCCCTCCACGTAAATAGGGATCAAGGACCCTAATATCTCCTTCTCCTTCAGGGTCTTCTTCTTCCCCTTAGAGACAACCACAGCCTTCTTCATTTTCTTTGGAGGGCTGGAGCGAGAGGGTGCAGCGTCGCCTGTAGGCCTCTTGAGAGGAGCAGGAGACAGGGACTCTCTCGCCGCCCCAGCTGCCGCGCTAGCGCGACCAAGGCCCTTCGAGGGGTGGATGTTGCTTTTATATGGAGGATGGGCTGGGACGACTCGCTCCCTTAAAAACAAAATGAAGCAAGGTGATAAGAAGGCGAGATGGAAAAATAATCAGACATAGTGAGACGAGAAAGCAAGAGTACCTTCGCCGGGAAGCACTGGAGGCAGCGAGTCGAGGACTCGCCGCAGGAAGTTGACTTCGAAGTTTTTGCCAACGAAGTAATCATACTGCAGCTTATCCGTGCCGCCAACCTGCTGGGTGGTATAGAAGCTTTCGGGAGGAGACATGGGCGCGAGTGGGATGCCCCCGAAGTAACCACGGTAGCCACAGATGAAGACGAACCACGTGAGCTAGTGGTGATTTTTGTTAGACGTCTCGCACACCTTGAGCCCTTGGCCAGTGAAGTACGAGACGCCGTCAGTATTGGTGTGATAGATAAAGAGCTTGCATAAAAACGTCAAGCTGAACTCAATGCGCTCCCGGCGCATGTAGCAGGCGAAGGCGATCAACACCAAAATAGCATTCTGGTTGAATTGCGCCGTGACGACGCCGAAGTACTTAAACACTTATTTTACCTCAGGCCAAAGAGGCAACCTCAACCCCGCCTCAAAATGCGAGACGGGGAAGGCGAGCTCTCCCGGATAGTAGGTGTTGATAGACTCGCAAACCTTGGGGGGCCGCGAGTCGATCCCATCCCCCAGGTACTTGCGGACGAAGCCGGGGTAATCTTCCCCAGGAAGCCGGCCCAGCGGGAAGTCATGGTCGGTGAACCGCTTCCCGCAGCGGCTGCACCCCTTGTTTTCCTCAACTCGCTTCTTACCCATCCTTGGCGAAATGATTTTGGCGAAACGGCTGTAGGCGAGACGGAGAGAAAGGTAGAGTAAGAAGATTGGTCGAGAGGATCGGGAGAGAAAAGCATGAGAAGATGCGGCGAGACAAAAGGAGCAAATGGGCAAGAGCTTAGATATGGAAGAAGTGAAGAGTGCGGGTATCATTCTGATCCAGGGCTGGGTGTATTTATAACGGATACAGGGCAATGATTGATGGGCGAGAAAACGTATAGAGGAAAGGGAAGAGTCAGCAGTAGGTTTTTTCTCTCTCCCCATAAACCTCGATCGGCGCGGCCCGTCGTAATCACAGGGAGATTAAATAAAGAAATTAAAAGTAAAATAAGATTAACACATCAATAAGGAATGATTCAGAAACAACGCACCACATATAGTTCTGACAAAGCCGGCGAGACGGCAACACAACATTATTTATTATTACAACATTCAAATAGAAAATAAAGGAGAAGGGGCGAGATGGACGGCTTTCAATAAGGGTGTCATTGCCAGCATCCACCGCGAGCTCCTGCACAGGGTGACCTACTACGCGACTGGAAGGCGCGAACAGACTCCGGCACACGGCGAGCGAGACGAAGATGCATATCGACCTTATTAATGATGGCGTCAGGGTTGGTCCCATCGACATCTAACTCGGTATCTGCCTCAGAAGATAAGTGAGCGCACTCGTTCTCCAGCCATTCGATGCGCCGATCCGGCGCCTGTAACACTCCCTATCCGTCGCATAGCATATAGCAGTAGGTCCGGCCGGGGCCCGACGCTATATACCACAGACAGACCGGGTGGTTACTCGTGGAAACCATCAAACCAATCATAACGTCCTACATAAAGCATTCTAGCGGAAGCAGTTTAATAAGTTGCAATAAAGAACCCAGCTCAAAAGCATGAATGTCCACTAATACCAAATAAGAATGTTGCACATACACATGTACATGTCTTAAGGCCTTACAAAATTGTTCACTTCATATTACATGATTTACAAACCACGGCACGCAGTCCGGTCTTACATGAATAAAAGCAGTAAACACTCCAATTAGGCCTTCAAGGGCCGGCTTCGCAAATTGGGCTTTAGCCCGCTATTGATCGTTTGGTCCAGCAGCACCTGCAAGCAACAAACCACCGCACGGTGGCAAAACAAGGCAACGGTCAGCAATGCTGACCAAATTATAACGATCCCGCCCTCAACTCGGGGCGGCGATGCTTCTTCCCTGCATTTCATTAGCATAAGCGAGCAATTTAACAATATTCATTTCATCACAGGCGTTGGCTCGTACGGCCACACACCCCGTGCTCTCAGGGCACATTCTCGGTGAACCGGTCGATGTCACGTCAATTAAAGCCATAGACATTCCGCACTCACCACCGCCACTTTGACGGCCAAACCTATGAGCATTCTGTCTTCTTGGCCTGGGTCACGACAATTTAAGCCATAGACCGCCGAAGACCCTAATCTATGCCAACGGTAAGTGCCACGTACCCTTAGGTCTCTTTAACCGAACGACATAGAACGGGTACGGTTCCATCTAACCCGTGCTGACATCGCAATGACAATTTAAGCCATTTGCGCGGGTCAAACTTCTCCTGAGTCCCGTTTCCGTCACATTTCACATAACCCGGTTATGTTCAAGTTGGCTCTCAGGCCTCCAAGTTAGTAAGATCACGCATCCTCCCAGTTTTCTGGGTGCACCTTTGGGTTAATCCCCAAGGCTCCCTGTTGCAATCTACCACGTAGAAAACCCGAAAAATAATCAATCGCACGGAGTCTTCTCCGGCATTTATGCAATGCAACATCACTGATCCAGACCAACATGTCCTGATAGGCTTCACACATCATGCCTATGTCCGTTCTCGCTTACGGACTCTACACAACGGGGACTTTACATATCTACCCAAAGGAACGCCTCCAACTCAACGCAAACTCGCGAGAGCGGGCTTCCTATGCAAAGAAGGAGAGCTTCACATGCTCAAGAAGAGAATCGTTACCCTAGCGTTCTTCTTTGGCGCAATAGAAAAGTAAGCGGATGAAAAGCACCGCACTCTCTTTGCCTCCGTGGATCCGGAGTCAACTCGCGATTTGGAGCTTCGAAGCTCCTCCAATTGCCGGATCTAGCTTCTTCTTCCTTCCTTGGCTCTCCTCTCTCTCTATACTTTAGAAAGATAACCACTCAAGTAAAAGTGAGGGTTTCAAAGGTCCAATCCTGGGTATATCCCACTAGGAACAACCCCCAACCGTCGGATCCCAAGTTAAAGAAACGAACGGCTTTGATTCGGGCCTGAAATGTGCAATCTGGACTGAACACGGCCTGGCACACGCCCTTGTCCAGGGCTGTGTCCCTCATTTGCCATCAAAATCGACGCGCCTGGAACAATACACGGGCATCGAACACGCCTTTGTTCCAACTGACACGCCCGTGTTCCAACTGACACGGCCGTGTGGCCGGCCGTGTACCCCCATCGATTTATCCCGAAAACAACCCGAAAACAACACAGGTTCTTGGACACGCCCGTGTCCTAACCCGTGTCCACTCGAACACGCCTGGGCTCCAGGCCGTGTTCACGGTCTCGACACTTCGTCGAGCGAAGTTCGTCGACCTCACGACACGACTTTGGACACGCCCATGTCCTAGGTTGTGTGCCTTGTCTCGACACTTTGTCGAACAAAATTCGTCGACTCCCCGGGATGAGTGTCGACACGGGCTCGACACGGCCTGAGACATGCCCGTGTCTCAGGCCGTGTGCCCTGTCTCGACACTTCGTCGAGCTCAAAATGTCGACTTCGCGGGCTAAGTGTCGACACAGGATCGACACGCCCTAAGACACGCCCGTGTCTCAGGTCGTGTGCCCTTTCTCGACACAATGTCGAGCAAAATTCGTCGACCTCTCGACCAAATCGTCGACACAAGCCTGATATACCCTGGGACACGCCCGTGTCCCAGGCATTGTGCCTCCTGCCAGAACCCAAAACTGGCCCAAAACGTCCCCCGTCACTCTTTTGAGCTTCGGGGCGTTACAACTCTCCCCCTCTTAAAATAATTTCGTCCATGAAATTATATAAAGGAAAGACAAGTACCAAAATTAAATTGTACTTGAGCGGAACAACTTCGGATACTCGTCAAGCATAGTCTGCTTTCGCTCCCAAGAGAGCTCCTCACGACCGCAATTGTCCCACCGGACCTTGACCATCCTGATCTCTTTATTGCGTAGCCGCTTGACCTCTGAGTCCTCAATCCGCACGGGCTTGACTTTTGTCGTCAGCCCAATATCCACCGGCACTTGATCAACCGCGATCACTTGCTTAGGCTCTTGCACCGCCTTCCGAAGTACCGAAATATGGAATACATCTTGCAATCCACCAAGCTCCACTGGAAGCTTCAACCGTTAGGCTGCTTCATCAACTCGCTCCAGAACCTCAAACGGCCCAAGGTACCTCGGGCTTAGATTTTTCAATCGCCGCACCCGCGAGACACCCTTGAACGTCTTGATCTTTAAGTACACCAAATCGCCCACAGCGAACTCCACGTTCCTGTGCTTGGCATTATAGTACTTCGCTTGCCGGTCCTGAGCGATAAGAAACCTCTCCCGAATGGTTCTCACCAAAGAAGTAGCATCCTCCACTTCTAATTGCATATACAACTTTGACTTACCCGTTTCTAGCCAAGATAATGGCGTGCGACGTTTTCTACCATATAGGGCCTCGAAGGGCGTCATTTGAATACTCGCTTGGTAGCTATTATTGTACGCGAACTCCACCAAATAAAGATGGTCATCCCATTTCTTTCCAAAATCCAAGACACACATGCGGAGCATGTCTTCCATGGTTCTATTGACCCTCTCGGTCTACCCATCTGTTTGCGGATGGAAGGCTGTGCTGATTTTTAGCTTTGTTCCCAACATTTGCTGCACAAGCCTCCAATCATTGGACGTGAACCGCACATCTCGGTCACTCACGATGCTGCGGGGCACACCGTGAAGCCATACAATGTTATCCACATACAGTTTTTCCAACTTCTCCACCAGATCATCCTTCCTATGCGGAATGAAATGCGACACCTTCGTTAGCCGATCCACGACCACCCAAATGGCGTCGTTCCCCTTTTGCGACCTTGGCAAACCGTGCACAAAGTCCATAGAGATGTCGTCGAATTTCCACTCCGGAATAGGCAAGGACTTAAGAAATCCTCCCGGCTTTTGGCATTCCGCCTTCACCAAGGCGCAAGTTTGGCACTTCGCTACGTAGAGCGCCACATCTTTCTTCAAACCCGGCCACCAAAACAGTTTCTTTACATCACGGTACATCTTTGTGCTCCCCGGGTGAATCGATTACTTAGTATGGTGTGCCTCGTACAACAATTCTACACGCAGATTGCCCACACTTGGGACACACAGACGTCCGTCTTTCCAAAGTAATCCGCCCTCCACGACGAATTGGGAATTTGACCCATCCAGAGCCTCTACCATGAACTGCTTCATATGGACATCCATATCCAAAGCCTGCTGAATCCGATCAGCCAGGTCGTATTGGCCTTCAGTCCAATTCAGTACTGCTTCAGCACTTGATTGCTTATCCACACAAACAATCTCCAACGCCTCCAACTCCCGCACCAACCACTCATCATGCACAGATAGCCAATTGTCTTGAGCTGGGGCTCGGAGACTCAACGCGTCCGCAACAGCATTTCCTTTACCAGGCACGTAGTGGATCTTGAATGTATAGTCCCCCAGGAACTCCATCCATCTACGCTGCCGCATATTCAGATCTTTCTGATCGATCAGATACTTCAGGCTCTTATGATCGGTGTAGATATCAATCTTCACAACGTACAAATAGACTCTCCACAGCTTCAAGGAAAAAATCACGGCCGCTAACTCCAAGTCATGGACCGGATAATTCCTCTCGTGCACTTTCAGCTGTCTCGAGCCATAAGCTATCACACTTCCACATTGTAGTAGCACGCAACCCAAACCGCTGCCCGAAGCATCACTATAAATCCCATAGCCTTCAGTCCCACATGGAGAACTCAGCACAGGCGTCGTGGTCAACCGACATTTCAACTCCTCAAAAGCTCGCGCGCACTCCGGCGTACAAACAAACTTCTGCTCCTTCCTCATCAAAGTAGTGAGAGGTAACGCTATCCGCGAGAAGTTCTCTACGAAGCGCCTATAATAGTCGTCAAGCCCCAGAAAACTCCGGACTTCCGCTACCGTAGCAAGCTCAGGCCACTCCCATATCGCAACAATCTTCGCCGGATCCACAGCAATACCCTCTCCACTCACTATATGACCGAGGAACGTCACTGAGGATAACCAAAAGTAGCACTTCGAGAACTTGGGATACAGTTGATTCCTCCTTAGCGTCTCCAAAACTAAATGAAGATGCTTGAAGTGATCTTCCTCACTTTGCGAGTACACCAAAATATCGTCGATGAAGACAATCACAAAATGGTCCATGTACTCCCTGAATGTCCTGTTCATCAAATCATGAACAATGACGGCGCATTAGTCAGCCCAAACGGCATGACCGTAAACTCGTAATGCCCGTATCTCGTACTGAACGCTGTCTTCGGGATATCACTCTCCCTTATTCGCAGCTGATAGTACCCAGACTTGAGATCCAACTTCGAGTACACCGTCGACCCCACCAACTGATCAAAAGGATCATCAATCCGGGGGATTGGGTACTTATTCTTCTCCGTCAACTTGTTGAGCTCCCGATAATCGATACATAGCCTCAAGCTTCAGTCCTTCTTCTTAACAAAGAGGACCGGCGCGCTCCAAGGCGAAGAACTTGTGCGTACATACCCTTGCTCCAACAACTCTTGCAGTTGAACCTTCAGCTCTGCCATTTCCTTAGGCGCTAGCCGATAAGGAGATCGTGACACAGGCTTTGCACCTGGCACTAGCTCAATCGTGAAATCTATCTCCCGCTGCGGCGGGGCTCTAGGAAGATCTCTAGGGAAAACATCAGGGTATTCCGATACCACTAAAATACTATCCAACGCGGGCTTCGGCTTTGCAACCTCCACTAGTGTAAAGAATAGTTCTGCACCGGCACGAAACTCCTTCACCACCTGAAGAGCAGACATCAATGTCTTGCTCGACCACTTTAAGCCCATAAAAGTCGTCTCACGACTTGCTCCCAACTTCACTTCCTTGAGACCGCAATCAATATAGGTCTGCTTCTCCGACAGCCAGTCCATGCCAAATATAACGTCGAACTCCACCAACGGAAGTAACGACGCTTGCAGATCGAACTCCTGATTCCCAATACGAATCTTAACATCGCAGATCATATCCGCGCGCATCGATCACCCATTGGGAAAAAACACATCCAACTTATCCTTCGCCATCGAAGAAGGGACTCCGATGTGTGATATAAATCCTTCGGACAAGAAGGAGTGTGAAGCTCCGGTATCGAAGAGTGCTCTTGCCGGATTTTTCACAAATCAAAACAAATCCTAAACAAGTAGTGGCAAGGTAACATGTGCATAACAAGTATTTGAAGAAATAGACTTGCTATAAATTATACCGTACCTGTCACCACATCCGCCTGTTTGATGGCCTCCTGTTGGCCAAGATTATACACCCTTGGTTGGGCCGGAGCATAGTGGGACGCGGTCGACTCCACCGCCTTGCCCTTCTCTTCATGAGTCGCTTCAGGCCTTCTCTCGGACTTGGGGCGTCCGCTCCAACAATCGCGGACAAAGTGCCCCGTCTTTCCACAAGTAAAACATGCGCCCGGGGTCCGACCCGTAGTCGCCCCAGAAGCACCAGAAGGAGCTGGACCTGAAGTCCTATGCTTCTTGAAGGACCTCCGATACCCGGACTTTGAAGTAGTCGGCACTTTGAATTCAGATTTCTTATCACCCAAGCTTTTCTTTGCTTGTACATTCTTCATGTACTTCTCCAAGGACCGGGCCGTGTTGACCAAGGTTAAGAAACCCTGTGTCATTGGCCCCGAGAGTAGTAATCTCAACTCATCTCTCAACCATTCGTAGAATCGATTCGTCTTATGCTCCTCATCCACAATGGTGGAGCTAGCATATCGACTCAATCTAGTAAACTCGTGGAGATATTCATCCACGCTCCTCTCACCCTGAACCAACTTCAGGAACTCGTTCTCCAACGCTATCGAATAGAACAAGCTCGAAAACTCCCGCACCACCGGGATATTCGATATAGAACAAGCTCGAGAACTCCTCCATCGAGACATCAACAAGTTGCCTACCTCTCAGTAGAAGTAGCTCCAATCCTTCCCACCACATTCTCTCTTCACCATCCAGAAGGAACGTAGCGATGGTGGTCATTTGCCACTCCTCCGTCTCCATTGCTGTCATGACTCTCTTCACCCTGGAGAGCCAGTCTCAGCTTGAGATGGGGTTCCCAACCCCGAGAATACCGGAGGACTAAAGCTCATGACATGCTTGAGCTATCTCTCGGTTGCCCTCCTTGGCACCACCGGCTCCACTACCACTTGTTCCACTCTCCTCGGCTCAGCATCTTGCAGCGGTACCCGCTCCATCGCAGGAGTGGGCTGCTGCGTTTGCCTTACAGGCTGTGTATTAATCATAACCAACACTGCTTCGGCCACCAATCGTATGGTCTCAGCCGATAGAGGTGTTGCAGGAGCTTCATTAGGTGCACTGCTAGCCTCAGAAACTCGACGTTCCGACGGCCCAGCACCACTTCTGGTCACCTATAGTGGTACAAAACACCGTTAAGCGACCAAATAAAATTGCAAACATCAATTATAGGAACACGCAGGTTCCTCAAACACGTGTATTTTCATTCCTAAGTGGACATTCATGGGTTCTTTTACTGTTATAACGATGACGCACACAATGTGCTCACCACCACTTAAAAAGAATTCGCCCACGAATTCATCTCTAGCCCGACCAAAACCAGTAGTCTGATACCAAATTGTAACACCCCCTATCCGTCGCATAGCATATAGCAGTAGGTCCAACCGGGGCCCGACGCTATATACCACAGACAGACCGGGTGGTTACTCATGGAAACCATCCAATCAATCATAACATCCTACACACAACATTCTAGCGGAAGCAGTTTAATAAGTTACAATAAAGAACACAACTCAAAAGCATGAATGTCCACTAATACCAAATAGGAATGTTGCACATACACAAGTACAGGCCTTAAGGCCTTACAAAATTGTTCACTTCATATTACATGATTTACAAACCATGGCACGCAGGCCGGTCATACATGAATAAAAGCAATAAACACTCCAATTAGGCCTTCGAGGGCCGGCTTCGCAAATTGGGCTTTAGCCCGCTATTGACCGCTTAGTCCATCAGCAATTACAAGCAACAAACCACCGCATGATGGCAAAACAAGGCAACGGTCAGCAATGCTGACCAAATTATAACGATCTTGCCCTCAACTCGGGGTGGCGATGCTCCTTCCCTGCATTTCATTAGCATAAGCGAGCAATTTAACAATATTCATTTCATCACAGGAGTTGGCTCGCACGGCCACATGCCCCGTGCTCTCAGGGCACATTCTCGGTGAACCGGTCGATGTCACGTCAATTAAAGCCATAGACATTCCGGACACACCACCGCCACTTTGACGGCCAAACCTATGAGAATTTTGTCTTCTTGGCCTGGGTCACGACAATTTAAGACATACACCGCCGAAGACCCTAATCTATGCCAACGACAAGTGCCACGTAGCCTTAGGTCTCTTTAACCAAACGACATAGAATGGGTACGGTTCCATCTAACCCGTGCTCACATCGCAATGACAATTTAAGCCATTTTCACGGGTCAAACTTCTCCCGAGTCCCGTTTCCGTCACATTTCACATAACTCGGTTATGTTCAAGTTGGCTCTCAGGCCTCCAAGTTGGCAAGATCACGCATCCGCCCAGGTTTCCGGGTGTACCTTTGGGTTAATCCCCAAGGCTCCCTGTTGCAATCTACCACATAGAAAACCCGAAAAACAATCAATCGCACGAAGTCTTCTCCGGTATTTATGCAATGCAACATCACCGATCCAGACCAACATGTCCGGATAGGCTTCACACATCATGCCTATGTCCGTTCTCGCTTACGGACTCTACACAACGGGGACTTTACATATCTACCCGAAGGAACGCCTCCAACTCACCGCAAACTCGCAAGAGTGGGCTTCCTATGCAAAGAAGGAGAGCTTCACATGCTCAAGAAGAGAATCGTTACCCTAGTGTTCTTCTTTGGCGCCATGGAAAAGTAAGCGGATGAAAAGCACCGCACTCTCTTCGCCTCCGTGGATCCGGAGTCGGCTCACAATTTGGAGCTTCGAAGCTCCTTCAATGGCCGGATCTAGCTTCTTCTTCCTTCCTTGGCTCTCCTCTCTCTATACTTTAGAAAGATAACCACTCAAGTAAAAGTGAGGGTTTTAAAGGTCCAATCCTGTGTATATCCCATTAGGAACAACCCCCAACCATCGGATCCCAAGTTAAAGAAACGAACGGCTTTGATTCGGGCCTGAAATGTACAATCTGGACAGAACACGGCCTGACACACGCCCGTGTCCAGGGCTGTGTCCCTCATTCGCCGTCAAAATCGACGCGCCTTGAACAACACACGGGCATCGAACATGATCGTGTTCCAACTGACACGCCCGTGTTCCAACTGACACGGCCGTGTGACCGGCCGTGTACCCCCATCGATTTATCTCGAAAACAACACGAGAACAACACGGGTTCTTGGACACGCCCGTGTCCTAACCCGTGTCCACTCGAACACACCTGGGCTCCAGGCCGTGTTCATGGTCTCGACACTTCGTCGAGCAACGTTCATTGACCTCACGACACGGCTTTGGACACGCCCGTATCCTAGGCCGTGTGCCTTGTCTCGACACTTTATCGAACAAAATTCGTCGACTCCCCGGGACGAGTGTCGACACGGGCTCGACACGCCCTGAGACATGCCCGTGTATCAGGCCATGTTCCCTGTCTCGACACTTCGTCGAGCGCAAAATGTCGACTTCGCGGGCTAAGTGTCGACACGTGCTCGACACGCCCTGAGACACGCCCGTGTCTCAGGCCATGTGCCCTGTCTCGACACAACGTCGAGCAAAATTCGTCGACCTCTCGACCAAATCGTCGACACAAGCCTGACACGCCCTGGGATACGCCCGTGTCCCAGGCCGTGTGCCTCCTTCCAGAACCCAAAATTGGCCCAAAACGTCCCCCGTCGCTCTTTTGAGTTTTGGTGCGTTACAGCGCCTGCTTATCCAGCATCAGCGAATGGATTAAGCGCGCGTGTTTCTGGAACAGCTCGGTAGTCTTACGCCTCATTTTCGCCGGGTTCGCAGGGTCATCAAGGTAATCTTCAATCCTGTCAAGGGGAGGAAGAGGTGTAACGACAGGTTGTCCAGGGTGCTCCTCAACAGGCAAGTCGGTCTGAGCGCCTGTGGAAGGAGTACAGGAGTAGGGTGAGAGAGGCTCCTCCAGTATTGTGTGGGAGTAGCGAGTGCGACAGAGAAGCAAGAGGGAAGATTCCTTACCAAGGGGACGGGAGGTCCCGGCGGCCTGGGAGGGATCGTCTCTCCTCTCATAGGGAGGAGTAGATAGAGGAGTGGAAGGTAATTGCGAATCAGAATCTTCGCGATGGGCTGTGGAGTCATCTCACGGGCTTCCCGGTAGATGTATAACCGCGGGAACTCCCTGAAGAGAAACCATTAATAAAGCAGATACAAATATTGAAGGTGTAATAAAAATAGAAGCGAGAGCTCACCTCTTTCTCTTTGGGAGATGCGGGAGGAGGGGTGGGGCAGGTCTCCTAGACTACGCTAGACGGATCCTCTATTGAGGAGGGGCCACCTGTTTTTTCCCTCTTCAAGCGAGACGGAGAGGATGGTACAAATGGAAGGGGGCGAACTAGAGTTGAGGTATAAGCAGCCACGGCGACCTTGTTCTGTTGGCGCACTTTGGCAAGGCGCTCGCGAAAGCTCTGGTTGTGAGACATGATGAACAGTACTGTAAGGAAGGAGGAAGTGTGCAAAGGGGCAGCCTCTATTGGGGATAGGAATCCCATATTTATAGGTTTGGATGTGGGGGACTCAGAAGATTCTCTCATAAATACGTCAATAAATACGTATTAATAGCGTGCCTCAGTTGAATGTTCTTTCCGAGCTTAGGATAATCTCGAAAATAGCGGGGATTGTGTACAACCTCGGGCTCGCGAGAGGAGCTCAAAGCGTGAATAGTCGAGGCGGGCAAGTGTAATTGATGGGCGAGTGGGACCATGTGGTCGACTCATAGGTGGCACGATAAGTGGCCTCTGCAGTAGGCGAGACGCCCCTCCTGAGGGCGCGAGAAGGCCTATGACCGCGAGAAGACCTCACAACATGTAAGGTTGGCGAGATGGGAGGAAAATTCGTCGCGTTGATAGATACTCCCCCACCTTCCATACAGAGAAGGGGCCGTTTTCATATTTCTATACCCAAGGGGGTTTTAACTCTTCTACCCCAGGTAATTTTACCCTTTGCCCCTGGTGGCATGCATATAACTCCTCAGAATAACGGAGTTTGGCTGTTGGCAGACCCAACCAGGGGTATTATGGTATTTTCAGGTCAGCCCAGTATAGTTATTTACAGTTCCAATTCAGAAAACTATAAATAGACCCAGAGGGGTTCTTCAGAAGCACACACATATCTTTCTGGGACTCGAGAGGCTTTTTTCTCTGCTTTCTTAGTAGCTCCGAGCCCAGCTTTTGGCTTTGGAGGGGAAGCTCTCAGAGATCTTTCGGGTAAGCGGTGGGACCTCCCTGTTGATGCCTTGGGTCAGTTTCTAGTCCTTCACGACCAGTCGGAGGTCAGAGAATGAGATGAGTAGGTGTTGTCTACGCCTCTATTTTGCGAACGCTTATCGAAGTCATATTTTGGCTTCAACATGAATCTTCTTGAACGAAAGCCCTTGGCGATTTGCACGATGAGCGGCGGCGGCAGCTTCCTTTTAGGAAAGAGAAAAAATTGATTTAGAATTGTTAGAGTATTTCTTTATAAGCTTCTTAGGGTTAGTCGAAATGACAAGACCTTATATAAGATCTCCCTAACGGTCATAATTAACATTAATGACAGCCACGTGGACCAATCATGTCAAATCATTTGAAAATTGCGTCTGATAGGACTTAGCGAAATTTTCTGGAAAAATGACTGGAGTACTCGAGTGAAATAGTAACTACTCGAGTACTAGACTGAGTTCTCGAGAGGGCAATAATAGACAACTCGAGAACAAGCGCTTCAGGAAATTCAGAACAGAATTCTTTATCACTCGAGTGGAATGAGGATTACTCGAGTGCTAGAAATATTACTTGAGAGGAGGATGTGAACTTCTCAAGAAAAGACTTGGAGAAAGTTTTGGGAGATAAAACTGATTACTCGAGTATTGGAACTAGACTTCTTGAGAAGTAGACATGTTTCTCATATACAGGAACTACACTACTCGAGTGCGGTAAAAACTTCACGAGAAATTTCCTTCTGTCACTCGAGTCAAAGAACTCATCTACTCGAGTGGTGAACTTGACTACTCGAGTATAATACTTAAAATATTTTTGAGCGGGAAATTCTGTCAACTAGAGAAAGAGAAGAGGTCTACTCAAGTATTCGACTTGGCCTCTCGAGAAGAGATTCAAGTTTCTCGAGAACCATTTCCTTTACTTGAAATCCAGACTAGTCTTACTCGAGCTCAACTAAAGGTTCTACTCGAGTACTATAATTCTACTCGAGTAAAAGACTTAGAAAATATTTGTTTATGAAGATTTTCCTTTCTTCAATGAAATCAGCAACAAGTCTGTCTACAAAAAACCAAGTGCTTTAAAAATGAAGTGTATCCCAATAGAGAGGCTACACATAATTCAACACCATGGATCATAGAATGATGGATTACATTGTCTGGCCCTGTGTTTGGTGACCCATTGTAGACTGACATTGGTCTACACTTGGCAATTTAGCCCTGCAAACACATAACTCGAACAATACATCAAATACAACTTAATTCATCTTAGTTCAATGGTGATTTCATACAAATATGGGTTACTGTTGATACAATACCCAACACTCTTAGAATTGGTGGGTTTCAGATAGTGTACACTGGTTTGCTACTTGTAGTCCATCCTAGTGCTGATCGGCCTATGACTGGTGTACCATTGGTAGTGAAGATAGAGGGCACACAATCATTGAAATATAGGTTCGGGTCTATCCAAGTGAACTTCTTATACAATATACGTTGGATGACCGCACCAAGTGGTATTGTGTTTAAGTTTTTTCCATGCCTTACTCTTTAGCCTAAATGTGTAGCATATTATCGAAAGGATAAAATCTGCTATATCGAACGGCTCCCGTTCCAAGATCATGTAAGTGATATAGCTCAATTGAGCCGTAACCTTCCCTGTATCACCAGACTTACGAAAAATGGTATGCCTCAATATGTCCTACACTAGTCGTTCATCAACGGTGATAGTGGTTGTAGATTGAATAAGGGTATTTATGGAATTACCATGCAATACCATTTTAAAAAGCATACAGTCTCTAACATTCCGGTAATTTTCTACGACATCTAGGATATTCTCCTGATTAATTAACCCAAATTCTTCCCTGAGATCATAATGGGTTATCTCAACTATCTGTCCCTGTATCCGTGATCACACTCCACCGTTTAGTTTCGTGAAATAAGGATCATTTATATAATTATAGAATTCCCTAATTAACACCAATGAAAATGTATCTGATATAATAACGGACATTATTCCTGCCATCGCTAACAAGTTGTGAATTTGTGCATGACGGACTGGATCGATTGTGTGGGACACGTGGCAGCCAGTATCGTTAAAGCCAGATGGCGATACCCAGTGTTGCCATGAGATATCGATAAAATATAAAAGCCACTCAATTTTCTGTGGAGATCACGAATTTCATTACCTGGAGTGTTCCTTCCAGTTCATCCAATCCTGAGATCTCCAGAATCCAGAATTACTCCATACTCTCAAGAAGGTCAAAGCATGAAAGATCGACGACACGTACGTGACATTCAAAGTAACCCTAGCAAGGATTCGTCGGCATCTTCAGCATATTGTTTTGAAGGAGTTTTAAATTCTGAACTTTTAAATTTGTTTTATTTTTTATTCCTATTGTAATCGAGAGAGAAAATCGTCGCCTTGTGTGTGGCGTCTAAATCTTTATGTGGCTTAGGAGAGAATCACCGCCTTGTGCATGCAGTCCAAGTCCTTGCATGTCTTAGGGGAAAACATTGTGTTTTGTGCAGCGTCTAGATTGTGGTTAGATCTAGGGAAGGCTAGTAGCAAGATCTAAGGAGAGATACACTTTAGCCTGCCGGTCATTGGTGGAAGGACCAGCAAAAGAAAAAGTATATTGTATTTTTCATAAGTCTTTGTCTCTAGCTCTATAGAGATATATAGTATTCAGATTTTGCACTTTTTCAATAGATTTTTGTTGTTTCTGTTTTATAAATTTCTGAGTGTTCAATTTCTGCTTATGAAAAATTAGTCTTGATTTCCCTATTTTTCACCAAGTAAACTTTGTTTAGTTATGGAAAATTAATTAACCCTTATTCACCGCCCTCTATGGGCGCTTCAAGATCCAATAGACACTACGGACACCGCTACAAATACGCAACATCCTGCAAACACAGCTCCAATATGCACAATCCGATCCCGCAACTATTCCAAGCTGACAAGCTGTAGAGCTCGACGAAAAGAAAAGCAGTCTGCGCTAACCGCGCAAACTCGCAGACTAATCACAACCGAACTTGGTTCAAAACAGACAAAGTCCGCACCACCAAATGTCCATAGTGCAGAATCAAAACTAGCGAACTCAAGAACCAGTTGGCACAACCTCGAGGACTCGACACCATTCCGCATTAATCGGCGAAATCCGAGGTTTACACCAAACCACTCCAAAGTAAGTCCAAGGCATAAGCCTATACCAAACTCGCGAGCTCCAAAAGTGTCCCCAATATGCCAGACGCGGAGAATTCAAGATGAGTCCACACCTCCTACGGATACAAATCCTATCTGCTTGGTTACATCATGGGATCACCGACTGCAGAACCACTTGTTTACTTGGCTAGTCGCCAATCTTATCCGTCCAGTCCACGCAGTAAGACCACCCAGGCAGCCACTTCTATCCATCCAGTCCACATGGACAGTCCACCCAAGCCGCCACTTTAACTTTAAAAAATTCAACACTCCTCCATGAATTGAGAAGTGGAAACTAGCCCTAAGAGTCCCCATAACCATCCAAATGGCCCCTTCGATAGCGGCTTTGTGAAGATATCTGCGATGTTGTCCACACTCTGCACATGCTCGACCATAAAAAACCCCTCCAACACCATCTCCCAAATGAAGCGATGCTCTATGTCAATATGCTTGGTCCTCGCGTGACACACTGAATGTTAACAAGTTTAAGTGCACTTTCATTGTCACCGCTTTGCAGAGTGGGACCCTGTACTTCTTCATGGACGTCCTGTACTAGCCTCCTAAGATGGATGGCTTCCCGAGCTGCCAAGGTCAAAGCCTTGTACTCCACTTTCATTGGAGAAATGGACAAAAGTCTACCTTTTTGCTACACCACGATATGCCTGCTGATCCACATGTGTAAACATAGCCAGACATCGACTTCCGATCGTCTGAGTCTCCCCAATAATCAACATCGGTGTAACCGTGCAGGTTGAAGCTCGTGTCACTGTCACGACCTGTGTTTAGGCACAACAGGCCGCACCACTGCGTCGCCCCGCCCATCACGCAGCCCAGGAAGGCAACTTATCACCACATGTGGTACAGCCGGAATCTACAATGCCTGCAGGCCATACACCCCAGTCAAATCTCTGCACCTGTTACTCAACGGCAGAAGGTTGTTTTCACGGGGTTTCGAACCCGCAACCTTGAAAAGACCCTCCTGCAAACAGGGCTCATCACCAACTGAGCTGCAGCTCAGTTGGTGATGAGCCCTGTTTGCAGGAGGTTCTTTTCAAGGTTGCGGGTTCGAAACCCCGTGACAACAATCTTCCGCTGTTGAGAAACAGACGTGGATATTTGGTTGGCGTGTACGGCCTGCAGGCCTTGTAGATTCTGTCTATACCACCCGTGGTGCCAGGTTGCCTTCCCGGGCTGTGTGGTGGGTCGGGCGACGCTGTGGAGCGGCCTGTTTGGCCTAATCCCGGGTGTAATAGCCCAGGAAGGCAAATTGGCACCGCGGGTGGTACAATCGGAATCTACAAGGCTTGCAGGCCGTACACCCCAACCAAATCACTGCGCCTGTTTCTCAGCAGCAGAAGGTTGTTGCCACGGCATTTCAAACTCGCAACTCAGTTGATGATGAGCCCTATTTGTAGGAGGGTCTTATCAAGGTTGCGGGTTCAAAACACCGTGGCAACAACCTTCCGCTGCTGAGAAACTGGTGCGGAGATTTTTTTGGGGTGTACGGCCTGTAGGACTTGTAGATCCCGGCTATACCACTTGTGGTGCCAGGTTGCCTTCCTGGGCTGTGTGGTGGGCCGGGCGACGTCATGGGGCGGCCTGTTGGGCCTAAACACGGGTCATTACAAAAAATTGCACTTTTTTGTAACGACCCGGGTTTAGGCCCAACAGGCCGCCCCACGGTGTCGCCCCACCCACCATGCAGCCCCAAAAGGCAATCTGGAAGCACGGGTGGTACCGCCAGAATCTTCAAGGCCTACAGGTCATACACCCCAACCAAATCATCGTGCCTATTTCTCAGCAGTGAAAGGTTGTTGCAATGGGGTTTCGAGCACGCAACCTTGATAAGACCATCCTGCAAACAGGGCTCATCACCAACTGAGCTGCTGCTTAGTTGGTTATGAGACCTGTTTGCAGGAGGGTCTTATCAAGCTGCGGGTTCAAAACAACCATCCGCTTCTGAGAAACAGGCGTAAAGATTTGGTTGGTGTGTACATCCTGTAGATCTTGTAGATTCCGGCTCTACCACCCGTTGTGCCAGGTTTCCTTCCTAGGCTGCGTGGTGGTCCGGGCAATGCCGTCGGGTGGCCTATTGGGCCTAAACCCATGTCGTTACAATGACTCCCATAAAGGAGCCCTATATCAGAAGTAGATTTCATGTACTTTAGAATTCTCTTCACCGCCACCAGATGAGGCTTCCGAGGCTCCGCCATATAACAACTTACTCAGCCTACAACATAAGCAATGTATGGCCTCATATTAGTCAAGTAAAAAGGCTTCCAATTAGAGCTTGAAACACCAGGGCATCTGGAAAACCCTTCCCTCATCACATTGAATATTAAGGCCAACATCCTGTGGTGTAGAATAAGTCTTCCCCTCAAACATGTTGAATTGCTAAACGATCCATTCTACATAGTCACTTTTAGAAACGAGCATTCTGCTCTTTCTCCTCTCCACCTCGAGTCCAAGGAAGTCGTGTAGCTTACCCAAATCCTTCTCTCAAAACGAACATGTAGTTCTGCCCTGAGCCTAGCTACCTCCTCCTTAGAGTTCCCCGTGACGATCATGTTGTCAATGAATAGCAGCACCAAGATATGAATCTTTCCCTTCTTCTTTACGAATAGGCTTGAGTCAGAGTCAGAACTAAAATACCCGAAGAACTTGAGGTATTCTGCGATCTTCCAGTACCATGCCAGAGGCATCTGATTCAAGACGTAAAGGTACTTCCTTTGCTTGTAGATGTCCTGGATGATCTTCAGATACGTATTGCAGTGGCTGAATCATGAAGATTTCTTTATCAATTTTTCTGTAAAGAAAAACATTCTTTACATCATGCTTCCACATCCTCCATCTATTGCAAGGCGCCAATGCAATCACCACCCGTACTGAAGTCATTTTTGTAACATGACTAAATGTCTTCTCATAGTATTCTCCATACTGCTGGGAGAACCCTCGAGCTATAAGTCGAGCCTTGTATTGCTCGATGCTTCCATCCACCTTCTTCTTCAGCTTATACGTGCACTTGCATGTCATAGGAGTAATGTCATCAACCTTAGGCATAATTTCCCAAGTCTCGTTCCTTCTGAGGGCAGCCATCTCCTTATGTATGATATCATCCCAATCCTTGACTCCAGTGGCATCTTCAAAGCTAGAAGGCTCTCGCTCGTCTAAAGGTCCTGCGAAGAAACAAGAGACAAAGATCACCATATTTCTTTTGTTGTACAAAGACGGTGGTTTGATGGACCTCTTCGACCTTCGAAGAACATGACCACAGTTCACCACCTTAGATACTTCTTCTGAATCATCTCCAATCTCGGGCATACTTGGAGCATCGCTCCACCTACTTCCTGAACTAGAAGCATCTGCCCTAGAGCTAGAAACACCTGGAGCTCATAGTGATACATGCAAATCCACAAGAAGATCCCTAGCAGCTTGTAACATCTCATGTTACTTCTAGGCCCCTTAACTTAGATTGGGTTAGGCATGGGGTGGGTGATAGGGGTATTTAGCTAGGTTTTACCCTAGTAGGTGAGTGAAGCCATGTGGGGCCCACCATAGGGCCCTAGTGAAACTAGGTCAAACTAGCCTAAATAAGGACCCTGACCATACCATGACCCCACCACATTGCACTAACCGTAAAAATAATCTAAGTGGACCCTAGGGCATGTCACTAGGTCAACCCTTTGACACTAGTTGACCCAAGTCAACTTAGCCCTAATTTTGGTCAAACCTATACCTATAGGCCCAATTAGCCTAAGTGGGGCACCCCTTTGGCCCAAACCAAGTTGGGCGGTACCACTAGGCTCATGACCATTAAGTGGGGTCAGCCCACTCATCATGTTGACCAAGTCAACTCAAAAAGTCAACTTGGTCAACATGAGGCCTAAAGAAGGGAATGATGAACCCAAGCCCATTTCCATAGGGCTAAGCCCACGCAACTCAGGCCAAGGCCAACCCAAGGAGTCAAAGTCAACCCCTGACCCACAATTTGAAGAGATAAAATACATGCAAGGGAAAATTGGAAAATTCACCCAAAAAGAGGAGAGAGAAGGTTGAAATTAAGGGAGGAGGCCACATGGCTCCTTCTCTTCAGCCATGGCTTACTGGCAGACCTCCCTTGGAGTTATTAGGAGGAGGTGAGAGGCTGAGGGCCACTTGGCATGAAGGGTGATACAACCAAAGCTCCAAACTGAGCATGTCTTGCTTATATCTCCCCATATATCCCCTCCTAGCCAGAGATATTGATTCCATTAGCTTCAGAGGGCAAAGGAGAGTAGAAATCGATAACTGGAGTGAAGGAAATGATGTAGGAACCATGAATCCGAGAGGTGCCGCCAGAGCAAGGTCGGGAATGGCCACCTGCCTCCATCCTCACCGCCAACCACCAACACAGGTTTGTTTTACCGTCCCTCTACCCGTACTAGAATCCTAGATCAACTAGGGGAGATATCGGGCTCAATTGAGCCCGATGACATGTGAGAAATAGGAGATTTTTCAAGCTTTTTCTTACCGCTCGGGATCGCCGTCGCCGCCGTCTCCCACCGCCTCATCACCTACAAATGATAGCCACCACCACCGTGAAGGTGATGACACCGTTGGCCGGGGGTTGCGCCGCCTCAGGTGGCCAGAAATGGCCCCGCAATATCCCCCAGGTCGGCTCGATCTCAGCCGTTGAACGCTTGGGGAAGATAAATGGATGTCGTCCAATATCGTTTTAAGATTCGTGCTGTGCATTTTTATTAAAATCAATTTAATTTCTGTTATTATTTAATGAAATGAAATTACATTTCTGTCACATTAATTCAGTGATTTTGCATGTCACATATAGGGCTCTTAGAACAATTTTCAGAGGATGGAATGAACATAAAACATGTAGCCCTTTGTGTTACGTTTAATTTGACACCTTAACTTTAGATTTGGTCCATTAGTCTGACCTGTAGGACCATTTTGCTAGGGTTGGTCCTTAGCTAGGGCAGAATTTCAAAATGATGCCCAAGTCAAACCATTCATCCTAATTGCCCAAAATTTTGGGTGCAGGAATGTTTAGGGCTTGATTAACCCCTGTACAAAAATGAGAATTTTTGGGAAAATGTTTTCTATAGTTTTTACTAAAATACCCAAATTGAAATAAATGAAATATTTGGCATTGTGGGACTCCAAATGGCCCCAAATATTGGTGGCATGTCCTTAGGGACATTATAAGTGTATGTTTTAAATTTTAGCCAATTTGGACCAATGCATGTTGGGTAAACCCAATTGCATGTGTTGGCTTGTTATAGGCTTGGTGTGCATTTAGCCTAAAATGAAATAATGTGTATTCAACTAACTTGGAACATTCAAAAATCATGATTTTCATTATAGAGAAGAATGAGGGTGTAATACACCTCTCATAGCAATGGTGAGATTTTTGGGAACAAAAATCCCATTATTTTGAATTTCTGAAAATTTGGTCCTTTTGAGGAAATAAATTTAAAATAGGTCTACCCTTATCATAAAATGTTTAATTTTTGTTGAGGACTAAGGAGTGACATAATAAACACTAGAAATAAATTATATCTCTGTTGCATGAAGTTTAAGTATTTTAAGTAGCAAAATGATCATTTTACACTTATGGAATTTGTGTAGAAATGATGGGTATATTCCTTTGAAAAATCTGAGAAACTTCATATTGCTGTAATTGTATGTTTTATACCTTGTACAATTATTTTAGAATTTTGGGGTGCACAATAATGTACTTAGGCCCCATAATGGCATTTTGTTAAATAACTCAAATTGATCATTGATAGGCCATTTGAACCTAGATGTAAATGGAAATTTGGAAATAACATTATTTCATTATTATCAAGGCTCTGTAATTTAATTAAAATTTTTGAGATAATCGTTTATGTACTTCATTTGGAAAATGCTTGATTTGTGGATATAGTATTAAATAGGAATTAATTATAAATCTGAATTGAAAAAGCATGACATTTTGGTAGGCCCCATTAATTGTCATATTATATACCTGGAAGAATCCATAGGATAGTAGGTTTAATATTGACAATACTTCATGTGCAAAACGACTAGGGATTACATTTAAAGAAATTAATTTAATGTTGTTAGTAATTTGGAAAATTATGGAATTCATCTTGTTCATCATATAGGTCCATACCATCCTATGATAAATAATTTGAGGCATATGGCCAGAGGAATTAGAAGGTCAGATTTGTGGGTGCTATCGGGACATGGGTAAGGGTCTAGCACCGATGTTCGTACTAGTAGGGCCACCAGGGGAGGAATCTAAATAACTAGTAAAGTGAGGATCTTAGTGGAGGAATTAACCATGGTTAGTCTCCTAGAGGATTCCTTTACCATGTATGGAAGAGTGCTAGTATCGTAACAGCAACAATAACGGGGACCGGCGGAAGACCGTGGCGCTCCTAATAACACCTTAAGTCTTTATGGTCATTCTAAAGTAATACGAGAGTTGGGGTATAAATCCTGGGTAGACACCAATAAAAGTAATTATCCTTGAGAAAGGGAACTTTGGGGGTAATCCCATCGTAGTTCCTAGTGCCCCCGAGAGACCTTCACCGGGTATACCCTGGGCAATCCTGGGATTAACCTTAAATCACAAAGTATAATAAACCGTAGACAAGAGTAGTCTAATAGGTTAAGACATTGTGGTTCATTCTCACCCATGTAGGGTTGGAGGGATTGTGGTTCATTCTTACCCATGTAGGGTTGGAGGGATTATGGTTTATTCTCACCCGTGATGGGTTGGAGGGAGACTTGTGTAATATGCTCACCCGTAATGGGTTGGAGGTATTCAGGACGGTTTGTTCCTGCGAGCTGAAGGCTCGAGATGAAATACTTGCATGTGCATAAATTTAGTGGCAGGTCATGCGGTATTGGGCCGACCGTCACACCGACGGCAATACGGTGAACCAGGCGGGTGTGAGGTTTTGAGGGGCCAGTGGGTTGTTTTACACTGCAATATGGAGGACGATCCTCGAAGATGCACACCCGACCCAACAGACTGACAGTTGTCAGCAAAGTACGTACGCAGAGACTCTAGAGTGCACCTTGGAGGTGTACAGAGGCGTATGAGAGAGGTTTAGGCTTGGTAGTGTGCATACCCGTCTAGAAAGCGGAGACACCCGCTCCGCTGCTGTCGTAGCCACAACGGTGGTACCTGAGAGTGATGCTAGCTCTCGAAAAGTGGGAACTAATGGTCTGGGATCTCAGAGTCGTGTGCGTGTGTTGCACTTGCATGTTTCATAATTCATAACATATCATCCATTTGCATTAGGACATACCCTTCATAGATCCTTATCATATAAATTAGTATGGGCTCTTTTATATGATAAGTTATTTTGGAAATCCTAACTTATATATTTGTATGGTCATTTATATAAGTTAGGGTACTCTATGACGGTGGATAGCTTTACCTTTCAGCTTTACTTTACTTTTTTCTCTTACTTTCAATTCTTTCCTTTACTAGTACTGCACTTTACTTACTTGTACTAAATACTTAGAACTGCTATAGTAGAATAATAATATATATTACAACTGCTAGTTAGCACTTGTCACCTGCTTCCACTTTTGCTACCCCTTGTTGTCCTCTGCTTCGTCCTTCCGCTCGGTGCCTAGGAGATGCGGGGAGAGGTGCGGAGGAAACGACTTAGTTTTTTTGACTAATGGTCGATGACCATACTGTTTTAGTAGCTCGTGGAGATGGAGCACCAGCATGACGAGGAGGCAGGACTTGAGGAGCAGATACCGCTGCTGTAGACTACTACTATTGCGCGTCCTCTGGTGGGATGAGTGTTGATGTATTAGATTAGCTTCCGCTTTGATTTGAGAGAGAGAGAGTTGATATGATGTACTGGGCATAAGCCTTTATTACTCTTTCATTTTGTACTCATTGTGGACTATGTTTCTGTACTCTTCATTTATATATATGATTTGTACTATGTGACTTGTGGACTAGTGGATTTTATACACTGTTGTACTTCTATTTATCATATTGGCCTGTAGGTTATATGATCGTATTAGCCGGCAGAATCGGCGTGTTGCGGTGTCGACTAACCCGTGCGTTAGTGCCACCGTAAGACGACGGTTCTGGGCATAAGATCAGGAGCCTCCTTGGTAAGGGGGAGGGGTCTTACAAACCGGTATCACTTGAACAAACGATCATATGAGAAAGAAGTCCACAATACTGGAACACCCCGCTCGTGCATTAGTTTGCGGACAAACTATGCAGTGGAAGTAATGGTGTGCCCATGTGCAAAAAGTCAGATAAAACAGTCCATTAAGCAATGAGTTAGGCCAATTTTTGACGTTTACCTTACCTTTATGCAGCCTCCGCAGAATGTGGTTCCTCCCCCTCCGGCTGCCACTCCTTTCATGCAGACAGAGATGTGACAAACTCTAATGGCTATCCTAGATGCCTTCAGAGCCCAGCGGGCCCCGACACAGTTGCCAAACCCGGGATCAAACTGGTTGAGTGCATTTAAGAGCCTGTCCCTGCCGACGTACCATGGGACAGAAGATGCAGTGAAGACAGAGGAGTGGTTGGAGACTATTCAGGAGATGCTGGCTTGTTAGGTACATTGGTTTAAATGTACCTGATTTGAAGAAGCCTCACCCAACTCAATGATATACATCAAAATGTATTTGATGTGTTTTGAGTTTACTTGTGCAGGTTAAGTATTTGCAAGAAAGAAGAAAAAGTTTCTAAGTCCATGTGTCGACACACAGAGGGAAAGTGTCGACACTTAAGAAGACTTGTGTCGACACCCAGGCAAGCATTGTCGACACTTGGAGTATTTGTGTCGACACCAGGGATGCTGAGTCGACACCAGACAGAAAGTGTCGACACAAGGAGCTGTGTCGACACTCAGTGAAGAAAAGTACAGTGAAGCAGTGTCGACACATAGCAGTTGTGTCGACACCCAGAGAAACTGTGTCTACATCAGATAGTGTCGACACTTGGAGGCTGTGTCGACACTCAGCAAAAGTCAGTAGAAACTAAGTATAAGTATCGACACCCAGAACAATGTGTCGACACTCAGCAGAAGAGTCAACACTTGAAGTAATTGTCGACACCCAGAACAATGTGTCGACACTCAGCAGGACAGTCAACACTTGAAGTAAGTGTCGACACCCAGAACAATGTGTCGACACTTAGCTGAAGACTCAACACTTGAAGAAAGTGTCGACACAAGGAGCTGTGTCGACACTTAGTAAAGATCAGCAAAGTTCAACAAAAATATTCTAAGTACAAGTGTCGACACTAAGGGAATGTGTCGACACTCAGTCAAAGTCTCGACAGAAGAAGAATGTGTTGACACCCAGAGCAATGTGTCGACACTCAGCAAGTATCAACACTGAAGACATGTGTCGACACCAAGAAGAAGTGTCGACACTCAGCGAGTTCAACACATGAAGATGTGTCGACACAAAAGTGTTGTGTCGACACTTAGAAGAATTCAGCAAAATACTGAAGTACAAGTACTTATGTTGACACTCAATTTCAGTGTCGACACATGAAGAAGAAGTAGTGTCGAGACATAAAATCTATAACACAAGGAGTTATGTCGACACCTTGTAGGCTAGTGTCGACACTTAGACAACATGTGTCGACACTTGGTCTATAAGTGTCGACACTTAAAGACAGACAGTCTCGACACTTGGAGACAGTTACAGAATCTTCAAGAACTGACTGGATGACTTGACAGCTGCCATTCCAGCCGGTCTACAGCACCTGTCAGAGTTGTCAGCTATCAATTATGAACCGGATCAGCCGGTTACCATGAAGAAGGCCTATAAATAGGCTTATGATGTCTACAGAAAGTGGTTGTTCAGACAAGTAATACAAAGAAGATCTAGCTATCTAGTGAAGATCTAAGTAGTTGGAGAGAGAGAGCTCCATCCAAGAAATCAGTTGTTGGAACCAGACTGAGAAGAAGGGTTCAGATTTATTCTGAATCTTAAGTAGCAGAGATCAAGGATCAACTGCAGAAGGAGTCAATCTTATTGAGTTCTACATTCAAGAAGCTTTGAAGAAAGCCAAGTCAGATTGATTTCAGCTGAGTTCTTCCAAGAACTCATCAAGAAACTCACAACTCTCCTCTCTTGTCTCTGAGTTGCTGAGTTAATATTATTGTATTCATATTTTCCTGTAGGATCCTTTGGATCTGAGTCTTGTAAGCCTGTAATTATAAAGGCTGAGTGTAGGGCTTGAGTGCCTGAGTGTAGGAGATTTAAATCTCTGAGTGTAGGCCTTGGTGGTTGAGTGTAGGCCTTGGTGGCTGAGTGTAGGCCTTTGTGGCTGAGTGTAAGCTTTGTGAAGAAGCTGAGTTGTAGGGCCTTGGGCCTGAGGTGTAGGAGCCTGTTTTGGGTTCTGAGATAGTGGAGGAGTTTGGCCGAATCTAGTACATTGCTAGATAGGCGAAGGGGGAAAGTGGATGTACCCAAACCTTGGGGAACCACTATAAAACTGTGTGTCTACTGTGTATTGTGGTTTGTTGTGATTGCTGTGTGATTGCTGTGTAAAATCTGTGTTAGAAACTGATTGCTGCCATAAAAAGTTAAAAAGATTCAAGTCACCTATTCACCCCCCCCCCCCCTCTAGGTGTTTAGGTACTATATCTTTCAAGTGGTATCAGAGGGAGGTTACTCAAAAGGACATAACTGTCTGAGTAGATCCTGTTGGCAGATTCAGTCTAAGTCAAAGTACAGAATCAAGAAAATCAAGAACCATGGGTTCCACTGAAAATCACAAGGAATTGGGATCCATGAAGTTACCCATATGTAGGAAAGAGATCTTTGGCATCTGTAAGGAAAGGGTGACACTTTTTATGGAAGCCTCAGACCCTAGGATTTATATCACAGTAAAGGAAGGGCCATATGTGCCCATGAAGGTATCTATCTTAGATGCAAATCAGAGAACACCTAAGGATTTCTCTGAAATGATAAAGGATGAGATTGTTCTAGCCACCATGGACAAAAGGGCTCAAAACATTATAGTGAGTGCTATAGATGATGCAACTTTTCAGAATCTGATACACTGTAAGACAGCTAAAGAAATGTGGGATACTCTTATTGTGTATATGGAGGGTTCTGAAGAAGTAAGGCAAGACAGAAAATCCTTGCTAAATCAAGAATATGAAAGTTTTAGACAAGGAAAGGCTGATAGCATAACTGAGTGCTATAAGAAGTTCTACAGGATAGTGAATGAGCTCATGTCCTATGGCAGAAAGTCCAGTAATTATGAACTAAATGATAAGTTTCTAAGGTCCCTAACAACAGATTGGGACACCAAGATCTGTGACATTAGAGAAATGGCTAAGTTGGCAGAAATTCCTCCACCAACACTGTTTGGCAAACTGATGTCCTATGAAATGCAATTAATGGTGAGGAAAGAAGAGGAGAAATCAACAAGAAGTGAACACAAAGAAAGGACAGTGGCCTTCAAGACAGAAGCCCCCAGAAAGTATAGAAGTAAGTCACCTTCTCCACCACCAAAAGAAGCTGAATCTGAGTCAGATGAGTCAGTCAGCAAAAAATCTGAAAGTAGTGAAAGTGATGAGGACTTTGCTGCCTTCACAAGACATTTTCAGAAATTCTTAAAAAAGAAACAGTGGAGGACAAGGCCTTCTACTTCACAGAGAAAAGAAGACTATCATCAGGGTAAAAAGTCTTCAAAGAAAGACAGGAAAAAGACTAAGTCTAGCAAGGCAAATCTTTCCAAAATAGTATGTTATTGCTGTAATAGACAAGGTCATGTTGTTGCAGATTGTCCAGAAAAGAGGAAGGAGTCTAGTGACAAGAAAAGGACTCAATACAAGGGCAAGAAAGAGAAGTCTTTTGTTGCCAAAAAGGACAAGAGCCTGTAAGATTTATCTTCATCAGAAACTGAGTCAGATGCAGAAGCATATATAGGACTGTTTGCTGAGGAAGAATAAGAAGAGTTCATGCAGATTATGAATTCTATATATGAACAAGAGGACAGTCAGTGCCAAGGAATAATGGCATTGACAGCAGGTGACAAAATCCTGGAGCAGCCAGGACCTAGTAAGGTACAAAGTTCAACTTTAAGTTCAGTTTCTTGTGCCAGTACAGAATCAGATTCATCATCATCAAATGATGAGAGTGCATCTGAGTCTGAAGAAGATATTCATCAGTTGATAGATGAATATAGAGTTCTGTTGCAAGCCTATAAGAAGAGCAAGTCCCTAGCCAAAAGTCAGGCAAAGGAAATTGCTAATCTCAAAGCTGCTGCAACTGAGTTTGAGAAGTTATTTGATCAAAAGCTTAATGAGATAGCCAGAGTGAAGCACATAACTGTGATTCAGATGGGAACTATATCATTTAAGAATGATCAAATCAAGAGTCTGGAGATTAATCTTCAGAAGGAGAAGGACTTAGTTGCTAGGTTTTCTAAACCTAAGTCAGTTCTACCCTTGATTGATGAATTTGTTCATCACAAAGGTAAAGCTGGACTAGGATTTACTAGACCTGCAAGGACTGTTCAGTCCAAGTCCAAGTCCAAGTCCAAGGGCAAAGCTCCAACTCTCAACAAGTCAGTTGTAGATAAAACAACAAAGATAGTACCTAAGCAAAGGTACAATAAGTTTGAGTATTGGTGTTGTTGCAAGGTTGGCCACTTTGCAATGGACTGTTGGCACAATGCTAGTGCCAAAGTGAGTAGCAAACTGCCTGTTGGAAAACCAGCAGGTAGCCTTGTCAAGATGCAAATTAACAAGTACCAAGGACCCAAGAATTCTTTGGATTCTAAGGTTCATTAATCTGTTTTGCAGGAGAGTCCAAGTGGCCATGCCCCTATATGGTACTTGGACAGTGGATGTTCCAGACATATGACCGGAACAAGGGAATTACTAAAGGACTACACACCAATAAAGGATGGTCCAAAAGTCACCTTTGGTGGTTCTGAAAAAGGAATCATCAAAGGGTTTGGTAACATTTCTAGTAACTTAGTTACCATTACTCAAGTGGCTTATGTTAAAGGTTTGAAACACAACCTAATTAGTATAAGTCAATTAAGTGATGTAGGATATGACATCTCATTTGTTATGGATAGTTGTCATATCAAGAGATCAAATGATCAAGAGATCATTTTGACAGGTTATAGAAAGAGGAATGTCTACTGCCTAGACATTATGTGTGAGATCAATGGTTCTCAAGTGTGTCTTGTAGCTGATGAGAAAGTTACTCATTGTGTCAAATGGCACAAGAGGCTAGCCCATCTAAACTACAAGACAATTGGCAAACTCTTTAGCAAAGAGTTAGTGAGGAATGGTCCTCAAGTTAAATGTATTAAAGATGGTATTTGCTCAGCTTGTCAAAAGGGCAAGCAGACTAGATCCACCTTTAGAAGCATTGAAAACAAAGATGTTGTGAGGTGCTTATACCTCTTGCATATGGATCTTTTTGGTCCAATGTCTGTTCACAGCTTAGGTAGGAAGGTCTATACCTTTGTAGTTGTAGATGACTACTCAAGGTTTTTCTGGGTGTTCTTCCTTAGACAGAAATCTGAAACACCCAATGTCTTCTATAGCTTTGTCAAATAGATTCAGAATGAACTAAATAGTACAGTGGTCAAAATAAGAAGTGACTATGGTACTGAGTTTCAGTCTGATAGCATGACAAAACTATGTGAAGACTTTGGGATATTTCAAGAGTTTTCTTCACCAAGAACACCTCAGCAAAATGACATTGCTGAGAGGAAGAATAGAACCTTGATTGAGGCTGGTAGGACCCTATTAAGTGATACATCACTACCAGAATACTTCTGGGCTGAAGCAGTCAATACTGCATGCCATGTTATTAATAGGGCTACCAGTACTAAAAGCCTCAACAAGACCCCCTATGAGGTTGTGAAAGGCAGGAAACCAAATCTATCCTACTTCAGGATCTTTGGTTGTAAGTGCTTTATAATTAACAATGGAAAGTCTTACTTGACTAAGTTTGCTTCCAAGTCCCAAGAGGGAATTTTTGTTGGGTACAGCAACAACAGTAAGGCTTATAGAGTCTACAACTTGTCTACTCAAGTTGTAGAAGAGACTGTACATGTAGTATTTGATGAAACTAGGCTTATTAACAATGAGTTGTCTCGTAGTGTATGCAGCCCCACAGGTTTAACAAAGAAGATGGACAAGCTTACTATAGAAGAAGAACCTACTGCAAGACAGCAAGTAGAAGACAGTGGCTATTGTCCAGGGGGAGAACTACATGTACCAAATGCAGATGAACTTCAAGGAGTACAGCATGATGAAGAAGTTGAAGAAGTTCAACCTGAAGGTAGGATGCCTCCAGCCAATAGGCATCTTAGAGATCATCCAGCTGAGCAAATCATTGGTGATCCAAGACAAGGGGTACAAACAAGGAGCAGAAACCTGAATGCAGCAATCTACTCCAGCTTTCTATCCCAAGTTGAACCAAAGAAGTTTGAAGAAGTCATCCTAGACCCTCATTAGATTGAGGCAATGCAGGAAGATCTCAATCAGTTCAAGAGGTATAAGGTCTGGTAGCTTGTTCCTAAACCTAAAGACCACAATATAATTGGAACCAAGTGGATCTATAGGAATAAGATGGATGAACAAGGAGTCATCATTAAGAACAAAGCTAGATTGGTTGCTAAAGGATATAGGCAGGAAGAAGGTATTGATTTTGATCAAACCTTTGCTCCAGTAGCCAGACTGGAAGTCATAAGGATGTTCCTGGCCTATGCAACCTTTCAAGGATTTAAAGTTTACCAAATGGATGTCAAGTCAGCATTTCTGAATGGTAATCTTAAAGAGGATGTCTATGTGGAACAGCCATCAGGTTTTGTTGATTCAACTCTACCTAATCATGTCTATAGACTTAGGAAAGTTTTATATGGGTTAAAGCAAGCCCCTAGGGCTTGGTATGAAACCCTGTCTAGTTTCCTCATTGAGAATAAGTTCACAAGGGGGAAAATAGACAAGACTCTATTCCTTAGGGAATCTAGAGGCAAAGTTATACTTGTACAAATATATGTAGATGACATTATATTTGGGTCTACTGAAATTAGCCTTTGCAAAAAGTTTGCAAAACTAATGCAAGGTCAATTTGAGATGAGTAGTATGGGAGAGCTAAAGTTCTTCTTGGGTCTCCAAGTAAGACAGACTGAGAATGGTTTATCCATATGCCAGTCCAAGTTCACCCTAGAACTATAAGGAAGTATGGTATGGATTCATCCAGCACCATGAAGACTCCTATGGGGTCAAGTATGTCTCTTAGCAAGGATGATGCAGGGAAACCTGTGGATGAAACCTTGTATAGAGGGATAGTTGGCTCCCTATTATACTTGACTGCAAGTAGACCAGATATCATGTATACTACATGTGTCTGTGCAAGGTATCAAGCCTGCCCTAAAGAGTCTCATTTGACAGCAGTCAAAAGAATATTGAGATATCTAAAGGGCACTCCTTATCTAGGCCTCTGGTACCCTAGGAATGGGGATTTTAATCTAACAGGTTATTCAGATGCAGACTTTGCAGGATGCAAAGAAGACAGAAAAAGCACTACTGGAACCTATCAATTCCTAGGTGGAAGACTGATTTCATGGAGTAGCAAAAAGCAAACAAGTGTGGCTATCTCCACTGCAGAATCAGAGTATGTGGCTGCAGGAAGTTGCTGTGCTCAACTTCTGTGGATACAACATCATCTTGAGGACTATGGATTTCAGGTAAGTAGAACTGCACTCTTTTGTGATTCTACAAGTGCTATATCAATTGCATATAATCCTGTTTCCCATAGTAGAACTAAATATATAGAGATAAAATATCATTTTCTTAGGGAGCATGTAGAGAAAGAAGATATTTTACTAGAATATGTTAAAATTGATAATCAATTAGCTGATATGTATACTAAGCTCCTAGAAGAAACTAAGTTCAATAGGTTTAAAATTGAACTAGGTATGATAAACTTAGAGTAAGTTTATAGAATTGGAAATGGCTAAGTAAAAAGGTGTCGACACACAGAGATTTCTGTGTCGACACAGAATAGTTGTGTCGACACTTCAGGAAAAAGGTGTCGACACATCGAGGATGTTGGTGTCGACACTTCAGAATATTAGTGTCGACACATGACAAGTAGGTGTCGACACATCCAAGGTGGTGTCGACACTTAGGTTTTACTCAAAATTATCTAAGTAAAGTCTCGACTAAATGTCGAGTTAAGTGGTGTCGACACATAAACAAGTGTCGACACATATAATCTGTTGACTAAACTTGTGTCGACACATATGTGTCGAGACATTATAAGTCAGTGTCGACACTTATCGCAAGTGTCGACACAATTTAAGTTAGCGGCAGCCTTTTCATCTTCAAACCTAAAAAGGTATAAATAGGATTTAGCCTTAGTTTGTCGACACGCTTTCAAAAGTTTCGAGACCAAAACTTGTGTGTAGACACCTCTCTTCTCTCAATTCAAATTCTTCAAACCCTAATGACGCCAAAGCTTGAGGAGAACGTCAACGAAGGCTACGAGCTGGTGCGCAATGCTTTTGATGATGCCGACCAAGAAATCAAGACTGTAGTAACCCTAGTAGCAGACTCAGGGTTAGAATATCTTGTTTCAGAGCCAACAAAGATTTGGAAAAAGGAAGTCTTGGAATTCCTCAATGGAGCTGAGGTGGACGAATCTGGATACAAGATCAAATCCAGAGTTCATGGTGCAAAGGTTAAGGTTTCACCAAAAAGTCTGAGAAAGGTACTTCAGTTGCCAAGAACTAAAGAAGAAGATGAGGTTACTGCTTCAAAGACCAGAGAAGCTCTAACCTGGTGTGGACTAGATTCTAAGATGAAAATTGGCTCAGTTTTCAATAGAAAAGGAATGAACAATCAGGGGAAATTCCTGTCAGAAATTGTAGGCAAAGTAATTCTAAGTAAGTCAGGAGGGCATGACAGGGTATCTGCCCATATGTTTGGTATTATGACAAGGATAATCTTCAATCTGAAAACTGACTAGACTGTAGTGATCTTTGAGAAGATCAAGGAAAGCCTGAAGAATCCCAACTTGGGCAGAATCTTAAGCTTATTCCTAGCTGGAAGCATACCAGAAGTTATGGGTCAGACTGCTGGCACTAAAATAAATCATATGAGGAAAAAGGACATGAGGAAATTCTCCAGATGGGACAGGGTGTTGTCTAAAGAGATGCCAACCCCTGAGAAGATAACTTCTGAGAAAGTAACTCTACAAAAGAAGAAGAAGAAAGTTGCCCCAGTGGCTCAAGAGTCAACTACCAGCTCTGGGAGTGAAGAGCAAGTAGTCTTCACACCTGATGAGGAAGACACTGGAACTGCTATAAAGTCTCCAGCTAAATAGATAGATGCTAAAAGTCAGGGGGACCTACCACAAACTAGCCCCTTACACCAAGATCAAATCCAGGGGGAGCCTCTAGTTGTAGAAGAACAAACTACACTAGAAAGTGAACAAGCAACCAACATCATCCTAGAGGTAATTACTAAACTTAATGCTATAGATTTTCCTTTAGAGGATACTGATTTGTCAGATGTTTATCAGCAACCACAGATTCATAGTCAAGTCCCAGATGTTGTCATGGAAGACACATCTGTTACAGTTCAAGATGTATCTGATCCAGTGGTTGATGAGCCCAGAGTTTCTCAAGCTCATTCTCCACAAGAGTATACCATGGAAGATCTGTTCCTTAACCTGGATCAAACATATTTTGACAAAGAAACTGCTGCTGAGGGGGAGAATGCTCCAGTTGAGGGGGAGCACCTACAAGTTCATGTTGAAGAGCCTGTAAGGCAAGAACCTGAAAAGCCCCAAGCTGTTGAAGAGCTACCTAAGGAGAGGGTAGAGATAGCCAGCACATCTGCCTCTGAAGATGCGGAGACTTCAAGGGCTAAGAAAAGAAAATTTCAAGTATTTAGAAGAAGGAGCCAAAGTTATAAGAAGGCTTTGCAAACTGTTGCTCCACAGCCTATATCACTGCCAGCACCAACTATTGATTATAGTGCTTTAATGGTTGCAATGCAGATAAAGCTTGATGAGCACATGCAGGCAATTGAGAAGTATGTTGATGAAGGGCAAAAATCATTACAGTTTGATCTAGCCCAGGATATCAAGTCAATAAAATTTGAGATGAATCTTAATAAGAAGGAGATGACAGACTGCTTCCACAAAGGGGGGAATGCAGTTGTGTACTTAGCTACACATCAAGAAAAGATTAAAGCACAAGTTGATGATTTTGCAGTCAAGCAAGGATATCTACTTGAAAATCAAATTAGGATGAATGATAATTTGACTGCATCTCACAATGCTATAGTCACAGAGCTGAAGAATCTAGCTGCAGGGCAGACTCCAGCTACAGCAAAAGCAGATTTTGACAAAATATTCCAAGAAGAAATAAATGCTGTTAAGACTGCCATCCAAGATTCTCAAAAGTTGATAACTGACAAACTCCAAAGGTTAAAACTTTCTTTAAAGATGGAGTTAATTATTTGGATAATCAAGTGAGATTTCAGAAAGATGATGTCAGGGATCATATAGAAAGAGAAGTCATAAAGGGGGAGAGGGTTTTAGTCAAAGCCAGCTCTTATCATGCCAAGTGGATATCTAATTCTATCAGAGCAACTCTTGGATATCCTCCTCTTTGTGATGATGATAATGTTGCTGAATCTGGAATTCATCCTGCATATCTTGGAGGGGAGCAACCTGAAGTGGCTCAAGTCATCTACCCTCCTCCAGATTTTGATATGGTTCATGCTTACATACAGTCCATGTATAGCCCACCTGGGGGTAAGGATTGAAAGATATTGTCCCTAAGCACCTAGAGGGGGGGTGAATAGGTGACTTGAATCTTATTAACTTTTTAGGCAGCAAACAGATATTTTCACAGAATTATAGCTAATTTAACACAGCATACATTCAGCAATCACAGCAACTCAGCAAACACAGTTGACACAGAGTTTCTGGGTGTCGACACCACTACTAAGTGTCGACACAGCTTCACTGTCTTTTCTTCACTGAGTGTCGACACAGCTCCTTGTGTCGACACTTTCTGTCTGGTATCAACTCAGCATCCCTGGTGTTGACACAATGACTCCAAGTGTCGACACTGCTTGCCTGGGTGTCGACACAAGTCTTCTTAAGTGTCGACACTTTCCCTCTGGGTGTCGACACATGGACTTAGAAACTTTTCTTCTTTCCTGCAAATACTTAACCTGCACAAGGTAACTCAAAAGCACATCAAATACAATTTGATGTATATCATTGAGTTGGGTGAGGCTTCTTCAAATCAGGTACATTTTGACCAATGTACCCAACAATCTCCCCCTATTTGGAGAAGTCATAACCCTTAGTCAATGATATACACCATTCATAATAAAATTACAAAATGATGTAAACCAGGATTATGTAAACAGGAAAGTACATCATATGTATTGAACAAACATGCATAATCAGATAACATCTCAGAACAATTATGAAACAAATTTATTACACAACAAATTTATCACACAAAAATTGTTCCAATACTTTGTCATATACAAAATTCTAAAGTTTACAGAGTGTTTTATATCAAAAGAATACATAGTAAACTTAAGAAATTTTCTAAGCTATTTCTGTTCAGCCTCTTTAATGACTATTCCTTTTCCAGCTTGAACTCTGGCTTGAACAGGAGCTTCAGTAACTTCACCATCAGCAGGCTTCTTGCCTTTCAGATCTTTCTTCTTAAGCTCTTCTCCTTTAATCTTTTGCCTTTCAAAATAATGATAAGGCTTGGGAAAGTACTTGCTAGGCTCCAGAGCAGTAGGAGGTAGCTTTCCCATCTTGGCCTTTCTTCTATATTGGACTATTGCCTCCTGCCTTATCTCATGTTTTCTCCATTCAGCCTCAAAAAACCATTTGTTTCTGTCATGCACATTATCTTTGGCAGCTTTCCAGGTAGTCAAAATAATGTATCTTGAGGTAGGACTCCACTGCTCAAAGTCTGGTCTTTGTTCAGCTTGTTCCCTAAACCTCTTCTTAGAAAGTCTAGTTTCTTCTTCTTTCTGTAGAGCTTCTTCTTCTTTCTGAAGAGCTGCTTGCATAGCTTCAGATATAGGTTGAACCACTTTTTCTAGAATGACATTGGACTTCCCTTCAGTTGGGCTATACATGTGATGAATATCAGCTTGCACCATTTCAAAATCTGGAGGAGGATAGATAACTTGAGCCACTTCTGGTTGCTCCCCTCCTAAATATGCAGGATGAATTCCAGATTCAGCAACATTGTCATCATCACAAAGAGGAGGATAGCCCAGTGTAGCTCTGATGGAATTAGATATCCATTTGGCATGATCAGAGCTAGCTTTGACTAAAACTCTCTCCCCCTTTATGACTTCTCTAGCCATATGATCTCTGACATCATCCTTCTGAAATCTGATTTGATTGTCCAAGTATCTGACTCCATCTTTAAAGAAAGGTTTGAGCTTTTTAAGTTGTTCAGATATGGCCTTCTGGGAGTCTTGAATGGCAGTCTTAACAGCAGTGATTTCTTCTTGAAATACTTTGTCAAATTCAGCTTTAACAGTAGCAGTAGAGGTAGAAGGTCCAGCAGCTATGTTCTTTATTTCTGTGACAATTGCATTATGGGATTCTGTCAAATTGTCATTCATCCTGATCTGATTTTCAAGTACATGGCCTTGCTCTACTGCAATGTCATCAACTTGAGCTTTGATCTGTTCTTGATGTGTAGCTAAGTACACCACTGCATTCCCCCCTTTGTAGAAGCAGTCTGTCATCTCCTTCTTGTTAAGATTCATCTCAAATCTTATTGACTTTATGTCCTGGGCTAGATCAAACTGTAGTGATTTGTGCCCTTCATCAACATACTTCTCAATTGCCTTCCTTTGCTCATCAAGCTTAATTTGCATTGACACCATGAGAGCACTATAATAAACAGCAGGTGCTGGCAGTGATATAGGCTGTGGTGCAATAGATTGTAAGGCCTTCTTATAACTCTAACTTCTTCTCTTAAAGACATAAATTTTCTTTTTCTTTTCCCTTGTAGAATCCTCATCTTCTGAAGCTGAGGACCTAGCAATTTCTACCCTCTCCTTAGGGCTTGGGGGTAACTCCTTCTGCATATCTGGTGCCTTCTCAGGTTCTTACCTTACAGGCTCTTCAACATGTACTTCTTGCTCCCCCTCAATTGGAGCATTCTCCTCTTCAGTAGCAGCAGTGTCCTTGTCAAAGTATTGTTGATCCAGATTTAGGAACAAATCTTCCATTGTAAATTCTTGGGGTGAATGAGCTGGAGAAAGTCTGGGCTCATCTACCACTGGATCAGATACAAACTGAGCTGCATCAGATGTGTCTTCCATGACAGCATCTGGAACTTGACTATCTATCTGTAATTGCTGATAAACATCAGACAAATCAGTATCTTTTATAGGAAAAACCAAAGCATTAAGCTCAGTAATTACCTCTAGAATTATAGTTGTAGCTTGCTCACTTTCAAGAGGAGTGGGCTCTTCTACAACTAGTGGCTCCCCCTGGAGGTGATCCTTATGTATGGGGCTAGCTTGAGGTAGCTCCCCGTAGATTTCAGCATCTACTTGTTGTGCTGGAGACTTCACAGCAGTTCCTGTGTCTTCTTCATCAGGTGTGAAGACCACTTGTTCTTCACTATCAGAGCTGCTTGATGGAACTTGAGCCACAGGGGCAATTTTCCTCTTCTTCTTTGGTGGAATTTCCTTCTCAGAAGTGATCTTCTCAGGTGTTGGCATCTCTTTTGACAACACCCTGTCCCATCTAGAGAATATTCTCAGATCCATTTTCCTCATATAATTTATTTTACTTCCAGCAACCTGACCCATAACTTCAGGTATAACACCACCAAGGTAAAGACTTAAAATTCTGCCCAGGTTGGGCTTCTTCAGGCTTTCCTTGATTTTCTCAAACACTATAACAGACCAGTCTGTCTGCAAAGTGAAGATGATCCTGGTCATAATACTGAACATAGAGGCAGATATCCTATCATGCCCTCCTGGCTTACTGAGAATTACTTTGCCAACTATCTCAGACAGAAATTTCCCTTGGCTATTCATGCCCTTTCTATTAAAAACTGAACCAATCTTCATCTTAGAATCCTGTCCACACCAAGTTAGAGCTTCCCTGGTCTTTGAAGCAGTAACTTCATCTTCTTCTTTTGTTCTTGGTAGCTGTAATACTTTCCTCAGACTTTTAGGTGAAACCTTCACCTTCTCACTATGAACTTTGGATTTGATCTTGAATCCAGTGTCGTCTACTTCAGCTCCGTTGAGGAATTCCAGTACCTCTTTCTTCCAGATTTTTGTGGGTTCAGAAACAAGATATTCTAACCCTGAGTCGGCAACTAGGGTTATCACGTTCTTGATTTCCTGATCAGCATCCCCAAATGCATCGCGCACCAGTTCGTATCCTTTGTTGACGTTCTCCTCAAGCTTTGGCGCCATTAGGGTTTGAAGAATTTTGACTGGACAGAAGAGAGGTGTCGACACACAAGTTTTGGTCTCGAAACTTTTGAAAGCGTGTCGACAGACTAAGGCAAAACCCTATTTATACCTTTCTAATTTTGAAGATGAAAAGGCGGGCAGCCAACTTAAATTGTGTCGACACTGGCAATAAGTGTCGACACTGACTTATAATGTCTCGACACTTACGTGTCGACACAAGTTTAGTCAACAGATAATATGTGTCGACACTTGTTTATGTGTCGACACCACTTAACTCGACATTTAGTCGAGACTTTACTTAGAAAATACTGAGTAAACACTAAGTGTCGACACCACCTTGGTTGTGTCGACACCAACTTGTCATGTGTCGACACTAATATTCTGAAGTGTCGACACCAACTTCCTAGATGTGTCGACACCTTTTCCCTGAAGTGTTGACACCTACTATCTGTGTCGACACAGATATCTCTGTGTGTCGACACCTTTTGACTTTGCCAATTTCCAATACTATAAACTTACTCAAAGTTTATCATTCCTAGTTCAATCTAAAACCTATTGAACTTAGCTTCTTCCAGGGGCTTAGTATACATATCCGCTAGTTGATTATCAGTTTTAACATATTCAAGTAAAATATCTTCTCTTTCTACATGCTCCCTAAGAAAATGATATTTAATTTCAATATGTTTTGTTCTACTATGGGATACAAGATTATTAGCTATTGAAATAGCACTAGTAGAATCACAAAAGAGTGGAGTTCTACTTATCTGAATTCCATAGTCCTCAAGCTGATGTTGTATCCACAGAAGTTGAGAACAGCAACTTCCTGCAGCCACATACTCTGATTCTGCAGTGGAGATAGCCACACTTGTTTGCTTCTTGCTACTCCATGAAATCAGTCTTCCACCTAGGAATTGACAGGTTCCAGTTGTGCTTTTTCTGTCTTCTTTGCATCCTGCAAAGTCTGCATCTGAATAACCTGTTAGATCAAAATCCCCATTCCTAGGATACCAGAGGCCTAGATAAGGAGTGCCCTTTAGATATCTCAATATCCTTTTGACTGCAGTCAAATGAGATTCTTTAGGGCAGGCTTGATACCTAGCACAGACACATGTAGCATACATGATATCTGGTCTACTTGCAGTCAAGTATAATAGGGAGCCAACTATCCCTCTATACAAGGTTTCATCTACAGGTTTCCCTGCATCATCCTTGCTAAGAGACATACTTGACCCCATAGGAGTCTTCATGGTGGTGGATGAATCCATACCATACTTCCTTATGAGTTCTAGGGTGAACTTGGACTGGCAAATGGATAAACCATTCTCAGTCTGTCTTACTTGGAGACCCAAGAAGAACTTTAGCTCTCCCATACTACTCATCTCAAATTGACCTTGCATTAGCTTTGCAAACTTTTTGCAAAGGCTACTTTCAGTAGACCCAAATATAATGTCATCTACATATATTTGGACTAGTATTACTTTGCCTCTAGATTCCCTAAGGAATAGAATCTTGTCTATTTTCCCTCTTGTGAACTTATTCTCAATGAGGAAACTAGACAGGGTTTCATACCAAGCCCTAGGGGCTTGCTTTAACCCATATAAAGCTTTCCTAAGTCTATAGACATGATTAGGTACAGTTGAATCAACAAAACCTGAGGGTTGTTCCACATAGACTTCTTCTTTAAGATTACCATTTAGAAATGCTGACATGACATCCATTTGGTATACTTTGAATCCTTGAAAGGTTGCATAGGCCAGGAACATTCTTATGGCTTCCAGTCTGGCTACTGGAGCAAAGGTTTGATCAAAATCAATACCTTCTTCCTGCCTATATCCTTTAGCAACCAATCCTTCTTTATTCTTAATGATGACACCTTATTCATCCATCTTGTTCCTATAGATCTACTTGGTTCTAATTATATTATGGTTTTTAGGTTTAGGAACAAGCTCCCAGACCTTGCATCTCTTGAATTGATTGAGTTCTTCTTGCATAGCCTCAATCCAAAGAGGGTCTTTGATGGCTTCTTCAAACTTCTTAGGTTCTACTTGGGATAGAAACTGGAGTAGACTGCTGCATTCAGGTTTCTGCACCTTGTTTGTACCCCTTGTCTTGGATCTCCAATAATCTGCTCTACTGGATGATCTCTAAAATGCCTATTGGCTGGAGGTATCCTGACTTCTGGTTGAACCTCTTCAGTTTCATCATCTTGCTGTACTCCTTGTACTTCTTCTGCATTTGGTACATGTAGTACTCCCCCTGAACAACAGCCACTGTCTTCTACTTGCTGTCTTGCAGTAGATTCTTCTTCTAGAGTGAGCTTGTCCATCTTCTTTGTTAAACCTGTGGGGCTGCATACAATACTAAACAACTCATTGTTAATAAGCCTAGTTTCATCAAATACTACAAGTACAGTCTCTTCTACAACTTGAGTTGATAAGTTGTAGACTCTATAAGCCTTACTATTGTTATTGTACCCAACAAAAATTCCCTCTTGGGACTTGGCAGCAAACTTAGTTAAGTAAGACTTTCCATTGTTAAGTATGAAGCATTTGCAACCAAAGATCCTGAAGTAGGATAGGTTTGGTTTCCTACCTTTCACAACCTCATAGGGGGTCTTGTTGAGGCCTTTAGTAATGGTAGCCCTATTAATAACATGGCATGCAGTATTAACTGCTTCAGCCCAGAAATATTCTGGTAGTGATGTATCACTTAATAGGGTTCTACCTGCCTCAATCAAGGTTCTATTCTTTCTCTCAGCAATGCCATTTTGCTGAGGTGTTCTAGGTGAAGAAAACTCTTGAAATATCCCAAAGTCTTCACATAGTTTTGTCATGCTATCAGACTGAAACTCAGTACCATGGTCACTTCTTATTTTGACCACTGTACTATTTAGTTCATTCTGAATTTGCTTGACAAAGCTATAGAAGACACTAGGTGTTTCAGATTTCTGTCTTAAGAAGAACACCCAGGAAAACCTTGAGTAGTCATCTACAACTACAAAGGTATAGACCTTCCTACCTAGGCTGTGAACTGGCATTGGACCAAAGAGATCCATATGCAAGAGGTATAAACATCTCACAGCATCTTTATTTTCTATGCTTCTAAAGGTGGATCTAGTCTGCTTGCCCTTTTGACAAGCTGAGCAAATACCATATTTAACACACTTAACTTGAGGACCATTCCTCACTAACTCTTTGCTAAAGAGTTTGCCAATTGTCTTGTAATTTAGATGAGCTAGCCTCTTGTGCCATTTGACACAATGAGAGACTTTCTCATCTGCTACAAGACAGACTTGAGAACCATTGGTCTCATACATAATGTCTAAGCAGTAGACATTTCTTTTTCTATAGCCAGTCAAAATGATCTCTTGATTAGTTGATCTCTTGATATGACAACCATTTTTAACAAATGAGATGTCATACCCTACATCACTTAATTGACTTATACTTATTAGGTTGTGTTTCAACCCTTTAACATAAGCCACTTGAGTAATGGTAACTAAGTTACTAGAAATGTTACCAAACCCTTTGATGATTCCTTTTTCAGAACCACCAAAGGTGACTTTTGGACCATCTTTGATTGGAATGTAGTACCTTAGCAATCCCTTTGTTCCAGTCATATGTCTGGAACATCCACTGTCCAAGTACCATATAGGGGCATGGCCACTTGGACTAACCTGCAAAATAGATTAATGAACCTTAGAACCCAAAGAATTCTTGGGTCCTTGGTACTTGTTAGTTTGCATCTTGACAAAGCTACCTGCTGGTTTTCCAACAGGCAATTTGCTACTCACTTTGGCACTTGCATTGTGCCAACAGTCCATTGCAAAGTGGTCTATCTTGCCACAACACCAACACTCAAACTTATTGTACCTTTGCTTAGGTACAGTCTTAACTGTTTTATCCACAGCTGGCTTGTTGAGTGTTGGGGCTTTGCCCTTGGACTTGGACATGGACTGAACAGTCCTTGCAGGTCTTGTAAAACCCAGTCCAGTCTTGCCTTTGTGATGAACAAATTCATCAATTAAAGGTAGAACTGACTTAGGTTTAGAAAACCTAGTAACTAAGTCCTTCTCCTTCTGAAGATTAATCTCCAGACTCTTGATTTGATCATTCTTAAATGATATAGTTCCCATCTGAATCACAGTGATATGCTTCAGTCTGGCTATCTCATTAAGTTTTTGATCAAATGACTTCTCAAACTCAGTTGCAGCAGCTTTAAGATCAGCAATTTCCTTTGCCTGACTTTTGGCTAGGGACTTGCTCTTCTTGTAAGCTTGCAACAGAATCTTGTATTCATCTATCAACTGATGAATATCTGCTTCAGACTCAGATGCACTCTCATCATTTGATGAGGATGAATCTGATTCTGTACTGGCACAAGAAACTGAACTTAAAGTTGAACTTTGTACCTTACTAGGTCCTGGCTGCTCCAGAATTCTGTCACTTTTTGTCAATGCCATTAGCCCTTGACATTGACTGTCTTCTTGTTCATATATAGACTCCATAATCTGCATGAACTCTTCTTCTTCTTCTTCAGCAAACAGCCCTATATATGTCTCAGCATCTGACTCAGTTTCTGATGAAGAAATATCTGACAGAGTCTTCTCCTTTTTGGCAACAAATGACTTTTCTTTCTTGCCTTTGAAATGAGTCCTTTTCTTGTCACTAGACTCCTTTCTCTTCTCAAGACAATCTGCTATCACATGACCTTGTCTATTACAGCAATAGCACATAATTTTTGATAGTGTAGCTTTGCTAGACTTTGACTTTTTCTTGTCTTTCTTTGAAGACCTCTTTTTCTGATAAGAGTCTTCCTTTCCCTGTGATGTAGAAGGCCTTGTCCTCCACTGTTTCTTCTTCAAGAACTTCTGAAAATGTCTAGTGAAGGCAGCAAAGTCCTCATCACTTTCACTGCTTTCAGACTTTGTACTAGCTGACTCATCTGACTCAGATTCTACTGCTTTTGGTGGAGGAGAAGGTGACTTACCTCTGTACTTTCTGGGGGCTTCTGATTTAAAAGTCACTGTTCTTTCCTTGTGTTCATTTCTTGTGGATTTCTCCTCTTCTTTCCTTACTGTCAACTGCATTTCATAAGATAGCAGTTTGCCAAACAGTGTAGGTGGAGGAATTTCTGCCAGCTTTGTCATTTCCCTGATGGCACAGATCTTGGTGTCCCAATCTTTAGTAAGGGACCTTAGAAACTTGTCATTGAGTTCATAATTACTGAACTCTCTGCCATAGGATATGAGTTCATTCACAATTCTGTAGAATTTCTTAAAGCACTCAGTTATGCTATCACCCTTTCCTTGTCTAAAACTTTCATACTCTTGATTTAGCAAGGATTTTCTGTCTTGCCTAACTTCTTCAGAACCCTCCATGTACACAATAAGAGTTTTCCACATCTCTTTGGCTGTCTTACAGTGTATTAGATTCTGAAAAGTTGCATCATCTATGGAACTCACTATTATGTTCTGAGCCCTCTTATCCATAGTGGCTAGAACAATTTCATCCTTTGTCATTTCTGAGAATTCCTTTGGTGTTCTTTGATTTGCATCCAAGACTGACACCTTCATGGGCACATATGGCCCTTCCTTTACTGTGATATAAATCTTAGGGTCTGAGGCCTCCATAAACAGCCTCACCATTTCCTTCCATATGCCAAAGATTTCCTTCCTATATATAGGTAGTTTCATGGATCCCAATTCCATGTGATTTTCAGTGGAACCCATGGTTCTTGATTTTCTTGAATCTGTAATTGCCTTAACCTGAATCTGCCAATCAGGATCTCCTCAGACTATTAGTCCCTTTTTGAGGAACCTGGCTTTGATGCCACTTGAAAGATATTGTCCCTAAGCACCTAGAGGGGGGGGGTGAATAGGTGACTTGAATCTTATTAACTTTTTAGGCAGCAAACAGATATTTTCACAGAATTATATCTAATTTAACACAGCACACATTCAGCAATCACAACAACTCAGCAAAAACAGTAGACACAGAGTTTCTGGGTGTCGACACAACTGCTAAGTGTCGACACAGCTTCACTGTCTTTTCTTCACTGAGTGTCGACACAGCTCCTTGTGTCGACACTTTCTGTCTGGTATCGACTCAGCATCCCTGGTATCGTCACATTGACTCCAAGTGTCGACACTGCTTGCTTGGGTGTCGACACAAGTCTTCTTAAGTGTCGACACTTTCCCTCTGGGTGTCGACACATGAACTTAGAAACTTTTCTTCTTTCCTGCAAATACTTAACCTGCACAAGGTAACTCAAAAGCACATCAAATATAATTTGATGTATATCATTGAGTTGGGTGAGGCTTCTTCAAATCAGGTACATTTTGACCAATGTACCCAACAAGGATAATGTCATTATTGAGAAAGTTGTTCAGCCAATATCTGAAGCTATGCAGGAAGCACTGCAGAAAGAAGAAGAGACTAGATTGTCTAAGAAGAGGTTCAGGGAGCAAGCTGAATAAAGACCTGACTTTGAGCAGTGGAGCCCCACCTCAAGAAATATTATTTTGACTGCCTGGAAAGCTGCAAAAGATAATGTGCATGACAGGAACAAGTGGTTTTCTGAGGCTGAATGGAGAATACATGAGACAAGGCAGGAGGCTATAGTCCAATACAGAAGAAAGGCCAAGATGGGAAAGCTACCTCCTACTGCCCAGGAGCCTAGCAAGTACTTTCCCAAGCCTTATCATTATTTTGAGAGGCAAAAAATTAAGGCTGAGGAACTTAAGAAGAAAGATCTGAAAGGTAAGAAGTCTGCTGAAACTGAAGATGCTGAAGCCCCTGTGCAAGCAAGGATAAAATCTGGAAAAGGGATAGTGATCAAAGATGCTGATCAAGAATAGAATTAGAATTTTCTTAAAAGTTTACTATGTAATCTGTTTGATGTAAAACATTCTGTAAACTTTTGAAAATGAATATGACAGATATTAGAACAATGTGTTATATGTTAAATCTATTTCATATTTGTTCTGTGATGATGTCTATGTATACATGTTTGATTGATACATGTTTATGATTGCCTTGCTATATATAATCCTGCTTTACATCATTTTGTAATTTTATTATGAATGGTGTATATCATTGACTAAGGGTTATGACTTCTCCAAATAGGGGGAGATTGTTGGGTACATTGGTTTAAATGTACCTGATTTGAAGAAGCCTCACCAAACTCAATGATATACATCAAAATGTATTTGATGTGTTTTGAGTTTACTTGTGCAGGTTAAGTATTTGCAGGAAAGAAGAAAAAGTTTCTAAGTCCATGTGTCGACACCCAGAGGGAAAGTGTCGACACTTAAGAAGACTTGTGTCGACACCCAGGCAAGCAGTGTCGACACTTGGAGTATTTGTGTCGACACCGGGAATGCTGAGTCGACACCAGACAGAAAGTGTCGACACAAGGAGCTGTGTCGACACTCAGTGAAGAAAAGTACAGTGAAGCAGTGTCGACACATAGCAGTTGTGTCGACACCCAGAGAAACTGTGTCTACATCAGAAAGTGTCGACACTTGGAGGTTGTGTCGACACTCAGCAAAAGTCAGCAGAAACTAAGTATAAGTGTCGACACCCAGAACAATGTGTCGACACTCAGCAGAAGAGTCAACACTTGAAGTAAGTGTCGACACCCAGAATAATGTGTCGACACTCAGCAGGAGAGTCAACACTTGAAGTAAGTGTCGACACCCAGAACAATGTGTCGACACTTAGCTGAAGACTCAACACTTGAAGAAAGTGTCGACACAAGGAGCTGTGTCGACACTTAGTAAAGATCAGCAAAGTTCAACAATAATATTCTAAGTACAAGTGTCGACAGTAAGGGAATGTGTCGACACTCAGTCAAAGTCTCGACAGAAGAAGAATGTGTCGACACCCAGAGCAATGTGTCGACACTCAACAAGTATCAACACTGAATACATGTGTCGACACCAAGAAGAAGTGTCGGCACTCAGCGAGTTCAATACATGAAGATATGTCGACACAAAAGTGTTGTGTCGACACTTAGAAGAATTCAGCAAAATACTGAAGTACAAGTACTTGTGTCGACACTCAATTTCAGTGTTGACACATGAAGAAGAAGTAGTGTCGAGACATGAAATCTATAACACAAGGAGTTGTGTCGACACCTTGTAGGCTAGTGTCGACACTTAGACAACATGTGTCGACACTTGGTCTATAAGTGTCGACACTTAAAGACAGACAGTCTCGACACTTGGAGACAGTTACAGAATCTTCAAGAACTGACTGGATGACTTGACAGCTGCCATTCCAGCCGGTCTAAAGCACCTGTCAGAGTTGTCAGAAATCAGTTATGAACCGGATCAACCGGTTACCATGTAGAAGGCCTATAAATAGGCTTATGCTGTCTACAGAAAGTGGTTGTTCAGACAAGTAATACAAAGAAGATCTAGCTATCTAGTGAAGATCTAAGAAGTTGGAGAGAGAGAGCTCCATCCAATAAATCAGTTGTTGGAACCAGACTGAGAAGAAGGGTTCAGATTTATTCTGAATCTTAAGTAGCAGAGATCAAGGATCAACTGCAGAAGGAGTCAATCTTATTGAGTTCTACATTCAAGAAGCTTTGAAGAAAGCCAAGTCAGATTGATTTCAGCTGAGTTCTTCCAAGAACTCATCAAGAAACTCACAACTCTCCTCTCTTGTCTCTGAGTTGCTGAGTTAATATTATTGTATTCATATTTTCCTGTAGGATCCTTTGGATCTGAGTCTTGTAAGCCTGTAATTATAAAGGCTGAGTGTAGTGCTTGAGTGCCTGAGTGTAGGAGATTTAAATCTCTGAGTGTAGGCCTTGGTGGCTGAGTGTAGGCCTTGGTGGCTGAGTGTAGGCCTTTGTGGCTGAGTGTAAGCTTTGTGAAGAAGCTGAGTTATAGGGCCTTGGGCCTGATGTGTAGGAGCCTGTTTTGGGTTCTGAGATAGTGGAGGAGTTTGGTCGAATCTAGTACATTGCTAGATAGGCGAAGGGGGAAAGTGGATGTACCCAAACCTTGGGGAACCACTATAAAACTGTGTGTCTACTGTGTGTTGTGTTTTGCTGTGATTGCTGTGTAAAATCTGTGTTAGAAACTGATTGCTGCCATAAAAAGTTAAAAAGATTCAAGTCACCTATTCACCCCCCCCCCTCTAGGTGTTTAGGTACTATATCTTTCATGGCTGACATCAGCTGCCCTGTCAGCTAGGCAGTACCGTTGGCATCCTCTACATTGTAGGTTCATGCTAAGGGGTTGTGGAAATCCATGTTAGATTCCACCTACGCAGACAGAGCATTGATAGACATCTCGTGGGAGGAGTTCAGTGAGTCCTTCTTGGAGCATTTTGTATCCACTACGGATAGGCACGAGTTAGAGGAGAGGTTCCTAAACCTCAAGCAAGGGTCCAGATCAATGATTTAATACCAGAGGGAGTTTTCTCATTTTGCAAGGTTTGCAGGGATATATGATCTGGAAGATAGGAGGTATGCTTAGAAGTTTTATCGAGGACTCAGGGATTTTACGAGGCAGGCGCTTCTATTCATTTCTCACGGCTCTGCGAACCAGATCATCGAAATGGACAAGAAACTGGAGGCTGATTAGTTGATGGTGCAGAGCAGCGGTAAGAGGTTGATGGATGGGCAATCGTTTGGGGAGAGCAGCAGAGGCTATCATAGTGGCATAGTGATGGGATATAAGAAGGGTAGAGGATGACAGCGTCCTAACTACATACAGGAGCAGAGGCCCCCTCCAGTGCTTACTCCCCCACCACCACAGATGAATGGCCCGGTGAGGCAAGATGACCGTGGCCAAAGACAGGTGGTCTGTTATGGTTGTCATCAGCCCGAACACATCAGATTGCAGTGCCCACATCAGTTTCGACCACTTCCTCCTCCCCCACCTCCAGCAGCCCCTCTAGTATAGGAGGGCCGAGGACGAGGTCGAGGCCGGGGACATTGCGATCGAGGTCGAGGGCAGGAACAGATGTACACGCTAGATCTTACCGAACCAAGTAACCCAGGGGAGGTTATCACAGGTACTTAAGATTATTGTTAAATTACTTTAGTTTTCAATAATATAGTACCTAGAACCATAGAATAACAATTCATTTTAACTTAAACAAACCTCAGGCATAGTTATTATCAGCAGCAAGCCCGCTCACACTTTATTCGACAAGGGTATTTCGCACTCGTTTGTATCTGAGGCCTTCATAGACAGACTTGAAGGCATGGAAAGATTTCCGAGACTAGATGTTGGGTATTGTATCCACAATTACCTGGATTTGAGGAAGCCACCTGTCAAGCTAAGATGAATTCACAATGTATTTGATAAAATATTTCAAGTTGTGCTTGCAGTTATTCCACGTTAAGTGCACACCAATGTCAGGGTGCAGTAGGTCAATATACATGGGTCTGCACAACGTAATCCCTCGTTGAGCAGATCAATGTGTTGGCCTACGTGTACTCTCTCTATTGGAGTGCACTTACTTTCAAGTACAGGGCTGTAACTATGCAAGAGCAGACAAGGAGCAAGGATGGGTCAAGGAGCAGCTCTTGGGTGGAAAGACGAAAAATCGTCTAAGTATAAATCGACGAGAATCACCAAGTGATTCTCGCCGATTCGGCGAGAATCACTAGTGATTCTCGCCGAATCGTCGAGAATCATTAGTGATTCTCGCCGACTCTATCCGGCTACCTCAAAGCGGTGCCAAGTAAGATTCGGCGAGAATCGCTAGTGATTCTCATCGAACCCATCGTTGAGCAGATCATGGCCAAGTAATATTCGTCGAGAATCAACAAGTGATTCGGCGAGAATCATCAAGTGATTCGGCGAGAATCACTAACTGATTCTCGCCGATTCGTCGAGAATCACCTTCGATTCTCGCCGATTTTGACTTAGGCAATTTCCTGGAAACCGCTGGACCGGATTCTACCGCTGACACTATTCTGAACCGGGCTTAGGGTTTCTTATGGTGGGACCCACAACGGTCTTTAAGGTGTATACTTGTGTATAAATACACGCGTATTTTTGAACAGAAAAGCAGCGAAGAAGAAAAGAAATACACGAGCCGCGACGTGACCTATATCGCGAGTTCCGCTCTGCCGCCGCCGTCGCCGCTCGAGAGAGTTGTTCGCCGGTCTTGATCGTGGTTTCTTCCAGATCTCCGGTCGACAGAAGATTAGCCAAGCTTAGAGTCTCACACGTCTAACTGGAGATCTCTTGTCTCTTGATTTGTAGATCGGGAAAATCGTCCCCATCCGAATCGATCGAGACGATTGATCCTAGTGTGACCGTTGGTAGACCTAGCTTGCTTTGCTACAAAGTTTGGATCTCCAAAGTACAGCAGCCGCACATCGTTGTCGCCGCCGATCCCGTGAAGCTAGCCGCCGCCCATCTTGCCGCCGCCGGTTCCGGGGAGATTCTCTCCAAGAGAGATCTAGGGTTGTGGACTCTTCGTGGACTTCAAGAACACGTCGTCAACGAAGAGGGACACCTTAGTCTCCAAACGTAGTTTGTATCTCTTGTACATTCTAGTTTTACTTTTGTCGTAAAGGAACGTTGGTTCCTAGTTGTAAGGGTTGGGTGCAACCCGTGTTGTGGGAGTGTTGACTCCTACATGTGGAAGGGTTCCTTCCGATAGTGCAAGGATTGGATTTCAATCCTGCTGGTGAAGAGACCGAGTCGTCCCTTGTTGGGAGATAGGTCGAAGGGGGAAAGTGGATGTACCCAAATCGGGGAACCACTATAAATAGCTTGTGTATTCTGTGTGTTGTGCTGTTTATTTTTATTGTGCAGGTACAATTTTAAATTCCGCAAAAACGCTGCACGTCACCTATTCCCCCCCCCCCCATAGGTGAAGATAGTTGACACTAGGTGGACTTTCAAGTGGTATTAGAGGGAGATTGCTCATCAAAAAGGTTAACACCTTGAGTAGAATCCTGCCACCAGTGTCAGAAGCATGGAGCTGGATCATGAGATTTCTCCACTAAGACTTCCCACATGCACAAAGGAGTATTATCCAGTCTGGAAGATGAGAGTGTCATATCACTTGGAGGCTATCGATCCTCGAGCATCTTTCATCCTGGAAGAGGGTCCTTTTATTCCTATGAAGACCTCCGGCTCTGGAAAGAATATCCAAGTGCCCAAGTGTATTGCGGAGATGTCAGAGACGGAACTTTCCTTATTTAATCTGGACAAGTTGATTCGTCAGATTATCATGGATATCTGGTCTGGACCTTCTTGCTCTAGATTGGAAAAATGTGAGACGGCCAAATCTATGTGGGTGATGATCTCAGAGCTGATGGGGGGATCAGAGAAAGCTGGAATCTGCTGTCAACTAGAGGATGAATCCTATGTGGGGGTCCTCGCCTCTGAAGATGAAGGCAAGGATCAATAGGACAGCATCAGAGCTCCAGTGTCCGTGTCAGAGACTGAAGAGGCCAGTGAGGAAAGCAGCTCTGATGAGCTTGACACAACGGTCACTGGCTCTAATGACAATATCACTGAAGAGCAGGTAACTTTTTCATCCTGCCCCGTCTCTCTTGAAGTTTCTGAAGACAGGAACTGTGTCCCTTCAGAAAATTCTGATTCCCTGAAGAGAGCCCTTCAGAAAAGCAACCTGCTTGTTGAAGAACAAGCTCAGGAGATTGCACGACTGAAGATCTTGTTGGTTCTCCAATTGGCGTCCAACAAGGTCAAGGACTCTAAAATCTCTGATCTAGAGAGCAGTCTAGAGATTGAGAAAAGGATAGTATCAAACTTTTCCAAGGTTGATGCTATGAAGAGAAAGGTAGAAAATGGGTGGATCTCCCGAATTATCAATTCGTGGAGAAATGGGGAAACGGTATTCCGACCCCCCACTCCAAGCAGGAAGGCTACTCATCATGCCTTCAGGTATGATCACAGGAATAATCGTGATCACTGCAAGGGTGATCTGTCCTCATGTGGAGACACTCACAGTGCAAGGGAAGTCATGGCCACCCATGAGAGAATACCTAAGGCTCATTCTGAGCCCTTTGTATTCACTTCCACTGCCTCAACTCGGTGTGAATCTGCAGGTATCAGCTCACAGAACGCTTCTCACCACCCGAGGACACAGGAAAGGGAGGTTAGAAGTCATGCTGTAAGTTTTCATGGGGCCTCAGGAAGGGGGATGCCTGAAAGGAAGGCACCACCTCCCCGACCTCATGACGCTCGCAACATGCATTCCTTCCACCCTTCCACGTGTCACGGTGGAAGAGGAAATTTTGTGAGGAGATCATGCCCTATCCCGTTTAGACCTAGGACCGTGACTACCTCAGTCACTAGATCAGGTCAGAAACGGCGATACAACATTCACCCGTGTTGGTGCTGTGGCAAAGTGGGACACTTTGCCATAGACTGTTGGCACAACCCCTCTATGTCAAGGGCAAGGGCCTATCCACATTTTTTGGGCAGAGGTAGTCTTCCTGACAGGTTTTCTGAGGGAAGGCATTCCAGTGGTTATACTAACAAGAACCTAGGACCCAATATGGTTTGGGTTCCTAAGGTAAAGTAACTCTCTTTTGCAGGGTAGTCTAGGTTCCCATAAATAGGATGGGAACTAGACAGTAGATGGCTCAAGACTGAATTGGAACAAGCGTCTGAAACAACAGATGTGATATCTACATGGGCATACTCACATTGAGCTCCTGATATGTTTTATCAGAGGGGCTAAATGATAACTCTCATAATCCCAGGTACTTTTGATCAGTTCCAAGACTTGAGTCGTATTGTATCGACATTTACATATATATATATATATATTTATATATATATATTTACACTTATATGTGTGTACATCTAAGGATGGGTTAACACGGTAAACATAAACCATAGATACGTCAATGAAGATTTATCGGAAATTCCACTGGTAGATTCGAGAACTAACATCTACCGGCGTAAATCAGTTCGCTAAAAACTAATGAAGATACGTCATTGGAAATCTTGACATCAAGAAACGTCTGGAAAAGCCCGGTTCAAACCCTAAATATATTGGCTTTAAGAAACATATATATATTTCCACTTAGACAAACTAGAAACCCGCTTAACCCGAAGCCTTCCGCCGAACACACGGAAACCGTTAAAATCCCCTTAACTCGTCGATCCTTCATATTCCCGCCAACCCTTCATATTCCGTAGGAATCCCGCCGAAGGACTTTCTCCGCAGGAAACTCGCCGAATCGACTCTCTCTGCAGGGGAACTCGCCGACTCTTCCCTTTCCGTAGACATCCCGCGAGATTCCCGCAAGCTTCTCACCGAAGGACTCTGACCGAAGGACCCGTGATTCTTCCCCTTCCGTCGACATCCCGCGAGGCTTCTCTCGAAGGACCCTCGCCACCTCTTCCAGATTCGCCGATCTCGCCGATTGCCGTCCGTGGATCTCTCCTCTCTCTCGTCCAGGGATTTCTCCACAGTTTCGATCACCCACAGTCGGGTGGACCTCCGGGTGTTCGTAGTCTTTATCAAACTAACTCACCGTCTACGCTGTTAGGTAACCTCATCCTCATCCTTACAAGAACTTTCTTCCTAGTGTCGCTTCCCTCTTGACTTTTGATTAAGCGTAGAGTAGGGATTCTCTCCCTAGGTTTGCGATGGCTCCAAGGACAACTGCTGGACTGATCACTGGATGTGAGCTGGTTCGAACTGGGTTCTCACATGCCTCTGACGAATTCAGAAACATCATTATTATGCTAGAAGAGGCTGGACTCTCATTCGTACTGGAGCACCCATGTAAAATCTTGGACAAGGAATTGCTGGAGTTCTTTGCTACCGCTAGACTCTGAAATGAAGACTCTCTCATCAAAAGCAAGGTTGCAGGGGCAAAAATCAAGATGTCTGCAAATAAGCTAACCCAATACTTGCAGCTCACTAGCTCGGAGCACGAGGATTATCTTGAGGAAGAAGACAAAACCAGGACTCTATTATTCTGTGCTCTCGCTCGAGGAACTCAGTCGATAAAGCGAAAGGATATGAATGAAGAAGGGAAACTTCTGCCAGACATCATTGGAAAAGTACTCATATGCAAGCCGGGTTCTTATGACCATATCTCTGCGGACATGTTCAAGATCCTGGTGGCAATTGTCTGCAGAAAAGGATTCAACTGGGGGGCATTGCTTTTTGAGAAGATAAAGGACACCCTCAGATCTCCTAGCTTTGGCTGAATCATCAGTTTGTATCTCAATCAGTTGAACGAAGATAAGTATGACATGAGTAAAGGTGTTCCTCTACATTACTTGAAGAAAATGGACTCGAGTGTTTTTGACAGATGGGAGAGGCGCATTGGGCAGGCTGCCGTGGTAGAACAACAGGAAGTATCTCCAGCCGAGGACGGAACTGTGGCTGATTTCGTAGTTATCCCCAGTGAAGTTCCTGATGCTTTGCCTGCAGGAATTGAGGGGGAGCCTCTACCCACTGATGCTAATATCGTATCTGACATCTCCCAGATAGCCAGAGATGCAGTGGCGGATATACAAGAAGAAAGTGATGCTGTAGAGGAGACTGCTGATGAAGGGTTGGAAGCTGATGCTGATGAGAATGATCTCATGGATGATGAAGGTGAGGAAGAAGGCAATGAGGGACAGGAAGCATTGGAGACTTAGGATATCACTGAAGTTCCATCTGACAAGCACGCTCTTGAGTTCGTCCCTAAGAACATTGGTGCAACAGTGGAGGGGGAGTCCGGGAAATCTACAGAGGCCGCAAGCATTCCCCCCTTAGAGGCTGTGATCGTGTCCAGCTCTACAGGTGCATTTGATGAAGAGCAAGGCCAAGGAGTGCCTCAGGCTCATCCACTACGAGATGATCTAGCCACTCACACCGTGAATGTCATTCAGGGCATAATGGATGAGCTTAAGGCATCTTTTGAGAGAGCTCAAAATAAAATGTTGAAAAGGATTAAGAAATCTGAAAATCTCATGCTCAAGAACATAGTGGAGATCAATCACAAACTGGACGTGATGGAAAAGAAGTTTGAAGAGAAATATACAGCGGCCGGCCAAGCTGTCACTCTTCTTATGGACGGACTGAAAAAGAACACCGATACTCTCGCCGTAGTGAATCAAAATTCTCATGTCGTAGCAAATAACATTCAAAAGTTTGATGGCAATATGGTAACTCTTAACACCAATCAACAAGCCTTGGTCACTGAATTCTCCAGGACTACGAAGCATATTGATGAGTCACTGCATTCTTATGCAAACTCCATTGCAGTCAAAGCCAAAAAGGGGAAGAAAGAATATATAGCTAAGATGGCTGAGCTTCGGGAAGTCATGATCAACAACTTTGAGCAGTCAAACAAATATGTTTATGACAGTTGCTGGTGGATGATCCAACAAGCGTTAGGCGTTAATATCCCTGAAAATCCCCAGGGTGCTCCTGCTCCTGAAGATAATACTGTGGCTGATGAGGGAGTAAGTGCTGCAGAAGTTCATTTAAGTGAGGCTGATGCTCATAGGGCTGCTAGGGCCTCCTCCAAGGCAAAACTGATGGCAATGTTTGATCAAGGAGCCCTAGCAAAAGCCAGGGACAAGAGAAAATCTCACGAAGGGACATCAAAGGAAACACAAGCTGAAAAGAGAATCAGACTGAAGGAGGAGGAAGTAAGAAACGAAAAGTGGAGTCTAGTATCCAAGAGTATCATACTCGACACATTCTGGATACAAGAACAAGGGGAAATCAATCGAAACGATGTATACAGCCAGCATGAGTGGGAGCTGCATAGGACGTATGAAGCCAAATGGAACATCTTTTTCAGGACCAATACTACGGCAGATAAAGCTCCTCCTCCCAGATATTATCCGAAGTGCAAAGAGTATATGGAGAGGCAAAGAAAGAAGTATTTGGCTCAAAAACTCAAGGATGACTTAGCCAAAGAAAAATAGTCAAAAATTTATTGCCTGTCATTCTCTCTTAAGAACAATTAACGTTTATTGTTATTATATGAACAATCTTGAGATTATATATACATATATATATATTTATATGTATTTGAATTTATGAATGACTCAAGTCTTGATCTGTTTGCCTATATTCTCTTATGCTGCATATTTAAATTCTGAATGTTGTTTATATTATCTGGTTGGTGTTATTCATCTTAGCTAGTAGGATTTTGGCTTCGTCAAATAGGGGGAGATTGTTGGGTATTGTATCCACAATTACCTGGATTTGAGGAAGCCACCTGTCAAGCTAAGATGAATTCACAATGTATTTGATAAAATATTTCAAGTTGTGCTTGCAGTTATTCCACGTTAAGTGCACACCAATGTCAGGGTGCAGTAGGTCAATATACACGGGTCTGCACAACGTAATCCCTCGTTGAGCAGATCAATGTGTTGGCCTACGTGTACTCTCTCTATTGGAGTGCACTTACTTTCAAGTACATGGCTGTAACTATGCAAGAGCAGACAAGGAGCAAGGATGGGTCAAGGAGCAGCTCTTGGGTGGAAATACGAAAAATCGTCTAAGTATAAATCGACGAGAATCACCAAGTGATTCTCGCCGATTCGGCGAGAATCACTAGTGATTCTCGCCGAATCATCGAGAATCATTAGTGATTCTCGCCGACTCTATCCGGCTACCTCAAAGCGGTGCCAAGTAAGATTCGGCGAGAATCACTAGTGATTCTCGCCGAACCCATCGTTGAGCAGATCATGGCCAAGTAATATTCGTCGAGAATCAACAAGTGATTCAGCGAGAATCATCAAGTGATTCGGCGAGAATCACTAGTGATTCTCGACGAATCGTCGAGAATCACTAAATGATTCTCGCCGATTCGTCGAGAATCACCTTTGATTCTCGCCGATTTTGACTTAGGCAATTTCCTGGAAACCGATGGACCGGATTCTACCGCTGACACTATTCTGAACCGGGCTTAGGGTTTCTTTTGGTGGGACCCACAACAGTCTTTAAGGTGTATACTTGTGTATAAATACACGCGTATTTTTGAACAGAAAAGCAGTGAAGAAGAAAAGAAATACACGAGCCGCGACGTGACCTAGATCGCGAGTTCCGCTCCGCCGCCGCCGTCGCCGCTCGAGAGAGTTGTTCGCCGGTCTTGATCGTAGTTTCTTCCAGATCTCCGGTCGACAGAAGCTTAGCCAAGCTTAGAGTCTCACGCGTCTAACCGGAGATCTCTTGTCTCTTGATTTGTAGATCGGGAAAATCGTCCCCATCCGAATAGATCGAGACGATTGATCCTAGTGTGACCGTTGGTAGACCTAGCTAGCTTTGCTACGAAGTTTGGATCTCCAAAGTACAGCAGCCGCACATCGTTGTCGCCGCCGATCCTGTGAACCTAGCCGCCACCCATCTTGCCGCCGCCGGTTCCGGGGAGATTCTCTCCAAGAGAGATCTAGGGTTGTGGACTCTTCGTGGACTTCAAGAACACGTCATCAACGAAGAGGGACACCTTAGTCTCCAAACGTAGTTTGTATCTCTTGTACATTCTAGTTTTAATTTTGTTGTAAAGGAACGTTGGTTCCTAGTTATAAGGGTTGGGTGCAACCCGTGTTGTGGGAGTGTTGACTCCTACGTGTGGAAGGGTTCCTTCCGATAGTGCAAGGATTGGATTTCAATCCTGTTGGTGAAGAGACCGAGTCGTCCCTTGTTGGGAGATAGGTCGAAGGGGGAAAGTGGATGTACCCAAATCGGGGAACCACTATAAATAGCTTGTGTATTCTGTGTACTGTGCTGTTTATTTTTATTGTGCAGGTACAATTTTAAATTCCGCAAAAACGCTGCACGTCACCTATTCCCCCCCCCCCCCATAGGTGAAGATAGTTGACACTAGGTGGACTTTCACTAGAGATGAGGGTGCGTCTACCCGATGGGTCAGAACTGCGGACCACTGCCCATTGCAATATGGAGGCCGAGATTGGCAGCAAGGCATTTGAAACGCCAGCAACTATTCTGAAGCTGTAGGACTTCGATTTGATTTTGGGCATGATGTGGTTACATCGGAACCATGCCCAGATAGATTTCCAATCAAGGAGGATCACACTAAGGCATGGCGACTCCCAAGTCATCATCGAAGGTTTTAAACCTATCTCCCCACCTATTACTATCTTCTGTATAGGCTGTGAAGGCCCACTAACAGGGAGAGGAGGTTTACCGTATCTGCTTTGAGATGGCGGGAGCAGAGGCTTCTATTTCAGACATTCCGGTGGTTCGGGATTTCTCCGACGTGTTCCCGGAGAAATTGCCCGTACAACCACCAGCCAGGGACTTGGATTTCAGGATTCAGCTGGTACCGGGAGCGAGGCTAGTGTCCCGGGCACCTTACAGGATGGCTCCCAGAGAGTTGGCAGAGTTCAGGACTCAACTTCAGGAGCTAGTTGAGTCGGGATTTGTGCGGCCCAGTTCATCGCCGTGGGGAGCACCAGTTCTTTTTGTGAAGAAGAAGGACGGGTTATTGCGACTATGCATAGATTACCGGGAGCTGAACCGGTTAACGGTCCGCAATACCTATCCACTATCTCGGATAGACGAGCTATTTGATCAGCTTCAGGGAGCCTTCTGATTCTCTAAGCTAGATTTGCGATCTGGTTACTACCAGCTACGCATCCGGGAAGAGGACATATTGAAGACGGCATTCAGTTCATGATATGGGTTATACGAGTTCACGATGATGCCTTTTGGGCTCACGAATGCCCCCTCCGCATTCATGACCCTAATGAACCGTGTATTCGAACCTTACTTAGACTGTTTCATCATTGTGTTCAACGATGATATTCTGATCTATTACCGGACTCAAGAGGAGCACACTGAACACTTGACACAGGTTTTGCAGAGACTGAGAGAATTCCAGATGTATGCGAAGTTTTCTAAGTGCTAGTTCTGGCTACAGGAGGTGGCTTTCCTGGGGCACACTATCGGTGGGGCTGGATTGGAAGTGGATCCAGCCAAGATAGTGGCAGTACGGAATTGGCCACGACCGAAGACAGCATCAGACATATGCAGTTTCTTGGGGTTAGCAGTTTATTATCGCAAGTTCGTGGAGAGATTCTCGAGGTTATCCCTCCCCCTCACGTCCTTGACGAAGAAGGATGCAGATTTTGTTTGGTCATAGCTGTGTGAGACAGTTTTTCAGGAGCTGAAGGACCGACTCACCTCATCCCCTATTCTTGCGCTCCCATCCGGGAGTGAAGGATTTCAGATCTACACAGATGCCTCTTACTAGGGGATAGGTGCTGTCCTAATGCAGCATGGACATGTTATTTCTTATGCTTCAAGACAGTTGAAGAAGCATGAGTATAACTATCCAGTACATAACTTAGAGCTCGGGGCTGTGGTATTCGCCCTAAAGATGTGGAGACATTATTTATACAGGATTCATTGTGATATCTATTCAGATTACAAGAATCTTAAATATATCGATACGCAGAAGGACCTGAACCTGCGACAGAGGAGATGGCTGGAATTCCTCTGTGACTATGATTATCAGATCCACTATCATCCGGGGAAAGCAAACACAGTAGCAGATGCTTTGAGTAGGAGAGCCGGCACTTCTGGACCGGAGCCTCGGTTGATGTCTATAGAGCTGATACGGATGATGGAAGACATGCATATTACCATAGTATCTGAGACCGAACCAGTGGTATATCGAGAGTACTTGAGTTCAGTGATCAGTAGTGATGATGTACGGGAGCACATCCGAACACATCAGAGGCTGGATGTTGCATTAGAGCCGATTTTCAGTGCCCTAGAAGGGGGCAAGTTTGAGGATTACACACTGCAAGATGATCTTCTTCGATTTCATGGGAGAGTATACATACCAGTAGGAGATGGTATCCGTGATGACATACTCAGAGAGGCTCTTTGCTCCAGATATTCAGTGCATCCCGACATAACCAAGATGTGGGAAGATTTACGGAGGACCATGTACTAGCCTAGGATGAAGAGGGAGATCACCTATTTTGTGACATATTGCGAGACTTGTCAGCATGTGAAGGCGGAATGTAAGAGCCCAGGAGGTTTACTACAGCCACTGCCAGTCCCAGAGTGGAAGTTCGAGGACATTGCTATGGACTTTGTACACGGACTACCTCGCTCGCACTCTGGGCACGATTCCATTTGTGTCATAATCGACAGACTGACCGAGGTAGCGCAATTCATTCCAGTCAGGAAGGATGCTCCAGTTGCAGTTTTGGTGAGATTGTTTGTAGAGCAGTTTGTCACATAACATGGCATCCCCCGGATTATCGTCTCGGATCGTGATGGTCGGTTCACTTCCAGGGAATGGAGGGCAGTGCAGGCTTACTTAGGGTCCCGACTTACCTTTAGCACTGCCTTCCATCCGCAGACCGACGGCCAGACGGAGCAGACAAACAAGATGATGGAGGACCTCCTCAGATTATGCATATTGGATACGGGGAAGCCTTGGGAGAGGCTGCTACCATTGATCGAATTCTCTTACAATAACAGCCACCAAGCTAGCATTGGGATGTCTCCTTATGAGGCTTTGTACGGAAGGAGATGTCATACACCGCTATCTTGGGTACAGGATGTGGACACCAATACTCTTGGCTCTGATTCTGTGGAAGACACGGAAGCTCAGATTCGTTTGATCACGGATCGGATGCTGGAAGCTTAGAGTAGACAGGCTAAATACTATGATGCTCGGCATAGGAAGGTGGAGTTCCAGGTGGGAGATAGGGTATTCTTGAAGATACGTCCGGTACATGGTGTCTCTCGGGTGCGGAGGCACAAGAAGCTCAGTCCATGATATATGGGGTCGTACTTGATCCTGGAGCGGATCGGTCCCTTGGCTTATAGACTGCAGCTGCCACCAGAGTTTAGTACACTGCACGACGTCTTTCATGTCTCTTCACTACGGAGAGCACTCCTCCGGTCGGTGAAGAACATTACTACTACAGCTGGCCCGCTAGCATCTGATAGATCAGTTCGTTTGGAGCCGATCAGGATTGATGATACAGATGTCCGAGTGTTGCGGAAGAAGAAGGTCCCTCTTGTGAAGGTGTTGTGGTCCAACCATGGATAGGAGGAACACACCTGAGAGCCAAGGGATCTGATGTTGGAGTGACACCTGGAGCTGTTTACTTCAAATATGATGTAAATTATGTTTTAAAATTACTTAAATTATTACGAGTAGAACCCTGTGGACCCGAACTTAAATTTCGGGGACGAAATTATTTTTTTTGTTTATTGGAATTGTAACATCACATGTTACTTCTAGGCCCCTTAACTTAGATTGGGTTAGGCATGGGGTGGGTGATATGGGTATTTAGCTAGGTTTGACCGTAGTAGGTGAGTGAAGTCGTGTGGGACCCACCATATGGCCCAAGTCAAACTAGGTCAAACTAGCCTAAATAAGGACCCGAACCATACCATGACCCCACCATATTGCCCAAACCCTAAAAACAATCTAAGTGGACCCTAGGGCATGTCACTAGGTCAACCCTTTGACCCTAGTTGACCCAAGTCAACTTAGCCCTAATTTTGGTCAAACCTATACCTATAGGCCCAATTAGCCTAAGTGGGGCACCCCCTTGGCCCAATCTAAGTTGGGTGGTGCCAATAGGCTCATGACCATTAAGTTGGGTCAGCCCACTCATCATGTTGACCAAGTCAACTAAAAAAGTCAACTTGGTCAACATGAGGCCTAAAGAAGGGAATGATGAACCCAAGCCCATTTCCATTGGGCTAAGCCCACCCAACTCAGCCCAAGGCCAACCCAAGGAGTCAAAGTCAACCCCTGGCCCTCAATTTGAAGAGAGAAAATACATGCAAGGGAAAAATTGGAAAATTCACCCAAAAAGAGGAGAGAGAAGGTTGAAATTAAGGGAGGAGGCCACATGGCTCCTTCTCTTCAGCCATGGCTTGCTGGAAGACCTCCCTTGGAGTTATTAGGAGGAGATGAGAGGCTGAGGGACGCTTGGCATGAAAGGTGATACAACCAAAGCTCTAAACCGAGCTTGCCTTGGTTGTATCTCCCCATATATCCCCTCCCAGCCAGAGATATTGATTCCATTAGCTTCAGAGGGTAAAGGAGAGTAGAAATCGATAGCTGGATGAAGGAAATGTTGTAGGAACCATGAATCCGAGAGGTGCCGCCGGAGTAAGGTCGGGAATTGCCACCTACCTCCATCCTCGCCGCCAGCCACCAACAGAGGTTCGTTTCACCGTCCCTCTACCCGTACTAGAATCCTAGATCAACTAGGGGAGATATCGGGCTCAATTGAGCCCGATGCCATGTGAGAAATGGGAGATTTTTAAAGCTTTTTCTTACCGCTCGGGATCGCCGTCACCGCCGTCCCCGGCGCCTCATCACCGACAAAGGATAGCCACCACCACCGTGAAGGTGATGGCACCGTTGGCCGGGGGTGGCGCCGCCTCAGGTGGCCGGAAATGGCCCCGCAATATCCCCCAGGTCGGCTCGATCTCAGCCGGTGAACGCTTGGGGAAGACAAATGGATGCTGTCCAATATCGCTTTAAGATTCGTGGTGTGCATTTTTATTAAAATCAATTTAATTTCTGTTATTATTTAATGAAATGAAATTACATTTCTGTCAGATTAATTCAGTGATCTTGCATGTCACATATAGGGATCTTAGAGCCATTTCCAGAGGATGACATGAACATGAAAAATGTAGCCCTTTGTGTTAAATTTAGTTTGCCACCTTAACTTGAGATTTGGTCAAGTGGTCTGACCTGTAGGACCATTTTGCTAGGGTTGGTCCTTAGCTATGGCAGAATTTCAAAATGATGCCCAAGTCAAACCATTAATCCAAATGGCCCAAAATTTTGGGTACATGCATTTTTAGGGCTTGGTTAACCCCTGTATAAAAATGAGAATTTTTGGGAAAACCTTTTCTATAGTGTTTACTAAAATACCCAAAATGAAATAATTGAAATATTTGGAGTTGTGGGACTCCAAATGGCCCAAACTTTTGGTGGCATGTCATTAGGGACATTATAAGTGTATGTTTTAAATTTCAGCCAATTTGCACCAATGCATGTTGGGTAAACCCACTTGCATGTGTTGGCTTGTTATAGGCTTGGTGTGCATTTAGCCTAAAATGAAATAATGTGTATTCAGCTAACTTGGAACATTCAAAAATCATGATTTTCATTATAGAGACACATGATGGTGTAATACACCTCTCATAGCAATGGTGGGATTTTTGGGGACAAAAATCCCATTATTTTGAATTTCTGAAAATTTGGTCCTTTTGAGGAAATAAATTTAAATTAGGTTTACCCTTATCATAAAATGTTCAATTTCTATTTAGGACTAAGGAGTGACATAATAAACACTATAAAGAAATTATATCTCTGTTGGATGAAGTTTAAGTAGTTTAAGGAGCAAAATTACCATTTTACCCTTATGGAATTTGTGTAGAAATTATGGGTATATTCCTTTGAAAAATCTGAGAAAATTCATATTGCTGTAATTGTATGTTTTATACCTTGTGCAATTATTTCAAAATTTTGGGGTGCAAAATAATGTACTTAGGCCGCATAATGGCATTTTGGTAAATACCTCAAATTGATCATTGATAGGACATTTCAACCTAGATGTAAATGAAACTCTGGAAATAACATTACTTAATTATTATTAAGGCTCTGTAATTTAATTAGAATTTTTGAGATAATATTTTATATACTTCATTTGGAAAATGCTAGATTTGTGGATATAGTATTAAATAGGAATTAATTATAAATCTGAATTGAAAAAGCATGAAATTTTGGTAGGCCCCATTAATTGTCATATTATATACCTGGAAGAATCCCTAGGACAGTAGGTTTAATATTGACAATACTTCATGTGCAAAACGACTAGGAATTACATTTAAAGAAATTAATTTAATGGTGTAAGTAATTTGGAAAATTATGGAATTCATCCTGTTCATCATATAGATCTATACCATCCTAGGATAAATAATTTTTGGCATATGGCGAGAGGAATTAGAAGGTCTCATTTGTGGGTGGTATCGGGACATGGGTAAGGGTCTAGCACTGATGTTCGTACTAGTAGGGCCACCAGGGGAGGAATCTGAATAACTAGTAAAGTGAGGATCTTAGTGAAGGAATTAACCCTGGTTGGACTCCTAGAGGATTCCTTAACCATGTGTGGAAGAGTGCAAGTCTCGTGACAGCAACAATAACGGGGACCGGCGGAAGACCGCCGCGCTCCTAATAACACCTTAAGTCTTTAGGGTCGTTCTAAAGTAATACGAGAGTTGGGGTATAAATCCTGGGTAGACACCAATAAAAGTAATTATCCTTGAGAAAGGGAACTTTGGGCGTAATCCCATCGTAGTTCCTAGTTCCCCCGAGAGCCCTTCACCGGGTATACCCTAGGCAGTCCTGGGATTAACCTTAAATCACTAAGTATAATAAACCGTAGACAAGAGTAGTCTAATAGGTTAAGACATTGTGGTTCATTCTCACCCTTGTAGGGTTGGAGGGATTGTGGTTCATTCTCACCCGTGTAGGGTTCGAGGGATTGTGGTTTATTCTCACCCGTGATGGGTTGGAAGGAGACTTGTGTAATATGCTTGCACGTGATGGGTTGGAGGGATTCAGGATAGTTTGTTCCTGCGAGTTGAAGGCTCGAGATGAAATACTTGCATGTGCATAAATTTAGTAGTGGGTCATGCGATACTGGGCCGATCGTCACACCGATGGCAGTAAGGTGAACCAGGCGGGTGTGAGGGTTTGAGGGGCCAGTGGGTTGTTTTACACTGCGGTCTGGAGGAAGATTCTCGATGACACACACCCGACCCAACAGACTGACAGTTGTCAGCAAAGTACGTATACAGAGACTCTAGAGTGCACCTTGGACGTATACAGAGGCATATGAGAGAGGTCTAGGCTTGGTGGTGTGCATACCCATCTAGAAAGCGGAGACGCCTGCTCCGCTGCTGCCATAGCCACAACGGTGGTACTTGAGAGTGATGCTAGCTCTAGAAAAGTGGGAACTAAAGGTCTGGGATCTCAGAGTCGTGTGTGTGTTGCACTTGCATGTTTCATAATTCATAACATATCATCCATTTACATTAGGACATACACTTCATAGATCCTTATCATATAAATTAGTATGAGCTCTTTTATATGATAAGTTATTTTGGAAATCCTAACTTATATATTTGTATGGGCATTTATATAAGTTAGGGTACTCTGTGATGGTAGATAGATTTACCTTTCAGCTTTACTTTACTTCTCTGCTCTTACTTTCAGTTCTTTCCTTTACTAGTACTGCACTTTACTTTCTTGTACTAAACACTTAGAACTGCTAGAGTAGAATAATAATATCTATTACAACTGCTAGTTAGCTCTTGTCACCTTCTTACACTTTTGCTACCCCTTGTTGTCCTCCGCTTTGTCCATCCGCTCGGTTCCTAGGAGCTGCGGGGCAAGGTGCGGAGGAAACGACTTAGTCTTTTTGACTAATTGTCGGTGACCATACTATTTTAGGAGCTCGTAGAGATGGAGCACTAGCACGACGAGGAGGCAGGACTTGAGGAGCAGATAACGCTACAGCAGACTACTACTACTACTGCGCGTCCTCGTGTGGGACGAGTTTTGATGTATTAGATTAGCTTCCGCTTTGATTTGAGAGAGAGAGTTGATAAGATGTACTGGTCATAAGCCCTTATTACTCTTTCATTTTGTACTCATTGTGGACTATGTTTTTGTACTCTTCATTTATATATATGATATGTACTCTGTGACTTGTGTACTAGTGGATTTGATATACTGCTATACTTCTATTTCTCATATTGGCCTATAAGTTATATGATCATATTAGCCGGCAGAATCGGCGTGTTGTGGTGTCGACTAACCCGTGCAATAATGCTACCGTAAGACCGTGGTTCTGGGCATAAGACCGGGAGCCTCCTTGGTAAGGGGGAGGGGTCTTACACAGCTTCCTCCTGCCCATTATCTTACCTACTTTCCTGTAGATACACAGATGAGCAATCTCCATACGAAGTCAGTTCGTCGAAGACCACGTCTCTAGAGATGACAAACTTCTTAATGACTCGGTCCGTACACTTCCATCCCTTCTTCCTCTCATCAGAGCCTATGAAGACAAGCTTCCTCGCCTTCGCATCCAGCTTAGTCCTAAGAGAGTCGGGAACGTGTACATAGCAAGTCGACCAGAACATCAGAAGATGTCCAACGCTATGCTTCTCCTGAAACATCATCATATGAGGAGACTTCATGTTAATCAGACTCATAGCCATCTGATTGGTGAAATAAGTTGCGCATGTCATCCCTTCTGCCCAAAAAGACCTAAGCATGCCCTTGACATGAAGCCAACACTTGTAGGTCTCTGTTAGATGATGGATCTTTCGCTCTGCTACTCCATTTTGTTGTGCAGTATACGCCCAAGTGAGCACTCTCCAAATTATGTGCTTCATGCAGAAGTTTGAGAACTCATTTGAAACGAACTCACTTTCGTTGTTCGTTCTCAACTTCTTAATCCGCGGGCCAAGCCGGACATCCACTAGCTCCTTGAACTCCACCAAAAAATAGAACACGTCAGACTTCTCCTTAATAAAGTACACCCATGTGTGCCTTGTGTAATCATCAATCAACACTAGCATATATCTGCTGCATCCAAGACTGGACGTGACGGTCGGACCCATCAGATCACCCTGAATGCACTCCAATGATACTTTACACCTGGTCTGTGACTTGTCAAATGGTGGGTTATGAGCCTTGCCATATTTACATCCCACACATACATAACCGTTGTTGAGGATGACAATCTAGGCAAGCCTTTCACAAGGCACCTTACCGCCATAGTTTTCAACTTGTCCATCCCGACATGTCCCAGCCTCTTGTGCCAGATAGCAGCACTATCATTGGCTCTCATTCGACCAACATAGAAACTTGTTGATAACACAAACAAGTTCTTTAACCTTCTCCCTACATGTGTAATGTTAGCTTTCACCGCTGACACGTTGTAGAGAAACTTCACTTTTGTCGGGCCGAATAGAACGTGATAGCCCACACCCACCTCATTGGTCACAGGAAATAGGTTCTTTTTCATGCTTGGTATGTGATAAACACTCCTCAAGGTGAGTGGACCCTTATCACTACATAAACAATGACGCCCTCCTCAACTGCATGCATTGTATCATCAATAGTAATAATAGATTCATGGCCCGAGTGCACTAGTAGAGAGAGAACTTTGACTCATCCCCAGTGAGGTGATGACAACACCCAGAGTCCACGATCCTGTCATCTTGGTAGTCGGCGGTGGACAAAGCACAAACACAAGTGCCCGTCATGAATGCATTTCATCATCCTGCTTGCTCAACAACAGAACCAACTCCCTCTTTATCTGCAATGTGCCCTGACTACAGCTTGACTTTGTAGTCCTTATTGATGTGACCATGCTGGTTGCATCTATAGCACTTTATCCCTTAACTTTTCTTCCAATACCGCTTAGAAGCAACACTTCTCTCTTGTTGATAAGAAGTTGAAGGGCCATCGAGAGCAGACAACTTCTTCTTGTCATACCTCTTCTTCTTCCATAAGAAGAGTGCCTCACTACCTCCTTTAAAGAAAGTAACTCCCGGAATCTGCCTTGCTATGCTCTCCTGTGAAGCCAATAGGTTCTCCAACTCCACCAATGATTGCTGAGTGGCCCAGTCTTGAACAAAAGTAATGAAGGCAACAGATTCCTTTCGTAATCTGCAAATTTTTTGCCTCTTAAGCTTCGCTTCTGAAATCGGCTCATTGGGGTCCAATGCAAAAATTTCAACACAAAAGTTCTGCATCTCCAGGAAGAATGTTGAGATGGACAAATCACCTTGAGTATCTCTTGCTAACTCATTCTGTAGGAACTGTAGCCACGCTACATTCTTCCTATTGAACAACTCATCAATAGAAGTCCAAACCTCAACAACAGACTGATATCCTATGATGTGGTCAAAGAGCTCCGGTGAGATGACCCGCTTAAGAGTAAACACTGCCTTTGTATTCGTGTTCTTCCAAGATCTCATTGCTTCAACATTTTCAGAAGCAGCAGTAACTTCTTGTCTCTCGTCTCCGCAGACGATCTCCCAAAGGTCCTCGCCTAGAAGATAACTTTTTATGCACGACCTACACTTCTAGAAATTGGTTGACATAAAAATTTCAATTCCAAGACATCATGGAAATCCACCTTCTGTTACACTAGCACTTGTCTACTAGAGTTGCAGAAGCAAAAAGCATGTCTGTTGGTAGATTACTGCACAAATCTCTGTTCCCTCAAATACCATGAAAAATTTGTGAGATGGAGAAAGTGGGAAACCAGGTCGCGGGAACACTCAACCAAACCAAGCCAAGCAAACCAGATGCAAACAAAAGAGAAGGTAAATCTTGTACTATCAAAAATATTTACAGTGCGAGGAATACATGGCGAGACATAATTCGACAATGTGCCCGATCAAAGCAAAAAACAATAAGGAAAAAACTAGCCGCACGGGCTGAAGGAGTAACCGCCTACTTTGACGAGTTGTACTATAGAGTCCGCTGAATCCGTCAGGTTTCTAAACTGCAACCTAACTGAAAGTGCAGGTTAGATCTGATATACTCTAGAGGGGGGGGGGGTGAATAGAGTATGGTGCTTGCTAAAAACTTTTTACAACTCTTGTTGTATTCCTAAGTGAACAGGGAAGCAAATGAAATAAAGTAAACACAACAACTAACTAATCACAGAGCAATCATAAACCACAACCAGAAAACAAAAGAAAATAAGCAACCAGAATACACAAGGAGCTATAGTGGTTCCCCAATCAATCTCGGTACATCCACTCTTCAACCAACCTAGGTAGGAATCCACTGCAGGATGAGTTGATCAGGTGTCCTGGGCACCAATGGGTTTTGATCAGGTCCCCCAAAACCAAACACTCAAGTCTTTTGGAAGGAGACTTGCAACCAGAATAATTTTGAAGGGATTTAAAACCCTGTACAGGAATTAGAGAGAGGGTGATAGTGTCTTCTTTATCAACAGTCTGAGAGAAGACTTGTGGATTGATGTAGCAGATCTTGTTCCCCCTGAGATCTTGAAATGGTCAGGAATGCTGGAGCACTGCTTCAGGGTGATAGGCCTTCAATGACCTAGAATGCTTGGACCAGAACTGCTTCAGGAACTTCTTTTGACTGATAAAGTTCTATTGTCCTTTGAAGTTGTCCTGAGAATAGAAAGAAGAAGACTCTTGATTGAATTTGGGTTGTTCTTCTTCTTCCTCAAAAGTTCTCTGGTTAAGGCTGATTGCAGTCAAGAACTTTAGATTTGAGAATGTTTTGTTCTTCTGCAACTTCAGAGTGTCTGTCAGATTGTTTTCTGTACTGTGATTCTTAAAATCTGCTTGATTTTGTTCTCTTACTGTGTCACTATTTCTTTTTGTGTATCTGTATGTCTCTTGTGTCTGTTGTGTCTATCACTGACTGAGAAATATTCAAACTTTTGAATGTCGAGCAGTAATTACAGTCGGCCTTGGAAAGAATCAGCAATCAATGACTTTCCTAACTGTCCCATGGAAAAACGGCATGTAATCGTCCATAGTCAATGCACGTTCTAACGGTAACATTCCGAGAAGATCTGGCATTAAATGTTCAGAAATCAGGGCCAAGAAACGAGACGGCAACCTTGAAGAAAATCTAATCTGGATTCGTCGAACAAATAACACAATTCGTCGAGCTGAACTTGCGTTCGTCGAGCTGGGCTTGAGTTTGTCGATCTGAGCTTGAGTTCGTCGAGCTGAGCTTGAGAGAGTTTGTCGACTAGACAATCTTCATTCATCTAACAGAGAATCTTCATTCGTCGAGCTGACAAACGAATCATCGACCTGAGAAAAGTTTTGTACTTAGACAAAATATCCTGCATCTGCTGAAATGCTATGTCGACATAAATTGGTGTCGACAGATTGATCTTGGTGTCAACACAAATCCTCTGGTGTCGATATAAGCTGATTTCGACTGAAATCCTGGTGTCGACATAAGCTGGTGTCGACTGAAATCCTGGTGTTGACATAAACTGTCTAGTGTCGACACAAACCCTAAGTGTCGACACAGATTCTCTGAGTCCAGAAATCGTCGAGTAGAGAATAACATTCATCGACCTAAGAAGCTGTGAACTTGAGGTCCAAGTTCATCGAGCTCAGAATATAATTCGTCGACCGAAGCTTGAAGCTAGACTTAGAAAAATTTGAAGTCCTCCTGACTTTGGCATGAAGTAGAAACTGAGTTTTCGTCGAACAGAGAACATAGATCGTCGAGCTCAGCACTAAGAAATGTCTCACGATCGTCGAGCGTAAAACTCCTTTCGTCGAGCTGAGTTCGACGAACGTCGAACTCACTTTACTTAGTCTTGAAAAACTTGTGAGTCTGGAGTCTCTGAGGGTCTTGTTGAAAGCTGGTCCATCTGGAGTTGAGCCAAAGGACTTAACCTAGACTCTAGGACACAAATTGACCCTGGCTATACATGATGGGTCACATCCTAAGTCAGTGAACCTAGCCCAAATCAACTAGGGAACGAATAATCTCCCCCTATTTAGGTGAGGTCACTAACAGAGACTCAAAACAGAAAAACTGAGCAAGAGAAGAGATATATCTGGCAAAGAATTATAACACATGCAACAGATATATATATATACACAGCTTTGTTACAGATAGCATAGTTTAAAAACAAAAACAGACAGAAATGAATCAACAAGAAAGTTACTTCTTTGGCTTCTTCTGCTGAGGTTTGTCTTCTGCTTTCTTTTCTTCTAGCTTCTTGAAAATAATTTCTCTGTTAGGATCTTGAGCTTGAGCCACTATCATGGTCATATCAGCTGCCCCAATAATTTTTAATGATGTTGCTCTGGGGACAACTGCTTCTGGGTGAAGTTTCATATAATCATCAACATTAAACAATTTATTACCTTTGTCAAACCTTTTCAGCTCTTCTTTTCTATATTTTGACATTGTTGAAAGACCAGAGATATCTTTTCCTTCTGCTTTGGCTTTATTTATCAAAGATAGACCAATCAGCTTTTGGTACCTAGACATTCTTGCAGTAGTAGCAGTCTCTGGATCTTCAAAAGGAAATAGAGGGGATTCTGGCTTCTTTGGGCTTTCAGCTTTTTGTACATCAGACCTTTGTTGTTGCTGCTGCTTATACTGTTGACTTCCTGAGGAGGATGGCCTCTGCTAGCTGCTTCCAGAAGATCTCCCTGATTGTCTCTGATAAGTTTGCATTGGGGCAGATCTTTGAGAGCTAGAGCCACTGGCACCAGCTGTTGGAGGAGGAGGAGGAGGATCCTTCCTGTATCTGTGTACTGGAGGAGGGGAGTATCTCCTGCTTCTCTTTCTATCTTTTTGCTGGTTTTTGGAGAGCCATGATGCGTGTAAATCAGCAAGCGCATCGGTCGCACAAGTAATAAAGTTTTGGGAATAAATCCCCGAGTGTCGGTCTCTTGAGGAATGCAATTAGCGTAGAACGACAACAGAACTGATGGCGCGGCCCCTCCTCCACCGGTTGAAGACGATGCTGATGATGCTGTTGATGATCCGGTTGCTAAGGCCATACGACTCAAGGACGTGAGGCGGCACGATGACGCTAACGGACGGCTACGCTACAACCTCCGCCCGCGCCGTGCTACCTCCACGGCAACGCCTTAGTTTTATTTATTTCCTTTTCGTGCACTTTATTTTATAATTGGAATATAAAATTATCCTATGCTTATGTGATAATTTTATATTCATTGCATGTATTGTTGTATTTTCAATTTGAACTATTTTAGTTTTGGTGTGCAATTAGCCATTCGGATGGATGAGATTAAATCTCCATCATGAAGGGCTAAGGCTTATTTGTAACTCCTATTAGCCATTCGGATGGATGAGATTAAATATCCATCATGAAGGGCTAAGGCTTATTTGTAACTCCTATTTAAAGGAGGCCATCATGAAGAGTTAAAGCAATTGGAAAAGAAACCTAAAAAAAACCCCCCTTGTGGAAATTTCGGCCACCATGGAGAAGTCCATAGCCGCCCCCTCCCCTTTGGTGTGAAGCCAAGCCTTGCCTCCTCCATCCCCGTTCGGTGCGACTCCGGCGTGGCTTCCTTCGGTGCGACTCCTTGGAAGAAGGTTGCAAACCATTCGGTGCGACGCCGGTGGATCCGTGGAGAATGATTCTCCCACAGTTATCTCGTGTGAACGTTTTCCGGTTGGGTAATCTCTTTCCCCTCCCTTGTGTGATTTCTTCTCTTTAGTTGTGGTGGATTTCGCTCATCGTTTTCTCCGGATCTTTAATTTAATCGCTGCAAGTTTTGAATCGAAATCGCCGTTGCAAGGCTTTTATTTCCGGATCGGGTGTATCCTATTTGCTTGAGCGGATCTTGGCCTATAGCCTTGGTCTTGCTCTCAAAAAGGAGTGGCAACCTTTGTGTTTTCTTGGGGAATAATCCGACTCAAATTTCCGATCGTTGTTTTCGAGTCGACCATTCCTCCTTTATTGTTTGTGCTCCGTTTTGTGACGAGGAAATATTGTGGGCGATAGGTGCTGTGTATGTGCGGTAGATCTACGACGTGTTGTGCGTAGGGAGAGCGTTAGCTTCGCGGAGATCTCCGTTTCCGGATAACCCTACATCAATTTGGTATCAGAGGCGGTCGTTTCAACTTTCACGTTGCAAACATCCTCTCTGCGTTCCTTGTTGGAGATCGGATCGTTAGAAAATCAAAAAAATTATTTTCTGTGGTCTGCCAATAGCGTGCTGAAATCTTTATTTTTCAGCAAAATTTCAAAAAAAAAAAAATTTAACGATTTACGTGTTATTCACTTTGGGAATATATAAAAATATCTTATTTTCAATATAGCTACAGCCCTAGGAAAATTCATCTTGCCCGGGGCCTCCCAAACCTGAATGCGCACAAGGCTAGGAACGGAGTACGCAACCCCGTCTACGTCTAGTATGGCTGCGAACGAGCATGGTGATCCCAACACCGCGGCTATAGAGGGTCTTCGTGCTGAAATGGCTGAGCTTAGGAACGTCTTAGCCCAGATCCTACAAAACCAAGCTAGGCCACCCCCGCCACCCGTTAATGTTGACCGGCCCAACCGGCACCAACATAACTCTGATTCGGATTCTGATGGGGACTCCCCACGGGTGCCCCCTAGGGGACACCGCCCCGAGCGAGACTTTGACATTACTAGGGCCATTAAGATAAATGCCCCCACGTATGATGGCATGGGAGACCCCCAAATCTTCCTTAACTGGACTGTGGATATGGAGTGTTACTTCGAGGGGCACAACCTGACGGATCCCCAAAAGGTCCAAGTTGCCCGGATGAATTTAACAGGTCGTGCAAAGATGTTCTGGCTGAATGAGGAGCGAAGATTAGGAACCGGACACGGAGCCCCCCTTATAGGTTGGCCAGTAATGAAGAACCTGTTGACCGATCAGTACGTTCCTGCGTACCATCGGACACAGATGTTCGATGAGCTTGCCACTCTGCGGTAGGGCTCAAGCTCGGTAGCTGAATATATGGGTGAACTTAAGGACCGAATGGTGCGATGTGACCTTAGGGAGATTCCCGAAGTCACTTTATCTAGATTTCGAAAGAGCCTTAACCCCGATATCCAAAGGAAGCTCTTGCGATATGGGCATACGGACTTGAGCACGACTTTCAATGCCGCCTTGGACATTGAAAAACACCTAGCCTCTAAGGCTCACTCCCGTTACGCTCATGCGAAGCACAAGTCCACCACTGGGGCATCTTCTTCCACATATCCTGATAAGGGAAAGTTTAAATCTACCGAGTCGAAGTCAATCGTGATCACCCCTAGGAACTCCAAGAACCCTTCGAGTGAGCGTGTCCCTATCGGGAAGGTTAGCAAGGCTAACACCACTTGTTACTCTTGCGGCATTCAAGGCCACTATGCCTACGAATGCCCAACAAAGACAAAAACTCTAGCCTTGTTATAGCCAACTACCGACCCTGACGATTATGTATACGAGGCCGCAGAAGAGAGTGACCCCGAAGGAGTCCCTAGTGACTTAGAAGACGATCACCCCCTTATGGTGATGCGTTGTATTTTGACCACTCCTCGTCCATTAGATGATTGGAAGAGGACGAGCATATTTTCTCTGATTTTTAAGAGTGGCGAGAAGCTTTGCAAGCTGATTATTGATGGTGGTAGCTGCGTGAACGTCATATCTGAGAACGCCGTAGCACGTATGTCCTTGGTCACAGAACCACACCCGACCCCATACCAGGTCGCTTGGATCAACAAGCCCTCTGTACCCGTTACCAAGCGATGCCTGCTCCCACTCTCATTCAAATCCTACATTGATGAGGTGTGGTGTGATGTCCTTCCGATGTACGCTTGCCATGTGTTGTTAGGCCGCCCTTGGCTATACGAGCGTGATGTTACACATTTTGGTAGAGCCAACACTTATGAGTTCAAATTTAATGGCAAAACCATCACTTTGAAGCCGACCATCCCAAAGGAGCCCGTAGTCTTGGCTAATGACACCACTATCCCGGTAGAATGGAAAACGTTGAATCTCGTTGGTAGGAAAGAGTTTGAGAGAGATCCGTTCTTTGATCGAATTATGTATGCGTTAGTCCTCTTAAGTGCGAAGCCCGATTCTAGCATTTTGGATGAGCTACCTAGTGAGTTACGGGTACTGTTGGAAGAGTATAGGGACGTGTACCCGGATGAGTTGCTGCCCACGTTACCCCCGCTTAGTAATATCCAGCATGCGATAGATCTCATCCCGGGGTCTTCCTTGCCAAACCAGCCCCATTATCGACTCCACCCCGCGGCTCACCTAGAGTTGCAGTCTCAGATCGAGGGCTTGCTAGCGAAAGGTTTTATTACGACTAGTATGAGTCCATGTGCTGTACCAGCCCTACTTGCCCCCAAGAAGGATGGTACATGGAGGATGTGCGTTGATAGCCGTGCTATCAACAAAATCACCATCAAGTATAGGTTCCCCATTCCCCGCCTAGATGATTTGTTGGATGTCTTGTCTGGAGCCACCGTATTCTCCAAATTAGATCTTTGGAGTGGCTATCACCAGATTAGGATACGAGAGGGAGATGAGTGGAAGACAGCGTTTAAGTCGAAGGATGGTCTGTACGAATGGCTTGTGATGCCCTTTGGGTTGTCCAATGCCCCTAGTACCTTCTCCCGGATGATGACACACATCTTTCAGCCATTTATGGGAAAGTTCGTTGTCGTCTACTTTGACGATATTCTGATTTATAGCACCTCTACTACCGAGCACATCTCCCACATGAGAGTGATCCTTTCCACCCTGTGGAAGGAGACGTTATTTCTTAACCTTAAGAAATGCACTTTCTATGTCTCGGAGGTAGAGTTCCTAGGCTATAGAGTCGGCTCTGAGGGTATTCGAGTTGATCCGGGCAAGGTTCAGGTCATTAAGGACTGGCCCGTGCCAACCACCCTACGTGAGGTGCGTAGTTTCCATGGGTTAGCCACGTTTTATCGTCATTTCATACGAGACTTCAGTAGTATTATGGCGCCTATCACGGACTGTATGAAGAAGGGAGAGTTTACGTGGATGAAGTCCGCCACCCATGCTTTTGAACGAATCAAACAGCTTATGACGGAGGCACCTGTCTTACGTCTACCTGACTTTGCTAATGTCTTTGAGCTCACATGCGATGCGTCTGGGGTCGGGATTGGTGGTGTCTTGAGCCAGGAGGGCCATCCCGTTAGTTATTTTAGCGAGAAGTTGTCCGGCCCTAAACTGAACTATTCCAATTACGATAGGGAATTTTATGTTGTAGTCCGATGTCTACACCATTGGAGGCACTATCTCCTCTCCAAGGAGTTTGTGATCCTCTCCGATCATGAGGCTCTACGTTTCATCAACGGCCAGCATAAGATCAGCCCACGACACGCTAAGTGGGTATCTTTCTTACAAGGCTACACGTTTAATCTCAAGCACCTTAAGGGAGCCGATAACCGAGTCGCGGACGCCCTTAGTCGTCTTACGCTTTTACTCATCTCTATGGAAGTACATGTTATAGGCTTTGAGCGGATTAAGGATGAGTACGCCACGTGTCCTGACTTCCAGGACTTCTATTTATCTGCCCAGGATAGCTCCCCCACGACGATATCTGCATACGTCATCAAGGATGGTTACCTGTTTAGGAACGGGAAGCTATGTATTCCGCAGTCATCGTTATGACTACATATTATATGGGAGTTGCATAGCGGAGGGTTGAGTGGACACTTCGGTAGAGATAAGACCATTACGTTAGTCGAAGACAAATTCTATTGGCCAAAACTGAAGGTTATGGTGGGACAGGTAGTGAGTAGCTGCCGCACATGCCAGGTATCTAAGGGTAGTAAAACCAACGTAGGATTATATACACCCTTGCCTATTCCTTCCATTCCTTGGGTCGACGTTAGTATGGATTTTGTATTAGGCCTCCCCATTACCCTACGCCGTCACGACTCAATTTTTGTAGTTGTGGATAGGTTTTCAAAGATGGCTTATTTCATCCCGTGCAGTAGGACAAATGATGCGTCTCACGTCGCTAAGCTTTATTTTAAAGAAGTCGTTAGTCACCGTGGAGTGCCCAAGACCATAGTGTCGGATAGGGACGTAAAATTCACTAGTTATTTTTTGAAGACTCTTTGGATATTAATGGGAACGAAATTATTGTTTTCCTCTGCCTATCATCCCCAAACTGATGGGCAGACGGAAGTGGTTAATTGGAGCTTAGGAAATTTGTTACGATGCCTCGTGAGTGATCACAAGAGCACTTGGGATCTTCTCCTTCCCCATGCCCAATTAGCCTACAATAATTCCAAGAATCGGTCTACGGGTCTGTCTCCAAATGAGATTGTCCACGGGTATAAGGCTCCTGTGCCGCTTGACTTGGTGCCGTTGCCCCCAACTTATAAGGCAAGTCAGTTTGCACAATCCTTCGCCCAGCACATCCATGATTTACACGCACGTATACGGGACACCTTGACTACGCAATACGACTCTTATCAAGCGCACACTAATTTACATAGGAGAGTATCAGACTTCAAAATTGGCGATCTAGTTTTAGTCCGTTTGGTTCCCGAACGCTTGCTAACTGGCACCGTTAAAAAGTTAGCACCAAAGCGCGCCGGCACTTTTAGGATTATTAAAAAGCTAGGTGACAACGCTTTCGTTTTGGACTTGCCTGCAGATTGGGGTATCTCCCCCATTTTTAATGTTTCGGATTTAACGATGTTTGTGTCACCACCACAAGAGTTGATTTCTTTGTCGTCTTCTTCTCCCACTAAAAATTCGCATGGGTTGGGGAGTTGTAGTACGGATGATCTCTCTCTTTCGGTCCCCACAGGTATATCATCGGATGGTAAGTTGCCTTCTTTCCTGCCTACTGCTAATATGTTCCCCAGGTTTCCACCGACGTTCTCCACTCCAGAGATGATACTTGATGCTGAGCCTTTTACCACTGCTGATGGCGACACCCACCGCTTTCTCATCCGTTGGCATGATCGGCCCCCTTCGGATGACTCTTGGGTACTCGAGACGGAGCTGCAGAGTTTGGATGCCGCTCTCCTTCACCGCTATCGCTTGGACCACGCAACGGAGATGCATGCATTTGAGCGGGGGAGGATTGATGGCGCGGCCCCTCCTCCACCGGTTGAAGACGATGCTGATGATGTTGTTGATGATCCGGTTGCTAATGCCATACGACTCAAGGACGTGAGGCGACACGATGACGCTAACGGACGGCTACGCTACAACCTCCGCCCGCGCCGTGCTACTGCCACGGCAACGCCTTAGTTTTATTTATTTCCTTTTCGTGCACTTTATTTTATAATTGGAATATAAAATTATCCTATGCTGATGTGATAATTTTATATTCATTGCATGTGTTGTTGTATTTTCAATTTGAACTATTTTAGTTATGGTGTGCAATTAGCCATTCGGATAGATGAGATTAAATCTCCATCATGAAGGGCTAAGGCTTATTTGTAACTCCTATTAGCCATTCGGATGGATGAGATTAAATCTCCATCATGAAGGGCTAAGGCTTATTTGTAACTCCTATTTAAAGGAGGCTATCATGAAGAGTTAAAGCAATTGAAAAAGAAACCTAAAAAAAACCCCCCTTGTGGAAATTTCGGCCACCATGGAGAAGTCCATAGCCGCCCCCTCCCCTTTGGTGTGAAGCCAAGCCTTGCCTCCTCCATCCCCGTTCGGTGCGACTCCGGCGTGGCTTCCTTCGGTGCGACTCCTTGGAAGAAGGTTGCAAACCATTCGATGCGACGCCGGTGGATCCGTGGAGAGAGTGATTCTCCCACAGTTATCTCGTGTGAACGTTTTTCGGTTGGGTAATCTCTTTCCCCTCCCTTGTGTGATTTCTTCTCTTTAGTTGTGGTGGATTTCGCTCATCGTTTTCTCCGGATCTTTAATTTAATCGCTGCAAGTTTTGAATCGAAATCGCCGTTGCAAGGCTTTTATTTCCGGATCGGGTGGATCCTATTTGCTTGAGCGGATCTTGGCCTATAGCCTTGGTCTTGCTCTCAAAAAGGAGTGGCAACCTTTGTGTTTTCTTGGGGAATAATCCGACTCAAATTTCCGATCGTTGTTTTCTAGACGACCATTCCTCCTTTGTTGTTTGTGCTGCGTTTTGTGACGAGGAAATATTGTGGGCGATAGGTGCTGTGTAGGTGCGGTAGATCTACGACGTGTTGTGCGTAGGGAGAGCGTTAGCTTCGCGGAGATCTCCGTTTCCGGATAACCCTACATCAAGAACATAGAATATCGTTATGAGATTTAGAAATAAAAGCTATGCGAAAATAGCGGACTAGGGAGATTGTGGATGTTTGATCTACTGAACTAGTAAAAGCTATGCGGGTCCAAGGCACAGCTTCGCAAAGTGGAGTGGGTTTGTCGGCCGCGATGCCGAACTTCAGTTAGGAGAGTGGAAGGGAAGCTAATGGATTGCAGTGTTCTTGTGTGGAGTGCAATCGGACAAGACACGGGAATGAAGTGGATGTGGGGTGAGCGAGGCACATTCACAGACAAAACTCACAAGCATAAGAAGATATTAACATTCCATTAACTATAAAATAAACTTGATGTTTAGGGATGGAAGTGTTCATTACACTGCTCAACACATTCATAACACAGAGGAAGGGGAAGAGGAGTAAACCAAAAGAGAATGAAGATCCACCGCGGGTCGTGGCCGGAGTAGCGAGTTGTCAATCCGCTTCCGGGCTCAATCCAAGGAGGCTTCCGGTACCAACAATCTATCACCTCGAAGGCCTTTAAGTCCGTTCTCTAGGTTATCTACTTCACCAACTCCGCAGGAAAGCTTGGAGTTGAAGTCATCAATGGCCGAGGGCTTCGCCGGAGAGTTGAAAAGCTTCGGAGTAGTTGGAAATGGCTTCCCGACAAAGGTGGAGGTGATGGAGCAGCTGGAGAAGTGAAATGGCGATTCCCAGGCACTCTCCGATCGCAGCAAATGACAGGCGTTGACCTAAAATGCGGAGCAGGGCCTTAAATACGGAGGCAGCAGAAGTAGTGCGCACGATCAGTGGCGCACGACCAGTGGTCGTGCGCACTGTAGGTCGATGATCGTGCGGCTTTTTCCAAATAAACCTGCAACCTGGACAAGAAGCATCAGCATATATGCGCACGACCAGTGGGCGTGCGCACTACGACCAGTGCTCGTGCGATTACCGAGACAGGATTATGAAAAAGGGGGTGTAATGCGCACGATCAGGGGCGCACGACCAGTGGTCGTGCGCAGTAAGTCCAGTGGTCGTGCGCAGTATTCCTGCATCGTCAGAGTCTCCCGATCAGTTCCAGAGCACGCACACGACCACTATACCAGCAGAAGGGGTAGATAGGCCACCAGAACGTGCACACCACATCCCTGAGATAGGGCTAAAGATTAACAAACAAATAGAAACATAGAAAGCACACAGAAGCGGGCCTACAGTGCACTTAATCGTGAAATAGGTACATAAGCATAAATAAGCAATAAAGGCTCTCAAGTGTAGTGCTAAGACGATAAAACTAGCCTAGATGAGTCCAAAAATCAGTGTAAAATGTGGACTCATCACACCCCGAGATTTAACCATTTGCACGTCCCGAGCAAATCATTACTCCGTGTACTCGAAGATAGCTAACTGGCTCAGAAATTTCAAAAAGAAGTAAGACGAGAAATCAAATATATCATGGGTATAGAAGATATAATAGAAAAACTCTTTAATTATACAACGTAGTTTAAACTATTCGACAGTCGTAAATAAATATTGTAATTGCTCAAAATTAGAATTCTGGAGAATCTTGCGATCATGTGCAGGAAGAAAGTAGGCAGGCCACTAAGGTGAGCATTGCCAAAGTTCGGGACTCAGGATCACCTCCAAAGGAATCCACCAATGTCGGGGACCATACGCTTGCACGTTCACACTCTCCCCACGGTGCGGGTTAGACTCAAGCGTGAATCAGTAGGACTTGTAGGAGGAAATGGGGCTTAGGCGACGGCTTGGTAGTCAAAGATAAACATGAAGGCTCTATGCAACCAAAGCGAGCGAAAACAACCCAAACCAAAACAGCCACTTAGAAATGAATGGGGCACATGCCCCCAGACTTAGCTTGAAATCTGGGTGTGAACACGGCTAAACCCGACCAAATTCAATAAAGAGGATGGGGATCGAAATCTCAAAGCAATTCTTTCATATATTTTTTTTTCTTTTGCGCGAATCAGCTTTTTATGGTCGTAAATTGTTGTTTTCTTTTCTGCGCTAGCAATCCCCAAACGGAGCAATCAAAACGGGAATAAATTCAGCACCCCCAAAAACAATGTCCACTTATCACAACCTCGGCAAAACAGTAAATACAAATCAGCTCAAGCATTTGATTGCGAAGGTGGGTTTAGCTTCAGGCTTTGGTGAAAGTGAGTGGAGCTGGATCAAAGGAAGGGTAGGCACAAATTTGGCATGCAATGGTTAACAGGTAGGAATGGCTAAACAAGGCTCAAACTAGCCAAAATGAAGGCCTACGTCATGCTCACGCTTAACTAACCGTGCACCAATACTTCGAGAGTAGCTTAGGGCAAGTTCTTATTCACCGATAATGATGATCCTTCCCCCCGACTCGAGCAATACGAGTCTAGTGGTGGCTACACACATTCCTACACTATCGTTCGATTATCCCAGATTCAGATTTTGAGCAGTACAAACAATATTTACGTGTGCAGAAAAAAATAAATCTACGATCATAAAGAAAAATTAATTCTATCCTAACTCTACGCAAACCATGAGTATTCGATTAGGAGCACTGCATGAGTTTCGAATTACTCAATCTGGAAATACTAAGCCAGTACCACTATTTTAAAGTTTACACAAAAGCAATAAATTTGACTCGGGTTGTGCGCTTGGGTAAGAGCGCACTCGTACGGGTGATTCAGTGTGTGCAACATAAAGCAAGAAATAAGTAAACAAGAAACTGGAAAGCAACAGAAAGTGTGGTGTAGTGACCACAGGCATACTTCCCCCCCAGACTTAAAGTCAACAACTAATAAAAATCAGCAGTCATATTTGATAAATAGCTAGGGTAGGAAGTACCTATGCTCAAAATTGAGCATACCAGTCGTGCAATGAGATGTCCAAGTGCGTCCAAGTTGCCGCGCCTCAAATATTCCTGCACCTGCGATTAAAGGATGCCAGCCAAACAGAATATGGAAACAGGAATATATGAATATATAAAAAGAAATAAACACAGCATGGGACCAACGGTCCAACTTGGGTTGTCTCCCGAAAGCCCTTTTGTTTACCGTCCTTAAGGTGGGCCAAATACCTGTATTAGCAGTTCAAATAGAATATCGATACATAAAAAAAAAAATTAAAAGACAACAGGCGGCTCCCAGATGGGCGCTCATAAAAATATAGTAGCTGTCTTGCTCAGAAAATATAAACAAAAGAAAAGAAACAGAAGGCGTGGTAGACTATCTTTCTGGTGAGCTCCACTCACTCCCCCTCACTATCACTGTCGTGAATCTCGATGGGCGACGGACGTGGACCAGGTGCTGATGGGGCGACACGAGTGGGTGGTGGTTGAATGTTCATCCCGCCTCGCACTGCTTGCTGATAAATAAAATCCTGCATCCAAAACTGGGAAGATTCCAGATCAGCAAGGCGCTCGGACAAATACGGGACGCCACGCTCTTGAGCTGAGCTGAACTGGCGGCTAGATTGCCCCTCATGCTTTATGGGGGGCCTCAGTTGTTGTTGACTCTGCTGCGGTGGCACTCCTGCACTCCGCCTACCCATAGCGGAAGATTCACCCGACTCTCTTTCATCTTCCCCTTCATCTCTACCCGCAGGCGCATCACCAGGCATGCGGACAATAAACTACCGGCCACCTTTTCTCCCTACCACACGTAGCAAATGGCAACTCACCAGGTTGGCCCTGGAGATCAGGGATGGGGCAGTGACCTGCACCATCGGAGGTAGCTGGCTCCAAACTCCCAAACTTTTGGCAATGCGGGTAATGTAGTAAGCACCCCCGATCGCGCCCGCGAGACCATAAGTGGCTTCGTGGTGGAAGAAATAGGCCAGCATATACCCCAAATGGAGGGGGTACTGCTGCTGAATGCTAAATAAGGAGATCAAATCCTGCCACCCCACCACATTCTTGCTCAGGGCCCTAGCGGTGAGTGAATGACTAAGCAAATGCTGCATAAACCTGAGAGCGGGGGAGACAATCTTTGTTGACTTGGCATGGCGGGCTACGTACTCCTCGTGCCCTCCGGTCAGAGAATGCCAAGCGGACCGCGGAGTCACACCCTCTGGAAAATCAATGCACAATGCGGGGAAATTAATCTGGGATGCCTCTGCCTCGGAATAGACGCCAGCATGAATGGCAAGCTCGGGCAGAGTGACAGTGAAGACATTTCCCATCATCCGAAAGGAACAAGTGGGGAGATAGTGGTTGTCCGCCGTTGTCTCCCAAGTGAATGTGGAAAGGAATTCCAATGTCAATTACCGGAAGCCAAGCTTGTCGCACTCGAATAACTTGCTCCAAAAATCAAAAGAGTAGAGAATGAGCACGGCCTCTGCTAATGCACCGTCATCCCCAATGGAACGCAGCTCGTTCCAGTCAACAAGCCGCTGAGAGAGGAATGGCTTGTCCTTCAAGGAATTATAGCGTTGAGTATGCTCTGCCTTAGCAAAGGTTCCCATTCTTCCCAAAATCTGCGCAGGGGTTGCTGAAGCACGACCGGATCTTTGATAGGCCTTTACTATAGGGCGGCGTCTAGGCTCCATTACAGCAAAGTGAGGAAGAGAGATATGAAGTTGAGGGATCCTACCGTAGGAGAGAGAGCCGAACCACCGAAGAGGAATCGGAAGAGGACGAGCGCCGACAACGCACGCGCAGCGGACCAGGCGGGAGATTAGGGCGCACGCACAGTGGACAGCGGCTGGAAATAAAAATAAAAAGAAACCGGGCATGCGCACGATCAGTGGTCGTGCGATTATAAGTAGTGCGCACGACCAGTGGTTGTGCGCAGTGAAATTTTTCACACGCCTGAGTTTTCAGTCTATTTCACACTGTTGACCACGTGGTGCAACAGAGAGCTCAACACACAGCTGGGCTACCACACCCGAATAATGAAATACAAACACGACCCAAATAAAGAAACACTATCCTAGATAACTGTTGGGTTTATTGTCTCCCCACAGAACTTATTCAAAATCTGAGCATCTCCTAACTGATGGGTGAATGAAACTAGAAATGCCCAGGCAGAGGTTCATGGTCACGCTGCGGTAGCGGGTACCGGAACGGAGATAGAACATAAGCCCCAATACCTGTATACGTATACCTATCGGAAGTTTCAGGCATGGGCAGAAAGTCACTTGGGAAGCTCATCGGCTCCAACTCCATCTGCATCTGGTTACAATAAGTCCGAGGCCGCATTACAGGCCCTTGTACTGATTGGACCAATTCCACAATGTGGTCCTGCATGGAAGTAGACACGAGAGCAGGGTCAAGAAATAAACTAGAAGAATAACATAAACGGACCTCGATCTTGGGGATGATCCCGGAGTCATCCCCCGTCGGCGGAATTGTGGATGCTTCCAAACAGCTGTCTAAGCTAGTGCAGGAATGTTCTGAAGCTGCATCTGCCTCGCCCATGCCTCAGGCATCCTCACATGGGGTGGAGGTTGCAACCTCTGCCACTGAGTCGTCCTCCTCGACTGGATCTAACAGAACGCGGGAAATTCTAATTTCCACCTGCGATTCAATCTCAACAACACTGTCAGAAGAAGAAAGAATGCTATGCAAAGAAGAAGGTGAAGGAACGAAGCTCGGTAGGACGTTGAGCGCTGGCTCTTCACAACTAAAAGATTCTATGCTAGGTGAAGTATGCACTTCAGGAGTATAAATAGCAGTGTCGGAATGGGGATAAGCACATGTATCGGTGCACATACCTAGGATGTCTTCTCCATAACATAGAGATGGCAATGGTACATACCCCGATACAGAAGGGATGTTGCCCAAGGTTGAAGTGGAGACCATCCGAAAATCCGGCTCGTCATCCACCGCTAGCTCAGCTAGGTACGCGGCGCAATCCTTCAATGCATGATCCCAACTTCGACAAAAAAGGCACTGCTTAGCCGGCTTTGGCGGTGCAACGGGTGCTGAAGCTGAATAAAAGTAGTGCGGCAATGGCTCCGCAGGTCGGTAGCTAACCGGCTTATGTCGACGATATGTCGATTCATGAATTTCCTGGCTACTATACTTCTGAGGGCATCTATCGCTAGCATGAGAGATGTCTCCACAATGACGGCAATTGATATTGAAATTGTCCCACATTGCAGCGATTTCAAATATAAGGGATACAACTACTTGGCATAGATTCTGCGAATAAAACTAACAATTCCATCTGACGGAATAACAACACAAGAGAAAAGGGATCAAAAACAACAAAACAACTCATATAACGAAATTCTCAGTCATCCGGAGTCGCTCTATAGTTGCATTCCCCGGCAACGGCAGCAAAAACTTGATGCGTGTAAATCGGCAAGCGCACCGGTCGCACAAGTAATAATGTTTTGGGAATAAATCCCCGAGTGTCGGTCTCTTGAGGAATGCAATTAGCGTAGAACGGCAACAGAACAGAGAATATCGTTATGAGAGTTAGAGATAAAAGCTATGCGGAAATAGCGGACTAGGGAGATTGTGGATGTTTGATCTACTGAACTAGTAAAAGCTATGCGGGTCGAAGGCACCGCTTCGCAAAGTGGAGTGGGTTTGTCGGCCGCGATGCCGAACTTCAGTTGGACGAGTGGAAGGGAAGCTAATGGATTGCAGTGTTCTTGTGTGGAGTGCAATCAGAGAAGACACGGGAATGAAGTGGATGTGGGGTGAGCGAGGCACATTCACACACAAAAATCACAAGCATAAGAAGATACTAACATTCCATTAACTATAAAATAAACTTGATGTTCAGGGATGGAAGTGTTCATTACACTGCTCAAAACATTCATAACACAAAGGAAGGGGAAGAGGAGTAAACCAAAAGAGAATGAAGATCCACCGCGGGTCGTGGCCGGAGTAGCGAGTTGTCAATCCGCTTCCGGGCACAGTCCAAGGAGGCTTCCGGTACCAACGATCTGTCACCTCGAAGTCCTTTAAGTTCGTTCTGTAGTTTATCTACTTCACCAACTCCGCAGGAAAGATTGGAGTTGAAGTCATCAATGGCCAAGGGCTTCGCCGGAGAGTTGAAAAGCTTCGGAGTAGTTGGAAATGGCTTCCCGACAAAGGTGGAGGTGATGGAGCAGCTGGAGAAGTGAAATGGTGATTCCCGCGCACTCTCCAATCGCAGCAAATGACAGTCGTTGACCTAAAACGCGGAGCAGGGCCTTAAATACGGAGGCAGCAGAAGCAGTGCACACGATCAGTGGCGCACGACCAGTGGTCGTGCGCACTCTAGGTCGATGATCGTGCGGCTTTTTCCAAATAAATCTGCAACCTGGACAAGAAGCATCAGCATATATGCACACGAGCAGTGGCGCATGACCAGTGGTCGTGCGCACTACGACCAGTGCTCGTGTGATTACCGAGACAGGATTATGAAAAAGGGGGTGTAATGCGCACGATCAGGGGCGTACGACCAGTGGTCGTGCGCAGTAAGTCCAGTGGTCGTGCACAGTATTCCTGCATCGTCGGAGTCTCCCGAGCATTTCCGGAGCACGCACACGACCACTGTACCAGCAGAAGGGGAAGATAGGCCACTAGAACGTGCACACCATATCCCCGAGATAGGGCTAAAGAATAACAACCAAATAGAAACACAAAAAGCACACAGAAGCGGGCCTACCGTGCACTTAATCATGAAATAGGTACATAAGCACAAATAAGCAATAAAGCATCTCAAGTGTAGTGCTAAAACGATAAAATTAGCATAGATGAGTCCAAAAATCAGTGAAAAATGTGGACTCATCAAGCCACATCCATTCTGGCATTCCCTTATATGGAGTTACATTGTGCAGAATATAATAAGGAGTATCTGCATTGGGATTTGGCTTGGGAGCTGGAGGAGGAGCAGCCTTTCTCTTCTTTGCCAACAGTCTCTTTTTCTTACTAGCTGCATCCTCATCAGAATCATCATCATCATCTTCTTCTGACTCAGAACCTTGAGGGATGTCATAAAAAGCATCCAAAGCTTTTAAAGCTTTATCAGAAACAACAGCCTTTACTGGAGGAGAGGCAGAAGGTTCAGGAAAAGGGGTATTAACAACAAGAGAAGAATTATCTATACAAGATTCAGAAATAAAGGAGACAGAGCTATCAGCTACTGCCTTATTCTCTTCTTCAATGTCTGCCTGAATAAGCTCATCTAGAGTAGGCATTGGAGAGTCATCCATAATAAAATCTGGTGCTGAGACTGGCACTGTTGTATCTTTTGGAATGACTTCTATGCTGGAAGATGAGAAGGAGGCTGAAGCTGAAAGAGCAAAATTGTCACAGAGTTGCTTGTCAACTGCTGGACTGGTTTGAGAGGTACAAGGTACCATAGCCAAACATGGCTTCGTAAAATCAGCTGGAAGAGATTGTTTATATACAGTATCAAAATTACTCAGCAAAACTGACAAATTCACTGTGGGATTTAAATAGAAATCACCAACAGGAGTTATTTGAGCAACTGACTCATCCAAATCAATGTCAGTATCCATGAATTGAATTAACTCAAACATCTTAGCATCAAAATCTATCAAGATTGTTGTATCCTCATCTGAATCTGAATCTGCTGGAGAGGGAACTGCTGTGACTGCTGCTGCTATATCTGCATCTGCTGCAACTTCATCACAGAGCATCTCCCCCTGCCTGGGTTCAGGAATACCTGGAGCCAGGCCCCTAGATGAAGAGGGAACAGTAGATAGAAAAGAGAGCTGGGCAGATAAAGAATTGATGGAGGTCACAAGAGGTGTAATTGCCTCTTGGATCAGGGATTTTATGAGAGGGGTGAGCAAAGAAATGAGGGTATATGGATCAAATGGGGAAGGGGAAGGGGATGGAATGGGAGGAGGAATAACAAATGGAGTGGGGGCATCTTGCATGATTGTATCTGATGGTATAATGTAAGATGGAATGGTGGATATGTGTGGGGGAAGAGGAGACTATGGAGGTGTAGGAATTATTGTCTCATGAGGGGAATCTGGAGGAGTGGGTTGTTGATGAACTTGTAGAGGGGAAGATGGAGGTGAAGATGGAATGTTTGTCAGGTCAAGCGGTGGAGATGAAGGAGGGGTAGGTACATGACGAGGCTTCTTTGGAGGAAGAGGTGCTGAAAGAGATGGTTGAGATGGAGGAACCTCTTCAATAGGGTGAGGAGCAGCTTTTACAGCCCTTGTGCTCTCAGAAGTTTGGAGGGAGGAGGAAGAAGCCTTTGACGGCTTGGAGATGGTCCTCTCCCATCTGCCAAATAGAGCGCAAGTGAGGCGCTTGCTGGCGTTTATGGAGATGGTCGGGGAGACCATACCATCAGCAGCCTTCTCCTTGAGAAATATACCCAATATTCTACCAAAGCAGACTTCCTTCTTGTTGTTCTTCTTTTTAATCAATTCAAAGAACACCTTACTCCAATCAACATGTCGCTTATTCACTACTGCACACATTTTCAGAAATTAGTGACGGGTGATATAGTCATGAGCAGAGTGCTTGGACATCAGTATCTTTCCCGTAATATCTGCCAGAATTTGGTAGGCGGCGGATAATTGCTTTTTCAACAACTTATTAGGGTTGTTACAAAAGAAACCCGTCAGTTTCAGCATATCTCTGAATTCCTCAGAATCCATTTCCAGATTGTCTTCTCCATTCACTAATCTAAATATCTCAGTGAGAACTGCGGGAGAGAGGGAAACAGTAGTGTTCCCTATATTGCCGGTCAAAACATTTTCTTCAGAAACTGTAGATGTATATACCCATTCTCGTATTTCCGTTCCATGAAGTTTAATGCGCCTGGTCATGAAATCCTTTAAACTTAGTTCTTCCAGTAGTTCTAAGATGTATAGAAAGATGGGGTCAGAATGTTGAAACGACTCAAAGTCCATGTCGAATCCATTGTCAAACTTCATTGCAACCAATGCACCTGAGGGAATCGCCATTGATGTCCTGCAAGAAAAACACAGAGAGAAACGACGATCAAGAGCAAAGGAACTGAAAGCGCGGGACGGAGGTCGAAGAAAATCTAGATATAAGATTTTCAGAATATGAATCGACAAACTCCGTTCCACGAAAAAGAAGAATTCTGCGAACTGAGCTCGACGAAATAAATTATAGACAGATAATTCGTCGATCTCATCCAGAAGAATCGAAAACAGTTCGTCGAACTCCCTTCGACGAAATGTCTTCTGAAGCAACGTTCGTCGATCTCCGATCGATGAAACTTGTTTCCTCACATAGAGAATTCGTCGATCTCCGTTCGACGAGAATCTCTCAAACTTTTCCTAATTCGTCGAACTCCGTTCGACGAACTCTGGAAAATTCGTCGAATGCAGACAGAAACTAGGTTAACTCTTCTCCATCAATCATTCCCAGTTGATTTATAAAGAACAGATTTGTTTTCTCATCCAATGGCTTGGTGAAAATATCTGCTCTCTGTAGATCAGTAGGAGTGTGGATCAAGTTAATTTTCTTTTTTCCACATTATCTCTAATGAAATGATGTCTTATTTCAATATGTTTAGTCCTAGAATGGTGAACTGGATTCTGTGCTATTGCAATAACACTAGTATTATCACAAAATAATGTTGAATTATTTAAGTTGACACCATAATCTGAGAGTTGGTTTTGTATCCATAACATTTGTGAACAGTAACTACCAGCAGCCATGTATTCTGCTTCTGCAGTTGATGTAGACACAAATGTCTGCTTTTTACAAAACCAGGAGACAAGTCTCATACCAAGGAACTGGCATGTTCCAGAGGTACTTTTGTTGTCCACTCTACATCCAGCATAGTCAGCATCTGAGTATCCAGTTAACTCAAACTCTGACTTTACAGGATACCAGAGTCCTAGACTAGGGCAACTCTTTATATATCTCAAAAATTCTTTTTAGGAAAATAAGGTGAGATTTTTTAGGGTTCACTTGGAACCTAGCACAAAGGAATGTGGCAAACATTATATCAGGTCTGCTAGATGTGAGGTATAATAGGGATCTAACAATTGCCCTATAATTTTTCTGATCTACTGGTTTCCCTGCTGCATTAGAATCCACAACAGCATTTGTAGCATAGGGGTTTTCATCCCTGGAGCATCACCCATCCCAAACTTTTTGATAAGCTCTTTAGCAAACTTAGCTTGGGAGAGGAAGATACCATATGGGAGCTGCTTCACTTGAAGACCAAGGAAGTAGGAAAGCTCACTCATGCTACTCATCTCAAATTTTGAATGCATGAGGTCAGCAAACCTCTTGCACAATTTGGGATCAGTAGACCCAAAAATAATGTCATCCACATATATTTGTACTAACAATATTTGGTCCTTATGATGTCTAGTGAAAAGTGTTTTATCTATGGTTCCTCTTGTACATTCAAGCTCTAAAAGAAAGCTTGCTAAGGTCTCATACCAAGATCTTGGAGCTTGCTTTAAACCATAGAGAGTTTTATGCAATTTGAAAACGAAAGCGGGTTGAGTTGGAGAGATAAAACCTAGAGGTTGTTCTACATAAACCTCTTGTTGAAGTATTCCATTCAGAAATGCACTTTTGACATCCATCTGGTAGACCTTCAATCTCTTGTAAGCTGCATAGGCAAGGAATATCCTAATGGCCTCTAACCTTGCAACAGGGGGAAAGGTTTGGTCATACTCTATTCCTTCCTCTTATTTGTAGCCTTGAGTAACAAGCCTAGCCTTGTTCCTCACTATGTTGCCTTGAGCATCCAACTTGTTCCTGTAGACCCATTTGGTTCCAATAACTGGGTAGTTATGGGGTCTTGGAACCAAATCCCAAACTCTACATCTCTCAAACTGATTGATTTCCTCTTGCATTGCAATGATCTAGTGGGGATCTTGCTCTGCCTCATGTATGGTGAGAGGTTCAATTTGAGAGAGAAAACAGGCATGCATCAAGTCTTGGTTGAGTTGATGCCTTGTCTGTACACCCACTGAGATGTCTCCAATCACCTGAGATCTGGGGTGATCTCTAAGTGTGACAAGATCAGTTGGTAGAGTTGGTTGAGCAATAGCTTCAGTATTTAATTCCTCTTGGGGAATGATACTAACTGTTGGGGGAAGTTCAGTCACTTCCTCTTGACTTTCCTCATCACTATCTTCAGCATCCTGTGGAGTTGGATGGTTTGATACCTCTTTGAAAGATATGGTACCTAAACACCTAGAGGGGGGGGGGGGTGAATAGGTGACCTAATCCTTTTCTAACTTTGTTGGCAGCCAAACAGTTATATCACAGATTTCTAACTACTTTTGCACAGCAATCTGAAATAACAAAACATACACAGCTAATCCACAGCACAATCACAGCACATCACACAGTGTTTTATAGTGGTTCCCCAAGATATGGGTACATCCACTTTCCCCCTTCGCCTATCTAGCAGTGTACTAGATTCGGCCAAACTTCTCCACTGTCTCAGAACCCAAATTGGTTCCTACTCCTCAGGCCCAAAGCCTTACAACTCAGCTTTATCCCAAAGCCTACACTCAGCCAATCAAGGCCTACACTCAGCCAACCAAGGCCTACTCTCAACCAACAAGGCCTACACTCAGAGATCTCTATCTCCTACACTCAGGCTAACAAACCCTACCCTCAGCCTTTATAAATACAGGCTTACAAATCACTCAGATCCAAAGGATCCTACAAGTTAAAATGTAATACAAATAATAAATCTACAACTCAGAATTAAAGGAGGGGAGTTGAGAGATTCTTGATGAGTTCTTGGAAGAACTCAGCTGGATTCACCCTGACTTAGCTTTCTTCAAAGCTTCTTGAGTAGAACCTAATAAGACTGAATCCTCTGCAGTTGTTCCTTGACCTCTGCCACTTAAGATCCAGAATTGAATCTGAATCCTTCTTCTCAGCCTAGTTCCAGAGGCTGATTTCTTGGATGGAGCCCTCTCTCTCCAACTTCTTAGATCTGCACTTGAACTGCTAGATCTTCTTGTGTTGATACTCTTTGTACCACTTTAATAATTACTTCAACAAGGTGATCAACAACTTCAACAACTCTGAACTTCTTTCAACTACTGTTTCTGTAAACTGTAGGTGCCTATTTATAGGCCTTCTTCATGGTAACCGGATGGTCCGGTCCATAACTGACTTCTGATATCTCTGACAGGTGTTGTAGACCGGCTGGAACGGCATCTGTCAAATCATCCAGTCATTTCTTGAAATTCTCTAACTGTCTGAAAGTGTCGAGACTTTTTGTCTTTAAGTGTCGACACTGATAGTCCAAGTGTCGACACATGTTGTGTAAGTGTCGACACAAGTCTACAAGGTGTCGACACAACTCCTTGTATGTCTCGACACAGATTCTTCTGCATGTGTCGACACTGAAATTGAGTGTCGACACAAGTACTTGTTCTTCTTTCTTTAGCTGTATTCTTCTAAGTGTCGACACATCACGTTTGTGTCGACACAACTTCTTGTGTTGTATCTGTTAAGTGTCGACACTGCTTCTTGGTGTCGACACATAGTCTTCTATGTTGAATCTTGCTGAGTGTCGACACAGCTCCTTGTGTCGACACTTGATTCTTCTGTTGAGACTTCAGCTGAGTGTCGACACATTCCTTTAGTGTCGACACTTGTACTTAGAATATTTTGGAAATAATTCTGTTCTTTGCTAAGTGTCGACACAGCTCCATGTGTCGACGCTTTCTTCCAGTGTTGAGTCTTCAGCTGTGTGTCGACATATTGTTCTGGGTGTCGACACATACTTCAAATGCTGACTCTTCTATTGAGTGTCGACACATTGTGCTGGGTGTCGACACTTACTTCAAGTGCTTACTCTTCTGTATAGTGTCGACACATTGTGTTGAGTGTCGACACTTGTACTTAGACTCTGCAGACTTTTGCTGAGTGTCAACACAGCTCCAAGTGTCGACACTTTCTAGTGTAGACACAGCTTCACTGAGTGTCGACACAGCTCCTTGTGTCGACACTTTCTGTCTGTACTATTTTTCACTGAGTGTCGACACAGCTCCAAGTGTCGACACTATTTGTCTGGTGTCGACTCTGCATCCCAGGTGTCGACACAATGACTCCAAGTGTTGACACTGCTTGTCTGGGTGTCGACACAAGTCTTCTTAAGTGTCGACACTTTCCCTCTGGGTGTCGACACATGGACTTAGAAACTTTTTGCTTCAGTCCAGTACTTTCTTAACCTACACAAGTAACTCAAACATACATCAAATACATTATGCTGTATATCATTGAATTGGGTGAGGCTTCTTCAAATCAGGTACATTTGACCAATGTACCCAACAATCTCCCCCTATTTGGAGAAGTCATAACCCTTAGTCAATGATATACACCATTCATAATTAAAGATTACAAAATGATGTACAGCAGATTATATTCAGCAGGGTAAACATAAACATGTAATATTTCACACATGTATACACATTCAACATTGCAGAACAAACAAGAAATAGACATATTCTCAGAACAATCATGAAATATATTTATCATATATTGTTCTAACATTTTTCTAATACATCTTCAATGGTTTACAAAAATGTTTTTCATTCAAAAGATTACAACAATCTTCAATTCAATTCCTAATCTATTTCTGGTCTGGTTCTTTGATAACAATTCCTTTGCCAGGTTGGACTTGAGCTTTGACAGTGGCTTCAGCAGTTGCAGCATCAGCAGGCTTCTTGCCTTTTAAGTCCTTCTTCTTCAGCTCTTCTGCTTTGATTTTCTGCCTCTCAAAATAATGATATGGCTTAGGGAAGTACTTGCTAGGCTCCACTGCAGTAGGAGGTAGCTTTCCCATCTTAGCCTTCCTTCTATACTGAACAATGGCCTCCTGTCTTATTTCATGTTTCCTCCATTCTGCTTCAGAGAACCACTTGTTCCTTTCATGAGCATTGTCCTTGGCAGCGTTCCAGGCAGTTAAAATGATATTCCTAGAGGTAGGGCTCCACTGTTCAAAATCTGGCTTTTGTTCTGCTTGTTCCCTAAACCTCTTCTTTGACAGCCTTGTCTCTTCTTCTTTCTCTAATGCCTCTTGCATAGCTGCAGAAATAGGTTGAACAACCTTTTCCAGAGCAACATTTGACTTCCCTGCAGTTGGGCTATACATCTGGTGAATATCAGCTTGTACTATGTCAAAATCTGGTGGAGGATATATGACCTGAGCTACCTCTGGTTGCTCACCTCCAAGATATGCACTTTGAATCCCTGATTCAGCAACATTATCATCATCACAGAGTGGAGGATAGCCCAGTGTAGCTCTGATGGAGTTAGATATCCATTTAGCATGGTCAGAGCTAGCTTTGACTAATACTCTCTCCCCCTTTATGACTTCTTGGGCAACATGATCTCTTACATCATCCTTCTGGAATCGGATTTGACTATCCAAGTACTTGATTCCATCTTTAAAATAAGGTTTGAGCTTAGTGAGCTGTTCAGAGATAGCCTTCTGGGAATCTTGAATTGCAGTCTTGACAGCAGTAATCTCAGCTTGAAATCAAAGTCAGCCTTTACTGCAGCAACAGATGTAGAAGGTTCAGCAGTCTTATTCTTCAATTCAGTGACTATAGCATTGTGTGAAGCAGTCAAGTTGTCATTCATCCTTAACTGATTTTCCAGTACATACCCTTGCTTTAATGCTATATCATCTACCTGGGCTTTGATCTTCTCTTGGTGTGTTGCCAGATACACCACTGCATTGCCACCCTTGTGGAAGCAGTCTGTCATCTCTTTCTTGTTGAGATTCATCTCAAACCTTATAGATTTTATATCTTGGGCAAGATCAAACTGCAATGATCTGTGCCCTGCATCAACATAAGCCTCTATAGCTTTCCTTTGTTCATCCATCTTTATCTGCAGTGCAATCAGTAAAGCACTATAGTCAACAGTTGGAGCTTGTTAAACTATAGGCTGTGGGGCTATAGATTGCAAGGCTTTCTTATAACTCTGACTTCTCCTCTTGAAGACATAGAGTTTCTTCTTCTTAGCCTTTGCAGCCTCATCTTCTTCAGATTCTGAAGTGCTGGCTATTTCAACCCTTTCCTTAGGGCTTGGAGGTTTGTCAGCTTGCATATCAGGTGTTTTCTCACTTGCTGGCCTTAAAGGCTCTTCCAGAACTGTCATTTGCTCCCCCTCAGCAGCAGCACTCTTATCTTCAGCAGCAGCATCCTTGTCCTTATCAAAATCTTCTTGATCTAGATTTAGAAACAAATCTTCCATTGTATATTCAGGTGGAGACTGTGCAAGAGAAGTTCTTGGTTCTTCAACCACTTGAGAAGTAACATCTGGAACTTGACTGTCTAGCTGAGTTTGCTGATGTACATCAGACAAATCAGAATCTACTATAGAAAAATTCAATGTATTTAGGTCAATGAGTACCTCTTGGATGATGTTAGTGGCTTGCTCACTGTCCAGAGTGGAGGGTTCTTCTACTACTGGGAGCTCCCCCTGGCTGTGATCCCTATGAATGGGGCTAGCTTGAGGCAGCTCCCCCTGGATCTCAGCTACATCTTGAGCAGCAGGGGTCTTCTCTGCAGCCACTTCCTCTTGATCATCAGGAGTGAAAATAACTTGTTCTTCACTCCCTGAACTGCTGGAGGACTCCTGTGTCACAGGAGATGTCTTCCTTTTCTTCCTTGGAGGAGAATCTTTCTTAGTAACTGGCTTCTCTGGAGTTGGCATTTCCTTGGACAATACCCTGTCCCATCTGGAAAAGATCCTTAGATCCATCTTCCTCATGTGGTTTATCTTACTTCCAGCAGCTGTATTCATTACCTCTGGTATGGTACCAGCTAGGTAGAGACTAAGTATTCTGCCCAGGTTGGGCTTTTCAGACTCTCCTTGATTTTCTCATACACCACTTGAGACCAATCTATTTTCAGAGTGAAAATTATTCTTGTCATGATTTCAAACATGTAGGCAGACACTCTGTCATGCCCTCCAGTCTTGATGAGTAAGACTTTTCCTACAATCTCAGACATGAACTTTCCTTGATTATTCATGCCTTTCCTGTTGAATACAGATTCTATCTTCATCTTAGGATCAAGACCACACCAGGTAAGAGCTTCCCTGGTCTTGGATGCAGTTACTTCTTCTTCATCTTGTGTTTTAGGTAGCTGGAGTACCTTCCTCAGACTTTTTGGTGAAATCTTGACCTTAGATCCATGAACTCTGGATTTGATTCTGTATCCAGATTCATCTACAGCAGCTCCATTAAGGAATTCAAGAACTTCCTTTTTCCAAATCTTTGTTGGTTCTGAAACCAAGTATTCTACTCCAGAATTGGCGACTAGGGTTACCACCGACTTGATTTCTTGATCAGTGATGAATTGTAAATATACCTATTTTTCTGTACATTAATTTAGTCGTTTTCCTTTCTTTTTATCGTTTTTACTTATTTTTATTCAATAAAATGCTCCTATTTTTGTAAATATTATACTAACTTATTTTATTTTATTTTTCAGGAAAAAATCAAAATCTGCCAAAAATTGACCTGTCACGCCCGTGACATATTGGTCACGCCCGTGACCAGGGCGTGACATGTCAAAATCCCGTGAATCAGCAATTTTTGAAGACCAAAGCCTGACACGCCCGGGGTCACGCCCGTGTCACCCGACATGGGGCGTGACCCAAGCCCGTGTTCACTCAACTCGACACTTTCAGCTCGACGATCGTCGAGTGTCGACACCCGCCTGTCACGCCCAGAGTCACGCCCGTGACCTGGGGCGTGACCTTTCCAGCTAGCTCGACAAGACCTGCCCGAAGACTTTCGGCGCGCACCGCGCCCAGATCCACCGTACTGTCACGCCCCCTGTCACGCCCGTGACCAAGGGCGTGACCACTGCGAGACCGCCACGTGTCCAGCCTGAAGTCAACTTTCCCGTCAAATCGCCGGCCGCCTTCCAAATAGTACTGTCACGCCCCCTGTCACGCCCGTGACCAAGGGCGTGACTCATGAAAATTTTTTCTATAAATTCAGAGGTTCTCCTTTGAATTCCTGTTCCCCTTTTGGGATCCATTTTGTAAGGGGAGGTGCTGCTCGGATGAGTTCCAAATGTGTTGTAAGGGATATTTTCTCCCTCTTTCTCTTTTTTTTTAGCTTTGTAATAACTTTTTTTATTAATGCAATTGTAGTTTTTTTTCCATTACAACCCTTGGACTTCATCTATGTTTCATCCCTCATGCAATCTTATCTTATTTCATTTTTGTTTTAACTTAGTTTTTTTCGTTCTTCTTTATATGTGTGTGTGTGTGTATGAGTATAACTCTATAGTTTTATGTTCTTAGTTTTGTTAACTTAGAATTGTTATAGCTTTATTTGCATTCCTATAGATCCGTAAAAAATGTTTTCAAAGTGATTTTAATTTTTTCTAACTTAGATTTTCGTATTTTGATTGTAAAACTTTTTCGTTCTTTTCGCTTTATTCTCACTTTTTTAGCACTTTTACGGAGTTATAGGAATGATAACATAATCGTTTTAATTTTTCTAGCATTTTCGTTTTTGCATTTATTTTCCAAACCTTTTTCCTTATTTATTTTTTTTCGTTCTCTTTTTACGCATTTCTACCGCATTTTAGCGGTAGAAATGTATTCGTTTTTATTTTTCGATCACTTGCATTTTTGCATTTATTTGCAAAAACTTTCTTCCCGTTTAATTTTTATTTCAGCTTTTTATGCATTTCTACCGCATTTTAGCGGTAAAAATGCAGTTGTTTTCAATTTTAGATAACTTAGTTTTTTACATTTTTTTGTACTTGCGCATTTATTTTCGCCTACTCGTTAAGTGTTAAATGGCGCTTGCTTATTTTACTTTCTGTAGAGTGCGTGAGTTTGTAATTTTCTTTTTTCCGCCTACTCACTTGAGTTTAATGGCTGGATTTTATTTTGGTAGCGTGTGTTTTACTTTCCTATAGAGTGTGTGTGTTTACTTTATGTCGAGAGAGAGTGTGCGTGCGTTGCATTTATTTTGTCCTACTCGGTTGAGTAGGACCCGTATTTATTTTCTCCTACTCATTTGAGTAGGACTTGCGTGTGTGTGTTTTACCGCTTTCTTTCTCCCGCCCACGCAGTTGCGCCGGGACTTGCAATTTTCTGCTTTCTTCAGTCCTACTCGTTTGGGTAGGACTTGCAATTTACAGCTTTATTTTCCTGCTTTCATTTCCTGCTTTCATTTACTGCTTTCTTTATTGCTTTCCCCGCAAGCCGTCCCCATTCCGATGAGTGGCTAACAGTTCTTAGCCCTCGGCATCGAAGAGCATTGGGACAGATAAAGTAGCTTAAAATAATTAAACGTCGTATCTTTCTAATTAATTAATAGCACTTAAGGTTTGCCCGGGGTTTACGACGCGTAGGACCACATATCGATGTGTGGGCCCTATTTCCGTAGTCCATATGCTAGCCAGCCGAGAGGCCGTGCATATGGACCGATCACCCCTTGGCAAAGAGAGTTCCGCACTAACCCTCGAGAGAGGAGGCGCGCCAACTCTACCGGATTGGGTTCCCCACCCAATAGCGGGGTTCTTAGCGTAATGCGGGCGTTAAGAGGAATCCTTCGTCGGACGAGAGCCCGGTCGAATAGTCTTAGCGTTCAGGTGAGCGATAGTCCTAGAGATAGGTGAGCTCATTTTAGTGGAACCTCCACGGCCAAGTCTCCGCCTTAATTAATTAGAAATTTAGGAGCTCTTTTTATTTAAAGTCTATTTTAGTTCAATTGTTTTCTCGGTGCCATCGAGCTAAGCTCTTCATCGGCACCACCTTATTGCTTTCTTTTCATGCTTTCATTTTCTTTCTGTCATTTTCTGCATTTTATTATATATAAATATCCCGACAAGATAATTATCGGTAAAATAATAGTCCCCTCCAGGGAAGAGTAGAAATAATCGAACCGGACCTGAGAACAATACGACCTCGATATTCCACCCGGAATATCCTGTACTACTCACGATAGGTGCACTTGCCTCCTTTCGTTAAAACTCGATCTAAACCGTTTTATATCCAAATAAATAAATACGCGCGCCCCGTTTTCTTAAATAAATTCACTTCCGCCTTTTTCTCAAATAAAACCGCCGGGTCGCCGCGTGACCGCAAATAATTTCCGAGTTTTAACGCATCAAGTTTTTGGCGCCGTTGCCGGGGAATTTTAGGTTCGTTATTTTAAACCCTGGAAATCTATTAATTTTACCTATATATTTATATATATATATATAAATATGGCCAATATAATAATAATAATAATAATTAATATATATATATTTACAAATTTATAAAACCAAAAAAAATTGAAAAACTCAAAACAAAAAAATTTTTATAAAAAACCTTAAAAATTAAAAATTTGAAAAATTTATAAAACTAAAAACAACTAAACTAAAAAAAAAACTAAAAATCCAAAAAATGAAAAAAAAAACTTAACAAAAAATATTTTTATTTTCATTATTGTTTTTGAACAAAAAAAAAACAACTCAAAACAAAACAAAAAAAAACAAAAAAAAAATGAAAAATGAAAAACTTAAAAATATATTTTCCTTATGAAAAAAAAACAAAACAAACAAAAATTTAATAATTTGAATTTAAAAAAAAAAAAAAAACAACCCAAAAAAAAAACGTAAGTATATATTTTGTTTAATTTAATTTAACTTTTTTTTGATTCGGCGCGCTTTTCACTCTTGTGCGCGCTAGGGGATCACTTTTTTATCACGTAGTGGTCGCAAGGCCTTAGCTACCTCCGACTCCCCCACGCACATCACCCCCCCTACCGCCCGCAATCTTTTGGCCGAGTGTATCTTTTTTGTTTTTTCTGTTATCTTTTTGATTTTTCTTTTCTAAATAATGCAGGGCTTCCAATTTGGCCTCCCGGACTCGTCTTAGGGAAGCTCCTACCCTCCCTTTTTCTTTTTGTACTTATTATATTTTGTATATTATCTGTTCCGCATACTTAGATTGCAACATTGGGGACAATGTTGGGATTAAGTATGGGGGTGTTTTCCTATTCTGCACTTTTTATATTCTGTACTCATCAAAAATACAAAAAAAAATTGCAAAACTTAAAACATAAAAAATATTTTTTCCTTGTTTTATATAATAAAAAAAAACAAAAACAAACTCAAAAAAAAAAAATCATAAACCACAAACAAAAATCTCAAAAAAAAAACTTATAAAACATCAAACAAAAATTTTTTTTTTACTTTGTAAATATTTTTTCAAATCTCTCTCTTCCCCCCTCTTCTTCTTTTTTGTAAAAACTTGCGTCTTGCCTGCCCGCGACGGTCGACTCATCGAACCAACCATTCAAATAAGAGTCTGTTCGCGGGGCCGCAATCGAGTTTTTACTTTGCCTTTTTTTGTAAAAATCTCTCTTTCCCCCCTATCTTCTTTGTAAATAACTTTTCTTTCTCTCCTCTTTCTTGTAAATAGCTTATCCTCAAAAACTAAAAATAAAAAAATTAGAAAAACCCAAAAACCCCAAAAAAAATAAAAAATCTAAAAATCCTAAAAAGATAATAATTAAAACACAAAAAAAAAATGATAAAAACTCTAAAAATTCAAAAAAAAAATGTTTTGATAAATTATGTAACAAAATAATTCGAATATATCATATCTTAACTCTTTTTGCTTTCCACAAATCTAGTTTCGAGTTAATTTATATGCGAATTTTAGTTATTCTTTTCTTACTATTCGTTTATTAATTAAGGTTCGATAGATTTAAGTGTCTGGGGTTAAGTCTTAAAGAATTTTTTATGTCTTTTCCTTATAATAGGGAACTTGTTTTTCACCACCACTTCTAATTTTATAAATAGAAGCTCGTTTTTTATGTTAGAAAATAACATCCATGGATTTCAATTATTTCAACTTCATGCTTTTAGAAACATTGGAACGTTCATTTTAAAAAGGTTGCTCTCAAAACTTTTTTATTAAAATCTAGTTTTCTTTTTGAAAAAATAAACCCACTTCCATTTTTTTTTCATGTCTTACTTGACATGTTTACCCCTATCCCTTAAAAGATCCTATGTCAATGGGAATAAGATTTCGTTCCGTAAACATAGGCACCCAATAATTTTAAAAGATTATATATGGAGTAAGAGGATAAAATTCATTACTCCTACAAATATACATTGGGTTAATTTTATTTATTATGAAGAAAGAAAAAAATTATTATGTGTTAGGAAAATAAGATTTCGTTTTCCTAACTATCCAAAAAGAAAAAAATTGGAGGTTCGAGAAAAAATTACCTCACCTCAATATCCAAGCCTTCTTCATAATCCACCAAACCACTTCGCCTATTTCAATGATTCTAGACTTAATTTAAAATTTTTTTTGAGAGCATAACTTTTAAATTGCATTATTTCCTTTAACTTCTTTTAAGCTAAAGTTTTTTGTATAAATCCAATCCATCTTTGTTAAACTAACAAAAATAAATTTTTGCTTTCTATTTTATTTTACCTAGAAGTCTTTTTGAAACACTTCCTCTATTCATAACATTTCATAAATTAGGATTTAATTCTTTAACCCCGGATGTTTATTTTGATCTTACTTTTAATTAATTCAAGCGGTAGCTAAACTTAGGATTTCTTTTATTCCTTATAAGTTCATCTCCAACTTTTGCTCTGGAATAGCAAAAGCTTAAGTATGGGGGTATTTGATGAATTGTAAATATACCTTTTTTTCTGTACATTAATTTAGTCGTTTTCCTTTCTTTTTGTCGTTTTTACTTATTTTTATTCAATAAAATGCTCCTATTTTTGTAAATATTATACTAACTTATTTTATTTTATTTTTCAGGAAAAAATCAAAATCTGCCAAAAATTGACCTGTCACGCCCGTGACATATTGGTCACGCCCGTGACCAGGGCGTGACACGTCAAAATCCCGTGAATCAGCAATTTTTGAAGACCAAAGCCTGACACGCCCGGGGTCACGCCCGTGTCACCCGACACGGGGCGTGACCCAAGCTCGTGTTCACTCAACTCGACACTTTCAGCTCGACGATCGTCGAGTGTCGACACCCGCCTGTCACGCCCAGAGTCACGCCCGTGACCTGGGGCGTGACCTTTCCAGCTAGCTCGACAAGACCTGCCCGAAGACTTTCGGCGCGCACCACGCCCAGATCCACCGTACTGTCACGCCCCCTGTCACGCCCGTGACCAAGGGCGTGACCACTGCGAGACCGCCACGTGTCCAGCCTGAAGTCAACTTTCCCGTCAAATCGCCGGCCGCCTTCCAAATAGTACTGTCACGCCCCCTGTCACGCCCGTGACCAAGGGCGTGACTCATGAAAATTTTTTCTATAAATTCAGAGGTTCTCCTTTGAATTCCTGTTCCCCTTTTGGGATCCATTTTGTAAGGGGAGGTGCTGCTCGGATGAGTTCCAAATGTGTTGTAAGGGATATTTTCTCCCTCTTTCTTTTTTTTTAGCTTTGTAATAACTTTTTTTATTAATGCAATTGTAGTTTTTTTTCCATTACAACCCTTGGACTCCATCTATGTTTCATCCCTCATGCAATCTTATCTTATTTCGTTTTTGTTTTAACTTAGTTTTTTTCGTTCTTCTTTATATGTGTGTGTGTGTGTATGAGTATAACTCTATAGTTTTATGTTCTTAGTTTTGTTAACTTAGAATTGTTATAGCTTTATTTGCATTCCTATAGATCCGTAAAAAATGTTTTCAAAGTGATTTTAATTTTTTCTAACTTAGATTTTCGTATTTTGATTGTAAAACTTTTTCGTTCTTTTCGCTTTATTCTCACTTTTTTAGCACTTTTACGGAGTTATAGGAATGATAACATAATCGTTTTAATTTTTCTAGCATTTTCGTTTTTGCATTTATTTTCCAAACCTTTTTCCTTATTTATTTTTTTTCGTTCTCTTTTTACGCATTTCTACCGCATTTTAGCGGTAGAAATGTATTCGTTTTTATTTTTCGATCACTTGCATTTTTGCATTTATTTGCAAAAACTTTCTTCCCGTTTAATTTTTATTTCAGCTTTTTATGCATTTCTACCGCATTTTAGCGGTAAAAATGCAGTTGTTTTCAATTTTAGATAACTTAGTTTTTTACATTTTTTTGTACTTGCGCATTTATTTTCGCCTACTCGTTAAGAGTTAAATGGCGCTTGCTTATTTTACTTTCTGTAGAGTGCGTGAGTTTGTAATTTTCTTTTTTCCGCCTACTCACTTGAGTTTAATGGCTGGATTTTATTTTGGTAGCGTGTGTTTTACTTTCCTGTAGAGTGTGTGTGTTTACTTTATGTCGAGAGAGAGTGTGCGTGCGTTGCATTTATTTTGTCCTACTCGGTTGAGTAGGACCCGTATTTATTTTCTCCTACTCATTTGAGTAGGACTTGCGTGTGTGTGTTTTACCGCTTTCTTTCTCCCGCCCACGCAGTTGCGCCGGGACTTGCAATTTTCTGCTTTCTTCAGTCCTACTCGTTTGGGTAGGACTTGCAATTTACAGCTTTATTTTCCTGCTTTCATTTACTGCTTTCTTTACTGCTTTCTTTATTGTTTTCCCCGCAAGCCGTCCCCATTCCGATGAGTGGCTAACAGTTCTTAGCCCTCGGCATCGAAGAGCATTGGGACAGATAAAGTAGCTTAAAATAATTAAAGGTCGTATCTTTCTAATTAATTAATAGCACTTAAGGTTTGCCCGGGGTTTACGACGCGTAGGACCACATATCGATGTGTGGGCCCTATTTCCGTAGTCCATATGTTAGCCAGCCGAGAGGCCGTGCATATGGACCGATCACCCCTTGGCAAAGAGAGTTCCGCACTAACCCTCGAGAGAGGAGGCGCGCCAACTCTACCGGATTGGGTTCCCCACCCAATAGCGGGGTTCTTAGCGTAATGCGGGCGTTAAGAGGAATCCTTCGTCGGACGAGAGCCCGGTCGAATAGTCTTAGCGTTCAGGTGAGCGATAGTCCTAGAGATAGGTGAGCTCATTTTAGTGGAACCTCCACGGCCAAGTCTCCGCCTTAATTAATTAGAAATTTAGGAGCTCTTTTTATTTAAAGTCTATTTTAGTTCAATTGTTTTCTCGGTGCCATCGAGCTAAGCTCTTCATCGGCACCACCTTATTGCTTTCTTTTCATGCTTTCATTTTCTTTCTGTCATTTTCTGCATTTTATTATATATAAATATCCCGACAAGATAATTATCGGTAAAATAATAGTCCCCTCCAGGGAAGAGTAGAAATAATCGAACCGGACCTGAGAACAATACGACCTCGATATTCCACCCGGAATATCCTGTACTACTCACGATAGGTGCACTTGCCTCCTTTCGTTAAAACTCGATCTAAACCGTTTTATATCCAAATAAATAAATACGCGCGCCCCGTTTTCTTAAATAAATTCACTTCCGCCTTTTTCTCAAATAAAACCGCCGGGTCGCCGCGTGACCGCAAATAATTTCCGAGTTTTAACGCATCAATCATCTTCATCGAACGCGCCTCGCACTAGCTCATAGCCCTCGTTAACATTCTCCTCAAGCTTAGGAGCCATTAGGGTTTGGAGAATTAGTCTTTAGAAAAGAGAGATGTCGACACAGTAGTTTTGGTCTCGAAACTTTGAAAGCGTGTCTACAAACAAAGACAGAACCCTATTTATACCTTTCTGATTTTGAAGATGAACAGGCGGGACAGCTAGCTTAAAATGTGTCGACACTGGCAATAAGTGTCGACACAGACTTATAATGTCTCGACACACATGTGTCGACACAAGTTTAGTCAACATATTTTATGTGTCGACACTTGGTTATGTGTCGACACAACATAACTCGACACATTGTCGAGACTTTACTTAGAAAAATTCTGAGTAAAACTTAAGTGTCGACACCATATTGGATGTGTCGACACCTACTTGACATGTGTCGACACTAACATTCTGAAGTGTCGACACCACATTCCTAGATGTGTCGACACCTTTCTCCTGAAGTGTCGACACCACTATTCTGTGTCGACATAGACTTGTCTATGTGTCGACACCTTTTTACTTAGCAAATTTTCTATTCTGTAAACTTAGTCTAAGTTTATCATTCCTAGTTCAATTTTGAATCTATTGAACTTAGCTTCTTATAGGGGCTTAGTAAACATATCAGCTATCTGATTATCAGTTTTAACATATTCAAGTGAAATATCTTCTCTTTCTACATGTTCTCTAAGAAAGTGATATTTAATCTCAATATGTTTTGTTCTACTATGAGATACAGGGTTATTAGCTATTGAAATAACACTTGTAGAATCACAGTAAAGTGGAGTTCTACTTACCTGAAATCCATAGTCCTCTAGCTGATGTTGAATCCACAGAAGTTGAGCACAGCAACTTCCTGCAGCCACATACTCTGACTCAGCTGTGGAGATAGCCACACTGGTTTGCTTTTTGCTGCTCCATGAAATTAGTCTCCCACCTAGGAATTGACAGGTTCCAGTAGTGCTCTTTCTATCCTCTTTGCATCCTACAAAGTCTGCATCTGAATAACCTGTTAGATCAAAATCTCCATTCCTAGGGTACCAGAGGCCTAGATAGGGAGTGCCCTTTAGATATCTCAATATTCTTTTGACTGCAGTCAAATGAGACTCTTTAGGGCAGGCTTGATACCTTGCACAAACACATGTAGCATACATGATGTCTGGTCTACTAGCAGTCAAGTATAATAGGGAGCCAACTATCCCTCTATACAAGGTTTCATCTACAGGTTTCCCTGCATCATCCTTGCTTAGAGACATACTTGACCCCATAGGAGTTTTCATGGTACTGGATGAATCCATACCATACTTCCTTATGAGTTCTAGGGTGAACTTGGACTGACATATGGATAAACCATTTTCAGTCTGTTTAACTTGGAGACCCAAGAAAAACTTCAGCTCTCCCATACTACTCATCTCAAACTGACCTTGCATAAGTTTTGCAAACTTTTTGCAAAGGCTGCTTTCAGTAGACCCAAATATAATGTCATCTACATATATTTGGACTAGTATGACTTTGCCTCTAGATTCCCTAAGGAATAGAGTCTTATCTATTTTCCCCCTTGAGAACTTGTTCTCAATGAGGAAACTAGATAGGGTTTCATACCAAGCTCTAGGAGCTTGCTTTAACCCATATAAAGCTTTCCTAAGTCTATAGACATGATGAGGTAGAGTTGGATCAACAAAACCTGAAGGCTGCTCCACATAGACTTCTTCTTTCAAATTACCATTTAGGAATGCTGACTTGACATCCATTTGGTATACCTTGAATCCTTGATAGGTTGCATAGGCCAAGAACATTCTTATGGCTTCCAGTCTGGCTACTGGAGCAAAGGTTTGATCAAAGTCAATACCTTCTTCTTGCCTATATCCTTTAGCAACCAGTCTAGCTTTATTCTTAATGATGACCCCTTGTTCATCCATCTTATTCCTGTAGATCCACTTAACTCCTATTACATTATGGTCTTTAGGTTTAGGAACCAATTCCCAGACCTTGCACCTCTTGAACTGATTAAGCTCTTCTTGCATTGCTTCAGTCCATTGTGGATCTTGTATTGCTTCTTCAAATCTTTTAGGTTCAACTTGAGACAAAAAGCTGGAATAGATTGTAGCATTCTGATATCTGCTCCTTGTTTGAACTCCTTGTCTTGGATCTCCAATAATCAACTCTACTGGATGATCTCTAAGATGCCTGTTGGCTGGAGGCAATCTTACTTCTAGTTGAACCACTTTAGCATCTGCATCATGTTGTATACCTTGGATTTCTTCAGCAACTGGCACATGTAGTTCTCCCCCTGGACAGCAGCTACTCTCCTCTCCTTGCTGTCTTACATCAGGCACTTCTTCTATAGTAAGCTTGTCCATTTTCTTTGTCAAACCTGTGGGGCTGCATACATTGCTAGACAACTCATTATTAATAAGTTTAGTCTCATCAAAAACTACATGCACTGATTCTTCTACAACTTGTGTAGTCAAGTTATAGACTCTATAAGCCTTACTATTATTGCTGTACCCAACAAAAATTCCCTCTTGGGACTTGGCAGCAAACTTAGTTAAGTAAGACTTCCCATTGTTAAGTATGAAGCATTTGCAACCAAAGATCCTGAAGTAGGATAGGTTTGGTTTCCTGCCTTTCACAACTTCATAGGGGGTCTTGTTTAGCCTTTTAGTGATGGTAGCCCTATTTATAACATGGCATGCAGTGTTAACTGCTTCAGCCCAAAAATACTCTGGCAGTGATGTATCACTCAATAGGGTTCTACCAGCCTCTATCAAGGTTCTATTTTTCCTCTCAGCATTACCATTTTGCTGAGGTGTTCTAGGTGAAGAGAATTCTTGAAATATCCCAAAGTCTTCACATAGTTTTGTCATGCTTTCAGACTGAAACTCAGTACCATGGTCACTTCTAATCTTGACCACTGTACTATTTAGTTCATTCTGAATTTGCTTGACAAAGCTGTAGAAGACACTAGGTGTTTCAAATTTCTGTCTTAAGAAGAACACCCAGGAAAACCTTGAGTAGTCATCTACAACTACAAGGGTATAGACCTTCCTACCTAAGCTGTGAACTGGCATTGGACCAAAAAGATCCATATGCAAGAGGTATAAACACCTCACAGCATCTTTGTTGTCTATGCTTTTAAAGGTGGATTTAGTCTGCTTGCCCTTTTGACAAGCTGAGCAAATACCATCTTTGACACACTTAACTTGAGGACCATTCCTCACTAACTCTTCACTAAAGAGTTTGCTAATTGTCTTGTAGTTAAGATGGGCTAGCCTCTTGTGCCATTTGACACAATGGGAGACTGTCTCATCAGCTACAAGACAAACTGGAGAACCATTGTTCTCAATCATAATGTCTAGGCAGTAGACATTCCTCTTCCTATATCCTGTCAAAATGATCTCTTGATCACTTGACCTCTTGATATGACAACCATTTTTAACAAATGATATGTCATACCCTACATCACTTAATTGACTTATACTTATTAGGTTGTGTTTCAACCCTTTAACATAAGCCACTTGAGTAATGGTAACTAAGTTTGAAGAAATGTTACCAAACCCTTTGATGATTCCTTTTTCAGAACCACCAAAGGTCACTTTAGGACCATTTTTGATTGGAATGTAGTCCTTCAGTAGTCCCCTAGTTCCAGTCATATGTCTGGAACATCCACTGTCCAAGTACCATGTAGGGGTATGGCCACTTGGACTGACCTGCAAAACAAATTAATGAACCTTAGAACCCAAAGTATTCTTGGGTCCTTGGTGATTGTTAGTTTGCAATTTGACAAACCTACCTACTGGCATTCCAACAGGTAGTTTTGAACTCACTTTGGCACTCACATTGTGCCAACAGTCCACTGCAAAATGGCCAACTTTGCCACAGCACCAACATTCAAATTTATTGTACCTTTGCTTAGGTACTTCCTTGGCTGTCTTGACTACAGCAGGCTTGTTGAATGTTGGGGCTTTGCCCTTGGACTTATACTTGGACTGGTAAGTCCCTGTAGGTCTAATAAAGCCCAGTCCAGCTTTACCCTTGTGATGAACAAATTCATCAATTATGGGTAACACTGACTTAGGTTTAGAAAACCTAGCAACCAAGTCCTTCTCCTTCTGAAGATTGTTCTCCAGACACTTAATTTGATCATTCTTAAAAGTGATAGTTCCCATCTTAATCACAGTAATGTATTTCAGCCTGGCTACCTCATTTAGTTTTTGATCAAATTGCTTCTCAAAATCTGTTGCAGCAGCTTAAGATCAGCAATTTCCTTTGCCTGACTTTTGGCTAGGGTCTTGCTTTTCTTATAGGCTTGCAACAGTACCTTATATTCATCTATAAGCTGATGAATATCTTCCTCAGACTCAGATATATTCTCATCACTTGATGAAGAAGAATCTGATTCTGAACTAGAACAAGAAACTGAATTTAAACTTGAACTCTGTACCTGACTGGGTCCTGGCTGCTCCAGGATTTTGGCACTTTCTGTCAAAGCCATTAGCCCTTGGCAATGACTGTCTTCTTGTTCATAAATTGACTCCAAGATTTGCATGAATTCTTCCTCTTCTTCTTCAGCAAACAGCCCTATATAGGCTTCAGCCTCAGACTCAGTTTCTGAAGAAGAGATATCTGATAGAGTCTTCTCCTTCTTGGCTACAAAAGACTTCTCTTTCTTTCCTTTGAAGTGAGTCTTTTTCCTGTCTCCAGAATCCTTTCTCTTCTCTGGACAATCTGCAATAACATGACCCTGTCTATTGCAGCAATAGCAAACAATCTTTGAACCAGTTGCCTTGCTTGATTTTGTCCTTTTCCTGTCATTCTTTGAAGACCACTTTTTCTGATAAGAGTCTTCCTTTCCTTGTGATGTAGAAGGCCTTGACCCCCACTGTTTCTTTTTCAAAAATTTCTGAAAGTGTCTAGTGAAAGCAGCAAAGTCTTCATCACTTTCACTACTCTTAGACTTTATGCTGACAGACTCATCAGACTCTGATTCAATTACCTCTAGAGGTGGAGTCAAAGAGTTATTCCAGCATTTTCTGGGAACTTCTGTCTTGAAAGCAACAGTTCTTTCTTTGTGCTCAGTCCTTTTTGATTTCTCCTCCTCTTTTCTCACTGTTAACTGCATTTCATAAGACAATAGCTTGCCAAATAGTGTGGGAGGAGGAATTTCCCCCAACTTAGCCATTTCTCTTATGGCACAGATCTTGGTGTCCCAATCTTTGGTTAGGGACCTTAAGAACTTGTCATTTAGTTCATAGTTACTGAACTCTCTTCCATAAGACATGAGTTCATTAACTATTCTGTAAAATTTCTTATAGCACTCAGTGATGCTATCACCCTTTCCTTGCCTAAAGCTTTCATACTCTTGATTTAGCAAGGACTTCCTATCTTGCCTAACTTCTTCAGAACCTTCCATATAGACAATGAGGGTATCCCACATTTCTTTTGCTGTTTTACAGTGAATTAAGTTCTGAAAAGTTGCATCATCAATGACACTCACTATTATGTTTTGTGCCCTCTTGTCCATGGTGGCCAGGACAATTTCATCCTTAGTCATCTCAGAGAAATCCTTTGGAGTTCTCTGATTTGCATCTAGAACTGAAATCTTCATAGGCACATAAGGCCCTTCCTTTACTGTGATGTAGATTCTAGGGTCTGAGGCCTCATAAATAGCCTTACCCTTTCTTTCCAGATCCCAAAGATCTCCTTTCTGCATATGGGTAATTTCATGGAACCCAATTTCTTGTGATTCTCATAGGAACCCATGTTTCTTATTTTTCTTGAATTTCTTGAATCTGTGTTTTGCCTTACACTGAATCTGCCAAACAGGATCTCCTCAGACTGTTAGTCCTTGTTTTGAGGAACCTCCCTCTGATACCACTTGAAAGATATGGTACTTAAACACCTAGAGGGGGGGTGAATAGGTGACCTAATCCTTTTCTAACTTTGTTGGCAGCCAAACAGTTATATCACAGATTTCTAACTACTTTTGCACAGCAATCTGAAATAACAAAACATACACAGCTAATCCATAGCACAATCACAGCACAGCACACAGTGTTTTATAGTGGTTCCCCAAGATATGGGTACATCCACTTTCCCCCTTCGCCTATCTAGCAGTGTACTAGATTCGGCCAAACTTCTCCACTGTCTCAGAACCCAAATTGGTTCCTACTCCTCAGGCCCAAAGCCTTACAACTCAGCTTTATCCCAAAGCCTACACTCAGCCAATCAAGGCCTACACTCAGCCAACCAAGGCCTACTCTCAGCCAACAAGGCCTACACTCAGAGATCTCTATCTCCTACACTCAGGCTAACAAGCCCTACCCTCAGCCTTTATAAATACAGGCTTACAAATCACTCAGATCCAAAGGATCCTACAAGTTAAAATGTAATACAAATAATAACTCTACAACTCAGAATTAAAGGAGGGGAGTTGAGAGATTCTTGATGAGTTCTTGGAAGAACTCAGCTGGATTCACCCTGACTTAGCTTTCTTCAAAGCTTCTTGAGTAGAACTGAATAAGACTGAATCCTCTGCAGTTGTTCCTTGACCTCTGCCACTTAAGATCCAGAATTGAATCTGAATCCTTCTTCTCAGCCTAGTTCCAGAGGCTGATTTCTTGGATGGAGACCTCTCTCTCCAACTTCTTAGATCTGCACTTGAACTGCTAGATCTTCTTGTGTTGATACTCTTTGTACCACTTTAATAATAACTTCAACAAGGTGATCAACAACTTCAACAACTCTGAACTTCTTTCAACTACTGTTTCTGTAAACTGTAGGTGCCTATTTATAGGCCTTCTTCATGGTAACCGGCTGGTCCGGTCCATAACTGACTTCTGATATCTCTGACAGGTGCTGTAGACCGGCTGGAACGACATCTGTCAAATCATCCAGTCATTTCTTGAAATTCTCTAACTGTCTGAAAGTGTCGAGACTTTCTGTCTTTAAGTGTCGACACTTATAGTCCAAGTGTCGACACATGTTGTGTAAGTGTCGACACAAGTCTACAAGGTGTCGACACAACTCCTTGTATGTCTCGACACAGATTCTTCTGCATGTGTCGACACTGAAATTGAGTGTCGACACAAGTACTTGTTCTTCTTTCTTTAGCTGTATTCTTCTAAGTGTCGACACATCACGTTTGTGTCGACACAACTTCTTGTGTTGTATCTGTTAAGTGTCGACACTGCTTCTTGGTGTCGACACATAGTCTTCTATGTTGAATCTTGCTGAGTGTCGACACAGCTCCTTGTGTCGACACTTGATTCTTCTGTTGAGACTTCAGCTGAGTGTCGGCACATTCCTTTAGTGTCGACACTTGTACTTAGAATATTTTGGAAATAATTCTGTTCTTTGCTAAGTGTCGACACAGCTCCATGTGTCGACACTTTCTTCCAGTGTTGAGTCTTCAGCTGTGTGTCGACACATTGTTCTGGGTGTCGACACATACTTCAAATGATGACTCTTCTATTGAGTGTCGACACATTGTGCTGGGTGTCGACACTTACTTCAAGTGCTGACTCTTCTGTATAGTGTCGACACATTGTGTTGAGTGTCGACACTTGTACTTAGACTCTGCAGACTTTTGCTGAGTGTCGACACAGCTCCAAGTGTCGACACTTTCTGGTGTAGACACAGCTTCACTGAGTGTCGACACAGCTCCTTGTGTCGACACTTTCTGTCTGTACTATTTTTCACTGAGTGTCGACACAGCTCCAAGTGTCGACACTATCTGTCTGGTGTCGACTCTGCATCCCAGGTGTCGACACAATGACTCCAAGTGTCGACACTGCTTGTCTGGGTGTCGACACAAGTCTTCTTAAGTGTTGACATTTTCCCTCTGGGTGCCGACACATGGACTTAGAAACTTTTTGCTTCAATCCAGTACTTTCTTAACCTGCACAAGTAACTCAAACATACATCAAATACATTATGCTGTATATCATTGAATTGGGTGAGGCTTCTTCAAATCAGGTACATTTGACCAATGTACCCAACACTCTTGGGTAAGGTTCATTCCATCCATAGACTCACACAGTGGTGGAACCTGCAAAGCGCTTATGGTAGAAATTTCTTTCTCCTTGTATGACATGTTAGTCTCATCAAAAGATACATGAACAGATTCTTCAATTTTGAGAGTTGATTTATTATATACCCTATAAGCTTTACTGACCATGGAGTATCCCATAAACACTCCTTCATCAGCTTTAGCTTGAAATTTTGCTATGTATCTCTTGTCATTATTATGAATGTAACAAATACAACCAAAAATTTTGAAGTAATCTACTTTAGGTTTCTTCCTTTTGAGGAATTCATAGTGAGTCTTGCCCTTCAGCTTATGTATCAAGCTTCTATTCAACGCATAGTTGGAGGTGTTCACTGCCTCTGCCCAAAAGGATAGAGGAAGATGAGCATCTGACAACAATGTAGTAGCAGATTCAATAAGGGTTCTATTTTTCCTTTCAGCTAACCCATTTTGTTGAGGAGTTGTAGGAGCTGAGAAAGTATGCCTGATCCCTTCACTTTGACAGAACTCTTGCATAAGAAGAGAATCAAACTCTGTCCCATGATCACTTCTGATCAGGACAATGTGAGTATTGAACTCACTCTGTATGCATTTGAGAAACTCTGTCAAACACTTAAAGTTATCAGACTTCTTCCTCAGAAAGAACACCCATGTGAATCTAGAGAATTCATCTACAACTACTAAGGTATACGATTTCCCTCCTAAGCTTTGTACTGTAATGGGTTCAAAGAGATCCATGTGTAACAAATACAAAATCCTAGGTGAATCACTCTTATTAAGTGACTTGAAGCTATTTTTGGTTTGCTTGCCTAATTGACAAGCCTTGCAAAGTCCTTCCTTCTTGTAGGGGCCAGAAGGTAGTCCTCTAACAAGGTTGTCCTTGGATAGCCTAGCAATGGTTCTAAGGTTTATATGTCCTAATCTCTTATGCCATAATTCATTAGGTCTACAAATAGAGTTGAACAAGCATATGTCTACTTTAGTTGAAAGAAAGTCTACTAAATAGATGTTACCTTTCCTTTTACCTATCAACACAGTGGTTTTCTCCTCTGATTTGATCTTGCATGAGGATTTGTTGAAAGTCACTTGGTAGCCTTCATCACACAGTTGACTGATACTGATCAAGTTGTGCTTCAGTCCTTCTATATGGGCTACTTTCTTGAATGTGACTGTGCCAATCAGGACTGCATCATATCCTTTTGTTAGTCCAAAGTTTGAATCTGAAAGTGCAACTAGATCTGATATACTCTAGAGGGGGTTGAATAGAGTATATGGTGCTTTAAAAGCTTTTACAATAATTGTTGTAATATGTGTGAGCAGGGAAGCAAAAATAAATCTAATCACAGCACTAAGCTAAGCAAAAACTAAGCACAGAGAAATCAAGGCCAGAAACAAAAATGAAAGCAAGCAAAACCAGAAGACACAGGGAAATATAGTGGTTCCCCAAACTTGGGTACATCCACTCTTCTACCACCCTAGGTAGGAATCCACTGCAGGATGAGTTGATCAGGTGTCATGGGCACCAATGAGCTTTTGATAAGGTGCTCAAAAACCAAAGCAGATTTTTTGATCAGGTGTCTTGCCACCAATGAGCTTTTGACAAGGTGCTCAAAAACCAAGTTCAAACTTTTGAAGGGAGTTTGAGAAACCCTTTATAGAGTGGGGGTGAGAGAGTGATGTAAGTCTTCTCTTTCTCAAACAACTGAGAAGACTATGTGGATTGATGTCAAAGCTCCCCCTGAATCCTTGAAATCTTCAGGAAGAAAAGCTTTGTTGAGGGTGATAGGCCTTCAAAGGTTGAACTCCAGCAATAGATGATTTCAGCAAATAGCTGAAAGGTTGAATGTCTGGAGTCTGGAAATATGTTGGCCTTGAACACTTTGAAAACAACAGAGATCTGAAGATTTTTAGAAAGCTTGATCTCCTTGGATAAGTGTTCTTCAGAATTCTTTGTGATAGAAGATTTTTGAATACGTCTCTGTAATCTGTATTGTGTGTGCTCTTCTTGTTTTTCTTCTTAGAGATTCAAAAAAACATTCTGTCTTTTATTCTCTGGTCTAGAATAGAATATCATTCTCTGTCAAGTATAGTCGTTGGTCTGCATTAATTGCATCCTTAATTGCATAATCTCTTCTGGAGGAAAGTCCACAGAATTATTCCTTGAAAAATCCCTTGAAACTTGGTCCAGAAAATAAATGAAAACGGCTAGCAAATCTCTGAATTAATTGCAGAATAACTCCTAACTGATTTGAATTTGAATTAAGAAATATCCTGGAAGTCATCTGAAATCGTCGAATTGAGATCTGCTATCGTCGAGCTGAGCTCAGCGATCTGGAAATATACAGCAGCAAAATATCGTCGATCTGAGCTCAAAGATCGTCGAACTGAGCTCAGAGATAAAGATCCAAAGCATAGTCAAAATCGTCGACCTGAGCTCACCGATCGTCGAATGGAGTTCGACGATATAATGAAGTTGAGCTCAGCGATCGTCGAATGGAGCTCGACGATCTGTCAAAGTTGAGCTAGACGATCGTCGACCGGAGTTCGACGAAATGTCATGCTGAGCTCGACGATCAGACTTAGTCTCCAGACTGAGAATCCTGGTCTTCAGGGCAGCTTCCAAACCTAGACTTCTAACCCTTAGACTCAATTCTAATTGACCTATTTAGCTATACAGAAGGTCAAGCAAAGATTCCTAGAGACATAATGATCCTGACACAAATGAGTAATAGGGTGTTCCAACAATCTCCCCCTATTTGGGTTAGGATTACTATTTACAGACTTTGGAAAAACTTTAAATAAAAACATATAATCAGAAACACAGAAAAGCAACAGCTAGACATAGCAAAAACACAAAAATATATATCATCCAGATAGCAGTCAGAGATCACAGAAAATTTTGCTTACAATATCATTTCTTCCCATTGCCTTTAACCATTTTAATTTCTCTGTTTGGATTAAGGGCTTCTTTGTTGGATCTAGTGTCATCTGCTGCACCCAAATAAGTTTGCTTTTTAGTCCTTGGGACCACTGCTTCAGGATGTAATTCCATGTATCTGTCAGCATCAAAGAATTTACTGGAAGCATATTTCTCTAATTCTTTTTGTCTCTATTCAGACATAGTAGAAATGTTGGAAGAATCTAATCCTTGTTCTCTGGCCTTTTTAATTTGGTCCAGTGCAGCTAATTCCTTTAACCTTGCAGTCCAAGCAGCTGGATTATTTTCAGGGTCCTCAAAAGGTACAGGTGGCTCATACCTGTTGGAAGGATTGTCTTGAGGAGGCCTGGCAGACACGGTCTCTTTTAGCTTGTAGGGGAAAGGACCAGAAGTTGTATCAGAAGAACTATGTCCTCCCCTAGAATATGGGTGCTGCCTGGAGTACCCTTTGGAATATACTTGAATATCTCTTTGAGTACCTCTATATCCTCCTCTCCTAGAGTGTGAACCCCTGGATTGGCTTTCCCTTTGGTAAGATCTGGCATGAGGTTGATAGGGAGCCTGTCTTCTGGCTGGGGGTTGACTTGCAGAGCTTCCACCTGCACCTGCATCAGGAGGAGGTGGTGGAGGAGGATGAGAGTGCTGGAATTGGGATGAACCCTTCTCATATTTTCTCTTTTTCTTCATTGCCTTCAGCTGATTTTTAGAATATTGCATCCACTGTTCAGTGATTGGGCAGTTATGCAGAATGTAATATGGGGTATCATTGTTATCTTTAACTTCAGCAGGAGGAACCCTTTTCATTGCTTTGCTCCTTGCCTTCCTTTTCCTGGCAATGGTAGCAGATGAGTCATCAGAGTCTGTTTTAAATTCATCAGATTCAGAACTCTGGTCATCATAGAGAGCATCTATTTTCTTCATCAAATCTTTCTTTAGCTGAACAGAGGAAGATGAGGCAGAAGCTGAAACAGCAGCAGCAGTAGGTGTTGAGATGGTAACAGCAGGGACAGCAACAGATGGAGAAGGTGAAGCAGAAACAAAAACAGCAGCAGCTTTACTAGCAACAACAGAAACTGGAGGGGTGATAGCAACAACAACTTCACTGATAACAGCAGAAACATCATCAGAGTCTGCAAAAGGCTCAAATTCAGTGGCCTCTGTCATAAGAAAGTCCTTGGAAGATGGTTCAGCAGAAATAGCAGAAACTTCAGCATCAGCAGTAACAACATTCTCAGGAGCAGCAGTATCAACAATCCTTTCTTCAGGAGAAGCAGCAGCAGCAATGACTGAATTTACAAAAGAGGAGATCATGCTAGGGTCACAACAAGAAAGAGGCACAAGTGCCTTAGATAAGTCTTCTGAAGGCTGGACAACATGGACCTCTGACAAACAGCTAAAGTAGGCAGAATCAAAAACAGATAGCAAAGACCTGAGGTCTATTGCAAGAACTGCAGTAGGAGGCACAGCAGCAACAGACAGAGGGCTCACAGCAGCAGCAGCATGAAGATTCTCTTCATATGGCATCTCCCCCTGCCTAGATGCAGATACATCTGGATCAAGGCACACTGCTGTAGGTGCTGCCTGAGGGAAGAGGGAAGAAAGTCTGGCAGAAAGGGCTGCCACTGACAGGTGTAGAGGAGCAAAGGAGGTCTCCAACAATAGAGAGAGCCTGGGGGCAAGCAGCTCATACAGCCTGTCAGCTAGGGCTGAAAGGTCTACTTGCTCAAGAGCTGGAGCAGAGGTAAAAGGAATAGGAGCAGCTGAAGGTTCTGTAAGTGGAGGGCTGGAGAATGTTGTTATGGATGGCTGAGGTATTGGTAGGGTGGATATGGAGGACAGGGGAATGGATATGGATGTGGTGAATGTTGGTTGGTCTATGATGTGGTGTAGGAGATCTTGGAATGAAGTGGAGGAGGTAGGTAATTCAGGAGGAGAGGATGGGGAATCATCCATAAAGGAATCATCCAGTAGGGTGAAGGATGGAATAGAGGGTGAAGAGGTCACATCTGGTGGAGGGTAGGAGAACAGTTGGTGGAAGTGGTCTGCTGGTGGAGGTAGAAAGGGTTCTGGAGAAGGTGTTGATGTTGGAGATGGGCTGGATATGATGATGGTGGATGGAGCTGGAGTGGTGGCTGGTAGGGGAAGGGATGGAATTGGAGGAGGAGGAGAGGCAGAAACAGCAGCCAGGTCATCTGCAGGAGCAGAGACCTGTGGAGGAATGACTCTTGGAGTTCTTGTGCCTGAAGGAGCACTGGAGGAGGGCCTGCTAGGCTTCCTGATGTGCCTGTCCGACTTGCCAAAGAGGGCACAAGTCAGTCTCTTGGAGGCATTGATATGAACTCCAGAGGAGACTAGAAAGGCGGACACCTATGCTGCAGAAATACTCCAATAATTCTTCCAAAATTAACAAAACTTTTGTTTATTTTCTTTTTGATGAGGTCAAAGAAGACCTCTCCCCAATTCAGATTTTTTCTATCCACAAGAGATCCCATGAGGCAGAGCTGATATCTTGATATAGTATCATGGGCAGAGTGCTTTGCCAGTAGCACTTTCCCCACCACATCTGCCAAAAACCTATATTCAACAGACAGATTCCTCTTGAATAGCTTGCTAGAGTTTCCCTCTGGATGACCCAGTCTGGCAAGCAGTTCAGAAAACTCATCTCCAGATAATTCAGCAGAGTCTTCTCCATTTCTCAATCCAAAAACTTCTGATAAAATTGTTGGGGTCAAGGGTACCTGATTTCCAGCTATTGACCCAACTATGGTGTTGTTATCTTGATTATGGGCAGTATAAACCCACTCCTTGATCTCATCAGAAGCCAGCTTGAGCCTGGTGGTCATGATGGCAATCAGATTCTGATCCTTGAACAAACCCAATATATCTTGGAAGATCTGATCAGTCGTGCTGAAGGATTCTATATCAATATCAAACCCAGCATCAAACTTCATTGCAGCAAGAACAGCAACTGACACAGCCATTTGTACCTGCAAAAACTCAACAAACAAAACGACCAAGCGTAGAACTATTTGGAGGGAAAGAAAATCCTTGCAGAGAAATCGAAAGCGCAAAAGAGAACGACGGCGAAAAATGAGTTTTATATTAGGGTTCGACGCAGAATTGGAAAGATCGTTGAACTCAGTTCGACGATCGAGGCTCCTAAAGGAATCTGAAGAGACTTCAACATCGTCGATCTCCGTTCGACGATCTTGGAGAGCGTTGAGCTCCGTTCGACGATCGTTCAGAGAACAAAATCGTCGAGCGCCGTTCGACGATCGTTGACCGGAAGAGATAGTTCATACTATCTGAGAAACGCTGAACTCAGTTCGACGATTTGGGAAATCGTCGATCTCCGTTCGACGATCTTGGGGCAAATCGTCGAGCGCAGTTCAGAGATCAGAAAAATTCTAGACACTAAGAAAAAAAGATCAGAATCTTTGCCTAGTCTTGGTCAATTTTTAAGCTTTCAAAATCTTGGATATTATTTAAGACTTCCTCCATCTAACATTCCTAACTGATTTAGGAAGAAGGTGTGTTTCTTTTCATCCAAAGGCTTGGTGAAAATATCTCCCCTTTGTAAATCAGTTGGGATATATTGTAATTCAATTTTATTCTTTTCAACATTATCCCTTAAGAAATGATGCCTAATCTCTATGTGTTTTGTCCTACTATGGAGGACTGGATTTTGAGCTATGGAAATAGCACTTGTGTCATCACAAAATATTTTATACTTCTCTAAGTTGTAGCCATAGTCTAGGAGTTGGTTTTGGATCCACAAGATTTGTGAACAACAACTGCCTGCAGCCATATATTCTGCTTCAGCAGTTGAAGTTGACACAGATGTTTGTTTCTTACAAAACCAAGAGACAAGTCTGTCATCAAGGAACTGACAAGTTCCACTGGTGCTTTTCCTGTCAATTCTGCATCCAGCATAATCAGCATCAGAGAATCCAGTTAACTCAAATGCTGAATCTTTTGGATACCAGAGACCTAGATTTGGACAACTTTTAACATACCTGAGTATCCTCTTTACTAAAGTTAGGTGTGACTCTCTAGGTCTTACTTGGAACCTAGCACATATACATGTAGCAAACATTATATCTGGTCTACTAGCTGTAAGATACAGTAAAGAGCCAATCATTGCTCTAAATGTTGTCTGATCAACAGGTTTCCCATGTTCATCAGCATCCAATACAGCATTGGTAGGCATGGGTGTTTTCATACAAGATGCCTCAGACATACCAAATTTCTTAACCAATTCATTTGCATATTTGGTTTGAGAAATAAAGATGCCTTCAGCATGTTGCTTGACTTGCAATCCTAGGAAGAAGGATAGCTCACCCATGCTACTCATCTCAAATTTAGAATGCATCAGGTTAGAAAACCTTCTGCACAATTTTGAGTCAGTAGAACCAAAAATGATATCATCTACATAAATTTGTACTATTAGGGTATGAGACTTATGGGTTGTAATGAAAAGAGTTTGGTCTACTCTACCCCTTATAAAACCATTTTCCAAGAGAAAGCATCCTAGGGTCTCATACCATGCTCTAGGAGCTTGCTTGAGACCATATAATGCTTTGTTCAATCTAAAAACATAATCAAGATAAGTTGGAGAGATAAAACCTGGAGGTTGTCTGACATAAACTTCCTCTTTGATGTCTCCATTCAAGAATGCACTTTTGACATCCATCTGATATACTCTGAAGCCTTTATGAGCTGCATAAGCTAGAAATATTCTGATGGCTTCTAATCTGGCAACAGGTGCAAAAGTCTGGTCGTAGTCTATCCCTTCTTCTTGAGAGTATCCCTGAGCAACTAGTCTTGCCTTGTTCCTTATAATTACTCCTTGATCATCCAGTTTGTTTCTGAATACCCATTTTGTTCCAACAATGGAATGATCCTTAGGCTTTGGCACTAGTTCCCATACTTTGTTCCTCTCAAATTGATGCAACTCCTCTTGCATTGCAATGATCCAGTGTGGATCTTGCTCTGCATCTTGAATGGACTGAGGTTCAATTTGAGATAGGAAGCAGGTGTGCAACAGGTTTTGGTTGACCTGATTTCTGGTTTGCACACCAGCTGAGATTTCTCCAATTATTTGGGAAATTGGATGGTCTCTTGATATTACTAAATCAACAGGGGGTGTTGATTGTTCACCAACCTGTGTTGTTGTTTCCTCTTGTGGTACAACAAATGGCTCTTCAAGTTGTGCTTCAATATGCTGAGCACTCCCTTCATCTTCACTGCTTTCATCCTCTTGAGTAACCTGTAACCTGTTCAAGTCTTCAACTAGAGAATGTTCCTGCAAAGGTTCTATGGTAGAAGAAATCTTCTGCTTGAAAGACATGTTAGCTTCATCAAATGAAATGTGAACAGATTCCTCAATTTTTAAAGATGATTTATTATAGACCCTATAAGCCTTGCTGATCATGGAGTATCCCAGAAACACTCCTTCATCAGCTTTGGCTTGAAATTTTGCTAAATATTTCTTGTCATTATTGTGAATATAGCAAATACAACCAAAGACTCTAAAATAGTCAACTTTAGGTTTCTTCCCTTTGAGTAATTCATAGGGAGTCTTTCCCTTTAGTTTATGTATCAGACTTTTGTTCAGCACATAGTTGGAGGTGTTCACTGCCTCTGCCCAGAAGGATAGAGGTAGATGAGCATCTGACAACAATGTAGTGGCAGATTCAATAAGGGTTCTATTTTTCCTTTCAGCTACCCCATTTTGTTGAGCAGTTCTAGGAGCTGAGAAAGTATGTCTGATCCCTTCACTCTGACAGAACTCTTGCATAAGAAGAGAATCAAACTCTGTCCCATGATCACTTCTGATCAGGGCAATGTGAGTATTGAACTTAATCTGTATACATTTGAGAAACTCTGTCAGACACTTAAAGTTATCAGACTTCTTCCTTAGAAAGAACACCCAAGTGAATCTAGAGAAGTCATCTACAACTACTAAAGTGTAGGATTTCCCTCCTAGGCTTTGTACTGTGATGGGTCCAAAGAGATCCATGTGTAACAGATACAATATCCTAGGTGAATCACTCTTATTAAGTGACTTAAAACTGTTTTTAGTTTGCTTGCCTAATTGAGAAGCCCTGCAGAGTCCTTCCTTCTTGTAGGGGCCAGAAGGTAGTCCTCTAACAAGGTTGTCTTTGGATAGCCTAGTAATAGTTCTAAGGTTTAGGTGTCCTAATCTCTTATGCCATAAAATATTGGGTCTACAGACAGAATTAAACAGGCAGATATCCACATCAGTTGAGAGAAAATCTACTAGATAGATGTTACCTTTCCTTTTACCTGTCAACACAGCTGTGTTGTCCTCTGACTTGATTTTGCATAAGGCTTTGCTGAAGGTCACCAGGTAGCCTTCATCACACAGCTGACTGATGCTAATTAGGTTGTGCTTCAGTCCTTCCACATAAGCTACCTTCTTGAAAGTTACAGATCCAATCTGGACGGCACCATATCCTTTAGTCTGTCCAAAGTTTGAATCACCAAAGATAACTTTGGGTCCAAGCTTGGCTCTAAAGGAAGTGAGGTTGTCCTTGTTCCCTGTTGATTGTCTCTTAGATATCTGCAAGGAGAAAATAACCAAACTAACAATTCATCAAGGCAAGTATACCTATCGAAATGCAGCTAGGGGACACAAGTGTCGTATTGAAATCCGGGAACAGTTGAATAAGCTTACTCACACGAAATCTATTATTTTATCGACGGAAAAATAAGGTTTAGCTAAATGTACTAAATGAAGAGAACTACTTGCATGAAAAGATAAAGAGAGCTAAAAGAGCGATTAACTTAAGCTTAGTAACGATGAAGGGAAAATGCACTCGATCAGAAATCACCTCGGCAAGAGTGGTTAGAAAAATACGATAAATAAACCTAAGCTAATTAGGGTAAAGGTCCTTGACCGTGGAGGTTCCATGAATATTGACACGCTTCTCTCGAAGGCCGTGCCTAACTGAGTTTAGGAAGATCCGACCGACTCTCGCCTAAATCGGAGGCCTAAAACTCGCTTTACGCGGTGAACCCCTCTATTGGATTTTACTCCAATCCGGGAGATTTGAACGTCTGCCTCTCTCGAGGGGTGCGAACAACTCCCTTTACTCTTGAGTGCTCATTTCAAACCTTCGGCCTCTCGGCTAGCCCAGAATGAAAGCAAAAGTGGAGAGTATATATCGATGATATACCTCCAACCCGTGATAAATCAAGAGTAATTCAAAGCCAAACCATAAACAGAAAAGGTAAGATTCAAAGCATCATAACCTAATCACTCGAACCTCGGATCAATTAGATCGAGTACATGGAGGATTAGTTAATCATGGTGAGGTGGAAGAGGGGGATGAGTAGAAGAAAAATACTGAAAACAGATCAGGAACGAAAAAGAAAACAACACTTTTTATTAAGAGAAACAGTGATCTTACAGCTTTAAAACCAGAGATTACAAGAACATGAAAAGGAAACTACACTATCATTAGCATCATACTATAGAAAGAAGCTAGGAGCTAATACAGGGAAAGCATAAAGCTAGAGCTACGAACTAAAAATGGAAAGACATGCTTAAAAAGTTCAGAAATACAAAGGACAGAACCTCACCTCTCAAAGCGAAAAGTTGTCTAAAACCCCTGGAGTTGGGCTCTATTTATAGAATTTTTTCGGGTCGGGTCACGCCCCCTGTCACGCCCTGGTCGGGCGTGACCCTGGGGCGTGACACATTCGGCGCGACTTTTTCGGACAGGAATTGAATTCTGACGGAGTTGTTGCGGTACACGCCCACAAGTCACGCCCTGGCAGGGCGTGTACCTGGGGCGTGTTGTTTGCAGCGTGACTTTGTTGAGCTGAAATTGAATGCTGGAGGTGACGGGCGGAATTGCTGAAGTACACGCCCATATGTCACGCCCGGGTCAGGCGTGACCCTGGGGCGTGACACTTTCGGTGCGACGGTGGAGCGGGAAAACGAGCGCGCTGCGGCGATTCCTCGGAACCTGGGGACACGCCTCTAGTACACGCCCGTGTCGGGTGTGACACGGGCGTGACCGAGGGCGTGTACACTAAGTTTCCACGGAATGCAGTTTCGGACCAATTGCTTCATTCGTCTGGGTTACACACCCTAGGTACACGCCCTGGTAGGGCGTGACCTTGGGGCGTGTCACAGCAAACTTCGGCTGAAAGCCGTGAAAACCTGCAAAAAGCAGAAAAAATGCATTAGCGACAAAAATATATACAAAGGGGAATCAAAACAAGTACTTTACAAGACATGATTGGCTTTAAAACTCTGAAAATATCCTAATAAAATTGACTGCAAACTGTATTATCAAATTCCCCCAAGCTTAAGTTTTGCTTGTCCCCAAGCAAAGATATAAAGACAAGCTAATCATAAAAAGTGACTAATTCAAAAAGTTTTAATCATACTCACACAAGTACTATGCGAAATTCTAGGTAGGGAGAATGTAAAACGTAAATCTAAAACAATTATTTAGGTATGGTTTAACTTTTATAAACTTTACTTAATAAAAATAAATCATCCAGAATTTTGACGAAATTCTTTAAATAGATTTAAGCAAGGCAATGAAAATGAAAAGAACGTATTGAGTTATTACTAGATCCAACCAACGTATTATAATTATATCAATTAAATAACAAAAATGTAAGTTTAAATCCAAAACTAAAACTGATTTACTTTTCTTCTTTTCTTAGTTGTTAAATAAAATTAAAAAAAAGGGCGTGAATCAAAAGGACTTAATAGGACCGAAACGTTTTGTTTAGGAATATGAATAGGAGTGGAATTCAAATATAAAAATGGAGGCTTAAAAATCACACTAAACCAAAGCAACGAGTTTCAAAAAAATTAAATTTATTTTAAACAAAATATGTATAAATAAATTTTTTTTTCTCTTTATGATTATTTATCTCTTTTTTTTATTATTATTATTTTCATTCATTTTTTGTTTTTTCTCTTTTTTTTTCAATTTATTGCTTTTCAGTACACTTTTTTCAACAATTTCTCCAAAGATAACACAAAATTTCCTATCAAAAAAATTTACCGTGATTAGATAGGTAGGAATTTGGGCTTTGGTGAAAATGAAATATTGTGTGGTGTTATCAAATGAATTTGGAAAAAAGGCTCAAAAGCGGCTAACTAGTGGTAAAAGATTTTAGGTTGGCAGGAAAGCTCAAACATAAACAAAAATGGCCTAAATCAATTTCACGCTTTTTTTTTTTAAATTTATTTAAAACATAGAGTTGATAAATTTCAAAAAGCAAGTTCGAGATAATAAAAGAAGATTGATGAAATTATCTTGAAAATAAAAATAATATTTGACTTGGATCGTTCATATCTACTACGTTATTCAAAATTTGTTCTTACAAAAATTATCTAAAGACGAAAAGAAAAATAATGGATGATAAATTTTTAGAGAAAGTAAAGAAAATAAAGAACGGAAAACCATAATAGAAATGCACGTTTTAGAGAAATATTTTACCTTAACATGCTACCGTGAATTAGAAACACAACATGACCAACATTTTACTTATGAAATATGATTAAAAAGAATGATTAGAAAAATTATAATTAACTACGTTGTTTATAAAGAAGTGTGAGAAAAACAAAACATAAACATGGGGTACTTATTGAAATACCAAAATGCAGCTATATATATATAATAATTTTTTGAAATTTTTTGAAATTTTGGATTTTTTTGGGATATTTTCAAAACAAAAAGAAAACAAAAAGAAGGCGGAAGTCCTCCCCCAAGCTTAAAATCTACATTGTCCACAATGGAGAAGGAGGTTGGAGAACGAGAGAAAAGTAAAGTACAGAAATAAAAGATAGAATTGAAAAACAGGTACTTCCCCGGTTTTATTTTGCAGGGCAAGTTGAGTGATGCCGCTCCTCCATGCCTGTGCTGTGGATCTTCATGAAACGTCGTCCGGCGGACTTTGGCATGGAAGCAGAACCGTTGGAGCAGGCGATCGCAGAAGTTTCAGCTTGCCGGAGCCAGTCGGGGCAAAAAGTGTAAAAGAAAGAAAACAGAAAAAGATAACTTGGGTTACCTCCCAAGAGCGCCCTTTGTTTAAAGCGTCGTTTGAGCTCGACGCATCAAAATAATAATGTCCCAAATATTGTTTAAAAATAAAGTTCGAAAAAAGTCAAAGTTTTGAAGAAAAGGAAAGTTCAGATTAATCAAAAGTCAGGACCGGAAAGATAGAGTTAACAGGGTTGAGACTGACATCATCACAGAAATACAGTTTAAGACGCTGACCATTCACTTTGAAAGTACCCTTATCAGGGTGGGATATTAAAACAGTACCATAAGAAAAAACTTCTAAAACAGTAAAAGGCCCCGACCAACGTGATTTTAATTTACCCGGGAATAAACGTAAACGAGAATTATAAAGAAGCACTTGGTCGCCCGGCTTAAAGATTTTTGGGTGCCTAAGATGTCGATCGTGTAAACGCTTCGTCCGCTCTTTATAAAGTCTGTTATTTTCATACGCGTAAGAGCGCCACTCGTCGAGTTCATTAAGTTGAAATTTTCTAAAATCGCCGACGGAGTGGGGATCGAAGTTTAAAAATCGTAAGGCCCAAAAGGCGCGGTGCTCTAATTCTACGGGTAAATGACACGACTTTCCGTAAACCAACCGATATGGCGTACATCCGAGGGCGGTTTTGTACGCTGTTCGGTAGGCCCATAGAGCATCGTCTAATTTGGCTGACCAGTCTTTTCTAGATGTTGAAACAGTCTTTTCTAAAATTCTTTTTATTTCCCTATTGACTACTTCGACTTGTCCGTTAGTTTGGGGGTGATAGGCAGTGAAAAGCTTATGAGTAACGCCATATTTAGTTAGGATTTTTGAGAATTGTGCGTTACAGAAATGGGAACCCCTATCACTAACGATAGCGCGCGGCGTACCGAATCGAGAAAATAATTTTTTTAGGAAATTAACTACAACTCAGGAGTCATTCGTAGGAAGAGCTTGGGCTTCGGCCCAACGCGAAACATAATCAACGGCAACTAAAATGTACTTATTCCCGAAGCTAGAAGGAAAAGGGCCGACAAAATCAATCCCCTAGAGGTCGAAAACTTCGCACTCTAGGAAATAATTTTGTGGCATTTCATTTTTATTCGAAATATTCCCCGACCGTTGGCAACTATCACACCTACTCACAAAGGCATGCGCGTCTTTAAACAGGCTGGGCCAGTAAAAACCCGCGCTTAACACTTTGTGAGCGGTGCGAGCAGCTTGATAGTGCCCACCTGTCGGTCCTTCATGCAAATGTTTAATAATATCTAATCCTTCATCGAAAGAAACACACCTCCTGATCACTTGGTCGGCACAAATTCTGAAAAGATGCGGGTCCTCCCAAAAATAGTTTTTTAGCTCGGAAAAGAATTTCTTCTTTTGCTGAGATGAAAACTCTTTTGGGAGCACACAGGCCACTAGATAGTTGGCGATGCGGGCAAACCAATGAGAAGTAGATGTGTTAATTATGAACACTTCTCATCAGGAAAATAGTAATGAAAAGAATTTTCATCTAATTGTTCTATAAACGGGTTGTCTAAGCGCGAAAGATGGTCGGCGGCCAAGTTCTCGGCACCTCGCTTATCACGGATCTCTAAGTCAAACTCTTGGAGGAGTAAGACCCAGCGAATCAAGCGAGGCTTGGCATCCGTTTTAGAGAGAAGATATTTGAGGGCCGAGTGGTCCGTAAAAACAATAATTTTCGAAAGAGTAATATAAGGGCGAAATTTGTCAAATGCGAATACTACCGCTAAGAGCTCCTTCTCGGTTGTGGTGTAATTTTCCTGTGCAGATGTGAGTGTTTTACTAGCGTAATAAATGGGGTGGAAGTTTTTGGAAATACGTTGACCTAGTACGGCTCCCACAGCATAACTACTCGCATCATACATTATTTCAAATGGAAGATCCCACACCGGAGCTATCATGATTGGCGCATTAACTAATTTTTCTTTTATTAAATTGAAGGCAGCTAGACAGAGGTCATCAAAGATGAATGGGGCGTCTTTTTCTAAGAGATGGGTAAGGGGCTTGGTGATTTTGGAAAAGTCCTTTATGAAGCGGCGGTAGAAACCCGCATGACCCAGGAAACTTCTTATGGCTTTTATGTTCGTAGGTGGCGGCAGTTTCTCGATAACTTCTATTTTCGCAACGTCTACTTCAATACCCCTTTCAGAAATTTTATGTCCCAAAACTAACCCTTCCCTTACCATAAAATGACATTTTTCCCAATTTAAGGCGAGGTTAGTTTCTTCGCATCGCTCTAAGACTTTTTCAAGGTTTTCTAAGCAACTATAGAAGGAATTTCCGAAGACGGAGAAATCATCCATGAAGACTTCCATAATGCTTTCTACGTACTTGTCAAAGATGGCAAGCATACATCGTTGGAATGTAGCCGGCGCATTGCACAATCCAAACGACATTCTTCGGTAGGCGAAGGTGCCGAAGGGTCAAGTAAACGTAGTTTTCTCCTGGTCCTCGGGGGAGATGGGGATTTGAAGATACCCCGAGAGGCCATCGAGAAAACAATAAAAGCTATGTCCGGAAAGTCGTTCTAAAATTTGATCAATGAACAGCAAGGGGAAGTGATCCTTGCGGGTGGCGTCATTCAACTTACGGTAATCTATACACATTCGCCATCCGATCACCGTCCGAGTCGGGATTAATTCATTATTTTCATTACTTACGACCGTTATCCCTCCCTTCTTTGGTACTACCTGTACTGGGCTAACCCACTTACTGTCGGATATAGGATAGATAATTCCTGCGTCTAACAATTTCATAACCTCGCCCTTAACTACGTCTTTCATGTTTGGGTTTATACGGCGCTGAGGTTGTATAGAGTTACGAGAATTATCTTCCATTAAGATTTTATGAGTGCAGAAAGATGGGCTTATGACCTTGATATCAGATATCTGCCAAACAATAGCTTGGCGATGCTTTTGTAAAATTGAAAGAAGTTTATTCTTTTGTGGATCCATGAGGTAGGCCGAAACTATGACAGGCAGCTTGGATTCCTTTTCTAAGAAAGCGTATTGAAGGTGCTCTGGTAGTTCTTTCAGTTCCAAGGTAGGGGGGTCATCATACGAGGTTTTGGAAATTTGTTCTTTTTCAAAAACTATGTCCTCGTACACTTTTTTATATGTAAAATTAAAAGGGGTGTTGCTAGCGGCCATGGATGCTTCGTGCAGCGATTCAGTTGGAAAAGTAGAAGAGGAACAGAAATAAAAAAATTCTTTTTCAAAATCAGAGGGGCGAGTGGAGGATTCTTCACTTAGGTGTAGAGATTCAGTTGGAAGAGTAGGAGAGGAACAAAAATTGGAAAATTCTTTGTCAAAATCAGAGGTGGGAGAGAAGGATTCTTCACTTATGGTATCCATGAAAAAACAGGAGTCATCATTAGCTAGTGTGTTCTTCATCGAGGGGGTTATAGAGAAAGTTACCTCATCGTCGCCCACTCGAAGGAAGAGCTTACCATTGCTTACATCAATGATAGCTCGGGAGGTGGCAAGGAAGGGTCGGCCAAGGATCAGGGGAACCTCGACGTCTTCTTCGATGTCTAAAATGACAAAGTCCACCGGGAAGATGAACTTGTCAACTTTGACTAGGACGTTGTTAACCCCTCAGTCCGCAACATACTCCAAGTTCCCAAAAGCCCCCATTCAGCAGGCGCGGACAGTATTTGGCCGTCCGACCAGTCCGGCACTGTCGCCAGTCGCGCCAAGGGTAATACTCCAGCAGCGGACGCAAAGCCCAGTCCGCTCAGTCCGCCGGCGCGTTGGGCAACTCCAGCGGCGGACGCAGTATCCCGTCCGCCCAGGCCGCCAGACTCCAGCGGCCGCGCCCGGCAGCAGCAGTGGAAGCTCCAGTTCGCGAGCCCAGTCCGCCCCTTCTGTGCGGACTGGCGTGTTCTTTCTTTTTGCTTCCCGTCACCGCTGCCCGGTTCTCCTGTACCCCGGGCAGCCGGTTATTTTAGCCCTGCCCGCTTGGGCAGGCCCCCTATCCTATAAATAGGGGGGAGGTGGTGCACTCAAGGCACGCTGACTCGGACCCAGGAGCCTACTTGTTACAGGCTGCGGACTCGATTCTTGTGCCTTGCGGACTCCCCTTTGCTCTGCTTCCCTCAGTCTTTTCCTTTCACTTGTAACCAAACCCTTCTTCAATCAAGAGAAAGCCCGTCGCAAGAGAGGCATTCAGGCCGCGACGGGCGAAGTCTGTTGTTGCCGTGGTTCACGGCCCTGCTCCTCTTTCAGCTCTCATCCGTTTAGTAGATCGCTACTCGCAGTCTCTCTTTTTCCCCCGTGTTCGAACAGTTAGCTGGTTGTGCTCGACCTCCCTTGTGTTTTCGTGCATCAACAGTTAACACGCGACCTTCAGATCCGAGTAGTGTTTTGAAATCAGCGGACGAAAGATGTCAGACCGCAGAGCCCGCTCTTCAGACCGCTCCAGCTCTTCAGAAGATTCCCTTTGGGACGCAATAGAACAAGCTCGCATTGAGGCCGAGCAGTCTCGCCGGCAGACCGACCAGCGTCTTGACACAATCAGCCAAGCTCTGCTTGCTTTGGCTCAGCGGCTTGCTCCTCAGGCCGCGGCGGACCCAGCGGACTCGCCTGTCCGCCAGACCCCAGCTCGCCGAACTCCGCTTCGGCAGTCGTCAGCAACTCCCCGGAACGCTGCTCAGTCCGCTGCTCCTCTGCGCCCTCAAGAGGAAGAGTTTGCTTTCAGAGAGTTCTTCAGAGAAGCTGCTAGGGGCACTCCTGCCCGCCAACTCCACTTTGCTGATCGCCAGTCCGCCGAGCCCGCGGACTCCTCAGCTCCAGTCCGCCCTTTCTACCCTGCAGAATTTGACACCCCGTCTCCCTTTGTCGACCGAATTCGATGGGAATCAGCTCCAAGCAACTTCAGGGAGCCTCGCATCCCATTCTATTCAGGATCGACAGATCCCATTGCTCATCTCCAGGCATTTGAGGGTGCAGTTGCGTTGAGATGCCTCTCAGATGCAATTAAGTGCAAATTGTTGGTTACCACTCTCGAGGGGCAAGCGAGAGAGTGGTTCTACGAGCTGCCTTCGGGCACTATTTCTTCTTTTACAGAGCTCCGTAGCCAGTTACTGCTGAGGTTTGCTACCTCGAAGAAGAGAAAGGATGGGCCAGCTGCCCTGTTCGAGATCAAGCAAAGGGATAACGAATCAGTAGCAAGATTCGTTGATCGCTTTCAGAGGGAGATCCAGGGGGTGAGAAATGTGAACCCCGACTACTACAAAGTTGCCTTGATCCATGGCCTCCGGGAGGGCCCTCTGAAGTTCAAAGCCACAACCAAGGATCCAGAGACCTATCAGGAGTTGATCGCCATGGTCAACCGTTTCATAGAAGGGGAGAATGCCAATCCGACTTACGTCTCATCCCTGACAGCCAAGGCTGAAGGAAGGGATGCCTCCGCTTCTTCTTCCCATGGCAAGCCCCCTCGCCCAGATTTCCAGCCTCCGTCCCAAAGAGGCAGGAACTTCCGCAACAAAAAACCTTTCCAAGGCCATCAACAATTTCACGAGCAGAGACTGCCGTTGGCCGCCACTCCCGCCGTGCCTTTGCAGGCTCTTCCCATCCTCCAGCAGGCAGCCTTGCCTGCCCCGTGCCAATATGAAGAAAGTCCCATGGGGGACCCTGCAGATCTGGATCTTGACGAAGTCATCCAGATCCTGCAAAGGAGATCAGAAGAGAAGAGGCAAGAGCCTCAGAAGCTGTGGAAGCCGAGGAACAATTCGCAATACTGCCAATTCCACAAGGAAAGGGGCCATTTGACTGAGGATTGCAAGGCCCTTCGTGCGCTGATTGATAAGTTGCTTGCCGAGGGCAAGATTGACCTGACCAAGAAGGCTTCTCCTTCCTCGTCGAAGCCATCCACCTCGAAGGGCAAAGAGGTAGCTGAGGCCTACCAGGAGTGTGTAGATGTGGAGGATGAAGGCCGTCTGGGGCCGATCAACGTTCCAGTGGAATGCTTTGATGCAGATGATGAAGGGATTCTAGGGCGCCTCTTCTTCATCCATGGTGGAGCAGGGACCGAGTCCACTCGGAAATCTTCAATTTCAAGGGTCACCCAGGCGGAGGTAGCCTCTTCTTCCGTTGCTCCTCCAAGGGAGGTCGTCACCTTTGGTCCAGAAGATCTGCCGCAAACAGCCAATCCATTCGACGATGCTGTTGTTATCAAGGCTGTGCTGGGAGACTTCACAGTGGACAGGATTCTTGTTGATACGGGCAGTTCAGTCAACCTCCTTTTCAAGTCTACCTTCGAGGCCCTGAGGACTGGGAAGCCTCTGCTTTCCACTGAGGGGCCGCTCTATGGATTCTCAGGAGAGAGGAAAGAGGTGGAGGGCAGCGTCACCTTGCCAGTAAAGCTTGGAGGGGCAACAAAGCAGATACAGTTCATAGTGGTCGACGCCCCCAGCAGTTACCATGCCATCTTCGGCAGGCCCCTACTGAACAAGTACCAAGCAGTAATTTCCACTTACCACCTCGCCATCAAGTTCTTTGCCGATGGGAGGATGTGCCGGGTCAGGAGCGACCCAAGGAGAGCAAGGGAGTGCTACGTTCGCACTGTCAACATGGTTGAAGCTTCCCTTGCTCCAGCAGAAGCCGCAGAAGCCTCTTCCAGCTCGAAAGCTGCTGCTGATGAAGGTGCTCACCTGGAACCTGCCCAGGTGACGCAAGGAGTCCCCATTGCTGAAGGGGAGGAGAGGAAACTCTCCATCAACTCGGAGCTTCCTGAAGATCAAAAGGCCGAGTTGATTTCCTGCCTGCTGAAGAACCTGGATGTCTTTGCCTGGTCAGCAGAAGACATGCCGGGGGTAGATCCTGATATAGCTTGCCACCACCTGAATGTTGATCCAAGCTGCAAGCCCATCCAACAGAAGAAGAGGGACGTGGCAACAAAGCTTGCAGAGCCAATAAGGGAGGAGGTTGCAAAACTCCTCAAGGCGAATTTTATTAAAGAAGTGCAATACCCCACCTGGATTTCAAATGTTGTAATGGTTAAAAAACCAGGGGGAAAGTGGCGAATGTGTGTAGACTTTACAAAACTTAATAAAGCATGTCCTAAAGATTGCTACCCCCTGCCTCGGATAGATTCTTTAGTTGATTCCGCGGTAGGATACTCTTACATGAGTTTTTTAGATGCGTTTTCTGGTTATCACCAGATAAGAATGCATAAGCCCGACGTTCCTCACACGTCGTTCATTACAAACGATGGATGTTTTTGCTATCTTGTCATGCCCTTTGGGCTTAAGAATGCTGGCGCAACTTACCAACGGATGATGGACCGTGTGTTTAACCATCAAAAAGGAAGAAACCTAGAAGTGTATGTAGACGATCTTTTGATTAAAAGTAAATCGTTTTCGCTGCACTTGCTAGATCTAGCAGAGACGTTCGCTACTCTGCGTAGATACAAGATGAAACTCAACCCCTTGAAGTGTACCTTTGGAGCGAGTAAGGGGAAGTTCCTCGGTCATCTCCTAACTCCGGAGGGACTTGCCCCCAATCCTGACAAGGTAAAAGCTATTCTTGAAATGCCTACCCCTCGTTCACCGAAGGAAGTTCAGCAGTTAGGGGGAAGGCTGGCAGGTCTTGCAAGATTCCTCTCTCGGGTTGGAGATAGGAGTGCCCCCTTTTTCAAAACTCTCCGCGGTGCGTCCAAGTTTGAGTGGACAGAAGAGTGCTCTCATGCTTTTGAGCAGTTAAAGATGCAGCTTACCTCGTCCCCTCTGCTTCAGAGCCCCAGGCCAGGAGAGATCCTTTTCTTGTATCTAGGAGTTGGCCCTGAGGCCGTCAGCTCCGTTCTCCTTCGGGAAGAAGGCAGAAAGCAGTTTCCAATCTATTATGTCAGCCATATCTTGAAGAGTGCTGAGACGCGGTATCCGATCTTAGAGAAGTTAGCCTTGGCACTGGTCATGTCAGCTCGTAGGCTCCGTCCATACTTCCAAGCACATTCAATCCAAGTCATCACCGATCAACCTTTGAAGGGTGTGTTGGAGAAGCCCGAGCATTCCGGCAGACTAGCCAAGTGGGCAATAGAGCTAAGTGAATTTGAAATTTCTTATGTGCCCAAGACAGCCATCAAGGCTCAAGTCCTAGCAGATTTTCTGATTGACATGCCAGAATCCAGTTCTGACCAGGCAGAAGGGTCACCTTTGTCTTGGACCATCTATGTTGATGGTGCCTCAGGCAGAAGTTCTTCCGGAGCAGGAGTGGTTCTCATCAATCCAAATGGAATCAAGCTGGAGCAGGCCATCAAGTTCTACTTTCCAGTAACCAACAACCAGGCTGAATATGAATCACTGCTAGCAGGCTTGAGGCTCGCAAGGGAATTAGGAATCGATCATGCTCACATCAAAACTGATTCTCTTGTAATGGCGTCGCAAGTCCTTGGTAACTTCGAAGCAAGGGAACCAGTCTTGAAAAAGTATTTGGCTCTTGTGAAGATAGAAATCGGCAGGTTTAAGAGCTTCACTATCGAGCATATTCCGAGAACAGAGAATGAGGAGGCCGATTTTCTTTCCAAGCATGGGGTACCTTCAGGAGGCACAACTTCCGAACTCTTCCGTCCGGCAGTAGAGGAAGGAGATTTAATGCAAGTTGACCAGCGAGCCTCTTGGATGGACCCATTTATCCTTTACCTATCAACAGGAAATTATCATCATACAGTTAAAGACAAGAAAAATTTCAGAATAAAAGCAGCTCACTACTTCCTAGTGGCGGGAGTCCTTTACAGAAAGACTTTCCTCTCAACAATGGCCCGATGTGTTTCAGAGGAAGAAGCTCTTACCGTTCTGCAAGAGGTTCATTCAGGAGAGTGCGGAAGCCACTCTGGAGCAAGAACTCTTGAAAAGCGAGTCCTGCGGCAAGGGTATTTCTGGCCCACAATGAAGAAAGACTCAGAGATCTATGTCAGAAGGTGTGTTCAGTGCCAGAAGTTTGCTCCACTTCAGCACCAAGCAGCTCAGTCCCTCAGGTCGATTGCAACTCCTTGGCCCTTTGCGGTTTGGGGAATGGATCTCATTGGTCCTTTTCCCTTGGCAAGCGGGCAACGGCGTTTCATCATTGTAATGATCGACTATTTCAGCAAGTGGATCGAAGCCAAGGCACTGGCTAAGACAACTACTCAGATCGTCAAGAACTTCATTTGGGGAGAAATTGTCTGCAGGCACGGGATACCAATGGCAATAATCACTGACAATGGGCCACAGTTCAATAACTCAGAGATGATAGATTTTTGCAAACAGATCGGAACAGAGCTGCGTTTTGCATCAGTTCATCATCCCAGAAGCAATGGCCAGGTAGAAGCAGCCAACAAGCAGATCATCAATCTGCTCAAAAAGAAAGTACAGAATCTCAAAGGCAGTTGGGCTGATCAGCTTCAGTCAGTCCTCTGGTCCCTTAGAACAACGCCTTCATCTGCTACTGGGGAGACCCCATTCAAGCTCTCTCATGGCTCAGAAGCACTCATCCCGGTTGAGTTTGAAGTCCCGTCACCCAGGGTGCTGCTTGCAAGAGAAGGTATTGATGACTGGGTGGAGCTGAATCATGAGGAGATGAGGTTCAGCTTGGAACACATCGGGGAGGTCAGAGATCAAGCAGCTATCAGGCAGGAGGAAGTCAAAAGGAGGATGGCCCGTCACTTCGATCAAAATATAAGGGTCAAACACTTTCAAGTAGGAGATCTAGTTCTGAAGAAGGTTGATGCTGCTGCAAGGGCTAGTTCAGTTGGAAAGCTCAATCCAAATTGGGCCGGCCCTTTTGTCGTCAAGGAAGCATTAAAAAGCGGCGCTTACCGCTTACAAACTTACGAAGGAGAGGATATACCGCACACGTGGAGTGGGGATGATCTCAAGCGGTTCTATTCTTAAACCCCCTTTCTATTTTGTATATCCTCTTCAAGAATTATTATGAGTAGAAACTGCTTGCTAACACTTCTTCGAGTGTTTTTGTTGTAATCATAACAGATAAAGTACTAAGAGAGTTTTCGAAAACGGTTTGACACCCGAACTCTCTTTTTTCTCTCATGTTCCCTTTGCAATACATTTTCTTAATCACAGAATCCATACTGACATTTTTTCTAGTGTTTTCTCTCTCCCAAACAACTATGACGGTTCCCTGATACCAGGAGACATCGCCGAGTTCAGCTAGACCTCCCCTAGAGCCGTTGTCATTAGCGTAACACCACGAAGACCACGTGTTGCGAGGAGATTTCGCACCGTGTAGTGGGAGCTTGCAGGCTCTAGCGCGGTTGGATTCTGGACTTCGGATCCCGGCAGGTACCTGACCCCACCTTTGCATTTTGGAGGGCAAGGTGGGTGTAAAGCTCTACCATGCCGCCTTAAGGATATGGTTACAACTTCGATGATCACATGAGGAAAGTATGCCGTTCCGGCTCACCTGCCCACCTGATCATCATAGCTTGTAACCCTCGAACACTCCGTGGTACCCTCAAGCAGTGCCTGCAGGAGACCCACAGCTTAGGCTGTACTCCAGGCAAGAGGGCAGGGAACCGTTCCGCCAATTGAGGGTCTTGCTTTTTGCAGGAAAGCTTGTGCGGACTGTTTTTCTCTGTCCGCGCAATCCGCCTCTTTGGGTTGACCTTATAACTTGTAGCCCGGTGAGGAAAGTATGCCGCTCAGGCTCACCTGCCCACCTGGTCGCAAGTTATGGGGTCATTTCTGTATGTTTACGGACTGGTTTTATCTATCCGCTCAGTACGCCTTTTTGGGTTGATCTTATAGCTTGTAACCCGGTGAGGAAAGTATGCCGCTAAGGCTCACCTGCCCACCTGGTCGCAAGCTATGGGTCATTTCTATCTTTGGCGGACTAGATTCATTATTCAAAGAGTTTGGTGGAACTTGGATTACAAGCTGGTTATCTTTGGCGGACTGCTTTTCTCTATCCGGTCAGTCCGCCGACTTGGGTTGATCATATAGCTTGTAGCCCGGTGAGGAAAGTATGCCGCTCAGGCTCACCTGCCCACCTGGTCGCAAGCTATAGATCATTTCTGTTATGAGCGGATTGTTGTTTTTTATATCCGCTCAGTCCGCAGAGTTCACATTCAAGTTATAGAACTTTCCTGTTAGAAGCAGATCGGTTTTCTGTATCTGCTCAGTTCGCAGAATGATTTTGGGTTATATAAATTTGATTTCTGCTATGAGTGGGTTGGCTCTGTTCTATTCAGCCCGCGGAATGGTTTTCACATTGTCAAGTTAATGACCGACTGAGCTTTTATATTGTGCGATCTGGCTTGCGGACTACAACCCTATAACTCGAGTACCCCAGGCATGATGCTGGTTGTTCTCTAAGGCGGATACTGAATAAGTTGATACCTAATTCTTTAATCAATAAAGTTTACTAATAATATATCATGCGGACTGAAAGTAAGACTCAACGGAGTCCGCCCGACAGTTGTTCCAAAATAGAATTGTAATTCTCTAATCAACAAAGGCCTGAGCTTATCTGTGTTGTGCGGACTGCTAAATATCGGTGCGGTGAGCGTGGAGAAAGAACATTGCAGAAAGCACACATGGCAAAATATCCTTTCTATTTCTTCAAAAATTTTACATCATTCAAAATGTTCGGCGGACTGCAATTTTGCGTCCGCCACTTTTTACAAGTAAATTGCAAAATGTATACATATGCATTGATCATCAGTCAGTCCGCTGTCTCTTCTCAGCAGGTGCAGGGCTGTCACCAATGATGTCGACATCTGGAGAGTAGCCCCCCGAGCTGCTCCCGCTGCTACCTGATCCTGAACTAGTGGCGGACCCGCTATGCGAGCTGCCAGTAGCAGAGGAAGAAGCAGAAGAGCCGGACTCGGCGGACAGACCCTCTCCTCGCCGGCTTGATTCAGCATTGTCCGCAGGGACTTGCCCTTCGCCTTGAGAGCCTCCGTCGTCTTCTTCTTCATCATCATCATCATTTTCCTCGATAACCTCTTTCCCTTTTTTAGATTTTTCCATCGCTGCGATCTGAGGAGCCAGCTCCGGAAAAATGGAGACAAAGGGGACGCCGTCCACTCCCTCTTTCATGAGGCCGTCGCGGGCAAGCCGCTCAACGGCAATCTCAACTGTCTCCATTACAAAGGGGAGCGTGGCGGCCTGGAACTTAGTGTTCCCCAAGTCATAGGCGACCTGCAAAAGCAAGATTGCGAACATCAGACAGATCGCGGCGGACAGCCAAACTAGATCGCGGCGAATTCAACTTACCGCCAGCTCCTCTCTTTGCCGAGCATTTCTTTCTCCTATCCGCGCGTTCCTTTCCTTTAATACTTTGTTATCCTTCTGAAGTTCCTCATTTTGCCTTATTAGGTCTCTGGCCAGAGTGGCAACATAATGGTTTGTCACCGCACTGTTCGCAGAGGCCTGAGAGGCCAGCAGAGGGAGGTCGGCGGCGGGTACCTTCTTCAGATCGCTCAAGTTGCGCTTCCCGTAGAGAGTGGAAAGCGCAACATGGGCATGTCGCGTTATCCGCGGACTCCTCCATGAGGGGAGCGCAGTGGATAAGCGGACGTGCTTATCCTTGCTATGCCAATGGACCATAGGGTTTCCCCTAAGGTCCCTTTGGCTGGTACCGAAGCCGGCCATGGAGAAGCTGTCGGAGGAGGAGTAGTCCGCTGCGGGATCCCCTTCCTCCTTCCTCTTCTTTGCAACCGCTTCTTTTTTCTCCTTTTGAGTAGGAACAAAGCCGCTCGGCGTCTGCGGCAGGTTGGCGGGCACCGCCAAGGTCGCTGCAAGAAGAGAACCAGTTAAAAAGCGTGGTCGCGGCGGATACAAAAGTTGAGTCCGCAGAGCTACTTACTGTCCTCAGGCACGACGTCCGCTAGGCCCGCTAGCAGCGGGAGGTAGTGCTCGACATCAAGCCTGGCATTGGCCAGGAACTCCACAATCGCGGATTCCAAGTCGTCCAGCTGCGCAGCCTTGAAAGCGGAGTCCGCGCGCACCTGCGGATAGGTGTGCGCGAACCCGAGGTCGCCTTCAAAGATCAAGAACCTTGAGGTCCAGTTGTGGATCTTGTTTGGAAGACCCGCAACTTTCATCCCCCTACAGTAGAAATAGATCACACCCTTATAGGGGCGACCTCCGGAGGCAGTAATGGAGCGGACGGAAAACATTTTCCGGAAGACGTTCATTGAAAAGGCGATCCTTTCAGATCGCAAGTAGGAGAGGTAGCTGCAGATCGCAGCAAGTGTGTTCGGCGCGAGCTGGCCGGGCACCATCCCATAATGCTCGAAAATCACGGCAAGTTCCCATAGGAGTGGGAACTTGAATCCGCTGTCAAAGTGATCAATAGGAATGGCGATCTGGGTCGCCGTCGAGAAGTTTAATCTTTCTTGGTGTGCGGGTAGGCGGACAAGAATATTGGAGTCCGCCATTTTCTTTTCAACAAAGGCCGCCAGATCAGCCTCTGTCAAAGTGCATTTTTTGTGGTCCGCAGAGTGGAAGGCGACTGCAGCATCAGCGCGAGCGGACACCATGTTGCAGGCCGCAGGGTTTCGTCTACTTCAGCAATTTCCTGCATAGAGAACAGAAGGCAGTATTTATAGATGAAATGTCTGACAGCTTTTTGGCCAGTCCGCGCAGGTCGCATATTCAATCCGCACAATCCGCAAAAAATTAAAAAGCAGCCAAACAAATAACGCGGACACAGCGCTAGTCCGCACAGTCCGCAACAGATCATGCCAAAGATAGCTACATAAGAATAGCGGACATATAATCTGGATCCGCACAGATCAAATAAAGTTCAATCACACATCACACAGCATTGTTTGAAGCAATCATACAAACAATATACATTTAATCAGAAAAGTTCAAGGAATTGCGGACTCAGCGGTCCCTGTTATCAGTCCGCGCCGGCTTTTCTGCCCTGTCCCTACATAGATGAGCCGCCTGATCACTGATCTGAAGAATTTCACTGTATACCCGGCAGAGATGGTGATGGATGACGTTTATAGTCCGGTGCATATGGGCGGCTTCCCGGTCAACTCGACTAAGAGGCACCATTGGCTCCGCTGCCGGCCTCGGCTCCTCATCCGCGGGCTGCTGGCCACCTGCCGGTGCCGCGATCTCAGGAGGAACGCGATCTGACGCCCGCGGCCTCTGCTCAGCGAACTCAGCAGTCCGCTTCTCCTTTCCTTCACGAGCCGACGCCAAGTGCTTGCCTCTGTAGTATCGGACATCATCCGCGAGCCTCTTCTTTTCCCTTTCAGACCTCTCCAGCGCCCGCGAGATGCTGGCGACCTGGTCTTTAAGGGCCTTCTCGCGTTCTGCGAACGCTTTCTCGCGCGCCGCGGACGCCCTCTCGCGCTCCGCCGCTTTCTCTAACTCTGCTTTAACACATTGCATCTCAACTTCAAATTTCTTCTCTAACTCTTTTATCATACTCAGGCTGGGTGGCTCATCCTCCGCGGACTCCACATGTGAGACCGCGTCGGCTCCAGTGTTGGGTGTGATCACGATCTCGCCACTCTCTATGGAGCCCGGCAGCGACTTTTTACCTGCAACAAATAAAGTCAAACTTCGCATTCAAAGGCAGTTCGCGGCGGATTCAAAGAAAGGATAAAAGATCACTTTTAGATATTGCGGCAGCGAGTTTCCGACTATCAAAGGTGATTGGCCGCCTTGCCCGCTCTGGGTCAAAGGCGCTTAACCGCTTTTTCCATTCACGGTGAACCCTTGCTCTTCTCTCGGCAGCCGCACTTGTTGAGACCACGATATCGTCCGTCTTGGTGATAATTTTGATCGGTCTTGACGTCCGCGGCGGCGACCTATAAAGCCACTTGCGCTGAAAGTATTTGGGCGCCGGCTGAAGTTTACCTGACCGCATCAGCTCCGCCGCAATCCTCAGATCCTCAGCAGCTTTGTCCGCCGCGGCCTGCTTCGAGGCTGCCTCGACCACAGCAACATGAGCAACGATTTGCTTCTTTTGTTCCTCTATCTTCTCCTTCAGCCTCTCCCTCTCCTCTTCCTCCGCAGCGGACAAGGAAGGGAGTTCGTCACCCTTATCTCCAGCAGTCCCTGCCCCATTCTGCTGCACCATAACCAGCAAGGAGTCCTGGATTAAGTCAAGTTGATCGACGTCTATAGAATCAAGTATCTCATCCGTGGAAAGACTGACCGTTGAGAGGGAATTCTCTCCCTGGATTTGGGCCTCCGGAGTAACCAGATCGCCGTCTGGAACTTCTTTGTCGCGCGGCCTGTGTTGTAAGTCCGCTTCCCCAGTCCGCTTGGAGATGTTCTTCTCCTTCATAGCGCGCAGCCTCCTCTCAACCCGCTCAGCGACGGTCTCTCCGTCTCTCTTCCTCTTCTTCCTCTTGGCGGTTTTCTCAGCAGCATCCGCGGCGGACCCCCCTAAATCAGGCTGGTCAGCGCGGACAGGTTCAGGATTCACAACAGACAATGCCTTTGAGGGCGCGTTGTCCTCTACCTCAGTCCGCCGGTCTTCTTCGTCCAAGTCAACGATTTGCACCGAGGCATTGGGGGAAGATATGTCAGTCTCCATGTGTTCGCCAGTAGTGTCCGCCGAGGTCGCAGTCTTCTGAGAAGGGGCGGAGTCCGACAAGGTTGCCATCTTCTCACTCCTCAATGGTTCGGCGTCGACTACGGCATCCTTGCGAGCAGAAACATCGGCGTGGTGGACTGCTTTCTCCGCAGGCTTCTCGCTCTGGGAGTTTTCTCCTGCGAGGCGGACAGGATCTTGTCTTGCCGGCCTCTTTGCAATTTTCTTGGTCTTCACTGGCGTTGACGGCTCCGAGTCGCCTTTGGCAGTGAAGCTAGAGAGGAATGTACCAAGTCTTGCCATGCCGGACTGGAAAGTGGAGACCGCAAGTGGTGAGTATCGCCCCGTGTCGATCAAAATTCTCAGCAGATCCAGACCCTCCAGCGGTATTTATAGCTTTGGCGGCATTTTCGAGGTTTGCGGACTCGGCGGTTAAAGTAACATTTTCGAAGTTTTTCTGGAAACTTAAAAATGTGCGGGGATTATGTTAACCCCTCAGTCCGCAACATACTCCAAGTTCCCAAAAGCCCCCATTCAGCAGGCGCGGACAGTATTTGGCCGTCCGACCAGTCCGGCACTGTCGCCAGTCGCGCCAAGGGTAATACTCCAGCAGCGGACGCAAAGCCCAGTCCGCTCAGTCCGCCGGCGCGTTGGGCAACTCCAGCGGCGGACGCAGTATCCCGTCCGCCCAGGCCGCCAGACTCCAGCGGCCGCGCCCGGCAGCAGCAGTGGAAGCTCCAGTTCGCGAGCCCAGTCCGCCCCTTCTGTGCGGACTGGCGTGTTCTTTCTTTTTGCTTCCCGTCACCGCTGCCCGGTTCTCCTGTACCCCGGGCAGCCGGTTATTTTAGCCCTGCCCGCTTGGGCAGGCCCCCTATCCTATAAATAGGGGGGAGGTGGTGCACTCAAGGCACGCTGACTCGGACCCAGGAGACTACTTGTTACAGGCTGCGGACTCGATTCTTGTGCCTTGCGGACTCCCCTTTGCTCTGCTTCCCTCAGTCTTTTCCTTTCACTTGTAACCAAACCCTTCTTCAATCAAGAGAAAGCCCGTCGCAAGAGAGGCATTCAGGCCGCGACGGGCGAAGTCTGTTGTTGCCGTGGTTCACGGCCCTGCTCCTCTTTCAGCTCTCATCCGTTTAGTAGATCGCTACTCGCAGTCTCTCTTTTTCCCCCGTGTTCGAACAGTTAGCTGGTTGTGCTCGACCTCCCTTGTGTTTTCGTGCATCAACAGACGTCCTCCACTATTCCTAACGGGTATTTGACTGACCTGTCGGCTAGCTGGATACTCATTCGTGTGGGGTTGAGATTACCAATTCCTAACTTTTTAAACAACGAGAGGGGCATAAGATTAATACTCGCACCTAAGTCGGCTAAAGCGTGTTTGACAAAGAGATCACCAAAGACACACGGGATAGAGAAACTACCCGGGTCACTGATTTTCTTCGGTAATCCGTTTGTCAAAACCGCTGAGCACGCGGCATTTAACGTGACATGAGAAAGGTTCTCTAACTTCTTCTTGTTGGTTAGGAGGTCCTTAAGGTATTTTGCGTACTTAGGCATCTGGGATATGGCTTCGTGGAAAGGCAGATTTATGTGGATTTGTTTAAACATTTCTAAAAAACGGGTGTATTGATCATCCTGTCGTTGTTTATTAAGTTCGGAAGGGTATGGCGGGGATGGATTATTTTTAAAGGTGGGTGGTGGAGTGTGTTCTTTTTCTAAGATAGGGGTGATTATTTCTTTGGCAGAGGGTGGAATTTTTAAAACGGGAACGGAGCTTTGATTTTTTAAAGCGGAAGCGGAGATTGCCTCGGGTTCTTCACTTACCATACCAGGAACTTTCTTTCCACTCCGAAGAGTTATAGCTTTCGCTTGCTCTCTCGGGTTGGGCTCAGTATTGGAAGGAAGAGACCCTACGGGTCGCTCAGAAATCATTTTAGCGAGCTGTCCTACCTGATTTTCTAAGTTTTTAACACTTCCGGTTAAGGTCCTAATCGTAGCGTCATTAGCATTCATGTATTTTGAAAACACTTCCTCCAAATTTGGAGGTTTTGGAAAACTTTGAGGAGGTGGTGGTGGAGCAAAAAAATCACTTTGCGGTGGCGGGCGCACAGCATTCGATGGATTGCTCCACGAAATATTCAGATGATTTCTTAACGCAGGATTATAACTATTCGGAAAATTAAAACCAGGAGGATGATAATTCGCAGCAGAAAAATTATTAAAAGCAGTTCTAGGCATATTATTTACATAATCCAAATGTTCAGCGGGAGGAGTTGCAGATTCCCATACCTGAGGGGCGGAGGCAGCAGTCATCTCCGTAATTTTTTTGCTTAATATTTCAACTTGCAGTGCGAGTTGTGAGATGTTGTCCACTTCAAAGAGACCTGCAGGTTTGTTTGGGCGGGACCTAGGCACATTCCACTGGTAAGTGTTCATGGCCATGTCTTCAAATAGCTCAAGAGCTGCTTCCGGGGTCTTATGGTTTAAAGTACCGCCAGAAGCTGCGTCTATCATTTGCTTCGTGCTTTGATTTAGCCCATTATAAAATGTCTGCACCTGCAACCATACAGGCAGAGCATGATGTGGGCATCGTCTTAATAATTCTTTAAATCTTTCCCAGGTTTCGTAAAGGGTCTCAGAGTCTATTTGTCCAAACACAGAAATGTCATTCCTAAGTTTTGCAGTTTTAGCAGGCGGAAAATACTTGGCCAAAATTTTTCAGTTAATTGCGTCCAAGTAGTTATGCTATTTTTAGGAAGGGTGTTCAGCCACTGCTTAGCTTTAATTCTAAGAGAGAAAGAAAATAATCTTAGCCTAATAGCATCATTTGTGACACCATTTATCTTGAAGGTGTCACAAATCTCAAGAAAGCTGGCTATGTGTGCGTTCGGGTCTTCATCTTGAAACCCGTCAAATTGCACATACTGCTGCACCATTTGAATTATGCTAGGCTTCAGTTCAAAATTATTATTATTTATTGCAGGGCGAACTATACTAGTTTTTGTACCCTCGAGATTTGGTCGTGCATAATAGGACATAGGCCTTTGCACGACTTCCTCTACGTTGGGTTCTGCCATTCTTAAGGTAGAAAATGACTCGGAATCCTCAACTGGCACTTGGGTAGTAGGGCCTTGAAATCGCGATCTTCTCCGAAGAGTACGCTCAATTTCATGGTCCAGGTCCAAAGTAACCGACGGACTACCGCGGGTCATACACTAAAAGAAAAGAGGAGAAGCAAGACTAAAAAGTAAAAGAGCTAATGAAGTTGGAAAAAAAAATTTTTGAAATAGATTTTTTTTTTATATTTTAACTCCCGAACTTCCCAAGGGCTACCCGGTGAAGGGTTCGCAAGGTACTAGACAGGATAGTGGCATTTAGAGCCACTTTGCCCTTTTCGAGAGAGTTAGGTGGTGTAGAAAATTTTGTGATGTGGGTTTCTATTAAGAATGCGGTAATTAAAATCCAGCCATTTATCTCTGTGCGAGTAGGTGGAAATTAAAGGCTATACTCACGCACACGACAGAAAATTAAAACACACTCACTCTACAGAAAGTAAACACACTCTACTAAAATAAAGCCTGCCAATTAACTCAAGTGAGTAGGCGGAAAAATAAAATACGCACACTCTACTGAAATAAATCCAGCCAATTAACTCAAGTGAGTAGGCGGAAAAATAAAAGATACGCACACTTGCTTGAAATAAATCCAGCCAATTAACTCAAGTGAGTAGGCGGAAAAATTAAAAATACGCACACTTAACAAAATCCAGCCATTTAACTCAAGTGAGTAGGCGGAAAAAAATTTAAGAAGAAGGAGGGTGAGAAAGAGAAGTGATAAAATTAATATATTCGCGTTTTCAATTTATCAACAAGCGTTGCTTCCCCGGCAACGGCGCCAAAAACTTGATTGTCTCTTAGATATCTGCAAGGAGAAAATAACCAAACTAACAATTCATCAAGGCAAGTATACCTATCGAAATGCAGCTAGGGGACACAAGTGTCGTATTGAAATCCGGAACAGTTGAGTAAGCTTACTCACACGAAATCTATTATTTTATCGACGGAAAAATAAGGTTTAGCTAAATGTACTAAATGAAGAGAACTACTTGCATGAAAAGATAAAGAGAGCTAAAAGAGCGATTAACTTAAGCTTAGTAACGATGAAGGGAAAATGCACTCGATCAGAAATCACCTCGGCAAGAGTGGTTAGAAAAATACGATAAATAAACCTAAGCTAATTAGGGTAAAGGTCCTTGACCGTGGAGGTTCCATTAATATTGACACGCTTCTCTCGAAGGCCGTGCCTAACTGAGTTTAGGAAGGTCCGACCGACTCTCGCCTAAATCGGAGGCCTAAAACTCGCTTTACGCGGTGAACCCCTCTATTGGATTTTACTCCAATTGGGGAGATTTGAACGTCTGCCTCTCTCGAGGGGTGCGAACAACTCCCTTTACTCTTGAGTGCTCATTTCAAACCTTCGGCCTCTCGGCTAGCCCAGAATGAAAGCAAAGGTGGAGAGTATATATCGATGATATACCTCCAACCCGTGATAAATCAAGAGTAATTCAAAGCCAAACCCTAAACAGAAAAGGTAAGATTCAAAGCATCATAACCTAATCACTCGAACCTCGGATCAATTAGATCGAGTACATGGAGGATTAGTTAATCATGGTGAGGTGGAAGAGGGGGATGAGTAGAAGAAAAATACTGAAAACAGAGCAGGAACGAAAAAGAAAACAACACTTTTTATTAAGAGAAACAGAGATCTTACAGCTTGAAAACCAGAGATTACAAGAACATGAAAAGGAAACTACACTATCATTAGCATCATACTATAGAAAGAAGCTAGGAGCTAATACATGGAAAGCATAAAGCTAGAGCTACGAACTAAAAATGGAAAGAAATGCTTAAAAAGTTCAGAAATACAAATGACAGAACCTCCCCTCTCAAAGCGAAAAGTTGTCTAAAACCCCTGGAGTTGGGCTCTATTTATAGAATTTTTTCGGGTCGGGTCACGCCCCCCTGTCACGCCCTGGTCGGGCGTGACCCTGGGGCGTGACACATTCGGCGCGACTTTTTCAGACAGGAATTGAATTCTGACGGAGTTGTTGCGGTACACGCCCACAAGTCACGCCCTGGCAGGGCGTGTACATGGGGCGTGTTGTTTGCGGCGTGACTTTGTTGAGCTGAAATTGAATGCTGGAGGTGACGGGCGGAATTGCTGAAGTACACGCCCATATGTCACGCCCGGGTCAGGCGTGACCCTGGGGCGTGACACTTTCGGTGCGACGGTGGAGCGGGAAAACGAGCGCACTGCGGCGATTCCTCGGAACCTGGGGACACGCCTCTAGTACACGCCCGTGTCGGGTGTGACGCGGGCGTGACCGAGGGCGTGTACACTAAGTTTCCACGGAATGCGGTTTCGGACCAATTGCTTCATTCCTCTGGGTTACACGCCCTAGGTACACGCCCTGGTAGGGCGTGACCTTGGGGCGTGTCACAGCAAACTTCGGCTGAAAGCCGTGAAAACCTGCAAAAAGCAGAAAAAATGCATTAGCGACAAAAATATATTCAAAGGGGAATCAAAACAAGTACTTTACAAGACATGATTGGCTTTAAAACCCCGAAAATATCCTAATAAAATTGACTGCAAACTATATTATCACCTGTCATATGCTTAGACCACCCACTATCCAAATACCATTGCTGGTTAGATGTTGGATAGGTCTTCTCCTGCACATGAGACAATTCATTTGTTTTTGACACAGTTTACCTTGGGCCTAGGTTGATAACCTCTAAATTCTGAAATGAAAGACATCCCAGGTTGACTCTTATATCCTTCAGGATGATATCTCCTTGGAGGTATAATCCATTCAGTATAAGGGTTAAAGGTTTGGGATGAAGAACCCTTAGGATTTAATTTTGATTTGCCTTTGAAAAATTTTCCAGAGCTCTGACCTCTGTTCGACGATCTTGGAGCTGCGTTCGAAGATCTTGGGTCAGATCGTTGAGCTCCGTTCGACGGTCGACTATGGGTGATGTCAGGTATTTGAGATCATCGACCTACGTTCGACGACTTTGGCTGAGATCGTCGATCAGCGTTCGACGTTTTTGCCTGAGATCGTCGAACTGCGTTCGGCGATCGTCGATCTTCATTCGGCGATCGTCGATCTCCGTTCGACGATTTCTGCTGGGACTTAGTTTTCTGAGGCAGATCAGAATTTTTCCTAGCAACCTCTACAACTCCCTTTCCCTTGTCAGAGATGAATTTGATGGGAGTTGTTAGGACTATAGGTTGGCTGGATGAAGCACCCAAGCCCAGTGTACTGTTGAATCTAGAGTTCACTGTGCTTGTGATGTCCATCAGCTTGATGCTTCTCCCATTAAGGGATTCTTCAAGCTTCTTGGCCTCAGAGATCTCACTTTTCAGTGAAGCTATATGTTCCCTACAACACTCCAACTCCTGAGAGAGTTTGAGGTTTTCTGATATTAGAGCATTGTGTTCAGATAATTGGTTTCTGAGAGAGATAATCTCTTTCTCAAACTTTAGCAGATCTAAACACAGTGCTTTTGTTGGGTACATTGGTCAAATGTACCTGATTTGAAGAAGCCTGACCCAACTCAATGATATACATCATAATGTATTTGATGTGTGTTTGAGTTACTTGTGCAGGTTAGGTATACACTGGACTGAAGCTAAAAGTTTCTAAGTCCATGTGTCGACACCCAGACAAAAAGTGTCGACACTTAAGAAAGCTTGTGTCGACACCCAGACAAGCAGTGTCGACACTTGGAGTCATTGTGTCGACACCTGGGATGAAGAGTCGACACCAGACAGAAAGTGTCGACACTTGGAGCTGTGTCGACACTCAGTGAAGAAGTATGCAGAAAAGCTGTGTCGACACTTAGCAGAAGTGTCGACACCCAGAAGAGCTGTGTCTACACCAGAAAGTGTCGACACTTGGAGATGTGTCGACACTCAGCAAAATTCTGCAGAGACTAAGGACAAGTGTCGACACTCAATCAGCAGAGTCAACATATGAAGAATGTGTCGACACTCAGCACAATGTGTCGACACACACTCAAAGGAGTCAACACTTGAAGTATGTGTCGACACTCAGCACAATGTGTCGACACACAACCAGAAGAGTCAACACTTGAAGAAAGTGTCGACACCCAGCATAATGTGTCGACACTTAGTTGAAGACTCTACACTTGAAGAAAGTGTCGACACAAGGAGCTGTGTCGACACTTAGCAAAGAACAGAAAAGTTTACAAAATATTCTAAGTACAAGTGTCGACACTAAGGGAATGTGTCGACACTCAGCTGAAGAAATAAAATTGAAGACTTGTGTCGACACCAAGAAGCAGTGTCGACACTTGACAATTTCAACACATGAAGATGTGTCGACACAAAGGAGATGTGTCGACACTTAGAAGAATACAGTTAAAGAATGAAGATCAAGTACTTGTGTCGACACTTAATTTCAGTGTCGACACTTGAAGAAGTATCTGTGTCGAGACATACAAGGAATTGTGTCGACACCTTGTAGACTTGTGTCGACACTTACACAACATGTGTCGACACTTGGTCTATAAGTGTCGACACTTAAGAACAGAAAGTCTCGACACTATCTAACAGTTAGAGAATTTCAAGAAGTGACTGGTTGACATGATAGCTGCCGATCCAGCCGGTCTACTGCAACTGTCAGAGAAATCAGAAGTCTGTTATGAACCGGACCAGCCGGTTACCATGAAGGAAGCCTATAAAAAGGCACTCATAGTTTACAGAAACGGATTGATTGATTGATTGTTGTTATTACAAGTAGTGAGAATAATTGAAGTGTTTGATCAGATTAAATCAGAAAAGTGATACACAGAGGATCAACACAAGAAGATCTGGAAGTCCAACTGCAGATCTAAGAAGTTGGAGAAAGAGAGCTCCAATCAAGAAGTCAGTCTTTGGAACTAAGGCTGAGAAGAAGGATTCAGAATCTTCTGGATCACAAGAAGAAGAGGTCAAGGATCAACTGCAGAGGATTCAGACTAATTCAGTTCTAACTCAAGAAGCTTTGAAGGAAGCTAAGTTAGTTTGGATCTAGCTGAGTTCTTCCAAGAACTCTTCAAGAAACTCTCAACTCCTCTCTTATTTTCTGAGTTGTAGAGTTAATTATTGTATTTCAATTTTAACTTGTAGGATCCATTGGATCTGAGAGAATTGTAAGCCTATATTATAAAGGCTGAGGGTAGGGCTTGGTTGCCTGAGTGTAGGAGTTGAAGAACTCTGAGTGTAGGCCTTAATTGGCTGAGTGTAGGCCTGGGTGGCTGAGTGTAGGCCTTTGTGGCTGAGTGTAAGGCTTTGGGCCTGAGGTGTAGGAACCTAGTTGGGTTCTGAGATAGTGGAGAAGATTGGCTGAATCTAGTACACTGCTAGATAGGCGAAGGGGGAAAGTGGATGTACCCAAAGATTGGGGAACCACTATAAATTTGTGTGTCTGCTGTGCTGTGCTGTGCTGTGGATTAACTGTTTATATTCTGTTGTTGTTGTTAACTGTAAAACTCTGTGAGATAACTGTCTTGCTGCCAAGTAAGTTTTAAAAAGGTTTAGGTCACCTATTCACCCCCCCCCCTCTAGGTGTTTAGGTACCATATCTTTCAAGTGGTATCAGAGGGAGGTTTCTCAAAAAGGACTAACTGTCTGAGGAGATCCAGTTTGGCAGATTCAGTGTAAGTCAGAACACAAAATCAAGAAAATCAAGAAACATGGGTTCTTCAGAGAATCACAAGGAATTAGGTTCAATGAAACTGCCCATATGCAGAAAAGAGATTTTTGGAATCTGGAAAGAGAGGGTAAGGCTGTTCATGGAAGCCTCTGACCCTAGAATCTACATCACAGTCAAAGAGGGGCCATATGTGCCCATGAAGATCTCAGTATTGGATGCAAATCAGAGGACTCCAAAGGATTTCTCTGAGATGACCAAGGATGAAATTGTCCTAGCCACTATGGATAAAATGGCACAAAACATAATAGTCAGTGCCATTGATGATGCAACTTTTCAGAACCTAATTCACTGTAAAACAGCAAAAGAAATGTGGGATACCCTCATTGTCTATATGGAAGGTTCTGAAGAAGTTAGGCAAGATAGAAAGTCCTTGCTTAATCAAGAGTATGAGAGCTTTAGGCAAGGAAGAGGAGATAGCATCACTGAATGCTACAAGAAGTTCTATAGAATTGTTAATGAACTCATGTCCTATGGAAGAGAGTTCACTAACTATGAATTGAATGATAAGTTCTTGAGGTCCCTAAACAAAGATTGGGACACTAAGATCTGTGCCATCAGAAAAATGGCAAAGTTGGGAGAAATTCCTCCTCCCACACTGTTTGGCAAGTTGCTGTCTTATGAGATGCAGCTGTCTGTGAGAAAAGAGGAGGAAAAATCAACAAGGACTGAGCACAGGGAAAGGACTGTTGCCTTCAAGTCAGAAGTACCTAGAAAGGGCAGGACTAAGTCATCAACTCCTCCTCCAGAGGTAGTTGAATCAGAATCTGATGAGTCTGTTAGCACAAAGTCTACAAGCAGTGAAAGTGATGAAAACTTTGCTGCATTCACCAGACATTTTCAGAAATTCCTGAAGAAGAAACAGTGGAGGTCCAGACCTTCATTTTCCAAAGGGAAAGAAGTTCAGTATCAGGAGAAGAAGCCTTCAAAGAAGGGCAAGAAAAAGACAAAGACTAGCAAGGCAACTGGGTCTAGGATAGTGTGTTACTGCTGCAATAGACAGGGTCATGTTATTGCAGATTGTCCTGAGAGAAGAAAAGAATCCAGTGACAAAAAGAAGACTCACTTCAAAGGAAAGAAGGAGAAGTCCTTTGTTGCAAAGAATGAGAAGACTCTTTCAGACATTTCTTCTTCAGACACTGAGACAGATGCTGAAGCCTACATAGGGCTATTTGCTGAAGAAGAAGAGGAGTTTATGCAGATCATGGAATCAATCTATGAACAAGAAGAGTGTCAGTGCCAAGGACTGATGGCATTGACTGAAAGTACCAAAATCCTGGAGCAGCCAGGACCTAGTCAGGTACAAAGTCCAACTCAAAGTTCAGATTTCAGTTCTAGTTCAGAGTCAGATTCATCTTCATCAAGTGATGGAAGTGTTTCTGAATCTGAGGGAGATATTCATCAGCTCTTAGATGAATATAAAGTACTGTTGCAAGCCTATAAGAAAAGCAAGTCCCTTGCCAAAAGTCAGGGAAAGGAAATTGCTGATCTAAAGGCAGCTGCAACAGACTTTGAGAAGGAATTTGATCAAAAGCTCAATGAGGTAGCCAGGCTGAAACACATTACTGTGATTCAGATGGGAACTATCACTTATAAAAATGATCAAATTAAGTTACTGGAGATCAATCTCCAGAAGGAAAGAGAGCTAGTTGCTAGGTTTTCAAAACCTAAATCAGTGCTACCCTTGATTGATGAATTTGTTCATCATAAAGGAAAGGCTGGATTGGGTTTTATTAAACCAGCTAGGACTGTTCAGGATCAGTCCAAGTCCAAGGGCAAAGCCCCAACATTCAATAAGCCTGCTGTAGTCAAGACAGCCAAGTCTGTACCTAAGCAAAGGTACAACAAGTTTGAATGCTGGTGTTGTGGCAAGGTTGGCCACTTTGCCTTGGATTGTTGGCACAATGCCAGTGCTAAGTTGAGTAGCAAGTTACCTGGTGGAAAGCCAGCAGGTAGCTATGTCAAGTTGCAAACTAACAATCACCAAGGACCCAAGTTTACTTTGGGTTCTAAGGTTCATTAATTTGTTTTGCAGGTGAATCCAAGTGGCCATACCCCAACATGGTACTTGGACAGTGGATGTTCCAGACATATGACTGGAACAAGGGGACTACTGAAGGACTACATTCCAATCAAAAATGGTCCTAAAGTGACCTTTGGTGGTTCTGAAAAAGGAATCATCAAAGGGTTTGGTAACATCTCTTCAAACCTTGTTACCATTACTCAAGTGGCTTATGTTAAAGGGTTGAAACACAATCTCATTAGTATAAGTCAGTTAAGTGATGTAGGGTATGACATCTCATTTGTTAAAAATGGTTGTCATATCAAGAGGTCAAGTGATCAAGAGATCATTTTGACAGGATATAGAAAGAGGAATGTCAACTGCTTAGACATTATGATTGAGAACAATGGTTCTCCTGTTTGTCTTGTAGCTGATGAGACAGTCTCTCATTGTGTCAAATGGCACAAGAGGCTAGCTCATCTTAACTACAAGACTATTAGCAAACTCTTTAGCAAAGAGTTAGTGAGGAATGGTCCTCAAGTTAAGTGTGTCAAGGATGGTATTTGCTCAGCTTGTCAAAAGGGCAAGCAGACTAAATCCACCTTTAGAAGCTTAGACAACAAAGATGCTGTGAGGTGTTTATACCTCTTGCATATGGATCTATTTGGTCCAATGCCAGTTCACAGCTTAGGTAGGAAGGTCTATACCTTTGTAGTTGTTGATGACTACTCAAGGTTTTCCTGGGTGTTCTTCTTAAAGCAGAAATCTGAAACACCTAGTGTCTTCCATAGCTTTGTTAAGCAAATTCAGAATGAATTGAACTGTACAGTGGTCAAAATTAGAAGTGACCATGGTACTGAGTTTCAGTCTGAAAGCATGACAAAGCTGTGTGAAGACTATGAGATATTTCAAGAATTCTCTTCACCTAGAACACCTCAGCAAAATGGCATTGCTGAAAGGAAAAATAGGACCTTGATAGAGGCTGGTAGAACCCTATTAAGTGATTCATCACTGCCAGAGTATTTCTGGGCTGAAGCAGTTAACACTGCATGCCATGTGATAAATAGGGCTACCATCACTAAAAGGTTAAACAAGACCAGCTATGAAGTTGTGAAAGGCAGGAAACCAAATCTATCCTATTTCAGGATTTTTGGTTGCAAATGCTTCATACTTAACAATGGAAAGTCTTACCTAACTAAGTTTGCTGCCAAGTCCCAAGAGGGAGTGTTTGTTGGGTACAACAATAATAGTAAGGCTTATAGAGTCTACAACTTGACTACACAAGTTGTAGAGGAGTCTGTGCATGTAGTTTTTGATGAGACACAACTAATTAACAATGAGTTGTCTAGCAATGTATGCAGCCCCACAGGTCTTACTAAGAAGATGGACAAGCTAACCATAGAAGATGTACCTGCTGCAAGACAGCAAGTAGAAGGAGATGGCTTATGTCCATGGGGAGAACTACATGTACAAGGAGCTGAAGAAGTACAAGGAACTCAGTTTGATGAAGATGCTGAAGAAGTTCAACCAGAAGTAAGGATGCCTCCAGCCAACAGGCATCTAAGAGATCATCCAGTAGAGCTGATAATTGGAGATCCAAGACAAGGTGTTCAGACAAGGAGCAGAAATCAGAATGCTGTAGTATATTCAAGTTTTCTGTCTCAAATAGAACCAAAGAAATTTGAAGAAGCAATACAAGATCCACAGTGTACTGAAGCAATGCAGGAAGAGCTTAATCAGTTCAAAAGGTGCAAGGTTTGGGACTTGGTTCCTAAACCTAAAGAACACAATGTTATAGGAACTAAGTGGATCTATAGGAATAAGTTAGATGAACAAGGGGTCATCATAAAGAATAAAGCAAGACTGGTTGCAAAAGGATATAGGCAAGAAGAAGGTATTGATTTTGATCAAACCTTTGCCCCAGTAACCAGACTGGAGGCCATAAGGATGTTCTTGGCCTATGCAACCTATCAAGAATTCAAGGTATACCAAATGGATGTCAAGTCAGCATTCCTAAATGGTAATTTGAAAGAAGAAGTATATGTGGAGCAGCCTTCAGGTTTTGTTGATCCTACTCTTCCACATTATGTCTATAGACTTAGGAAAGCATTATATGGATTAAAGCAAGCCCCTAGAGCTTGGTATGAAACCCTATCTAGTTTCCTCATTGAGAACAAGTTCTCAAGGGGGAAAATAGATAAGACTCTATTCCTTAGGGAATCAAGAGGCAAAGTCATACTTGTCCAAATATATGTAGATGACATTATATTTGGGTCTACTAAAAGTAGCCTTTGCAAAAAGTTTGCAAAGCTTATGCAAAGTCAATTTGAGATGAGTAGTATGGGAGAACTGAAGTTTTTCTTGGGTCTCCAAGTTAAACAGACTGGAAGTGGTCTATCCATATGTCAGTCCAAGTTCACCCTAGAACTCATAAGGAAGTATGGTATGGATTCATCCAGTACCATGAAGACTCCTATGGGGTCAAGTATGTCTCTGAGCAAGGATGATGCAGGGAAACCTGTAGATGAAACCTTGTATAGAGGGATAGTTGGCTCCCTACTATACTTGACTGCAAGTAGGCCTGACATTATGTATGCTACATGTGTTTGTGCCAGGTATCAAGCCTGCCCTAAAGAGTCTCACTTGACTGCAGTCAAGAGAATCTTGAGATATCTAAAGGGCACTCCCTATCTAGGCCTCTGGTACCCTAGGAATGGAGATTTTGATCTAACAGGCTATTCAGATGCAGACTTTGCAGGATGCAAAGAAGATAGAAAGAGCACTACTGGATCCTGTCAATTCCTAGGTGGAAGACTCATTTCATGGAGTAGTAAGAAGCAAACCAGTGTGGCTATTTCCACAACTGAGTCAGAATATGTAGCTGCAGGAAGTTGCTGTGCTCAGCTTCTGTGGATTCAACATCAGCTAGAAGACTATGGATTTCAGGTAAGTAGAACTCCACTTTTCTGTGATTCTACAAGTGTTATTTCAATAGCTAATAATCCTGTATCACATAGTAGAACTAAACATATTGAGATTAAATATCACTTTCTTAGGGAGCATGTAGAAAGAAATGATATTGCACTTGAATATGTTAAAACTGATAATCAGATAGCTGATATGTTTACTAAGCCCTTAGAAGAAGCTAAGTTCAATAGGTTCAAAATTGAACTAGGTATGATAAACTTAGACTAAGTTTACAGAACTAAAAATTGGCTAAGTAAAAAGGTGTCGACACATAGACAAGTCTATGTCGACACAGAATAGTAAGTGTCGACACTTCAGGAAAATGGTGTCGACACATCTAGGAATGTAGTGTCGACACTTCAGAATGTTAGTGTCGACACATGACAAGTAGGTGTCGACACATCCCAAGTGGTGTCGACACTTAGTATTTACTCAGAATTTTTCTAAGTAAAGTCTCGACGATGTGTCGAGTTATGTTGTGTCGACACATAACCAAGTGTCGACACATAATGTCTGTTGACTAAACTTGTGTCGACACATAAGTGTCGAGACATTATAAGTCAGTGTCGACACTTATGGCCTGTGTCGACACATCTTTAGTAATCCATCCCGCCTGTTCGTCTTCAAACCAGAAAGGTATAAATAGGGTTCTGTCTTTGTTTGTCGACACGCTTTCAGAATTTCGAGACCAAAACTGCTGTGTCGACATTTCTCTCTTCTAAAGACTAATTCTACAAACCCTAATGGCACCCAAGCTCGAGGAGAATGTTAACGAAGGCTATGAGCTCGTTCGTGGCGCATTCGACGATGGTGATCAAGAAATCAAATCGGTGGTAACCCTAGTCACCGATTCTGGATTGGAGTACCTGGTTTCAGAATCAACCAAAATATGGAAGAAGGAAGTTCTAGAATTCCTTACTGGAGCTTCTGTAGACGACTCAGGTTACAGAATCAAATCAAGAGTGCATGGCACCAAGGTCAAGATTTCACCCAAATCGCTGAGAAAGGTACTTCAGCTACCTAAAGTTCAAGAAGAAGAGGAAGTGACTACATCTAAGACCAAAGAAGCACTTACCTGGTGTGGTCTAGATCCTAAGCTGAAGTTAGGATCTGTATTCAACAGGAGAGGAATGAACACTCAGGGAAAGTTTCTGTCAGAGATAGTGGGAAAGGTTATACTCAGCAAGACTGGAGGGCATGACAGGGTGTCAGCCTCCATGTTCAGTGTTATGACCAGAATTATCTTCAACCTCAAAACAGACTGGTCAATGGTTATCTTTGAGAAGATAAAGGAAAGTCTGAAGAAGCCCAATCTGGGCAGGATACTTAGTCTCTACCTGGCTGGTACAATACCAGAGGTAATGAGCACTGTTGCAGGTAGCAAAATCAACCACATGAGAAAGATGGACATGAGGATCTTCTCAAGGTGGGAAAGGGTGCTGTCAAAGGAACTGTCCACCCCTGAGAAACAAGTTTCTAAGAAAGAATCACCTCCTAAGAAGAAGAGGAAGATAGCTCCTGTAACACAGGAGTCCTCCAGCAGTTCAGGTAGTGAAGAACTAGTTGTTTTCACTCCTGATAGTCATGAGGAAGTGGCTGCAGAGAAGTCTCCAGCTCCTCAAGAGCCAGCTGAAATCTAGGGGGAGCTGCCTACAGCTAGCCCCATGCAAAAGGATCCAAGCCAGGGGGAGCCTCCAGCTGTAGAACAACCCTCTACACTGGAGAGTGAGCAAGCTACACTTATTATCCAAGAGGTACTTTCTGACCTCAATACTTTAGATTTTTCTATAATAGATTCTGATTTGTCTGATGTCCATCAGCAAACTCAGCAAGCAAATCAAGAACCAGATGTTGTTCTCCAAGATACATCAGTAGTACAAGAAGTAGTTCCTGATAAAGTAGTTGATGAACACAGTACATCTCCTGCACAGTCACCTCCTGAATACACAATGGAAGATCTATTTCTTAATCTAGATCAAGAGGAATTTGACATGGACAAGCATGCTGCTGCTGAAGAGAAAGGTGTTGTTGCTGAGGGGGAGACATTGCAAGTTCAGGAAGAGCCTATAAGGCAGGAAAGTGAGAAAGCACTAGATGTGCAAGCTGAAAAACCATCAAGCCCTAAGGACAGGGTGAATATAGCCAGTACTTCAGAGTCTGAGAAAGATGAGGCTGCACAAGCTAAAAAGAAGAAACTCTATGTATTCAAGAGGAGAAGTCAGAGTTACAAAAAAGCCTTGCAATCCATTGCCCCACAGCCCATAGTTCAACAAGCCCCAACTGTTGACTATAGTGCTCTACTGATTGCACTGCAAATCAAGATGGATGAACAAAGGAAGGCTATAGAAACTTATGTTGATGAAGGGCACAAGACCCTACAATCTGATCTGGCACAGGAAATCAAGTCCATAAGGTTTGAAATGAATCTTAATAAAAAGGAGATGACTGACTTTTTTACAAAGGGTGCTAATGCAGTGGTCTATCTGGCAACCCACCAAGAGAAAATAAAGTCTCAAGTAGATGATATAGCATTGAAACAAGGCTATGTGCTGGAAAATCAATTAAGAATGAATGATAATTTGACTGCATCTCACAATGCTATAGTCACTGAACTAAAGACTAAGACTGCTGAACCTTCCACATCTGCTGCTGCAAAGGCTGAATTTGATAAAGCATTTCAAGATGAAATTGCTGCTGTCAAGACTGCAATTAAGGATTCACAGAAGGTCATTTCTGAACAGCTTACCAAGCTTAGACCTTACTTTAAGGATGGCATCAGGTACTTGGACAGTCAGATCAGATTCCAAAAGGATGATGTGAGAGACCATGTTGAACAAGAAGTCATAAAGGGGGAGAGGGTGTTAGTCAAAGCTAGCTCTGACCATGCCAAATGAATTTCTAACTCCATCAGAGCTACACTGGGCTATCCTCCCCTGTGTGATGATGATAATGTAGCTGAATCAGGTATTCAAAGTGCATATCTTGGAGGTGAGCAACAGGAAGTAGCTCAGGTGATCTATCCACCTCCAGATTTTGACATGGTTCATGCAGAAGTAAGCACAATGTATAGTCCAACTACTGGAAAGCCTAATGTTGTTCTGGAAAAGGTTGTTCAACCTGTTACAGCTGCTATGCAAGAGGCTATGGACAAAGAAGAAGAGACAAGGCTGTCAAAGAAGAAGTTCAGGGAACTAGCTGAGCAAAAACCTGATTTTGAACAGTGGAGCCCTACTTCTAGGAACATCATTCTCACAGCCTGGAAAGCAGCCAAGGACAATGCACATGAGAGGAACAAATGGTTCTCAGAAGCAGAATGGAGGAAGCATGAGATTAGGCAGGAAACCACTGTCCAGCATAGAAGGAAGGCTAAGTTAGGAAAGCTACCTCCTACAGCTGTGGAGCCTAGCAAGTACTTTCCTAAGCCCTATCATTACTTTGAGAGACAGAAAATCAAGGCTGAAGAACTAAAGAAGAAGGACTCCAAAGGAAAGAAGATTGCTGATACTGAGCCTGCTGCTGCTGCTGCTGTAAAGGCCAAAGTGCAAGCTGGGAAAGGCATAGTTATAAAAGAACCTGATCAGAATTAGACTAAGATTAGACTGAAGAATGTTGTAATCTGTTACATCTATACATTTTTGTCAATCATTGAAAATGTATTAAAAACAATGTTTGAACAATTTTTGATAAATATATTTCATGATTGTTCAGAAGAATGTGTCTAATTTCTGTTTGTTCTGTAATGCTGAATGAGTATACATGTGTGCTTTATTACATGTTTAAGTTTACCCTGTTGACATATACCTGCTTTACATCATTCTCTAATTTTTAATTATGAGTGGTGTATATCATTGACTAAGGGTTATGACTTCTCCAAATAGGGGGAGATTGTTGGGTACATTGGTCAAATGTACCTGATTTGAAGAAGCCTGACCCAACTCAATGATATACATCATAATGTATTTGATGTGTGTTTGAGTTACTTGTGCAGGTTAGGTATACACTGGACTGAAGCTAAAAGTTTCTAAGTCCATGTGTCGACACCCAGACAAAAAGTGTCGACACTTGAGAAAGCTTGTGTCGACACCCAGACAAGCAGTGTCGACACTTGGAGTCATTGTGTCGACACCTGGGATGAAGAGTCGACACCAGACAGAAAGTGTCGACACTTGGAGCTGTGTCGACACTCAGTGAAGAAGTATGCAGAAAAGCTGTGTCGACACTTAGCAGAAGTATCGACACCCAGAAGAGCTGTGTCTACACCAGAAAGTGTCGACACTTGGAGATGTGTCGACACTCAGCAAAATTCTGCAGAGACTAAGGACAAGTGTCGACACTCAACACAATGTGTCGACACTCAATCAGCAGAGTCAACATATGAAGAATGTGTCGACACTCAGCACAATGTGTCGACACACACTCAAAGGAGTCAACACTTGAAGTATGTGTCGATACTCAGCACAATGTGTCGACACACAACCAGAAGAGTCAACACTTGAATAAAGTGTCGACACCCAGCACAATGTGTCGACACTTAGTTGAAGACTCTACACTTGAAGAAAGTGTCGACACAAGGAGCTGTGTCGACACTTAGCAAAGAACAGAAAAGTTTACAAAATATTCTAAGTACAAGTGTCGACACTAAGGGAATGTGTCGACACTCAGCTGAAGAAATAAAATTGAAGACTTGTGTCGACACCAAGAAGCAGTGTCGACACTTGACAATTTCAACACATGAAGATGTGTCGACACAAAGGAGATGTGTCGACACTTAGAAGAATACAGTTAAAGAATGAAGATCAAGTACTTGTGTCGACACTTAATTTCAGTGTCGACACTTGAAGAAGTATCTGTGTCGAGACATACAAGGAATTGTGTCGACACCTTGTAGACTTGTGTCGACACTTACACAACATGTGTCGACACTTGGTCTATAAGTGTCGACACTTAAGAACAGAAAGTCTCGACACTATCTGACAGTTAGAGAATTTCAAGAAGTGACTGGTTGACATGACAGCTGCCGATCCAGCCGGTCTACTGCAACTGTCAGAGAAATCAGAAGTCTGTTATGAACCGGACCAGACGGTTACCATGAAGGAAGCCTATAAAAAGGCACCCATAGTTTGCAGAAACGGATTGATTGATTGATTGTTGTTATTACAAGTAGTGAGAATAATTGAAGTGTTTGATCAGATTAAATCAGAAAAGTGATACACAGAGGATCAACACAAGAAGATCTGACAGTCCAACTACAGATCTAAGAAGTTGGAGAAAGAGAGCTCCAATCAAGAAGTCAGTCTTTGGAACTAAGGCTGAGAAGAAGGATTCAGAATCTTCTGGATCATAAGAAGCAGAGGTCAAGGATCAACTGCAGAGGATTCAGACTAATTCAGTTCTAACTCAAGAAGCTTTGAAGGAAGCTAAGTCAGTTTGGATCTAGCTGAGTTCTTCCAAGAACTCTTCAAGAAACTCTCAACTCCTCTCTTATTTTCTGAGTTGTAGAGTTAATTATTGTATTTCAATTTTAACTTGTAGGATCCATTGGATCTGAGAGAATTGTAAGCCTATATTATAAAGGCTGAGGGTAGGGCTTGGTTGCTTGAGTGTAGGAGTTGAAGAACTCTGAGTGTAGGCCTTAATTGGCTGAGTGTAGGCCTGGGTGGCTGAGTGTAGGCCTTTGTGGCTGAGTGTAAGGCTTTGGGCTTGAGGTGTAGGAACCTAGTTGGGTTCTGAGATAGTGGAGAAGATTGGCTGAATCTAGTACACTGCTAGATAGGCGAAGGGGGAAAGTGGATGTACCCAAAGATTGGGGAACCACTATAAATTTGTGTGTCTGCTGTGCTGTGCTGTGCTGTGGATTAACTGTTTATATTCTGTTGTTGCTGTTAACTGTAAAACTCTGTGAGATAACTGTCTTGCTGCCAAGTAAGTTTTAAAAAGGTTTAGGTCACCTATTCACCCCCCCCCCCCCCCTCTAGGTGTTTAGGTACCATATCTTTCATCTTTAAACTCAGATTTAAAATCTTCTGAACTAAAATCAAAAGAACTAATTACCTGATCTTCTTCAGGTAGAGTCTCTGAGTCTGACTCTGACTCTTCTTCCTCTGAATTGTGTTGTGAGGCATTGATTGCCATCATGCAGAACTCCTTTTCTTCTGCATCATCCTCATCATCACTGGAGCTGGATGAGGCTTCTGACTCCTCTTCTGTCTCACTCTAGGATTCAGCAACAAACCCTTTTCTTGTATGCTTATTTTTTCTTGAAGAAGGTCTGCCATTGCCATTCCTTTTGGAGTCTTTCTCCTTTCTTTTTTCATTTCTGTCCCTTCTATCCTTGTTCTTGTTCTCTGGACAGTCAGGAACTATGTGCCCTGGTTTCCTGCAACCAAAGCAAATAATGTCTTTATTATTGCTAATGGACTTGTCATACCTTGGCTTATCCTGCTCCTTGTATGATCTTCTTCTGAAGTCCTTTCTGGCCATCTTGTTGAATCTTTTGGCCAGCAGACTGAGTAATTCATCATTGCCTGTAGCTTTATCTTCAGGCAGATCCTCAGTTGCCTTGAATGCTATGGTCTTCTCTTTTCTTGTGGCTGGTGAGGCAGCCTTCTGTTCTTCCTCTCTATTCTTGATGAGTAGCTCATAAGATTTGAGCTTACCCAACAGAGCTTCAGTAGTGATCTCATTCAGACTTCTGGCATCCTTAATTGGCCAGATTCTTGAGTCCCAAGTGCTGGGGAAGCACATTAGGATCTTGTCATTAAGTTCTGTTAGAGAGATCTCTTTGTCCAATGTCCTGAGTTCACTGACAATTAGACTTAATCTGTTGTACATATCTCCCACTGACTCAGTCTCTCCCTTCTTGAAATTCTCATATTGAGAGATGAGATGGGATCTTCTGTCCTTTCTCTCATCAGCTGAGCCTGAGACTATTTCTGAGAGCTTGTCCCAAATTTCCTTAGCTGAATTACATTCAGCTACCTTTTGAAATATGTCATCAGACATTGTCTGGGCTAGGATGTTCATAGCCTTAGCATCAGCTACCTTCCATTTTGATATCAGCATCTGTTCCTGATGGAGGTGGAACAGCATTTGTACTTGTGTTCTCTGGGGGTCTTGGACACACTGTCAAAACAGAATTAAAGATATCTTCGTCAATAGAATTCATGTAAAGTCTAATCCTTGCCTTCCAAAGTGCAAACTTGGATAGATTGCACACTGGAGGTCTGGTGCTAGCATAATCTTTGTTTTGGGCCATGCTTTGTGCAAACAAAATCTAATAATAAAATACCAAAGAAAGACAGATCTAGTTTGGGATCTTTGGGTTCAGGTGTTAGCCTATACAACCAATCAGGTATGGTATGTTTAACCAACCTGGCTCTGATACCAATTGAAAGTGCAACTAGATCTGATATACTCTAGAGGGGGGTGAATAGAGTATATGGTGCTTTAAAAGTTTTTACAATAATTGTTGTAATATGTGTGAGCATGGAAGAAAAAATAAATCTAATCACAGCACTAAGCTAAGCAAAAAATAAGCACAAAGAAATCAAGGCCAGAAACAAAAATGAAAGCAAGCAAAACCAGAAGACACAAGGAAATATAGTGGTTCCCCAAACTTGGGTACATCCACTCTTCTACCACCCTAGGTAGGAATCCACTACAGGATGAGTTGATCAGGTGTCCTAGGCACCAATGAGCTTTTGATAAGGTGCTCAAAAACCAAAGCAGATTTTTTGATCAGGTGTCTTGCCACCAATGAGCTTTTGACAAGGTGCTCAAAAACCAAGTTCAAACTTTTGAAGGAAGTTTGAGAAACCCTTTACAGAGTGGGGGTGAGAGAGTGATGGAAGTCTTCTCTTTCTTAAACAACTGAGAAGACTATGTGGATTGATGTCAAAGCTCCCCCTGAATCCTTGAAATCTTCAGGAAGAAAAGCTTTGCTGAGGGTGATAGGCCTTCAAAGGTTGAACTCCAGCAATAGATGATTTCAGCAAATAGCTGAAAGGTTGAATGTCTGGAGTCTGGAAATATGTTGGCCGTGAACACTTTGAAAACTACAGAGATCTGAAGATTTTTAGAAAGCTTGATCTCCTCGGATGAGTGTTCTTCAGAATTCTTTGTGACAGAAGATTTTTGAATGTGTCTCTGTAATCTGTATTGTGTGTGCTCTTCTTGTTTTTCTTCTTAGAGATTCAAAAAAACATTCTGTCTTTTATTCTCTGGTCCAGAATAGAATATCATTCTCTGTCAAGTATAGCCGTTGGCCTGCATTAATTACATCCTTAATTGCATCCTTAATTGCATAATCTCTTCTGGAGGAAAGTCCACAGAATTATTACTTGAAAAATCCCTTGAAACTTGGTCCAGAAAATAAATGAAAACGGCTAGCAAATCTCTGAATTAATTGCAGAATAACTCCTAACTGATTTGAATCTGAATTAAGAAATATCCTGGAAGTCATCTGAAATCGTCGAACTGAGCTCTGCTATCGTCGAGCTGAGCTCAGCGATCTGGAAATATACAGCAGCAAAATATCGTCGATCTGAGCTCAAAGATCGTCGAACTGAGCTCAGAGATAAAGATCCAAAGCATAGTCAAAATCGTCGACCTGAGCTCACCGATCGTCGAATGAAGTTCGATGATATAATGAAATTGAGCTCAGCGATCGTCGAATGGAGCTCGACGATCTGTCGAAGTTGAGCTAGACGATCGTCGACCGGAGTTCGACGAAACGTCGTGCTGAGCTCGACGATTAGACTTAGTCTCCAGACTGAGAATCCTGGTCTTCAGGGCAGCTTCCAAACCTAGACTTCTAACCCTTAGGCTCAATTCTAATTGACCTATTTAGCTATACAGAAGGTCAAGCAAAGATTCCTAGAGACATAGTGATCCTGACCCAAATGAGTAATACGGTGTTCCAACAGAATCACCAAATATTACTTTGGGTCCAATCTTGGCTTTGAAGTATGTGAAATTGTCCTTGTTTCCTGTCATGTGCTTTGAGTACCCACTATCCAGATACCATTGCTGGTTTGATGTTGGATAGGTCTTCACCTGCACATAATGCAATTTACTTGTTTTTGACCCAGTTTACCTTGGGCCTAGGTTGATAACCTTTAAATTCAGAAACAAAAGACGTCTCTGGTTGACTCTTATAGCCTTCAGGATGATATCTCCTAGGAGGTATTATCCATTCAGTATAGGGGTTAAATCATTGAGATGTAGAACCTATGTGATTGAACTTTGATTTGCCTTTGAAAGAGTTTTCAAAACTCTGAGCTCTGTTCGCCGATCTCTGAGCTGAGTTCGACGATCTTGGGTCAGATCGTCGAGCTCCATTCGAAGATCGACTGTGCCAGAGTTCAGGGTTCTGAGTTCGTCGACCTGAGTTCGACGATTTAGCCTGGGATCGTTGAGCTCCATTCGGCGATCGGCGAGCTCCGTTCGACGATTTCTGTTGAACTATGGTTTTCTTAGGTAGATCAGAATTCTTCTTAGCTACCTTTACAACTCCCTTACCTTTATCAGAGATAAACTTGATTGGTGTTGTTAATACTACTGGTTGGCTAGATGAGGCACCCAAGCCCAGTGTACTGTTGAATCTTGAGTTCACTGTGCTTGTGATGTCAATTAGTTTGATACTTCTCCCATTGAGGGATTCTTCAAACTTTTTGGCCTCTGATAGGTCACTTTTCAGTGAGGCTATCTGCTCCCTACAACATTCCAACTTCTCAGAGAGTTTGAGGTTTTCTGATTTTAAAGTACTGTGTTCAGATAACTGATTTCTGAGAGAAATGATTTCCTTCTCAGATTTTAATAAATCTAAACACAGTGCTTTAAACTCACACTTGAAGTCCTCAGAATTAAAATCAAAAGAATTTATTACCTGGTCCTCTTTAGATCGAGTCTCTGGTTCTGACTCTGATTCTTCTACATCAGAATTTTGTTTTTAGGCATTGATAGCCATCATGCAGAATTCTTTTTCTTTAGCATCATCTTCAACATCACTAGAGTTGGATGAAGCTTCAGATTCTTCTTCTGTCTCACTCCAAGTTTCAGCTACAAACCCCTTCCTGGTGTGTTTGTTCTTACTGGAGGAGAGTTTGTCATTGCTGTTCTTCCTAAAGTATTTGTCTTTTCTTCTTTCTTTCCTGTCCTTTTTGTCCATATACTGATTTTCTGGACAGTAAGACACCATGTGGCCTGTTTTCCTGCATCCAAAACAAATAATCTCTTTGTTATTTGATTTGTCATACCTTGGCTTGTCATGCCCTCTGGCAGACTTTTTCCTGAAATCTTTCCTGGCCATTTTGTAAAATCTTTTTGCCAGTTGACTTAGCAGCTCTTCATTGCCTGTGACTTTGTCTTCAGGCTGATCTTCAATGTCTTTGAAAGCTATTGATTTTTCTTTTCTTGTAGCTGGTGAGGCAGCCTTCTGCTCTTCTTCTCTGTTCTTGATGAGCAGCTCATAAGACTTGAGCTTGCCCGAGAGAGCTTCAATTGTGATCTCATTTAGGCTTCTAGCATTCTTGATTGGCCAAATCCTTGAGTCCCAAGTGCTTGGGAAGCACATTAGGATTTTATCATTGAGCTCAGTCAATGAGATCTCTTTGTCCAATGTTTTCAGCTCATTAACTATGAGACTGAGTCTATTATACATATCTGCTACTGACTCAGCTTCTCCTTTCTTGAAGTTCTCATATTAGGTTATGAGGTGAGATCTTCTATCTTTTCTCTCATCAGCAGATCCTGAGACTATCTAAGATAACTTGTCCAGATATCCTTTGTTGAATTGCATTCAGCTACCTTTTGGAATATTTCATCAGACATAGTCTGGGCTAGAATATTCATAGCCTTTGCATCAGCCAATTTCCATTTCTTGATTTCTGCTTCTGTTCCTGAAGGAGGTGGAACAGCACTTGTACTTGTATTTTCTGGAGGTCTTGGACACACTGTCGAAATAGAATTGAAAATGTCTTCATCAATAGAGTACATGTACAGTCTAATCCTTGCCTTCCAAAGTGCAAACTTAGATAGATTGCACACTGGAGGTCTGGTGCTAGCATAATCTTTATTTTGGGCCATGTTCTGTGAAGAAATAAATCTAGTAACAAACTTAAAACAAGCAGATCTAACTAGAGGGATCTTTGGGTTCAGGTGTTAGCCTGTGCAACCACTAAGGTGTGGTATTTTAACCAAACTCGCTTTGATACCAATAGAAAGTGCAGGTTAGATCTGATATACTCTAGAGGGGAGGGGGTGAATAGAGTATGGTGCTTGCTAAAAACTTTTTACAACTCTTGTTGTATTTCTAAGTGAACAGGGAAGCAAATGAAATAAAGCAAACACAGCAACTAACTAATCACAGAGCAATCACAAACCACAGCCAGAAAACAAAAGAAAATAAGCAACCAGAAGATACAAGGAGCTATAGTGGTTCCCCAATCAATCTGGGTACATCCACTCTTCTACCACCCTAGGTAGGAATCCACTACAGGATGAGTTGATCAGGTGTCCTGGGCACCAATGCGTTTTGATCAGGTCCCCAAAAACCAAACCATCAAGTATTTTGGAAGGAGACTTGCAACCAGAATAATTTTGAAGGGATTTAAAACCCTGTACAGGAATTAGAGAGAGGGTGATAGTGTCTTCTCTGTCAACAGTCTGAGAGAAAACTTGTGGATTGATGTAGCAGATCTTGCTCCCCCTGAGATCTTGAAATGGTCAGGAATGCTGGATCACTGCTTCATGGTGATAGGCCTTCAATGACCTAGAATGCCTGGACCAGAACTGCTTCAGGAACTTCTTTTGACTGATAAAGTTCTGTTGCCCTTTGAAGTTGTCCTGAGAATAGAAAGAAGGAGACTCTTGATTGAATTTGGGTTGTTCTTCTTCTTCTTCAAAAGTTCTCTGGTCAAGGCTGATTGCAGTCAAGAACTTTAGATTTGAGAATGTTTTGTTCTTCTGCAACTTCAGAGTGTCTGTCAGATTATTTTCTGTACTGTGATTCTTGAACTCTGCTTGATTCTGTTCTCTTACTGTGTCACTATTTTTTTTGTGTATCTGTATGTCTCTTGTGTCTGCTGTGTCTATCACTGACTGAGGAATATTCAAACTTTTGAATGTCGAGCAGTAATTACAGTCGGCCTTGGAAAGAATCAGCAATCAATGACTTTCCTAACTGTCCCATGGAAAAATGGCATGTAATTGTCCATAGTCAATGCACGTTCTAACGGTAACATTCCAAGAAGATCTGGCATTAAATGTTCAGGAATCAGCGCCAAGAAACGAGATGGGAACCTTGAAGAAAACCTAATCTGGATTCGTCGAACAAAGAACACAATTCGTCGAGCTGAACTTGTGTTCGTCGAGCTGAGCTTGAGTTCGTCGAGCTGAGCTTGAGTTAGTCGAGCTGAGCTTGAGAGATTTCATTGACCAGACAATCTTCATTCATCTAACAGACAATCTTCATTCGACGAGCTGAGAATCGAATCGTCGACCTGAGAAAAGTTCTGGACTTAGACAAAATATCCTGCATCTGCTGAAATGCTGTGTCGACATAAATTGGTGTCGACAGATTGATCTTGGTGTCGACATAAATCCTCTAGTGTCAACATAAGCTGATGTCGACTGAAATCGTGGGTTCGATATAAGCTGGTGTTGACTGAAATCCTGGTGTCGACACAAACTGTCTGGTGTCGACACAAACCCAAAGTGTCGACACAGATTCTCGAGTCCAGAAATCGTCGAGTAGAGAATAGCATTCGTCGACCTGAGAAGCTGTGAACTTGAGGTCCAAGTTTGTCGAGCTCAGAATATAATTCGTCGACCGAAGCTTGAAGCTGGACTTAGAAAAATTTGAAGTCCTCCTGACTTTGGCTTGAAGTAGAAACTGAGTTTTCGTCGAACAGAGAACATAGATCGTCGAGCTCAGCACTAAGAATTGTCTCATGATCGTCGAGCGCAAAACTCCTTTCGTCGAGCTGAGTTCGACGAACGTCGAACTCACTTTACTTAGTCTTGAAAAACTTGTGAGTCTGGAGTCTCTGAGGGTCTTGTTGAAAGCTGGTCCATCTGGAGTTGAGCCTAAGGACTTAACCTAGACTCTAGGACACAAATTGACCCTAGCTGTACATGATGGGTCACATCCTAAGTTAGTGAACCTACCCCAAATCAACTAGGGATCCAACACTAACCACGCAGACAATCAGTTATTCCAAAACTAAAGAACTTTGTCTGCAATCTGCTAGCCGCCTAACCGCGAGGATGCCTAGCCGCCTTATTATTTGCGAACAGCTGCTGCTGAATTGAACAGACCGCTAGAAGCAGACAACTTTATTGAAATGGGAAAGATTGCCAAAGAGAAGAATGCGTGGTCGCAAGCCGCGACCTGCTACTAACTGATGATTGTAACCATTGAGTCCGCAGTGATCCCAAACCTAAGTTAAATCTATGTTCCCGGCTTCTCAGTGTCATCCGCACAATCTGCAAAGCATAAACTAGTCAACTTCTCAAACTGCGCGGATACAAAAATCTATCTGTAGCAATCTAATAAGCTCACTTTCTATTCATTTGGGTGATCTGTTGATTTGATTGAGGGTCCTATTTATAGGCGCAGAGAGGAGTGTGGTCACTGCCCTTGCCGATAGGAACAGTGCCCATATCGCGGCGAGCACAAAGGATATCAGCACAGCCCGAACATAAAGCCAGTCCGCCTTGTCGTAAGAACTAGGATCAATCTGCTATACCCGCGGACACTATGGATACCGCTACCATTCCGTAGCATCTTACTGACACAGCTCAAGTCCACACAATCCAAGCTCGTAACTATACTAACCTGACAAGCTACAGAGCTCAGTGGAAAGAAAAGCAAAACGCGGTAACCGCGAGAACTCGCGGAAGCACAACTGGACTTTGTTCAAAATAGACCATGTCCACAGACCAAGATTCCATTGCACAGACTCCAAACCGACGAACTCAAGAACTAGTACGCACAACCAGGCGGACTCGACACCAGTCCACACTAACCTATGAACTCTGTGGTTTCCACCAAACTACTCCAAATCAAGTCCAAGGCATAAGCCTATGTCGAACTCGTGAGCTCCAGAAGAGTCCTTAATATGCTAGACTCGACAAACTCAACATGATTCCGCAGCTCCTATAAATACTAATCCTATCCGCCCAGTTAAATCCTGGGAGCAGTTGACTGCAGAACCACTAACCGACTAGGCTATTTGCGAATCCAGTCCGCCCAATTCACGCAGTTAGACCACCCTGGCTGCACTTCTGTCCGGCCATTCTGCGCGGGCAGTACGCCCTGGCCGCCACAATCACTTCAAAAAATTCAATAAGTAGTAATAAGTGACATTGTCAATACCATTGAAAAAGAACTTTTTGCTCAACGACATCATGAAGACAATATTAAATATTACCCTTAAGTTCATACAGTTTGGCGGTATTCAAATTTGGCGTTGGTGCATAAAAGAATGGAAATATTATTCTACTCTCGTCCATACCATTGCCAAGACATTTCTCGAGACCGTTGATGAAAGTCAAGGGTATAAAAGGGATATGCTAGGGCAATGAAACAATGTCATTACTCAAAACTAAAATCGTGAAACCTAAAGTAGCGCAGTGTTAAAGCAAGCTAGTTTTCTCTGAAGACTTTCAGAAGGACAAAGAGGAGTCAATAAACTGACTCAGAGCTAGGTCATCTTCCTACTATAGAAGAAGATCAAGAAGGAGAGCACCAAAATCTATTATATCTAAAGACATCATCTTTTCATGGTTTTCAGGGGTAAGATCAAGTTTGCTTTCACAGGAAAGTCATCTAAGACTTTGGAATTTTATGGTCATTTTTTTTGAGTCTTTAGTTGTATTCATTCTATATACTTTTATCAATAGGATCTCTAAGGAGATCTGAGTTGTAAGTGTAAGACCCCCCCCCCCCATTTTTTCTTTTTAAACCACGGGGTCTTAGGGCCAGAACCGCCGCTTTGTGGTGACACCATCACGCCCGTGAAGGTCGTCACTACAAAGCACCGATCCTGCCGGCCATATCGATCACAGAGTAGTAGCAAAAGTATGACAGTACATGAAATAGAACTCTAACACATGTCCACAACAATCACATATATAGTAATAATTCTCCACGAAGGGAGAGTCCACCGTAATAATAAAGGTACTGAAATTAGGGCTCTCGCCTGATACATCAATGTCCTCTCTACATGTCTCTCATCGCGGAAGCAAAACTAAAACAACTACTAGTGATCGGGACTTACGATCCCAGCTGTCTGAACTCTGGTACTAGACTGCCCCATCTCTAAGCGTGTCGACCTCCGGAGCTACTCCTCCATGCTGGGCTCCACGATCCCCTAAAATGATTTGGTCCAAAAACCGTTAGTCTAAAAGACTAAGTCCTATCATCCCCTACCCCTCCCCCATGGCACCTAGGCATCGCGCAGAGCGGATGAAAGGGATGCTCTGAAGGTGGGTAATAAACAAAGCAGGTGACGGTGGGACTATTCTAGCACGATTATATTAACAGAACAAGTATATATAAACAGTAATAAATGAAAGGTAAACTATGAAACAAGCAACCTTAACTTATATGAATGCGCACACAAACTTATAAGTTAAGGGATCTTTTGCAAGGCTCCTATCATATAAGAAGTCCCAAACCGATTTATACGTCTGGGTGTCGGTTTCCAAGCAAGCAATATATATCCAAAGAATAATAACATTAACCTATAAGCATGCTCACATAAGCTTATAAACTAAGGGGTCGTTTTGCATGTCCTATAGTATAAAGCATCCCATACCACTTTTACAATAGGTGTCAAGTTTAAATGCAATGATTTATGATATGCTATGTTATGTTATGCCATGAATCATGCAAGTGCAACACACCCACTCACCTCTGTGTACACAGACCTTTGGTTCCCCCTTTATGGAGCCTAACCTCCCATGATACCTCCGTAGTGGCAAACAGAAGAGGTGGGTTAGGCCTCGCCCACCTCTAAAAAGGTAATTGCACTACCAGTGGGACCTATCGTACGCCTCGACACTGGTGCACTAAGCGGAGCTCCTGTGTACTCTTTGTCGGCAAGTCCGCCGGACTTATCTTGGCGAAGTGCAAAACCACACTTGACGAACCAACATATCGGCGTCGGTGCATCAACCCTCCAATAGCGAAGACACACCACCTTATACTTTATGAACATGCAACCTTATGTATAAGCTACCGATCCAAAGCTCCACGAACCATCCCGTCCGTCACAATCGACAAATAAGCCAAAGCTCGTCGGGCCAACCTGTCCATCATCAAAACCATCAAGCCTAATGCCCAAGACATCGAGGTGAGTGAAAGTGAATACCTAGTTATACTAGTTACTCTTGCAGTTTATTTTGCCTACAGTTTAGGTAAGCACAGGACTGCCGAAGGCATACCCCATGAAGTGTTCTTGAGGGCACTAGGAACTACGATGGGCTGAAACCCAAAGCTCCCTTTCGCAAGGCACTTACTATTATTGCTCAATACCTGGTGCCCTATCCCTTTTAAATTACTCTAGATCTAACCCTAGTGTGTTTTGACCCTCTCTCTCCCTCCACAGGAAAGACGATCTTTCGTCGATCCCGAGCAACACCTAAATCTACTAGACCCAACACTCTACTCATCCCAACTTCCAATGATGAACTCAATTTCATTTTACCCAAACCAGCAACTACTAACCCCAACCCATATGCCCTATTCAAATGTCATCACATTTTCTATAGTTTTACTAAATGCAGACCAACCTAAGCTATATGATGTACACGATAGGAGGTACTCTAAATTTTCATCCAATAACCCTAAGATAATTAATGGTGTCCTATCATGTCCAATTTAGTCTAAATCTATAAACTTGGAATTTTCCAAATTAAACAGATATTTTTTTTATTTTCCCTAAAAACCTAAATACCTTAGTCTTGAATATGAAGGGGCTTTTATAGTCATACAAAATGCTCCACAAAACTATGATAAATACTAGGCAACTAATAGATAGTAAATTCAAATCTTCTAATTTTTTTGCAAGGTTTAGACCTCTGATCCAAAATTTAAAAGGTAAACAAATATTTATCAATTAAAGAAACAAGTGCTGCAAATGGACATCCAACAATAATGAGAAAATTCAACCATGACTGAAATGTCCTACAAACACTTCTGACCAAGTTTCCAAATTTTTAGTGAATAATTAACTCTAATTTTAATTTTGATCAATAACCCTCTTCCACAAATCAATGAAACAACTACTGAAAATATTCTTATAAAAATTATGATAAAATTTCCTCATGAGCATAATGACCTAAGTTCCCTTTTGAATAAGTTTTACAATTGTATAACCAACATTGAGCTTTGAATCTATTTTTGAATATAATTGCATAATTATAAACTTGTGAAGTAATTACTGATAATATACTTCTAAAAATTATAATAAAATTCAGATATGAGTATAATGACCCAAAACACTCTCTGCCCAATTTACATGATTTTCCAAGGAATAGTGGGATTATAATAAACAAATGACTATCAAGGCCAAATTCACGTATTACTAAGGGGGTACTATAATTGTTGTTCCAAAAATTCCAATAAAATTAGCAGGGGCTCATATTTACCCTATGAATACACTACCCAAGTTTCACATCTTTTCATAAGGACTGGATGGCCTATTTTATATGTATAAGGTTTGTGCCCTAAACTAGGTTTAGTGTTTTGGGGAGCTTATTAGTATCTAAATCTCATGATATTTTTACTAGAGGACCTTGACAACCCTAAATTACTCTCCACCAAGTTTCAAGTCATTTCAAGGTCACTTGACACCATGACCTTCTATCCCTAGGTTTGCACACATAGGATCTACCCTAGTGTCCTAGGGATCTACCCTTCAACTTCCACCCAATAATAGTGGAGGGGGTATTTTGTGTGCTAGTATAGCTGAGTGCCAAGATCCATCACCTTTGGGTGTGGTTGGCCAACTCAAGAGCACTTAGGGCACTTAGTCCTAATTTTACCTAAAAGGGTCAACCTTGGGCTACACCATTTCCCTATCAACTTAAACCCTAAAGGGGTGAAATTTTTACCAGAGTCATATAATATTCCCCATAATCATCCACCAAAATTTTGGTGTTTTTGAGGTGCTTAAGACAACTAATTAATTTGTACATGGTTTATTAAATTTTTCCAAAAACAATAGAAAACTTATATCCAAAAATACCCATTTTGCATAGGACTAGGTATAGGTTATAATGACTCCCTGTCCAAATTTCAGGTCATTTGGAGAAGAGATGAAGTGAGGGAACTCATTTTAGACTCTGACTAACCCTAGGTATAGACCCCACCGAAATGAGTGCCCTGGTCAAACCGGACATCCAAAATGGTTCAAACCAATTTTAAATTAAAGTACACCCTAGGAATACAACTTTGATGTTTACCATTTTTTCACTAGAGGTCTCTAGTTATTTTTAATAATTAAAAAGTTCATTAGTAATTTTTGTTACAGAATCAATGAAATGAAATTAATTAAATTCCTAAGATCTAAATCACCAGCGCACAAATCTTAGCGCAGATCGGACGGCGCTGGGTCATCTTCTACCTCCACCTAATGGCCCCGATTGCATCTTCCTGTAGCACCTACCAAGCAATACCGCCAGCCATCCAGCCACCTCCCCAGTCGGCCACCGCTACCACCACCTCCGCCAAGGTGGTGGCTATCGCCAGACGTCGGCACAGCCGTCGGAGGGGCCGTTTCCGGCGATCCCCACGGGTTGAAATTCACCCAAAAATCAGAAATTTTGTTCAACCGATTGGGCTCAATTGAGCCAAATTCTTGTCCCTATTGATTCCTAAGATCTACCCACAGAGAGAGGAGAAGTGGAGGACCTTTGTGGTGGACTGGAGTCGAGTCGATTGCCGGGTTGCCATAGTGGTGGTGCCGCTGATCGGGGTTCTACAACAGCACAGTGGGTTGGCTCCTCTACTTTAGGTGAAGCATGTAATCGACTCCATAGAGTCCAGTGATGCTTTTAAGACCATAAAAGGGGGAAGAGGGAGGGCCAAGCACTGGTGGCCATTAATGGCCTTCAATGGAGTTTTCAGCCAATGGGTGTGTGTGTGGGGGGGGGGGAGGGTGAACCTAGCTTGGAGTGGCCAGAAAATGGCTGGAAACTCCTCCTCTTCACCAGAGGAGTTGAATACAGCCATCAAAGGTGGCCTTTGGCCTCCTTAAGCCATGAATCGCTTCTTCCTCCCTCTTTCTCTTTCCTCCATTAAGGGTGAGGTGGAGTTTGTTCTCTCTCCTAGTCACCAAGGCTGACTTGGTCATTCTTTTAATCTATTTGCAGCCCACTAAATCATATCATGCATAGTTAAGAGGTGGTTAGCCCAAATGAAAGAGGGCTTGAGCTCGGGTTAGCCCATTTGGGCTAAGTTGACCTAAAATAGACTAGGGTTGACCTTGGTCATTTTGACCTTTTGGGTTGACTGCAATGGATCCTTGGTGACCCATTGGCCTCCTCTAGGGTCTAGCTTGGGCTCGGTAGGGTTGTCTTATCACTTTGGGGGTCACTTGACCCTTAGGAAGGGTACTTTGACCAAATTAGGGCTACAGTTGACTTTGGTCAACATGACCATTTGGGTTGACGCCAAGGGGTCTTGGTGACTCATTGACTTCCCCCAGAGGTATAGGAATACCTAGGTAGGTCTGGTTGGGCATCTTGTGGGTCACTTGACCCTTAGTTAGGGCACTTTGACCTTTTTGGGGCTAGGGTTGACTTCGATCAACTTAGCCTCTTTGGTTGACCCCAATGGGTCCTTAGTGACCCATTGGCTTCCCTTAGGGCTTGGAAAGGTCTAGGTGGGTCCCTTTGGCCTAGGGCAGGTCAGTTGACCTTGTATGAGCCTAATTTGACCTGATTTGGGTTTGGGATGACCTTGGTCAACTTGACCATTTTAGTTGATCCTAGTGGGTCCCTATGGCTCTAATGGACCCTATAACAGGTTGGTGAGGTTGTGGTGAGGTCTTGGAGTCATGGTGAAGCCCCAAGATCATCCGAACCTAGTGTTTAGAAATCTACTATTTGCAGACCAAAGAGATCTCACCTACATTCCTAGGTTCAGTTGATCTTCTTGGGCTTCGTAAGGTTTTGTCATGACCCAGTCATGATAAAACAACTTCTAGGGGATCTAGTTGTCTGACGGATGTTACAAATCCCAATACTTAAACAAAAAAATTTCTTCCTCGAAATTCGAGTTAGGCCTATGGGGTTTCTAGTTTGAAAAATAAAATGTAACATCCCGAGAGGTTGTAAGGAATACCTGACTGAAGAGCTCGGGGTACTTTTGTTGACCAGATACTGCGTCTCCCAAGTGTGCTCCTCCTGACCGTGATTCCTCCACAAGACCTTGACCAACGGTACCTTCTTGCGTTAGAAGACCCGCATCCCAGTATCCTTTATCCGAATCGGTTCCAGGTGCACCTATCGATCAGAAGTTATAGGCCCATCTGTACTCGTGATTTGCTGCTCCGGCCGTAGTAGAGCTCCCCTCAGGGAGGAGACGTGGAAAACATCCTGCAGGCCCTCGAGTTCCGGTGGCAGCACCAGCCTGTATGCTAAGGGACCGATCTACTCTAGGATCTTATAAGTCCCCACATATCTCGGGCTGAGCTTCTTCCGACCTCGCAACCGTGAAACTCCATTCATCGGTCTTATCTTCAAGAATACTCAGTCTCCAATATGGAACTCTACCTGAAGGTGTCTCGCATCGTAATACCTGGCCTGCCTACTCTGCGCATCCAACATCTGATCCAGTATCAGCCTCACCTGAGCCTTAGTGTCCTCAACAAACTCCGGTACCAGCTCCTTCGGGTCCTCGTCCTGTATCCATGACATCAGAGTCCCACACCTTCTTCCGTATAGAGCCTCATAAGGGGCCATCCCTATGATGGACAGGTAGCTGTTGTTATAAGAGAACTCGACCAGTTGCAACAGCTTCTCCCAAGGCTCTCCGCGGTCTGGAATGCATAGTCGCAGTAGATCTTCCAAATTCTGATTGGTGCGTTCTGTCTGCCCATCAGTCTGGGGATGAAAAGTTATACTGAATGTTAGCATAGTGCCCAAATAGGCCTACACTGATCGCCACTCCCTGGACGTAAACCGTCCATCCCAATCCGACACGATCGTCCTGGGCACGCCATGATAACGGATGAACTGCTCCACAAACTTCCGCATAAGCACACCAACCGAGTCATCCTTCCTGATCGGGATAAATCTGACTACCTTCGTCATCCGGTTGATGATTACCCAGATTGAATTGTTCCCCTTTCGCGATCGGGGAAGCATATGTATGAAGTCCATCGCGATATCATCGAACTTCAACTCCGGCAACGGGAGCGGTTGCAACAATCCTGCGTGGTTCCTGCATTCCGCCTTCACCAGTTGGCATGTCTCGCAGTGGTCACAAAGTAGGTGATATCCTTCTTCATGCCTGGCTAATACGTGGTCTTTTTTAGATCCACAATCATCTTTGTACCTCCCGGGTGTACCGAATACCGGCTGCAGTGGACTTCCGTCATGATATTCTGCCGGACATGGCCTCCCTCTGGTATATAAACCCTTCCTCTAAAGCATACTAGGTCATCCCTCTGTGTTTAATCTCCTGCAGTGCCTGCCTCCAAGGCCTGGAATATTGTCTCCAGCTTGGCGTCCTGCCTCGGCCCATCTCTGTCTCGGTCTCGAATGTCATCTATGGCGCTCATTGCGGGTAAATACTCCTCATAGAGCTCGGGGTCATCAGACGATACAAGCGTGATGTGCATATCTCCTAATTTCTACACCATCTCCATAGACATAATGTGGGGCACAGCTCCGTAGGTGGCGGCTCTCCAACTCAGCGCATTGGCTACCACTTTCGCCTTCCCTGGGTGGTAGTGCATCTCATACTGGTAATATGCTAGATACTCCACCCATCGCCTCTGCCTGATATTCAGCTCCTTCTGTGTGTCCACATACTTCAAATTTTTGTGATCTGAGTATATGTCGCAGTGGACACCGTAGAGGTAGTGCTGCCAGACCTTCAGAGTAAACACGACCGCTCCCATCTCCAAGTAATGAACAACGTAATTCTGCTCATGCCTCTTCAGCTGGCAGAGGCTTAAGAAATCACGTGTCATTTCAGCATCAACACAGCACCCATGACATGGTAGGAATCCTCGGTGTAGACCTAGAATCCTTCTTTCCCCGAAGGAAGGGCAAGGATAGGTGTCGAGGTGAGTCGATCCTTTAGCTCCTGGAAAGTCGTCTCGCACTACGGGGTCCAGACAAAGGGCACATCCTTCCTTATCAGGGATGTGAGTGGGAGGGCAATTCGAGAGAATCCCTCCACGAACTTCCGGTAATAACCGGCAAGTCCTAGAAAACTCCGCACGTCTGTGGCCATCTTCAGCAGCGGCTAATCCCAAACAGCCTGAATCTTAGCCGGGTCCACTACCAAACCGGCTCCGCTGATAATGTGGCCTTGGAAGGCCACCTCCTTCAACCAGAATTGTCATTTGTTGATCTTCACATAAAGGCTTTGCTCCCGCAGTCTCTCTAGAGTCAGTGTCAGATGTCATGTGTGCTCCTCCGTCCTCGAGTAAATGAGGATGTTAACAATAAACATGATGATGAACACATCCAGATAAGCCTCGAACACACGGTTCATGAGGCTCATGAACGCTGATGGTGCATTCGTGAGCCCGAAGGGCATCACGGTAAACTACTCGAACAACAAAGATCTATAACTGAAGGTAGTCTTTGGAATGTCTTCCTCCTTAATCCGCAGCTGGTAGTAGCCCGACCTCAAATCCAATTTTGAAAAGAAATGTGCCCCCTCCAGTTAGTCAAACATATCATCTATCCTCGGCAGTGGATAGGTACTCCAGATTATCATTCTGTTCAGAGCTCGGTAGTTGATGCATAATCTGAGTGTCCCGTCCTTCTTCTTGACGAACAGCACCAGGGCTCCCCATGATGAAGAGCACGACCGGACAAATCCGGCTTCCACTAGTTCCTGCACCTGACTTCGAAACTCCGCCAACTCCTTAGGGGCCATCCGGCAAAGAGCTGTAGATACCGGCTTAGCCCTCGACACTAGTTGTATCTAGAAGTCCTTCTCCCGGTGCAGGGGTAGCTCTGGCAGCTTCTCTGGGAACACGTCAGTAAAATTCCGCACCATCGGGATAATACAAATGGAACCCTTGGCATCGGCCATCTCAAACAACACTTCATAGACCTTTTTTCCCTGCAGGTGGGCCTTGAAGACCTGCATAGATAATAACAAAAGAAGGATGGTTGGTCTAATACCTTCGATGACGATATAGGAATCCCCATGCCTCAAGGTGATCCTCTTTGGTAGGCACTCGATCTGTGCATGGTTCCAATGCAACCATGTCATGCCCAGGATCAGATCATAGGATGGCATCCTTAGGATCGTCGCTGGTGCTTCAAATGCCTTTCCGACAATCATCGCCTCCATGTTGCAGTGGGCGGATGTGAATAGCTCCGAACCATCGGGTAGTCGCACCCTCATCATCAAGCCTGTGTATCGCTCCACATCTTCTAGTCCTTCTACAAAGTCTTCTGATACGAATGAGTGTGAAGCGCCCGCATCGAATAACATATAAGCAGGCTTGCCGTTGATGAAGACTATGTTGTAGGTGGTTAGATATTTTAGAAATCTAGTTATGATTTTCCTTCCTATTTATAGCATTTCTATATCCCTGAGTAGCTTGTTTAGGAAAAAAAGAACTTATAAATACTAGCGTACCTATTATTACTTGCTCCTAGTTCCGAGGTTGAGCCAGATCCAGGGCATACACTTGCTCCCTATCCAACCTGCGGTCTCCACCCTGGTATATGCATCCTCGACCACATCCTCGGCCTCCAAACTACTGAGCAGGCAGGGCAATCGGTGGTGCTGGTAGTGGTGCCCCCCCTCATGGGGCAGTTTCTCCGGATGTGCCCTACCCGATGACTGTTGTAGCACGCAGGTTGGGGATATGCCATACCCCCGGGTATTTGTATCTCCCGCATCTAGAGAGGTTGGGGAGCCATTACCACCAGTTACCTCGGCCCCTGTCTCACCTCCTGATGAGGTTGGTCCTCTGCTCTTCTCTCATCTCTCCCATCAGCAATGAGGCCCCTTCGCTGATCATTTCTGGCTCCCCAGCCCTGATCTTCCGTTGGCCTCTTTCGGCCTCGAGTCGTGTCCCAATCTGCCTCAATACTCTTTGCTATCTCCAAGATCCGAGGTATAGGTCTGTCGGATACGAATAGCATAGCCTCTCTCAAATCCTCTCGCAGGCCTTTATAAAACCTCGTGGTGTATCAGGCCTCATCCAGCTGATAGGAGTCTACAAACCGGGCTAAATGATTGAACTCCTGGTGGTACTCCACCACCGTCTTGTTGCCTTGCCTCAACTATAGAAATCTATCTTCCAGCTCATCTCTGGTCGACTGCGAAACAAAGTGCTCCAACAATGTGGCCCTGAAGTCCTCCCAAGCAATGTCTGTAACCTCTCTATCAGTAAATGTCGTATCAGGCAGTGTCTTCCAACATATCTTGGCATGGGACTCCAAGCAAGAGACCACCAAAGGCACCCTCTCCTCCCATGGGCACCGTATCCCGGTCAGCATCCCGTATATGATATCCAGCCACTCCTCTGTCCGTACAGCCGACTCTGTTCCCAAGTAAGATGGGGGCGAAAGTCCTCGAAATATGCTCAGCCAATTGGCCCCCGGGTTTGGTTGCGGAGCTAGAACCTGCTGGGCCCTGAAAGCCTCCAGTATGGATGTCAAAGTCTGCCCCATCTGCGACTGTAGAATTGGAGTGGGAGCCGGGGGAGGTGGTGCAAGATTCAGAGTTTGCTGTACTCCGCCCTATGGTGTAGGCTGTGTCGGAGGCTACGTAACAAAGATCATTTGTAAGTAATAGACACAAACCTAATTTAAAGTGGACAACTTATATGTGATCCCCCATATGGGCACACCACTTCTTCCACAGCTTAGTTTTTCCCCAAACTAAACTCGTGCGGGGGTGACCCAGGTTTTGTGGACTGCTACTTTTTTGATCGAGGTCTCCTCTAGTACCACTTTTAAGACCCCCCCCCCTTTTCTTTTTAAACTACGGGGTCTTAGGCCTAGAACTGCCACTTTGTGGTGACACCATCATGCTCGGGAAGGTCATCACTACAAAATGCCGATCCTGTCAGCCATATCGATCGCAGAGTAGTAGCAAAAGTATGAGAGTACATGAAATACAACTCTAACACATGTCCACAACATTCATATATATAGTAATAATTCTCCACGAAGGGAGAGTCCATAGTAATAATAATAAAGGTACTGAAATTAGGGCTCTCGCCTGGTACATCAATGTCCTCACTACATGTCTCTCATCGCCGAAGAAAAACTTAAACAACTACTAGTGATCGGGAGTCACAGTCTCAGCCGTCTGAACTCCGGTACTAGACTGCCCCATCTCTAAGCGTGCCGAACTACGGGGCTGCTCCTCCATGCTGGGCTCCACGATCCCCTAAAATTATTTGGTCCGAAAACCGTTAGTCTAAAAGACTAAGTCCTATCATCCCCTATTCCTCCCCCATGGCCCCTAGGCACCATGAAGAGGGGAGGAAAGGGAAGCTCTGAAGGTGGAGAATAAACAAAACAGGTGACAGTGGGATTATTCTAGAACGAGTATATTAACAGAATAAGTATATATAAGCAGTAGTATATGAACTGTAAACTATGAAACAAGTAACCTTAACTGTTGGGTACATTGGTCAAAATGTACCTGATTTGAAGAAGCCTCACCCAACTCAATGATATACATCAAATTGTATTTGATGTGCTTTTGAGTTACCTTGTGCAGGTTAAGTATTTGCAGGAAAGAACAAAATATTCTAAGTCCATGTGTCGACACCCAGAGGGAAAGTGTCGACACTTAAGAAGTCTTCTGTCGACACCCAGGCAAGCAGTGTCGACACATGGAGTCATTGTGTCGACACCAGGGATGCTGAGTCGACACCAGACAGAAAGTGTCGACACAAGGAGCTGTGTCGACACTCAGTGAAGAAAAGACAGTGAAGTTGTGTCGACACTTAACAGTTGTGTAGACACCCAGTAAAGCTGTGTCTACATCAGAAAGTGTCGACACTTGGAGGTTGTGTCGACACTCAGCAAAAGCTATCAGAGACTAAGTACAAGTGTCGACACCCAGAACAATGTTTCGACACATAGCAGAAGAGTCAACACTTGAAGTAAGTGTCGACACCAAGAACAATGTGTCGACACTTAGCTGAAGACTCAACACTTGAAGAAAGTGTCGACACAAGGAGCTGTGTCGACACTTAGTAAAGATCAGCAAAGTTCAAGAATATTCTAAGTACAAGTGTCGACACTAATGGAATGTGTCGACACTCAGCCAGAGTCTCGACAGAAGAAGAAAGTGTCGACACCCAGAGCAATGTGTCGACACTCAACAAGTATCAACACTAAAGAGATGTGTCGACACCAAGAAGCAGTGTCGACACTTAACAGTTTCAACACATGAAGATGTGTCGACACAAAGAAGATGTGTCGACACTTAGAAGAATTCAGCAAAATTCTGAAGAACAAGTACTTGTGTCGACACTCAATTTCAGTGTCGACACATGAAGAAGAAGTAGTGTCAAGATAGAAAAACTACAACACAAGGAGTTGTGTCGACACCTTGTAGGCTAGTGTCGACACTTAGACAATATGTGTCGACACTTGGTCTATAAGTGTCGACACTTAAAGACAGAAAGTCTCGACACTTTCAGACAGACAGAGAATTTTCAAGAACTGACTGGATGACTTGACAGCTGCCATTCCAGCCGGTCTACAGCACCTGTCAGAGTTGTCAGAATTCAGTTATGGACCGGACCAGCCGGTTACCATGAAGAAGGCCTATAAATAGGCATATGCTGTCTATAAAAATTGTTGATCAAAAAAGTTGTTGAAGAAGAATAAGTTCCAACCAGTGATCAAGTATTCAACAAAGAAGATCTTGCAATTCCCTGAAGAATCAAGTGCAGATCTAAGAAGTTGGAGAGAGAGAGCTCCATCCAAGAAATCAGCTGTTGGAACCCAGCTGAGAAGAAGGATTCAGATTGGTCTGAATCTCAAGAAGCAGAGATCAAGGATCAACTGCAGAGGAATCAGTCTTATTGTGTTCTACTTTCAAGAAGCTTTGAAGAAAAGCCAAGTCAGATTGATTTCAGCTGAGTTCTTCCAAGAACTCATCAAGAATCTCACAACTTATCTCTCTTTCATCTAAGTTGTTGAGTATATACATTTTGTATTCATAATAACTTGTAGGATCCTTTGGGATCTGAGATTGTGAAAGGGGAAACTAGATCTGATATACTCTAAAGGGGGGGTGAATAGAGTATATGGTGCTTTTTAAAATACAAAGAAAAACTTTTGCAAAGCTTTACAACAATTGTTGTAATGAGTGTAAGCAGGGAAGCAGAAATAAAACTAAGCTATGCAGAAACTAAGCACAAGAAAATCTAGGCCAGAAACAAAAAGAAAACATGCAGAACCAGATGACACAAGGAAATATAGTGGTTCCCCAACTTGGGTACATCCACTCTTCTACCACCCTAGGTAGGAATCCACTGCAGGATGAGTTGATCAGGTGTCCTGGGCACCAATGAGCTTTTGATAAGGTGCTCAAAAACCAAATCAGATTTTTTGATCAGGTGTCTTGCCACCAATGAGCTTTTGACAAGGTGCTCAAAAACCAGATTCAAACTTTTGAAGGGAGTTTGAAAAACCCTTTACAGAATGGGGGTGAGAGAGTGATGGCAGTCTTCTCTTTCTCAAGCAACTGAGAAGACTATGTGGATTCAGTGAAGTTGTCAAAGCTCCCCCTGAGTCCTTGAAATCTTCAGGAAGATGAGCTTTGCTGAGGGTGATAGGCCTTCAAAGATAGATCTCCAACAAAAGATGATTTCAGCAAGCTGAAATGTTGAGTGTCTGGAGTCTTGAGATGATGTTGGCCTTGAACACTTGAGAGCTGAAGAGATCTGAAAAATGTTTGAAAGCTTGATCTCTTTTTGATGAGTGTTCTTCTGAATTCTTGTTGACAGAAGATTGAGAGAGTCTCTGTGTATTGAGTTGTGTCCTGTTCTTGTCAATCTCCTTTTCTGATTCAAAAACATTCTCTCTTTTATTCTCTGAGTCTGAATAGAAAATTGCTCTGTCAAAGATAGTCGTTGGTCTGAATTAATTACAGCCTTAATTGCATAAAATGTTCTGAAGGAAAGTCCACTGAATTATTCCTTGAAAAATCCCTTGAAACTTGCTCCAGAAGTAAATGAAAATGGCTGGCAGATCTTCTGAATTAAATGCAGAATAACTTCTATCTGATTTGAATTTGAAACTGGAAGATAACTGGATTCGTCGAACTGAGCTCTGCTATCGTCGAGCTGAGCTCAGCGAACTGGAAAATGCAAGCAGCAAAGAAATCGTCGATCTGAGCTCAAAGATCGTCGAACTGAGCTCAGAGATAAGGATCCAGTGCAGAGTCAAAATCGTCGACCTGAGCTCAGCGATCGTCGAATGGAGTTCGACGATATTGAGAAGTTGAGCTCAGCGATCGTCGACCAGAGCTCGACGATATTATGAGGGTTGAGCTCAGCGATCGTCGAATGGAGCTCGACGATCTGTCAATAGTTGAGCTAGACGATCGTCGACCGGAGTTCGATGAAACGTCGTGCTGAGCTCGACGATTTGGACTTAGTCTCCAGAAAAACTTGGGTCTTCAGGGCAGCTTCCAAACCTAGACTCCTGATCCCTTAGACTCAATTCTAATTGACCTATTATCTATACAGAAGGTCAAAGCATAAATTCCTAGAGACATAGTGATCCTGACCCAAATTAGTAATAGGGTGTTCCAACAATCTCCCCCTATTTGGGTTAGGAAAACTATTTACAGACTTTGAAAAAACAAACAACATCATACAGTCAGAAAAACATAAAAACAACAATAACAAGACACAACACAGAACCATCACAGAGATATATATATGTATGTTATCCAGAAGGTAGTCAGAAAAACCAAAGGTTGTCACCTTACAGAGTTACTCCTTTTCTTTGCCTTTTACCATTTTAATTTCTCTGTTGGGATCTAAAGCTTGTTGTTTGGATCTGGTATCATCAGCTGCACCCAAATAAATTTGCTTTGAAGCCCTGGGAACCACTGCAGCTGGATGCAACTCCATGTATCTGTCTGCATCAAAGAACTTACTGGAGGCATATCTTTCTAACTCTTTTTGCCTTTGCTCTGACATGGTAGAGATATTGGAAGTGTCTAGCCCTTGTTCTTTTGCTTTCTTTATCTGATCCAAAGCAGCCAGCTCTTTCATTCTTGCAGTCCAAGCCATAGGATTTTTCTCAGGGTCCTCAAATGGAACAGGTGGCTCATACCTGTTGGAAGAAGTATCTTGAGGAGTCCTGGCAGTCACAATATCTTTGAGCTTATAGGGGAAAGGACCAGAAGATGTATCAGCAGAAACATGTCCTCCCCTAGAGTAAGGATGCTGCCTGGAGTGTCCTTTGGAGTAAACCTGAGTTTCTCTTTGGTTTCCCCTATATCCTCCCCTTCTAGAGTAAGAGCCCCTAGACTGGCTTTCCCTTTGATAAGTTCTTGCATGAGGTTGGTAGGGAGCCTGGCTTCTAGCAGGGCCTGATCTTGCAGAGCTGCCACCTGCACCTGCATCAGGTGGAGGTGGTGGAGGAGGATGAGGGTGCTTGGACTGAGAAGAATCTTTCTCATATTTCCTCTTCTTCTTCATAGCCTTTAACTGGTTCTTAGAAAATTGCATCCAATGCTCAGTGATTGGGCAATTGTGCAGAATATAGAAGGGGACATCATTGTCATCTCTGACTTTGGCAGGAGGAACTCTCTTCAAGGCCTTACTTCTTGCCTTTCTTTTCTTTGCAATTGTGGCAGATGAGTCATCAGAAGCAGTGTTATAATCCTCAGATTCAGAACTTTGTGCATCATACAAGGCATCAATCTTCTTCATCAAATCTTCTTTCAGTTTAACAGCAGCTGATGGGGCAGAAGATACAGAAGCAGGAGGAGCAACAGGAGCAGCAGCAGATGTAACTATAGGTACTGGAGCAGCAGATGTTACAACAGAGATTACTTCAGGAATGAGGGCAGCAGCAGCAGCTTCAGAAACAACAACTTCTACAGCAGGCTCAAAATAAACAGCCTCTGTCATCAAAACATCCTGGGATAAGGGCTCATCAGAAACAATTTCTTCAGCAGCAGATATAACTTCAGAGGTAGACACAGCATTGTCTTCAGCAGCAGCAGCAGCAGTAACATCAGAAGCAGCAGTCACTGACAGAAGAAAATCAGAAATGATTTTGGGGTCACAGCAAGAGAAGGGCACTAGAGCCTTAGACAGATCTTCTGAGGGCTGGGCAGCAAGAACCTCTGGGGGCTGGACAGCATATGGCTCTGGGAGGCAGCTGAAGTAAGCAGTATCAAAAGTAGATAGCAAGGACCTTAGGTCTATTGCTAGTACTGGTGTAGCAGCAGTAGCAGAAACAGACACAGCAGCAGTAGTAGCAGAAACAACAGCAGGGGCAGCAATAGCAGCAACAGCTTCATAGGGCATCTCCCCCTGCCTGGATGCAGATACCTGTGCATCAAGGCACACTGCTGGGGGTGCTGCTAGAGGAGTAAGGAAAGAGGAAAGCATGGCAGAGAGAGCTGCCACTGATTGTTGTAGAGGAGCTAAAGAGGCCTCCATGAGAAGAGAGAGCCTAGGTGCAAGGAGCTCATACAACTGATCAGCAAGGGCTGGGAGATCTACATGCTCAATGAGAGGAGCAGAGGTAGAGGGTTGAGGGATGGCTGAGGATGCTGGAGGAGGAGGGCTGAAGGGTGGAATGAATGGTTCAGGAGAGGGGATGGTGGAGATGGAGGATAGAGGGATGAAGATGGAGGGAGTGAAGGTTGGTTGATCAATAATCTGGTGGAGAAGGTCTTGGAAAGTTGTGGAGGAGGATGGGAAGTCTGGAGGAGAAGAGGGGGAATCATCCATGTAGGATTCATCCAAGAGAGTGAAGGATGGAAGGGATGGGGATGAGGTGACATCTGGTGGGGGATAGGAGAAAAGGGGGTGGAAGTGGTCTGCTGGAGGAGAGGAAATAGTTGCTGGGGATGGAATTGAGGTTGGAGAAGGGCTGGAGATTGTAATGGTGGATGAGGCTGGAGTGGTGGATGGAGCTGGAGGTAGGGTTGAGCTTGGAGGAGGAGAAGCAGCAGCACTAGCAGCAGGCAGGTCTTCTGCAGGGGCAGAGACCTGGGGTGGAGTGACTCTTAGAGTCCTAGTGCCTGAAGGGCCAGAAGAAGAGGGCCTGCTGGGCTTGGAGATTTGCCTGTCCCATTTCCCAAAAAGGGCACAGGTGAGTCTCTTGGAGGCATTGATGTGCACTCCAAAGGAGACTAGCAGGGTAGGATACTTAGCCTGGAGGAAGATTCCCAGTATTCTTCCATAATTCACAAAAGTCTTGTTTATCTTTTTCTTCAACAGATCAAAAAATACTTCTCCCCAGTTCAAGCTTTTTCTATCTACCAGAGCTCCCATAACGCAGAGCTGATATCTGGAGATTGTGTCATGAGCAGAATGCTTGGCCAAGAGAACCTTGCCTACTACATCAGCCATAAACCTGTATTCCACAGACAGGTTCCTCTTAAACAGCTTGCTAGGGTTCCCCTCAGGATGACCCATCCTGGCAAGAATATCAGAGAACTCATCTCCAGAGAGTTCAGCAGAATCTTCACCATTTCTTAAACCAAAAACCTCTGTGAGTACTATTGGGGTCAGAGGTACCTGGGTGCCACCAATAGAGCCAACTATGGTATTGTTGTCAAGGTTGTGGGCAGTATATACCCATTCTTTAATCTCATCAGATGCAAGTTTGATTCTGGTTGTCATCAGGGCAGACAGTTGCTGATCTTTGAATAAGGTGAGAATATCCTGGAAGATTTGATCGGTTGTGTTGAAGGAGTCGAGATCGATGTCAAAGCCTGCATCAAATTTCATTGCAGAGAGTACAGCAACTGAAACGGCCATGCTACCTGCAAAAATCAACAGACAAAACGACCAAGGTAGAACTGTTTGGAGGGAAGAAAAGTTTGCAGAGAAATTGAAAGCGCAAGAGAGAACGACGGCGAAAAAAGAGTTTTATATTAGGGTTCGACGCAGAAAAGGAAAGATCGTTGAACTCAGTTCGACGATCGAGGCTTCTAAAGGAATCTGAAGAGACTCCAAAATCGTCGATCTCCGTTCGACGATCTGGAAAGGCGTCGAGCTCCGTTCGACGATCGTTCAGTGAACAGAATCGTCGAGCGCCGTTCGACGATCGTTGACCGAAGGAGACAGTTCATGCTGTTTGAGGGGCGCTGAACTCAGTTCGACGATTCTGGAAATCGTCGAACTCTGTTCGACGATCTGTGGGGAAATCGTCGAGCGCAGTTCAGAGATCAGAGAAATCCTAGACACTAAGGAAAATCAGAATTTTGCCTAGTCTTGGTCCATTTTTAGCTTTCAAAATCTTGAGTATTATTTGAGACTTCCTCCATCTAACATTCCTAACTGATTTAGGAAGAAAGTATGTTTCTTTTCATCCAAAGGCTTGGTGAAAATATCTCCCCTTTGTAAATCAGTTGGGATATACTGCAGTTCAATTTTATTCTTTTCAACATTATCCCTTAAGAAATGATGCCTAATCTCTATATGTTTTGTCCTACTATGGAGGACTGGATTTTGAGCTATGGAGATAGCACTTGTATTGTCACAAAAGATTTTTGACTTCTCTAAGTTGTAACCATAGTCTAGGAGTTGATTTTGAATCCACAGTATTTGTGAACAACAACTGCCTGCAGCTATATATTCAGCTTCAGCAGTTGAAGTTGACACAGATGTTTGTTTCTTACAAAACCAAGAGACAAGTCTATCACCAAGGAACTGACAAGTTCCACTGGTGCTTTTCCTGTCAATTCTGCATCCAGCATAATCAGCATCAGAGAATCCAGTTAACTCAAATGCTGAATCTTTTGGATACCAGAGACCTAGATTTGGACAACTTTTAACATACCTAAGAATCCTTTTTACTAATGTGAGGTGTGACTCTTTAGGGCTAACTTGGAACCTAGCACATATACATATAGCAAACATTATATCTGGTCTACTAGCTGTAAGATACAGTAAAGAGCCAATCATTGCTCTATATGTTGTCTGATCAACAGGTTTCCCATGTTCATCAGCATCCAATACAGCATTGGTAGGCATGGGTGTTTTCATACAAGATGCCTCAGACATGCCAAATTTCTTAACCAGCTCATGAGCATATTTGGTTTGAGAAATAAAGATGCTTTCAGCATGTTGTTTGACTTGCAATCCTAGGAAGAAGGATAGCTCACCCATGCTACTCATCTCAAATTTAGAATGCATTAGGTTAGAAAACCTTCTGCACAATTTTGAGTCAGTAGAACCAAAAATGATATCGTCTACATAGATTTGTACTAGTAGGGTATGGGACTTATGGGTTCTAATGAAAAGAGTTTGGTCTACTCTACCCCTTATAAAACCATTTTCCAAAAGAAAGCATGCTAGGGTCTCATACCATTCTCTAGGAGCTTGCTTGAGACCATATAATGCTTTATTTAATCTAAAGACAAAATCAGGATGAGTTGGAGAGATAAAACCTGGAGGTTGTCTGACATAGACTTCCTCTTTGATGTCTCCATTTAAGAAGGCACTCTTGACATCCATCTGATAAACCTTGAAGCCTTTGTGAGCTGCATAAGCTAGAAAAATCCTGATGGCTTCCAATCTTGCAACAGGTGCAAAGGTCTGGTCGTAGTCAATTCCTTCTTCTTGAGAGTATCCTTGGGCAACTAGCCTTGCCTTGTTCCTTATTATTACTCCTTGATCATCCAGTTTGTTTCTGAATACCCATTTTGTTCCAACAATGGAATGATCCTTAGGCTTGGGCACTAGTTCTCATACTTTGTTCCTCTCAAATTGATGCAACTCCTCTTGCATGGCAATGATCCAGTGTGGATCTTGCTCTGCATCTTGAATGGACTGAGGTTCAATTTGAGAAAGGAAGCAGGTGTGCAACAGGTTTTGGTTGACCTGATTTCTGGTTTGCACACCAGCTGAGATTTCTCCAATTATCTGGGAAATTGGATGGTCTCTTGATGTTACTAAATCAACAGGGGGTGTTGATCGTTCACCAACCTGTGTTGTTGTTTCCTCTTGTGGTACAACAACTGGCTCTTCCGGTTGAGCTTCAATATGTTGAGCATTGCTTTCATCTTCACTACTTTCATCCTCTTGAGCAACCTGTAGCTTGTTCATATCTTCAACTAGAGAGTGTTCCTGCAAAGGTTCTATGGTAGAAGAAATCTTCTCCTTGAAAGACATGTTAGTTTCATCAAAAGAAACATGAACAGATTCCTCAATTTTCAATGATGATTTATTATAAACCCTATAGGCCTTGCTGATCATGGAGTATCCCAGAAACACTCCTTCATCAGCTTTGGCTTGAAATTTTGCTAGATGTTTCTTATCATTATTGTGAATATAGCAAATGCAACCAAAAATTTTGAAATAGTCAACTTTAGGTTTCTTCCCTTTGAGTAATTCATAGGGAGTCTTTCCCTTCAGTTTATGTATCAGGCTTCTGTTCAACACATAGTTGGAGGTGTTCACTGCCTCTGCCCAGAAGGATAGAGGTAGATGAGCATCTGACAACAATGTAGTGGCAGATTCAATAAGGGTTCTATTTTTCCTTTCAGCTACCCCATTTTGTTGAGGAGTTCTAGGAGCTGAGAAAGTATGCCTGATCCCTTCACTCTGACAGAACTCTTGCATAAGAAGAGAATCAAACTCTGTCCTATGATCACTTCTGATCAGGGCAATGTGAGTATTGAACTCAATCTTTACACATTTGAGAAACTCTGTCAGACACTTAAAGTTATCAGACTTCTTCCTTAGAAAGAACACCCAAGTGAATCTAGAGAAGTCATCTACAATCACCAAAGTGTAGGATTTCCCTCCTAGGCTTTGTACTGTGATGGGTCCAAATAGATCCATGTGTAACAGATACAGTATCCTAGGTGAATCACTCTTATTAAGTGACTTAAAACTGTTTTTAGTTTGCTTGCCTAATTGACAAGCCTTGCAGAGTCCTTCCTTCTTGTAGGGGCCAGAAGGTAGTCCTCTAACAAGATTGTCCTTGGATAGCCTAGCAATAGTTCTAAGGTTTAGGTGTCCTAGTTTCTTATGCCATAAAACATTTGGTCTATAAACTGAATTGAATAAACAGATATCTATAGAAGTTGAAAGAAAATCTACAAGGTAGATGTTACCTTTCCTTTTACCTGTCAACACAGTGGTGTTGTCCTCTGACTTGATTTTGCATAAGGTCTTGCTGAAGGTCACCTGGTAGCCTTCATCACATAGCTGACTGATGCTGATTAGATTGTGCTTCAGTCCTTCCACATATGCTACCTTCTTGAAGGTTACAGAACCAATCTGGACTTCTCCATATCCTTTAGTCTGTCCAAAGTTGGAGTCACCAAAGATAACTTTGGGTCCAAGCTTGGCTCTAAAGGAATTTAGGTTGTCCTTGTTCCCTGTCATGTGCTTAGAGCACCCACTATCCAAATACCATTGCTGGTTAGATGTTGGATAGGTCTTCACCTGCACATAAAGCAATTCACTTGTTTTTGACCCAGTTTACCTTGGGCCTAGGTTGATAACCTTTAAATTCAGAAATGAAAGACATCCCTGGCTGACTCTTATATCCTTCAGGATGATATCTCCTTGGAGGTAAAATCCATTCAGTATAAGGGTTAAATGTTTGGGATGAAGAACCCTCAGGATTCAATTTTGACTTGCCATTGAAAAAATTTCCAGAGCTCTGACCTCTGTTCGACGATCTTGGAGCTGAGTTCGACGATCTTGGGTCAGATCGTCGAGCTCCGTTCGACGGTCGACTATGGCTGAGGTCAGGTATATGGGATCGTCGACCAGCGTTCGACGATCTTGGCTTAGATCGTCGATCAGCGTTCGACGATTTGTCCTGAGATCGTCGAGCTGCGTTCGGCGATCGTCGATCTTCATTCGGCGATCGTCGATCTCCGTTCGACGATTTGTACTGGACTTTAGTTTTCTGAGGCAGATCAGAATTTTTCCTGGCAACCTCTACAACTCCCTTTCCCTTGTCAGAGATGAACTTGATAGGGGTTGTTAGAACAATAGGTTGGCTGGATGAGGCACCCAAGCCCAGTGTACTGTTGAATCTTGAGTTCACTGTGCTTGTGATGTCCATCAGCTTGATGCTTCTCCCATTGAGAGATTCTTCAAGCTTCTTGGCCTCAGAGAGTTCACTCTTCAGTGAAGCTATCTGTTCCCTATGGTTCTCCAACTCCTGAGAGAGCTTGAGGTTTTCTGATTTTAAACCACTTTGTTCAGATAATTGATTTCTGAGAGAGATGATCTCTTTCTCAGACTTTAGCAGGTCTAAACATAGTGCTTTAAATTCAAGTTTGAAATCTTCTGAAGTGAAATCAAAAGAGCTGATTACCTGATCTTCTTCAGGTTGTGTCTCTGAGTCTGACTCTGACTCCTCTTCCTCTGAGTTGTGTTGTGAGGCATTGATTGCCATCATGCAGAACTCCTTTTCCTCTGCATCATCCTCATCATCACTTGAGCTGGAAGAGGCTTCTGACTCCTCTTCAGTCTCACTCCAGGATTCAGCAACAAATCCTTTCCTTGTGTGCTTATTTCTGCTGGAGGAGGGTTTGCTATTTCCATTCCTTTTGGAGTCCTTCTCCTTTCTTCTTTCTTTTCTGTCCCTTCTGTCCTTGTTCTTGTTTTCTGGACAGTCAGGAACCATATGCCCTGGTTTCCTGCAACCAAAGCAAATAATGTCTTTGTTATTGCCAATGGACTTGTCATACCTTGGCTTGTCCTGCTCCTTGTATGATCTTCTTCTGAAGTCCTTTCTGGCCATCTTATAGAATCTTTTGGCTAACAGGCTGAGAAGTTCATCATTGCCTGTACCTTTTTCTTCAGGCAGATCCTCAGCTGCCTTAAATGCTATAGTCTTCTCTTTCCTTGTGGCTGGAGAAGCAGCCTTCTGTTCTTCTTCTCTGTTCTTGATGAGTAGCTCATAAGATTTGAGCTTACCCAACAAGGCTTCACTCGTGATCTCATTCAGACTTCTGGCATCTTTAATTGGCCAGATTCTTGAATCCCAAGTGCTGGGGAAGCACATTAGGATCTTATCATTCAGTTCTGTCAGTGAGATCTCTTTGTCTAATGTCCTCAGTTCACTGACAATTAGACTCAATCTGTTGTACATTTCTCCCACTGACTCTGTTTCTCCCTTCTTGAAGTTCTCATATTGGGAGATGTGATGAGATCTTCTGTCCTTTCTCTCATCAGCTGATCCTGAAACTATTTCTGAGAGCTTGTCCCAGATCTCCTTGGCTGAGTTGCATTCAGCTACTTTTTGAAAAATGTCATCTGACATTGTCTGAGCTAGAATGTTCATTGCCTTGGCATCAGCTACCTTCCACCTTTTGATGTCAGCATCTGTTCCTGATGGAGGTGGAACAGCATTTGTGCTTGTACTTTCTGGGGGTCTGGGACACACTGTCAAAACAGAATTAAAAATGTCCTCGTCAATAGAATTCATGTAGAGTTTAATCCTTGCTTTCCAAAGTGCAAACTTTGACAGATTGCACACTGGAGGTCTGGTGCTTGCATAATCTTTGTTTTGGGCCATGATATGTGCAAGCTAAATCTAATAATGAAATATAAAAGAAGGATCTAGTTTGGGATCTTTGGGGTTCAGGTGTTAGCATGTACAACCAAACAGATATGGTATGTTTAACCAACCTCGCTCTGATACCAATTGAAAGGGGAAACTAGATCTGATATACTCTAAAGGGGGGGTGAATAGAGTATATGGTGCTTTTTAAAATACAAAGAAAAACTTTTGCAAATCTTTACAACAATTATTGTAATGAGTGTAAGCAGGGAAGCAGAAATAAAACTAAGCTATGCAGAAACTAAGCACAAGAAAATCTAGGCCAGAAACAAAAAGAAAACATGCAGAACCAGATGACACAAGGAAATATAGTGGTTCCCCAACTTGGGTACATCCACTCTTCTACCACCCTAGGTAGGAATCCACTGCAGGATGAGTTGATCAGGTGTCCTGGGCACCAATGAGCTTTTGATAAGGTGCTCAAAAACCAAATCAGATTTTTTGATCAGGTGTCTTGCCACCAATGAGCTTTTGACAAGGTGCTCAAAAACCAGATTCAAACTTTTGAAGGGAGTTTGAAAAACCCTTTACAGAATGGGGGTGAGAGAGTGATGGCAGTCTTCTCTTTCTCAAGCAACTGAGAAGACTATGTGGATTCAGTGAAGTTGTCAAAGCTCCCCCTGAGTCCTTGAAATCTTCAGGAAGATGAGCTTTGCTGAGGGTGATAGGCCTTCAAAGATAGATCTCCAGCAAAAGATGATTTCAGCAAGCTGAAATGTTGAGTGTCTGGAGTCTTGAGATGATGTTGGCCTTGAACACTTGAGAGCTGAAGAGATCTGAAAAATGTTTGAAAGCTTGATCTCTTTTTGATGAGTGTTCTTCTGAATTCTTGTTGACAGAAGATTGAGAGAGTCTCTGTGTATTGAGTTGTGTCCTGTTCTTGTCAATCTCCTTTTCTGATTCAAAAACATTCTCTCTTTTATTCTCTGAGTCTGAATAGAAAATTGCTCTGTCAAAGATAGCCGTTGGTCTGAATTAATTACAGCCTTAATTGCATAAAATGTTCTGAAGGAAAGTCCACTGAATTATTCCTTGAAAAATCCCTTGAAACTTGCTCCAGAAGTAAATGAAAATGGCTGGCAGATCTTCTGAATTAAATGCAGAATAACTTCTATCTGATTTGAATTTGAAACTGGAAGATAACTGGATTCGTCGAACTGAGCTCTGCTATCGTCGAGCTGAGCTCAGCGAACTGGAAAATGCAAGCAGCAAAGAAATCGTCGATCTGAGCTCAAAGATCGTCGAACTGAGCTCAGAGATAAGGATCCAGTGCAGAGTCAAAATCGTCGACCTGAGCTCAGCGATCGTCGAATGGAGTTAGACGATATTGAGAAGTTGAGCTCAGCGATCGTCGACCAGAGCTCGACGATATTATGAGGGTTGAGCTCAGCGATCGTCGAATGGAGCTCGATGATCTGTCAATAGTTGAGCTAGACGATCGTCGACCGGAGTTCGACGAAACGTCGTGCTGAGCTCGACGATTTGGACTTAGTCTCCAGAAAAACTTGGGTCTTCAGGGCAGCTTCCAAACCTAGACTCCTGATCCCTTAGACTCAATTCTAATTGACCTATTATCTATACAGAAGGTCAAAGCATAAATTCCTAGAGACATAGTGATCCTGACCCAAATTAGTAATAGGGTGTTCCAACAGATTGTAAGCCTGTAATTATAAAGGCTGAGGGTAGGAGAGTTAAATCTCTGAGTGTAGGCCTTGGTGGCTGAGTGTAGGCCTTGGTGGCTGAGTGTAGGCCTTTGTGGCTGAGTGTAGGCCTTTATGGCTGAGTGTAGGCCTTTGTGGCTGAGTGTAGGCTTTGTGGAAAAGCTGAGTTGTAGGTCCTTGGGCCTGAGGTGTAGGAGCCTGTTTTGGGTTCTGAGTTAGTGGAGAAGTTTGGCCGAATCTAGTACACTGCTAGATAGGCGAAGGGGGAAAGTGGATGTACCCAAAGCTTGGGGAACCACTATAAAACTCTGTGTCTACTGTGTGTTTGTGAAGTGCTGTGATTGTTGCATATGTGCTGAGATAATTTAGATATAAGTCTGTGATATTAACTGATTGCTGCCATAAAAGTCAAAAAGAATTTGGTCACCTATTCACCCCCCCCCCCCCCTCTAGGTGTTTAGGTACTATATCTTTCAAGTGGTATCAGAGCCAGGTTCCTCAAAAAGGACTAACTGTCTGAGGAGATCCTGTGGCAGATTCAGATTAAGTCAATTACAGATTCAAGAAAATCAAGAACCATGGGTTCCACTGAGAATCACAAGGAATTGGGATCAATGAAACTACCTATATGTAGGAAGGAAATCTTTGGCATATGGAAGGAAAGGGTAAGGCTGTTTATGGAGGCCTCAGACCCTAGAATTTACATCATAGTAAAGGAAGGGCCATATATGCCCATGAAGGTGTCAGTCCTAGATGCTAATCAGAGAATACCAAAGGATTTCTCTGAAATGACAAAGGATGAGATTGTCCTAGCCACCATGGACAAAAGGGCTCAAAATATTATAGTAAGTGTCATAGATGATGCAACTTTTCAGAATCTAATACACTGTAAGACAGCAAAAGATATGTGGGATACTCTTATTGTCTATATGGAGGGTTCTGAAGAAGTTAGGCAAGACAGAAAATCCTTGCTAAATCACGAGTATGAAAGTTTTAGACAAGGAAAGGTTGATAGCATAACTGAGTGCTACAAGAAGTTCTACAGGATAGTGAATGAACTCATGTCCTATGGTAGAGAGTTCAGTAATTATGAACTCAATGACAAGTTTCTAAGGTCCTTAACTAAAGATTGGGACACCAAGATCTGTGTCATTAGAGAAATGGCTAAGTTGGCAGAAATTCCTCCACCTACACTGTTTGGCAAACTGCTGTCATATGAAATGCAGTTGGCAGTGAGGAAAGAAGAGGAGAAAGCAACAAGAATTGAACATAAGGAAAGAACAGTGGCTTTTAAATCAGAAGCCCCCAGAAAGTATAGAAGTAAGTCACCTTCTCCTCCAGCAAAAGCAGCAGAATCTGAGTCAGATGAGTCAGTCAGCACAAAATCTGAAAGCAGTGAAAGTGATGAGGACTTTGCTGCCTTCACAAGACATTTCCAGAAGTTCTTAAAGAAGAAACAATGGAGGACAAGGCCTTCTACTTCACAGGGAAAGGAAGACTCTTATCAGAAAAAGAAGTCTTCAAAGAAAGACAAGAAAAAGTCTAAGTCTAGCAAGGCAACACTTTCAAAAATAGTGTGCTATTGCTGCAATCGACAAGGCCATGTTATAGCAGATTGTCCTGAGAAGAGAACGGAGTCTAGTGACAGGAAAAGGACTCATTTCAAAGACAAGAAAGAAAAGTCATTTGTTGCCAAAAAGGAGAAGACCCTGACAGATATCTCTTCTTCAGAAACTGAGTCAGATGCTGAGGCATATATTGGACTGTTTGCTGAGGAAGAAGAGGAAGAGTTCATGCAGATTATGAATTCTATATATGAACAAGAAGACAGTCAATGCCAAGGGCTAATGGCATTGACAGAAGGTGACAAAATCCTGGAACAGTCAGGACCCAGTAAGGTACAATGTTCAACTCTAAGTTCAATTTCTTGTGCCAGTACAGATTCAGATTCATCATCATCAAGTGATGAGAGTGCATCTGAGTCTGAAGCAGATATTCATCAGTTGATAGATGAATACAAGGTTCTGTTGCAAGCTTACAAGAAGAGCAAGTCCCTAGCCAAAAGTCAGGCAAAGGGAATTGCTGATCTTAAAGCTGCTGCAACTGAGTTTGAGAAGTCTTTTGATCAAAAACTTAATGAGATAGCCAGATTGAAGCACATAACTGTGATTCAAATGGGAACTATATCATTTAAGAATGATCAAATCAAGAGTCTGGAGATTAATCTTCAGAAGGAGAAGGACTTAGTTGCTAGGTTTTTTAAACCTAAGTCAGTTCTACCTTTGATTGATGAATTTTTTCATCAAAAAGGTAAAGCTGGACTTGGTTTTACTAGACCTGCAAGGACTGTTCAGTCCAAGTCCAAGTCCAAGGGCAAAGCCCCAACACTCAACAAGCCAGCTGTGGATAAAACAGCTAAGACTGTACCTAAGCAAAGGTACAATAAGTTTGAGTGTTGGTGTTGTGGCAAGATAGGCCACTTTGCAATGGACTGTTGGCACAAGGCAAGTGCCAAAGTGAGCAGCAATTTGCCTGTTGGAAAACCAGCAGGTAGCTTTGTCAAGATGCAAACTAACAAGTACCAAGGACCCAAGAATTCTTTGGGTTCTAAGGTTCATTAATCTGTTTTGCAGGATAGTCCAAGTGTCATGCCCCTATCTGGTACTTGGACAGTGGATGTTCCAGACATATGACTGGAACAAAGGGATTACTAAGGGACTACATTCCAATCAAAGATGGTCCAAAAGTCACCTTTGGTGGTTCTAAAAAAGGAATCATCAAAGGGTTTGGTAACATTTCTAGTAACTTAGTTACCATTACTCAAGTGGCTTATGTTAAATGGTTGAAACACAACCTAATAAGTATAAGACAATTAAGTGATGTAGGGTATGACATCTCATTTGTTAAGAATGGTTGTCATAACAAGAGGTCAACTGATCAAGAGATCATTTTGACTGGCTATAGAAAGAGGAATGTCTACTGCCTAGACATTATATGTGAGACCAATGGTTCTCAAGTGTGTCTTGTAGCTGATGAGACAGTCTCTCATTGTGTCAAATGGCACAAGAGGCTAGCTCATCTAAATTACAAGACTATTGGCAAACTCTTTAGCCAAGAGTTAGTGAGAAATGGTTCTCAAGTTAAGTGTGTTAAAGATGGTATTTGCTCAGCTTGTCAAAAGGGCAAGCAGACTAGATCCACCTTTAGAAGCATAGAAAACAAAGATGCTGTGAGGTGTTTATACCTCTTGCATATGGATCTCTTGCATATGACTACTCAAGGTTTTCCTGGGTGTTCTTCTTAAGACAGAAATCTGAAACACCTAGTGTCTTCTATAGCTTTGTCAAGCAAATTCAGAATGAACTAAATAGTACAGTGGTCAAAATAAGAAGTGACCATGGTACTGAGTTTCAGTCTGATAGCATGACAAAACTATGTGAAGACTTTGGGATCTTTCAAGAGTTTTCTTCACCTATAACACCTCAGCAAAATGGCATTGCTGAGAGGAAGAATAGAACCTTGATTGAGGCTAGTAGGACCCTATTAAGTGATACATCACTACCAGAATACTTCTGGGCTGAAGCAGTCAATATTGCATGCCATGTTATTAATAGGGCTACCATTACTAAAGGCCTCAATAAGACCCCCTATGAGGTTGTGAAAGGCAGGAAACCAAACCTATCCTACTTCAGGATCTTTGGTTGCAAATGCTTCATACTTAACAATGGAAAGTCTTACTTGACTAAGTTTGCTGCCAAGTCCCAAGAGGGAATTTTTGTTGGGTATAGCAACAATAGTAAGGCTTATAGAGTCTACAACTTGTCAACTCAAGTTATAGAAGAAACTGTACATGTAGTATTTGATGAGACTAAACTTATTAACAATGAGTTGTCTAGTAGTGTATGCAGCCCCTCAGGTTTAACAAAGAAGATGGAAAAGCTCACTCTAGAAGAAGAATCTACTGCAAGATAGCAAGTAGAAGACAGTGGTTGTTGTCCAGGGGGAGTACTACATGTACCAAATGCAAAAGAAATACAAGGAGTACAGCAAGATGATGAAACTGAAGTGGTTCAACCAGAAGTCAGGATGCCTCCAGCCAATAGGCATCTTAGAGATCATCCAGTAGAGCAGATTATTGGAGATCCAAGATAAGGGGTACAAACAAGGAGCAGAAACCTGAATGCAGCAGTCTACTCCAGCTTTCTATCCCAAGTTGAACCTAAGAAGTTTGAAGAAGCCATCAAAGACCCTCTTTGGATTGAGGCTATGCAAGAAGAACTCAATCAATACAAGAGATGCAAGGTCTGGGAGCTTGTTCCTAAACCTAAAGACCACAATATAATTGGAACCAAGTGGATCTATAGGAACAAGATGGATGAACAAGGAGTCATCATTAAGAACAAAGCAAGACTAGTTGCTAAAGGATATAGGCAGAAAGAAGGTATTGATTTTGATCAAACCTTTGCTCCAGTAGCCAGACTGGAAGCCATAAGAATGTTCCTGGCCTATGCAACTTTTCAAGGATTCAAAGTTTACCAAATGGATGTCAAGTCAGCATTTCTAAATGGTAATCTTAAAGAAGAAGTCTATGTGGAACAACCCTCAGGTTTTGTTGATTCAACTCTACCTAATCATGTATATAGACTTAGGAAAGCTTTATATGGGTTAAAGCAAGCCCCTAGGGCTTGGTATGAAACCATGTCTAGTTTCCTCATTGAGAATAAGTTCACAAGGGGGAAAATAGACAAGACTCTATTCCTTAGGGAATCTAGAGGCAATGTAATTCTAGTCCAAATATATGTAGATGACATTATATTTGGGTCTACTGAAAGTAGTCTTTGCAAAAAGTTTGCAAAGCTAATGCAAGCTCAATTTGAGATGAGTAGTATGGGAGAGCTAAAGTTCTTCTTGGGTCTCCAAGTAAGACAGACTGAGAGTGGTTTATCCATATGCCAGTCCAAGTTCACCCTAGAACTCATAAGGAAGTATGGTATGGATTCATCCAGCACCATGAAGACTCCTATGGGGTCAAGTATGTCTCTTAGCAAGGATGATGCAGGGAAACCTGTAGATGAAACCTTGTATAGAGGGATAGTTGGCTCCCTATTATACTTGACTGCAAGTAGACCAGATATCATGTATGCTACATGTGTCTGTGCTAGGTATCAAGTCTGCCCTAAAGAGTCTCATTTGACTGCAGTCAAAAGGATATTGAGATATCTAAAGGGCACTCCTTATCTAGGCCTCTGGTACCCTAGGAATGGAGATTTTGATCTAACAGGTTATTTAGATGCAGACTTTGCAGGATGCAAAGAAGATAGAAAAAGCACTACTGGAACCTGTCAATTCCTAGGTGGAAGACTGATTTCATGGAGTAGTAAAAAGCAAACAAGTGTGGCCATCTCCACTGCAGAATCAGAGTATGTGGCTGCAGGAAGTTGTTGTGCTCAACTTCTTTGGATACAACATCAGCTAGAGGACTATGGATTTCAGGTAAGTAGAACTCCACTCTTTTGTGATTCTACTTGTGCTATTTCAATAGCTAATAATCCTGTATCCCATAGTAGAACAAAACATATTGAAATTAAATATCATTTTCTTAGGGAGCATGTAGAAAGAGAAGATATTTTACTTGAATATGTTAAAACAGATGATCAACTAGCTGATATGTATACTAAGCCCCTAGAAAAAGCTAAGTTCAATAGATTTAAGATTGAACTAGGAATGATAAACTTAGAGTAAGTTTATAGTATTGAAATTGGCTAAGGAAAAAGGTGTCGACACATAGAGATTTCTGTGTTGACACAGATAGTAGGTGTCGACACTTTAGGAAAAAGGTGTCGACACATCTAGGAAGTTAGTGTCGACACTTCAGAATATTAGTGTCGACACATGCCAAGTAGGTGTCGACACAACCAAGGTGGTGTCGACACTTAGTGTTTACTCAGAATTATCTAAGTAAAGTCTCGACTATGTGTCGAGTTAAGTGGTGTCGACACATAAACAAGTGTCGACACATATAATCTGTTGACTAAACTTGTGTCGACACATATGTGTCGAGACATTATAAGTCAGTGTCGACACTTATTGCCAGTGTCGACACAATTCAAGTTGGCTGCCCGCCTTTTCATCTTCAAAATTAGAAAGGTATAAATAGGGTTTTGCCTTAGTCTGTCCACACGCTTTCAAAAGTTTCGAGACCAAAACTTCTGTGTCGACACCTCTCTTCTCTCCAGTCCAATTCATCAAACCCTAATGGCGCCAAAGCTTGAGGAGAACGTCAACGAGGGCTACGAGCTTGTGCGCGATGCTTTTGATGCTGCAGACCAAGAAATCAAGACAGTGATAACCCTAGTCGCCGACTCAGGATTAGAATTTCTTGTTTCTGAGCCTACAAAGATATGGAAAAAGGAAGTCCTGGAATTCCTCAATGGAGCTAAGATAGATGAAACTGGATTCAAGATCAAATCCAGGGTTCATGGTGAGAAGGTGAAGGTTTCACCTAAAAGTCTGAGGAAAGTGTTACAGCTCCCAAGAACTAAAGAAGAAGATGAAGTTACTGCTTCAAAGACCAGGGAAGCTCTAACTTGGTGTGGATTGGATTCTCAGATGAACATTGGTTCAGTTTTTAATAGAAAGGGCATGAACAATCAAGGGAAATTTCTGTCTGAGATAGTTGGCAAAGTAATCCTCAGTAAGCCAGGAGGGCATGACAGAGTGTCTGCCTACCTGTTTAGTATTATGACCAGGATTATCTTCACTTTAAACACTGACTGGTCTGTTATAGTGTTTGAGAAAATCAAAGAAATCCTGAAGAAGCCCAACCTGGGCAGAATCATAAGTCTATAACTAGCTGGTACCATACCAGAGGTTATGCATCAGACTGCTGGAAGTAAAATAAATCATATGAGAAAAATGGATCTGAGAATTTTCTCCAGGTGGGACAGGGTGTTGTCTAAAGAGATGCCAACCCCTGAGAAGAAAGTTCCTGAGAAAGTATCACCCCCAAAGAAGAAGAGGAAAACTGCTTCAGTGGCACAGGTTTCCACTAGTAGTTCAGAAAGTGAAGAACAAGTGGTCTTCACACCTGATGAAGAAGACACAGGAACTGCTGTGAAGTCTCCAGCACAACAAGTGGATGTTGAAATCCAGGGGGAGCTACCACAAGCTAGCCCCATACACAAGGATCAAATCCAGGGGGAGCCTCTAGCTGTAGATGAGCCAACTACTCTTGAGAGTGAGCAAGCTACAGAAACAATACTAGAGGTAATCACTGAACTAAATGCTTTCGATTTTCCAATAGAGGATACTGATTTGTCTGATGTTCATCAGCAAACTCAGCTGGATATCCAAGTCACAGATGTTGTCTTGGAAGACACATCTGCTGCAGCTCAGTATGTATCTGATCCAGTGGTTGAAGAGCCCAGAGTTTCTCCAGCTCATTCACCACAGGAATACACCCTGGAAGATTTATTTCTAAATTTGGATCAAGCAGATTTTGACAAAGACAATGCTGCAACTGAAGTAGAGAATGCTCCAGTTCAGGGGGAGCAAGTTGTATTTCTTGAAGAGCCTGCAAGGTATGAGACTGACAAGCCTCAAGATGCTGAAGAACCACCAAAGGAAAGGGTAGATATAGCCAGCTCCTCACCTTCTGAAGATGAGGATGCTGCAAGGGCTAGGAAAAAGAAAATTTATGTCTTCAAAAGAAGGAGCCAGAGTTATAAGAAGGCTCTCCAAACTATTGCTCCACAGCCTATAGCACAGCCAGCTCCAACTGTGGATTATAGTGCTTTAATGGTTGCAATGCAAGTCAAGTTGGATGAGCAAAGGCAGGCCATTGAAAAGTATGTTGATGAAGGGCAGAAGTCTCTCCAATTTGATCTAGCCCAGGACATAAAGTCTATAAGATTTGAGATGAATCTTAACAAGAAGGAGATGACAGACTGCTTCCACAAAGGGGGGAATGCAGTGGTGTACTTAGCTACACATCAAGAACAGATCAAGGCTCAAGTTGATGACATAGCCCTGAAGCAAGGATATGTTCTTGAAAATCAACTCAGAATGAATGACAATTTGACAGAATCTCATAATGTTATTGTCACAGAACTGAAGAACATAGCTGCTGGACCTTCTACCTCTACTGCTACTGTTAAAGCTGAATTTGACAAAGTATTTCAAGAAGAAATCACTACTGTTAAGACTGTCATTCAAGACTCCCAGAAGGCCATATCTGAACAACTTAAAAAGCTCAAACCTTTCTTTAAAGATGGAGTCAGATACTTGGATAATCAAATCAGATTTCAGAAGGATGATGTCAGAGATCACATGGCTAGAGAAGTCATAAAGGGGGAGAGAGTTTTAGTCAAAGCTAGCTCTAATCATGCCAAATGGATATCTAATTCCATCAGAGCTACACTGGGCTATCCTCCACTTTGTGATGATGACAATGTTGCTGAATCTGGAATTCATCCTGCATATTTAGGAGGGGAGCAACCAGAAGTGGCTCAAGTTATCTATCCTCCTCCAGATTTTGAAATGGTGCAAGCTAATATTCATCACATGTATAGCCCAACTGAAGGGAAGTCCAATGTCATTCTAGAAAAAGTGGTTCAGTCTATACCTGCAGCTATGCAAGCAGCTCTTTAGAAAGAAGAAGAAGCTCTACAGAAAGAAGAAGAGACAAGATTGTCTAAGAAGAGGTTTAGGGAACAAGCTGAACAAAGGCCAGACTTTGAGCAGTGGAGCCCTACCTCAAGAAATATCATTTTAACTGCTTGGAAAGCTGCCAAAGATAACATTCAAGACAGGAATAAGTGGTTTTCTGAAGCTGAATGGAGAAAATATGAAATCAGGCAGGAGGCAATAGTCCAATACAGAAGGAAGACCAAGATGGGAAAGCTACCTCCTACAGCTCTGGAGCCTAGCAAGTACTTTCCCAAGCCTTACCACTACTTTGAGAGGCAAAAGATTAAGGCTGAGGAACTCAAGAAGAAAGAGCTGAAAGGTAAGAAGCCTGCTGAAACAGAAGATGTTGAATCTCCTGTTCAAGCCAGAGTTCAAGCTGGAAAAGGAATAGTCATTAAGGAGGCTGAACAGAAATAGCTTAGAATATTTCTTAAGTTTACTATGTATTCTTTTGATATAAAACACTCTGTAAACTTTAGAATTTTGTATAATGACAAAGTATTGGAATAATGTTTTGTGTAATAAATTTGCAATGTGTTAAATTTATTTCATAATTGTTCTGTGATGCAATCTATCTGTATATGCATGTTTGTTTTATACATGTGATGTACTTTCCTGTTTACATAATCCTGTCTTACATCATTTTGTATTTTTATTATGAATGGTGTATATCATTGACTAAGGGTTATGACTTCTCCAAATAGGGGGAGATTGTTGGGTACATTGGTCAAAATGTACCTGATTTGAAGAAGTCTCACCCAACTCAATGATATACATCAAATTGTATTTGATGTGCTTTTGAGTTACCTTGTGCAGGTTAAGTATTTGCAGGAAAGAACAAAATATTCTAAGTCCATGTGTCGACACCCAGAGGGAAAGTGTCGACACTTAAGAAGTCTTGTGTCGACACCCAGGCAAGCAGTGTCGACACTTGGAGTCATTGTGTCGACACCAGGGATGCTGAGTCGAAACCAGACAGAAAGTGTCGACACAAGGAGCTGTGTCGACACTCAGTGAAGAAAAGACAGTGAAGCTGTGTCGACACTTAACAGTTGTGTCGACACCCAGTAAAGCTGTGTCTACATCAGAAAGTGTCGACACTTGGAGGCTGTGTCGACACTCAGCAAAAGCTATCAGAGACTAAGTACAAGTGTCGACACCCAGAACAATGTGTCGACACATAGTAGAAGAGTCAACACTTGAAGTAAGTGTCGACACCAAGAACAATGTGTCGACACTTAGCTGAAGACTCAACACTTGAAGAAAATGTCAACACAAGGAGCTGTGTCGACACTTAGTAAAGATCAGCAAAGTTCAAGAATATTCTAAGTACAAGTGTCGACACTAATGGAATGTGTTGACACTCAGCCAGAGTCTCGACAGAAGAAGAAAGTGTCGACACCTAGAGCAATGTGTCGACACTCAATAAGTATCAACATTGAAGAGATGTGTCGACACCAAGAAGCAGTGTCGACACTTAACAGTTTCAACACATGAAGATGTGTCGACACAAAGGAGATGTGTCGATACTTAGAAGAATTCAGCACAATTCTGAAGAATAAGTACTTGTGTCTACACTCAATTTCAGTGTCGACACATGAAGAAGAAGTAGTGTCGAGATACAAAAACTACAACACAAGGAGTTGTGTCGACACCTTGTAGGCTAGTGTCGACACTTGGTCTATAAGTGTCGACACTTAAAGACAGAAAGTCTCGACACTTTCAGACAGACAGAGAATTTTCAAGAACTGACTGGATGACTTGACAGCTGCCATTCCAGCCGGTCTACAGCACCTGTCAGAGTTGTCAGAATTCAGTTATGGACCGGACCAGCCGGTTACCATGAAGAAGGCCTATAAATAGGCCTATGCTGTCTACAGAAATTGTTGATCAAAAAAGTTGTTGAAGAAGAATAAGTTCCAACCAGTGATCAAGTATTCAACAAAGAAGATCTTGCAATTCCCTGAAGAAACAAGTGCAGATCTAAGAAGTTGGAGAGAGAGAGCTCCATCCAAGAAATCAGCTGTTGGAAACCAGCTGAGAAGAAGGATTCAGATTGGTCTGAATCTCAAGAAGCAGAGATCAAGGATCAACTGCAGAGGAATCAGTCTTATTGTGTTCTACTTTCAAGAAGCTTTGAAGAAAAGTCAAGTCAGATTGATTTCAGCTGAGTTCTTCCAAGAACTCATCAAGAATCTCACAACTTATCTCTCTTTCATCTAAGTTGTTGAGTATATACATTTTGTATTCATAATAACTTGTAGAATCCTTTGGGATCTGAGATTGTAAGCCTGTAATTATAAAGGCTGAGGGTAGGAGAGTTAAATCTCTGAGTGTAGGCCTTGGTGGCTGAGTGTAGGCCTTGGTGGCTGAGTGTAGGCCTTTGTGGCTGAGTGTAGGCCTTTGTGGCTGAGTGTAGGCTTTGTGGAAAAGCTGAGTTGTAGGGCCTTGGGCCTGAGGTGTAGGAGCCTGTTTTGGGTTCTGAGTTAGTGGAGAAGTTTGGCCGAATCTAGTACACTGCTAGATAGGCGAAGGGGGAAAGTGGATGTACCCAAAGCTTGGGGAACCACTATAAAACTCTGTGTCTACTGTGTGTTTGTGAAGTGCTGTGATTGTTGCATATGTGCTGAGATAATTTAGATATAAGTCTGTGATATTAACTGATTGTTGCCATAAAAGTCAAAAAGAATTTGGTCACCTATTCACCCCCCCCCCCCCCCTCTAGGTGTTTAGGTACTATATCTTTCATTAACTTATGTGAATGCCCATACAAACTTATAAGTTACGGGATCTTTTGCCAGGCTCCCATCATATAAAAAGTTCCATACCGATTTATACGTTGGGGTGTCGGATTTCAATCAAGTAATATATATCTAAAGAATAATAACCTTAACTTATAAGCATGCTCACACAAGCTTATAAACTAAGGGGTCGTTTTGCAGGGCCTATCTTATAAAGCGTCCCATACCACTTATATAGTAGGTGTTAGGTTTAAATGCAATGATTTATGCTACGCTATGTTATGTAATGACATGAATCATGCAAGTGCAACACACCCACTCGACTCTGTGTACATAGACCTTTAGTTCCCCCTTTCTGGAGCCTAACCTCCCAGGATACCTCTATAGTGGCAAACGGAAGCAGTGGGTTGGGCCTTGCCCACCTCTAAATCGGTAATTTCACTACCAGTGAGACCTATCGTACGCCTCGACACTGGTGTACTAAGTGTAGCTCCTGCGTACTCTTTGCCGTCAAGTCCACCAGACTTATCTTGGCGAAGTACAAAACCACACTTGTCGATCCAATGTATTAGCGTCGGTGCATCGACCCTCCAATACAGAAGACCAACCACCTTATACTTTATGCACATGCAACCTTATGTATAAGCTACAGAGCCAAAGCTCCCTAGATCATCATGCCTGTCACAATCGACAACCGAGCTAAAGCTCGTTGGGCCAACCTGCCCATCATCAAAACCACCGAGCCTACTGTCCGAGACATCGAGGTGAGTGAAAGTGAATCCCTAGTTATAGTAGTTACTCTTATAGTTTATATTTCCTACAGTTTAGGTTAGCCCAGGACTGCCCAAGGCATAGCTCGTGTAGGGTTCTCGAGGGCACTAGGAACGACGATGGGCTGAAGCCCAACACTCGCAAGGCACTTATTATTATTGGTCAATACCCTGTTCCCGATCCCTTTTATATTACTCTGGATCTAACCCTAGTGTGTTTTGACCCTCTCTCTCCCTCCACAGGAAAGACGATCTTTCGTCAATCCCGAGCACCACCTAAACCTAGTAGACCCAACTCTCTACTCATCCCAACTTCCAATGATGAACTCAATTTCATTTTACCCAAACCATCAACTAGTAACCCAAACCCATATGCCCTATTCAAATTGTAACGACTCCATCCGTTCATATACCATATAATAGAAGGTACGACCGGGGCCACACCATATACCATAAAATAGGCGGCAAAGTTACGGGTTGATATCAGAGTAGCGCATCCTAACTCATAGAATTCTAGCGGAAGCTGTTAACACAAATACTGAACTCCAACCATGAATGTCCACTGATATAAACACACACATTTATATAGGAATTTTCACCAAATACAATATCGTTTGGCCTTATGGCCTCACAGTTGCTCTTTACAAGTGTGGATTCCAAACATCGGTGCGCAGGCCCGCCATACGTGAACAAAACAAAACATTTTAGCTTAACCTTCAAGGGCTAGCAGCAGTAGCAGCAGGGATTTTAGCCTTTATATGTCCCGCTCGGCTCTCCAGCATATGCACAAGGACAGCCCACCCACGGTGGCAAACAAGACAACGGTCAGCATTCAGCTGACCAATTTATAACGACCCTACCCCTTTCCTGGGGCAGTGGTATTGCTTCCTTGTAGGCATAGCTATTCATAGACAGATATATATATCACACATTGTCCTCTCACGCACAAATAATTCATCACAACCGTCAGCCACGCGGCTCGACGATCCGTGTACTCAGGACACATTCTTGGTATACCGGCGAACCAGGGTCCCACCACCATTTCAGGGCCGAAACCTAATGGTAAAATTGAGCATTTAGTCTTAGTGGCGCGCAGGCCTAAGACTCTCATTATGCGCTCTAACAGACTGCACTTTCAGGTCTTCAAGTCAGACGGACATAACGCAGGTACAAATCAGCCACCCCCCGTTGCTCAGGTCGCCTTGCCATCACCGAATACTAACGTACTCGTGGTTAAGTTTAAGGCGCGGGTCGGTTTCACCTTGCCTGTTTGACATGAAGCCTTTTTAAGAACTCACTTTCATAGGTTAGCTAGGAGCCACGCCGAGCGTTAGCGACAGAACTCACATTCCATCCCTTGCACTAACCTTAGCATTTATAGCATACAGCACAAGCATTTAGTGGGTGTTTTCCTGGGCTTCCACTACAGTACTTCCTGCTATTATACTTCACAAGCACAACCCATTGAAATCGCAAGCATCAAAAGGGTCTTTTCCTGGACTACCGTTCCAGTACTTCTTGTTACTGCCCTTCACATGTCCAACCCATTGATTCCACAAACTATACGTTTAACCGGGAGTCTTCTCCGGTGTGCAAATGAAACATCACCAATCCAGACCAACCTATCCAGATGGGCTTCACACAGCATGTCTATTCCATACTCTATTTCTGGATCTATATGCCAAACTATTGGGGATTCCAAAAATCAACCCAAGGAAATCCCATAGCAATCCACCCCCTGGTGGGGGAAATACATGCACATGCCAAAAAGAAGGACTTCACATGTCCAAGAAGGAAGATCGTTTCCCTTGATGACCTCTTTGGAGCCATGGAATTCTAGCCGGCTGGAAAGTACCGCAGTGGCCTTGCCTCCACAATGCTGGCCTCGGATCTCGAATCGGAACTCAGTAGCTCCACCGGTGGCCAGCTCCTCTCTCCTCCTCCTCGCTCTCTCTTCTCTCTAGCTTCTTTAGAAAAAGGATAACCCAAGGCATAATGAGAATCTCTTTCTCATTCTCGGCCTTAATGCAGTAGGGAGAAGCCCGGGCCATCAGATCCCAGATGAAGGAAATTGACGGCCACGATCCGTCCATAAAAGTCTAATTTTTACCCAACACGGCCCGTGACACGCCCGTATCACAGGCCGTGTACCTTAAGCGGCACACAACTGACTTATCCAGAAGAGTACACGGCCATGTCACATGCCCGTGTCATAGGCCGTGTGACTTGACACGGCTTCAGACACGCCCGTGTCTATCCCCGTGTACCTCAGGTGTTATACAACCATCTCTACCCAAACAAGACACGACCATGTGACATGCCTGTGTCACAAGCCGTGTGCCTAGATACACACCCGTGTCCTGCCCGTGTTCACCAGGCCTCACTGCCCTGGCCAAATCCATAAAAGGACACGGCCATGTGATACGCCCGTATTACAGGCCGTGTGCCCTTACACGGCAGCAGATACGCCTCCATCATGCATTTCGTCGAGCGAAGTTCGTCGACCAGAGGGGGACACGCCCTATGACACGCTCATGACACGGGGCATGTTCCCTCTCGAGTACTCGTCCAGTGCAGTTTGTCGAGCACTCGACAGGATGCTCAGGCATATAAAGCAGGACACGCCCTGGGACACGCCCGTATCCCAGGCCATGTCACCCAACTTGAACCCAATCTTGGGATTAGGGGTGTTACAACCATTCCCTCCATACAATAAATTTCATCCCGAATTTTGCACACAGTAAGGAAATCAAAAACAAGATTTAGTTAATCCAATCTCTCACAAAAGTGAGGTACCTGCAAACGGCTATTGGTAGAAATCTCTTTCTCCTTGCAAGACATGTTAGTTTCATCAAAAGAAACATGAATGGACTCTTCAATTTGTAATGATGATTTATTAAAAACCCTATAGGCTTTGCTTACTTGTGAATATCCTAGAAAAATTCCCTCTTCAGCCTTAGCCTCAAACTTTCTAATGTATCATTTGTTGTTATTGTGAATATAACAAATACTTCAAAATACTTTAAAATAGTTGATTTTAGTTTTCTTCCCTTTAAGTAATTCATAGGGAGTCCTATTCTTCAGTTTATGTATCAGGCTTCTATTCAGGACATAATTTGCAGTGTTTACAGCCTCTGCCCAAAAGGTTAGTGGCATGTAAGCATCTGCAAGCAATGTACCTGCAACTTCAATGAGTGTCCTATTTTTCCTTTTATCTACCCCATTTTGTTGAGGAGTTATAGGAGCTGAGAAGCAATACTTGATACCTTCCTTCTCACAGAACTCATGCATAAGAAGAGACTCAAACTTTGTGCCATGATCACTTCTAATCAATGCAACATGAGTAGAGAACTCAATCTGTATGGTCCTGAGAAAATCTGGAAGAACCTTGAAGGTATCTTTGAACGTGAGGGTAAGGTCTACAATACTCTAGATGGGGGGGGGGGTGAATAGAGTATATTTATAATTTGTTAGGTCCCTATAATAACGTTGTTACATCTTTTGTTGTAAACTGAGAAGGTGCAGTAATTAGAAAACTGGAAAACAGAAAGTAATAAACCTAATCATAGCAACACAGCAAGAACAAAAAGAAAAAGATAGGCAACGAGATGACACAAGAAATTTATAGTGGTTCCCCAAATCTAGATAGTCCACTCTTCTACCACCCTTGTTAGGAATCCACTCAGGTTTTGATCAGGTGCCTGACACCAATGGGTTTTGATCAGGTCCCCAAAAACCAACTCAAGTCTTTTGGTTAGGAGACTTGCAATCAGGAATCACTTTTGAAGGGAGATGACAACCCTTTATACAGGAGGGGGTGAGAAAGTAATTTTGTCTTCTCTTTCTCAATAAACTGAGAAGAATTATGTGGATTGATGTTTAGCAAAAGCTCCCCCTGAATAATTGAATGGTTTAGGAAGATTTGGAAGCTTTGTTGTAGGGTGATAGGTCTTCAATCAGAGTTCTTGACAAGCAGTGATGCAGGAGCTTCTTGACTGATTTGATATCTATTGTCCTTGGAGTCCTGGATAGAATATTGAAAAAGAAGACTCTTGATATAGTATGATTGTTCTTCTTATTCTGAATGAAGATCACTACTTGTCACTGTGAGCTTCAGTATGATTTGCTTGTGTGAAGCATTTCTGCTACTGTATCAATTCTTACAGTCAGACTATGTGTGTATCTTTTTCTGACTAAGTATTTTCTTGTTCTCACTCCTGTTGCTCTATCTTCTTTTCTTCTGTCTTTTAAAAAATTTGAATCCTCTATAATTAATGCTGACGGCCTGAGAATAATCGGCATTGATGTATTTCCTCAACTGTCCCGTGGAAAATCAGCAAGTAATATTCCTGAGGAAGACTGTAATTAATGCTTCTTCTAACGGATACATTCAGAGAATGTAGAACATTAATTACTCAGGAATTTCCTCATTAGAATGGGGACAGAAGGTCGGAAATGGCCAAGTCTGGAATCGTCGAACGAATAACAAAATTCGTCGAGCTGAGTTACCAGTTCGTCGAGCTGAGATTTTGTATTCGTCGACCAGACAGCTTCTTGTTCGTCGAGCTGAGAACTTGACTACTGTCTGTTACCATGCCTGAAGTTCGTCGAGCTGACAATTACATTCGTCGACTGGAGTTTAGCAATAATTCTGGACTTAGTCTAGTATTTTGTGTTGACTGATATTCTGTGTGTCGACATGAATCTTCTGGTTCCAGAATTCGTCGAGTAGAGTACTGAGTTTGTCGACCTGACAAGTTGACTTCGTCGACCTGGGAAGTTGTGAACTTGAGATCCAAGTTCGTCGAGCTCAGAATCTTGTTTGTCGATCAAAGTCTGAAGTTGGACTTAGAATAATCTGGAGTTATCCTGACTTTAGTTTGTTGAAGTATCCCAGTTTTTGTCGACCAGAGAATGAAGATTGTCGAGCTCAGCTCAGAGAAATATATAAAGTTCGTCGAGCTGAGAACGTCTTTCGTCGACCTGAGTTTGACGAACGTCGAACTCATTTTACTTAGTCTTGAAATCTTTTAAGTCTTGAGTCTCTGATAGTCCTATTGATAGCTGGTTCGTCTGATATTAACTCTAAGGACTTGGCCTAGACTCTAGGACACAACTATGACCCTGGCTACACATGTTGGGTCACATCCTAAGTTAGTGAACCTAGCCCAAATCAACTAGGGATCCAATAATCTCCCCCTATTTGGGTGAGGTCACTAATAGACTCAAAACAAAAAAACAATAATAAACAAAGCAAGAAAAAGTATATCTTGCAGAGATTTACTAACACATGCAACAGATATATATATACATGAGCTTTGTTTTAAACAGACAGATCAGTTTTAGAACTAATGCAGAGAAAAGAAATTGAAGCACTGTAAAGATTATTTCTTCTGCTTATCTGTGGGCTTGTCTTCTTTTGTCTTTTCTCCTGGCTTTGTAAAGATAATTTCTCTATTTGGATTCAAAGCCTGTGTCCGTGTCATTGTCATGTCAGCTGCCCCAATAATCTTCAGGGATGTAGTTCTGGGGACAACTGCTTCAGGATGTAGCTTCATGTAGTCATCAACATTAAACAGTTTATTTGCTTTATCAAATCTTTTGAGTTCTTCCTTCCTGTATTTGGACATAGTGGAATATCCTGAAATACCTTTGCCTTCAGCTTTTGCTTTATTAATCAAAGAAAGACCAACAAGTTCCTGGAACCTGGCCATTTTAGCAATGTTTGCTGTTTCAGGATCTTCAAAAGGAATAGGGGTGAATCTGGTCTTTCAGGACTATTAGCCTTCTGATCTGCAGAGATGCTTTATTGTTGTTACTGATGTTGTTGATGTTGACTTCCTGAAGAGTGATTCCTTTGCTGAATGCTTCCAGAAGGTCTCCCTTGATGTCTCTGATAAGTTTGCATAGGGGCAGATCTCTGAGAGCTAGATCCAGTGCCACCAGCTGATGGAGGAGGTGGAGGTGGTGGAACTTTTCTATATCTCAGAACTGGAGGAGGAGAGTATTTTCTACTTCTTTTCTTCTCATTTTGCTGATTTTTAGACAACCACATCCATGCTGGCATTCCTTTGTAAGGAGTAATATTTTGGAGAATATAGAATGGAGTGTCATTCTTTGGGTTTGGCTTAGCAGCAGGAGGAGGAGGGGCTTTCCTTTTCTTTGACAACATTTTCTTCTTCTTCTTAGCAGCTTCTTCATCTGAATCTTCTTCATCATCATCTTCATCTGAAACACTTGCAGAACCCTGAGGATTATCATATAGAACATCCAATGCATTCAAGGCTTTATCATAAGTAGCAGTCTTTTTTGTAGCAGGAGCAGAGGTTTCAAAGGTTGGAGTTTTAGCAAGAGTTGAAGAAGAGACTATACAAGAATCAGAAGTAACTGGGACAGAGCTTTCAGCTGCTGCCTTATTTTCTTCTTCAATGTCAGCCAAGATAAACTCATCTAGATCTGGCATAGGGGAGTCATCCATCACAAAATATGGTGCAGAGATAGCTACTGGAGGGGATGGAATGACTGTCAAGGTTGGTGCAGAAACTAGATTTACAAACTGTCATATAGTTTCTTAGCAACTACTTGACTGATAGGAGGAGTATAAGGAACAATAGCCAACTGTGGCTTAGTAAATTCTTCTGGAAGATACTACATATGTACAGTGTCAAAGGTTTTCAGCAATTCTTCTAAGTTAACTGTGGGATTTAGAATAAAATCACCAACAGTTGTGAATCCTTCAGAATCTGACTCATCAAAATTCATGTCAGTATTAATAAAATCAATTAAATCTTTATCTATACAATCTGTATATGCTGCTGTGGGGACTGGAGTATCTGCTGGTGCTGGAGCTGAAGTGTCTCAATATGTTGCTGCTGCTTCATCATCAGGCATCTCCCCCTGCCTAGTTTCAGTGGGGACTGAGGCCAGGCCCCTAACTGAGGAGGGGGCAGCAGTGAGGGCAGATAAAGATGTAATGGTAGTAGCAAGAGGTGTAATGGTCTCTGCTATAAGGGATTTAAGAAGGGGAGTGATGATGGTGATGATAGAGGATATGATAGAGGGGTCCAATGAGACAGAGGTAGATGGTGTTGCAGTTGGTGTGGAAGAGGTGGCAACTATTGATGGAATAGTGGGTGGAATATCAGGTATGTGAAGGATAGATGGTGATGGGGAGGGAAGGGTGGCATCTGGTATCATGGTGTCTGATGGTAGTAGGTAAGATGGTATGGAAGAGAGAGATGTGGAGGAAGTGGAGACTGTGGTGGTGTAGAAATGTATGTGTCATGAGGGGATTTAGGAGGTGTGGGTGGTTGATTTTCCTGAAGGGAGGAAGAGGGAATGTCAGTGATGGTGATTGGTAAAGATGGGGTGACTGGGGATTGTGTTGTGGTTGGAAGGGGGCTGGAAGAGAAGATGTGGAAGGAATGTTCTCTTCAGCAGGGTGGGGAGTGGCTTTAATAGCCCTAGTGCCTTCAGAAGCTTTGATGGAAGAGGTGGAAGCCTGAGATGGCCTAGTGATCGTCCTCTCCCATCTGCCAAATAAGGTACATGTCAGCCTTTTACTGGCATTTATGAATATGGTCTGGGAGACAATGGATTCAGCAGCCTTTTCCTGTAGGAAGATTCCTAGAACTCTTCCAAAACAAACTTCCTTCTTAGTGTTCTTCTTCTTTATCAAATCAAACAGAAGTTGTGCCCAGTTGATTGGCTTCTTGTTGATGATTGCACACATCACCAGAAATTGGTGTTTGGTGATATAGTCGTGTGCAGTGTGTTTTCCAAGTAACACTTTGCCAACCAAGTCTGCTAAAAACTTATATGGCGCAGATAAGTGTTTCTTCAACAGTTTGTTAGGGTTTTCTCCAGTATAATCCATGAGGCATAGCATCATATCTGATTCCTCTACTTCAATCTCGAGGTCCTCTTGTCCATTTCTTAATCCAAAGATTTCAGTTAAGATAACGGGGGTTAAAGAGATGGAGTTACCCGCGATGGTGCCCGTCATGATGTTCTTTTCTGTGGACGACAGTGTGTATAACCATTCACGGATTTCCATGCTGTGCAGTTTGACCCTTCTCGTCATCAGGGTTTTTAGTTCCTGTTCTTCAAGAAGTTCTAGGATATACAGAAAGATTGGATCGGAGTGCTGAAATGAATCGAAATCCACGTCAAAGCCTGTATCGGACTTCATTGCTGTGAGATTGCTTGCCAGAGTCGCCATTGAAATCACCTGCAAGAAAGACATAGAAACGGAGATCAAGTGTAAGGGAACAGAAAGCGCGGGATGGAGGTTGAAGAGAACCTAGATATAAGGTTTTCCAGAATATGAATCGACAAACTCCGTTCCACGAAAATAAAATTAATTCTTTGAACTGAGGTCGACGAAATAGTTTAGGGTTAAATAACTCATCGAGCTCATCAAAAGAATTGAAGACGGTTCGTCGAACTTAGGTCAACAAATATCTTCTGAAGCAACGTTCGTCGATCGCTAGTCGACGAAAGTTGTTTCAATCACAGAGAGTTCGACGACCTCCGGTCGACGAGTATCTCTCAAACTTTGCCTAGTTCGTCGAACTCCGTTCGACGAACTCTGGAAAATTCGTCGAATGCAGACAAAACTTAGACTAATTCTTCTCCATTGATCATTCCCAGCTGATTTAGAAAGAAAGCATGATTTTTCTCATCCAGAGGTTTGGTGAATATATCAGCTTTTTGTAAATCAGTGTAGATATAGACAAGCTTAATCTTATTTTTGTATACACACTCCCTAATGAAATGATGTCTTATGTCAATATATTTTGTCCTACTATGATGAACTGAATTTTGTGTTATGGCTATAGCACTAGTGTTATCACAGAATAAGGTTGAATTATTTAAGTTGAACAAATAATATAGAAGCTGATTCTGTATCCAGAGCATCTGTGAACAATAGCTGTCTGCTGTAATATATTCTGCTTCAGTAGTTGAAGTTGACACTGATGTTTGTTTTTTACAGAACCATGATACTAATCTCATACCTAGGAAATGACAAGTTCTTGAATTACTTTTTCTATCAACCCTGCATCCAGCAAAATCAGCATCAGAGTATCCAGTTAACTCAAACTCTGATTCAGCATGATACCATAGGCCTAGATTAGGATAACTCTTTATATATCTTAAAATCCTTTTTAAGAAAATTAGATGAGATTCTTTAGGGTTCACTTGGAACCTAGCACAAAGGCATGTAGCAAACATAATATCTGGCCTACTTGCTGTGAGATATAATAGGGACCCAACAATGCCCCTATAAAGTTTCTGATCTATAGGTTTTCCTGGTATATCAGAGTCCACAACAACATTGGTGGACATGGGAGTTTTCTTAGCTGAGGCATCAGCCATCCCAAACTTCTTTAGAAGTTCTTTAGCATATTTTGCTTGAGAGATGAAGATGCCATCAGGAAGCTGTTTCACTTGGAGACCAATGAACATGCATGCATCAAGTCTTGGTTGAGTTGATGCATTATCTGTATACCTGCTGATATGTCTCCAATTACTTGAGATCTGGGGTGATCCCTAAGTATGATAAAATCAGTGGGTGGAGTTGGTTGTGCAACAGCATTTTGAATGAATTCCTCTTGTGGAATTATATTTGCTGTTGGTTGAGTCTCATGTTCTTCAGCTTCATCTTCTTCACTATCTTCAATGACTTGTTGAGAGGGATGAGTGGGAACCTCTTGGGTGAGGTTTAGTCCATCCAATGTCTCACTCAAGTGTGGTACCTGCAAGTTACTACTGGTAGAAACTTCTTTCTCCTTGCAATACATGTTAGTTTCATCAAAAGAAACATAAATTGACTCTTCTACATATAATGTTGATTTATTGAATACCCTATAAGTCTTGCTTACTTGGGAGTATCCTAGAAAAACTCCCACTTCAGTCTTAGCTTCAAACTTTCTAATATATTTCTTGTTGTTATTATGTATATAGTATGTACAACCAAAAACTTTAAAATAGTTTATTTTAGGTTTCTTCCCTTTGAGCAATTCATAGGGAGTCTTGTTCTTCAGTTTGTGAATTAAACTCCTATTCAGGACATAGTTTGCAGTGCTTACAACCTTTGCCCAAAAGGTTAGTGGCATGTATGCATCAGCAAGCAATGTACCTACAGCTTCAATGAGTGTCCTATTTTTTCCTTTCAGCTATCCCATTTTGTTGGGGAGTTCTAGGAGCTCAGAAGCAATGCCTGATACCTTCCTTCTCACAGAACTCATACATAAGAAGAGACTCAAACTATGTGCCATGATCACTTCTGATCAATGCAACCTGAGTAGAGAACTCATTCTATATGGTCCTGAGAAAATCTGTAAGAACCTTGAATGTATCTGACTTTGTTCTCAAAAAGAATACCCAACTGAACCTGGAGAAGTCATCCACTATAACTAAAGTGTAAGATTTCCCTCCTATGCTTTGTACAGCAATGGGTCCAAAAAGATCCAAATGTAGCAAGTACAAGATCCTAGGTGAATCACTCTTATTAATTAATTTGAAACTAGTTTTAGTTTCCTTGCCTAATTGACAAGCCCTGCAGAGACCTTCCTTCTTATAGGGAGCAGAAGGTTGACCTCTAACAAGGTTGTGCTTAGATAACCTAGCAATGTTTTTCAAGTTTACATGTCCTAGTCTTTTGTCCCATAAGTCATTCTGATTATTAGTTAAATTCAGTAAGCAGATATCAGTTGTGGCAGAAAGAAAGTTTACTAAATAAATGTTTCCTTGTCTACTTTCAGTTAAAATAGTTTGGTTATTTTTATCAATGACAGAGCAGGTAGAAGGGTTAAAGTGTACATGATAACCATCATCACATAATTGAATTATGGAGATGAGGTTATGCTTCAGTCCACTTACATATGTCACCTTTCTGAATGTGGCAGCTCCTATTTTTACTTCTCCCACTCCTTCTGACTGTCCACATTTTATGTAACATCCCATGTTACTTCTGGACCCCTCAACTTAGATTGGGTTAGGCATGGGGTGAGATTTAAGGAGATCAACTAGGTTTGACCCTAGGTAGTGGGTGGTAGCCATGGGGGGCCCACTATAAGACCATAGTCAAACTAGGTCAAACTAGCCTAAGTGGGGACCCTAGCCACACCATGACCCCACCACATTGCCCTAACCCTAAAGACAATCTAAGTGGACCCTAGGGTATGTCACTGGGTCAACATTTTGACCCCAATTGACCAAAGTCAATCTTGGGCTTAATTTGGTCAAACCCACACTCATAGGCCTAATTAACCTAAGTGGGGCACCCCCTTGACCCAAACCAAGTTGGGTGGTGCCACTAGACCCATTTCCACCAAGTAGGGTCAGTCCACCCACCATGGTTGACCAAGTCAACTCCCCAAGTCAACAAGTCAACAAATTGACCTAAAGGAGTGAAATGAAGGCCAAGCCATTTCCCCTTGGACCAAGCCCACCAAAATTGGCCCATAGTCAGCCCAAGTGAACAAGACCAGTCCTACCCCTCAAAATCAGGAGAGAGAATACATGCAAGGGGGTAAAATTGGGATTTTTAGTACAAGAGGAGAGAGAAAGGGGAATGAAGAAAATGGTGGCCACATGGCATCCCATCAGTTGGTTTTGGCTGCCCAAAACCAGGTGGCCGACCTCCCCTCTTCATTTCCAGTAGAAAACCAGGGCTGTGAGCCACATGGCACCATGGGTGAAGCCTCCAAAGCTCAAACCGAGCTCACTTTGGAGTTAACTCAACATATAGTCCACCTCAGTCCAAACAGACCTCACCAACAGCTTCAGGAGACAGAAAGGAGTGGAATTCGACTGCTTAATCATGGAGAATGGTGGAGATTTGAGTTTTCAGGGTGGAGCTCGCCGGCGCACCACCACCACGGCAAACCGCCGCATGACCCGCAGCCAAGCCTCAATTCAGGTTCGTTTCACCTCTCCTCTACCCGTACTAGCATCTTAGATCGATTAGGAGAGATATCGGGCTCAACTGAGCCCGATGCCATATGAGAAAAACGAGAAATTTCCAAGCTTTTGAAACCGCTCGGGTTCGCCGTCACCGCCGTCTTCTGCCGCCCCATCGCCGGGAAATGATAGCCACCACCACCGTGAGGGTGATGGCACCGTTGGCCGGGGGTGGCGCCGCCTCAGCTGGCCGGAAACAGCCAGCAAAGATCTCCAGCTAGATTCAATCCCAGCCGTTGGCTGGAGGTAGGAGATGAACGGATGCCGTTAAAATTGCTTTAAGATTCGTGCGGGACGATATTTTAAAAAAATCAAATTAAATGTTATAGATTTAATGAAATGAAATGAAATATCTGTCACACTTTTTCAGCTACCTTGCATGTTAAATTTAGGCCTCTTAGAGGCATTTCCAGAACTTAGCCTCTTAATGAAAAATGTATCCAAGGGTCTTATCTTTAATTTTCCACCCTAAACATGTGATTTGGTGTAGTTTACAGTCCTGTAGGACATTTCTCCTAGGACTGGTCCTAGAGTAGGGCAGAAATTAAATTGGATGCCTAGGTCACACTATTGGTCACCATGGACCCAAATTTTGGGCACATGCATGATTAGGGCATACGTAGCTCCTGCCAAAATTTAGGAATTTTTAGAGAATATTTTCCTATAATTTTTGCTAAAATAGCAAAATATAAATAAATGAAATATAAGGAGTTCTACTCCTCCCCATGGCCCCAAATTTTGGTGGTAGGTCAGTGGGGACATCCTTGGTGCATGATAAAATTTTCAGCACCTTGGGTTCACTGCATGTTGGAGAAACCACTTGCATGTGTTAGCTTATGTTATGCCTTGGTGTGCAAATAGCAAAAATGCAAATATGGTGTATTTAGCCCAATGGTGACATGCAAAGGTCTTGGAATTATTTTCAGTGGTTCATTATGGTAAATGTCATCCCTCAAATTAATCATGAAATTTTTGGACTCAAAAATTTCATTTATTGGAATTTATTTTAAATATAGCTATTTTGGAAATAAAATTGGAAAATAGGTTTTCCTCAAGTACAGATCCTAAAATTTTGCCAAGGCATAGATAATGTCACATTTGACTTAGGAAAAATATGTTTCCTCTGTTTTGAAGAACTCTTGGAGTAGATGTCTTAAATTGCCCATTTTACGTTTATTTTTTTAATTCTTGAAATAATGGATATATACCTCTGAAAAATTTGGAATTTATTCTACTGCCATAAAATGGTATCATTAGTTTTACATGAATTTGTCAGAATTAATGGATGCATTGTTGTTTGTTAAATTAATACAATGGCATTTTGGTAAATATCTTATAATGGAATTTTATAGGTCATTTCACAATAAATGTTGATGATACTCTGCCAATAGTCATAAATTAGTGTCCTAAAAGTTCTGTAATTTTCCTGAAATTGTTGAGTACATAATGCCTATACTTCATTTGGAAAATGGAATTTGTGTGGAATTGATATTAAATAGGAAATGAGAATAAATATTTTAAGGAAAATTATGAAACTCTGTAGGAAGCAATATTTTATCAATATACATCTCAGGAAAACTTTCCTAGGTCAGTGGATACTTAATCATACTACTTCATGTGTAAAATGACCTAGTGTTTAAATTAAAAGATTTAATTAAAGGACTAATTGGCCGAGAAAAATTATGAGAATTTATAGGGTAGTTCCCCTAGTCTATACCACCCTAGGATAAATATTTAGAGGCAAGATGCCTTAAGGATTGGAAGATCACATTTTTAGGGTAACCATAGGACATGGTCTGCATATAACACAAATAGGTCTTGCCTTAGGGGTTACAAGGGGATTGATTATCGGCAGAAGTAAGAGAGTTCAACATGAGTAACCCTGGTGGGTAGAGTTGCCTTAGTGAGGGATCAAAAGTGCAAGTCTTAGTTAGCAACTAGAGTGGGGGTCGGCGGAAGACCGTCGGCATCCCGGTAACACCTTAAGTCACTAGGGTTGTACTAAAGCAATAAGGAGAGCTGGGGAGATACATGGGTAGCCATCAACTAAAATAAATATCCTTGCGAAAGGGAACGCTGGGCGTAATCCCAACACAGTTCCTAGTGCCCCTTGAGAGCCCTTCACAGGGAATACCGGGGGCAGTCCTGGGATTAACCTTAAATCTCTAAGTATAATAAACCGTAGACAAGAGTAGTTTAATAGGTTAGGACATTGTTGTACCTTCTCGCCCGTGTGGGGGTTGGAGAGATTCATGATATATGCTCACCCGTCTAGGGTTGGAGGGAGTTGGTATAAAGGCACTGATGTGCGATCTCACTCGTTTGGGGTTTGAGGGAGTTGGCATAAAGGCACTAATGTGCGTTCTCACCTGGGTTTGGGTTTGAGGGATTCAGGACGGGTTTTGGTCCTGCTAGCGGGAAGCTCGGTATGAATTACTTGCATGTGCATAAATATCGTGGCGGGGCATGCGGTACTGGCCGTTCGTCACACTGATGGCAGTACGGTGCACCAGGCGGTTGTGGGAGTTAGAGGGGCCAGTGGGTTGTTTTACACTGCGGTCTGGAGGACGACCCCCGATAACACACATCCGACCCAACAAGACTGACGGGTTTGTCAGCAAAGTACGTACGCGAGACTCTAGAGTGCACCTTGGACTTGTACAGAGGTGTATGAGAGGGGTCTAAGGCTTGGTAGGGTGCATACCGGTCTAGAAGCGGAGACGCCCGCTCCGCTGCTGCCGTAGCCATAGCGGTGGTACCCGAGAGTGATGCTAGCTCTCAAAAAGTGGGAACTAAAGGTCTGTGATCACAGAGTCATTGTGTGTGAGTTGCACTTGCCTGCGCATAAAATTGCATCATATCATTCATTCATATTAGGTAATACGCTTCATAGATCCTTATCATATAAATTAGTATGGGCTCTTTTATATGATAAGTTAAATTTCCCGGAAATCCTAACTTATATATTTGTATGGGCATTTATATAAGTTAGGGTACGTTTGTGATGATAGCATAGTGGTAGCTTAGCTTATTTACTTGTTCATACTACTGTTTCTTTACTTTCCTTTACTGTACTGCTCTTACTTATTATTTGTACCGTACTTAGAATTGCTAGAGTAGGATTACATTACTTATTACAACTCTAGTTAGATATTGTCACCTGCTTCCACTTTGCTACCCCTTGTTGTCCTCCGCTTCGTCCTCCCGCTCGGTGCCTAGGAGCTACGGGGCGAGGTGCGGAGGAAACGACTCATTCTTTTTGACTAATGGTCGGTGACCAACTATTTTTAGGAGCCCGTGGAGATGGAGCACCAGCACGTCGAGGAGGCAGGACATGAGGAGCAGATACCGCTTCAGCAGGCTACTACCACTACTGTGCGTCCTAAGGTGGGACGAGATCTGATGTTCTATCATAGCTTCCGCATTTATGATTTTGTGAGAGAGATATTTGATGTACTGGGCATAAGCCCTTTTAACTCTTTCATTTGTACTCTATTGTGGACTATTGTGATGTACTATTCATTTCTTTTACATGATTGTACTATGTGACTTGTGGACTGATAGTTTTACATATACAGTTTACTTCTTTCTTCTCATATTGGCCTACAGGTTAATGATCGTACTAGCCGGTAGAATCGGCGTGTTGCGGTGTCGACTAACCCGTGAGTTAGTTCCACCGTAAGACGGCGGTTCTGGGCATAAGATCCGGTAGCCCTCCTTGGTAAGGGGGAGGGGGGTCTTAAAACTGGTATCACTTGAAAAACGATCATATGAGAAAGAAGTCCACAACATGGGACCACCCCCGCCCGAGCATTAGTTTGCGGACAAACTATGCAGCGGAAGCAGTGGTGTGCCCATGTGTAAAGTCACATAAATGGTCCACAAAGTACAATGTGTTAGGCGAATTTTGCTTTAACCTTACCTTTATGCAACCTCCACAGGTTGCAGCGCCGCAAAATGTGGCTCCTCCCCCTCCAGCTACCACTCCATTCCTACATACGGAGATGGGGCAGACCCTGACGGCGATTTTGGATGCCTTTAGAGCCCAACAAGTCCCGGCTCCACAGCCAAATCCGGGGTCGAGCTGGCTGAGTGCATTCAAGAGCCTGTCCCCACCGACGTACCGTGGGACAGAGGATGCGGTGAAGACGGAAGAATGGCTGGAGGCCATACACGAGATCTTAGCGGGCATCAGCTGCCCAGTCGGCCAGGCAGTACCCTTAGCCACCTCTGTGCTAGAGGCTCATGCAAAGAGATGGTGGAAATCAGTCCGGGAGTCTACTTATGCGGACTTTGAGCTGTCAGAGATATCTTGGGAGGAGTTTGGCGATGTGTTTCTGGAGCACTTCGTTTCTGCTACGGACAGAGATGCTTTGGAGGAGAGGTTTTTGAACCTCAAGCAGGGGACTAGATCAGTGATAGAGTACCAGAGAGAGTTCTCCCACTTGGCCAGGTTCGCGGGGATTCAGGACACCGACGATAGGAGGTATGCGAAGAGGTTCTACCGGGGCCTCAGGGACGATTTGAGGCAGGCCTTGCTATTCATTTCTCATGGCACATCCAGGCAGATCATCGAGATGGCGAAGAAGCTGGAGGCTGACCAGCTGATGGTGCGAGCCGGAGGGAAGAGACCATTTGATGGGTCGACATCAGGTGAGAGCAGTAGGGGCTCTCAGAGAGGCAGGACCATCGGATACAGGAAGGGTGGGGGATGTCGTCATCCCAACTTCAGGCAGGAGCAGGGGCCTCCTTCAGCATTGGCTCCCCCACCTCTACAGATGCATGATCCGAGGAGACAGGATGACCGAGGCCACCAACAAGTGGTTTGTTACAGATGCCGCCAGCCCGGGCACATCAGGTCGGAGTGCACGCACCGATTCCATCCCCCTCCTCCTCCTCCACCTCTAGTGGCCCCAGTACAGCAGGGCCGAGGACGAGGCCGAGGACGAGGCCGAGGTCGGGGATATCACGGCAGGAGAGGCGAGCAGGAGCAGATATACGCCTTGGACCTCACAGAGCCGAGGAATCCCGAGGAGGTTATCACAGGTACTTGAAGTTAATTATGAATTTTCTTGGATTTTCAATGATATATATATAGTACCTGGAACTATAGGATAACAATTAACTTTCACATAAACAAACCTCAGGCATAGTTATGATCAGCGGCAAGCCCGCTCATACTCTCTTCGACACGGGTGCTTCACACTCGTTCGTATCCGAGACCTTCATCGACTGACTCGAAGGCGTGGAGAGGTTTCCTGGACTAGAGATGAGGGTGCGTCTACCCGATGGGTCGGAGCTGCGGACCACTGCACATTGTGATATGGAGGCCGAGATTGGCGGCAAGGCATTTGAGGCGCCGGCAACTATTCTGAAGCTGCAGGATTTTGACTTGATCTTGGGCATGGCCTGGTTGCATCGGAACCATGCCCAGATAGATTGTCCGTCCAGGAGGATCACGCTAAGGCATGGCGACTCTCATGTTATCGTTGAAGGTATCCAGCCTATTTGCCACCTACTGTTATCTTCTGTACAGGCTGTGAAGGCCTATGAGCAGGGTGAAGAAGTTTATCTTGTCTACTTCGAGATGGTGGGAACAGGAGCGACTATCTCAGATATTCCGGTGGTCCGGGATTTCTCCGACGTATTCCCGGAGAAATTGCCCGGGCTACCACCTGCTAGAGACTTGGATTTCAGGATTCAGCTAGTACCGGGAGCGAGGCCGGTGTCCCGGGCACCCTACAGGATGGCTCCCAGGGAGTTAGCAGAGTTCAGGACTCAACTACAGGAACTAGTCGAGTCAGGATTTGTGCGGCCCAGCTCATCGCCATGGGGAGCGCCAGTTCTCTTTGTGAAGAAGAAGGACGGATCACTGCGATTATGTATAGATTACCGGGAGCTGAACCGGTTGACGGTCCACAACACCTATCCTCTGCCTCGGATAGATGAGTTATTTGACCAGCTACAGGGAGCCTTCTGGTTCTCCAAGTTAGATCTGCGATCCGGCTACTATCAGCTCCGTATCAGGGAAGAGGACATACCGAAGATGGCATTCAATTCGCGCTATGGATTATACGAGTTCACGGTGATGCCTTTTGGGCTCACGAATGCTCCTGCTGCATTCATGAGTCTAATGAACCGTGTATTCGAGCCTTTCTTAGACCGCTTCGTGATTGTATTCATCGACGACATTCTTATATATTCTCGGACTCAGGAGGAGCATACAGAGCACTTGGCACAGGTCTTGCAGAGGCTGAGGGAGACCCAGATGTACGCAAAATTTTCAAAGTGCCAGTTCTGGTTGCAGGAGGTGGCATTCCTGGGGCACACGATCAGTGGGGCTTGGATAGCAGTGGACCCGGCCAAGATAGAGACAGTGAGGGATTGGCCACGACCGAAGACCGCATCTGACATCCGTAGTTTCTTGGGACTAGCAGGGTATTACCGCAAGTTCGTGGAGGGGTTCTCGAGGATAGCACTCCCCCTCACGTCCTTGACGAAGAAGGACACAGATTTTGTTTGGTCAGAGCGGTGTGAGACGGCTTTTCAGGAGCTGAAGGACCGACTCATCTCATCCCCCATTCTTGCGCTTCCATCCGGGAGCGAAGGATTCCAGATCTACACGGACGCCTCTTATCAGGGGATGGGTGCAGTCCTGATGCAACATGGACACGTTATTGCTTATGCTTCGAGACAGTTGAAGAAGCATGAGCATAACTATCCAGTACATGATCTAGAGCTCGGGGCTGTGGTTTTCGCCCTAAAGATATGGAGGCATTACTTATATGGGATTCATTGTGACATCTTTTCAGATCACAAGAATCTCAAGTATATCGATACGCAGAAGGACCTAAACCTGAGACAGAGGAGGTGGCTGGAGTTCCTCTGTGATTATGATTACAAGATCCACTATCACCCGGGAAAAGCGAACACGGTCGCGGATGCCTTGAGCAGGAGGGTCGGCACTTCTGGACCGGAGCCCCGTTTGATGTCTATGGAGCTGCTACAAATGATGGAGGACATGCACATTACCATGGTGTCCGAGACCGAGCCAGTAGTATATAGAGAGTATTTGAGCTCAGTGATCAGTGGCGATGATATACAGGAGTGCATACGAGCACATAAGAGGCTGGATGCTGCATTACAGCCGATTTTCAGTGCCCTAGAGAGGGGCAAGGTCGAGGACTACACGCTACAGGATGATCTTCTTCGGTTCCGTGGACGCATCTACATACCAGCAGGAGGCAGTATCCGGGCTCGAGATATTCAGTGCACCCCAGCATCACCAAGATGTGGGCAGATTTGCGGAGGTCTATGTATTGGCCCGGGATGAAGAGGGAGATCACGGATTTTGTGACCCATTGCGAGACCTGCCAGCATATGAAGGCAGAATGCAAGAGCCCGGGAGGTTTACTACAGCCACTGCCAGTTCCAGAGTGGAAGTTCGAGTACATTGCTATGGAATTTGTACACGGATTGCCTCGCTCCCACTCTGGGCATGATTCTATATGGGTTATAGTGGATAGATTGACCAAGGTAGCGCGGTTTATTCCAGTTCGAAAGGATTCCCCAGTTGCAGTTCTGGTGAGATTATTTATAGAGCAGTACGTCAGATATCATGGCATCCCCAGGACGATTGTTTCGGACCGTGATGGTCGGTTCACTTCGAGCGAGTGGAGGGTCGTGCATGCTTACTTGGGATCTCGGCTTACTTTTAGTACCGCCTTCCATCCGCAGACCGACGGACAGACCGAGCGGACCATCCGGACCATGGAGGACCTGCTCAGATTATGCATATTGGATACGGGGAGGCCTTGGGAGAGGCTGCTGCCATTGATTGAGTTCTCGTATAATAACAGCCACCAGGCTAGCATCAGGATGGCTCCATACGAGGCGCTTTATGGGAGGAGATGCCGGACACCGCTATCATGGGTTCAGGATGTGGATACCAGGGCTCTGGGATCAGATTATATAGAGGATACTGAGGCTTAGATTCGATTGATCAGGGATCGCCTACTGGAGGCCCAGAGCAGGCAGGCAAAGTATTATGATGCTCGGCACCGGAAGGTGGAGTTCCAGGTTGGAGACAGGGTATTCTTGAAGATACGTCCAGTACACGGTGTTTCTCGGGTGCGGAGGCACAAGAAGCTCAGTCCACGATACATGGGGCCCTACCTGATCCTGGAGCGGATCGGCCCCTTGGCTTACCGACTGCAGCTGCCACCGGAGTTGGGTGCATTACATGACGTCTTCCATGTCTCTTCCTTACGAAGAGCTCTCCTTCGGCCAGAGCAGCACATTACTACTACAGCCGGACCGGTAAAGCCTGACTGATCAGTGAGATTGGAGCTGATTCGGATTGACGATACAGCCATCCGAGTGTTGCGGAAAAAGAAGGTCCCTCTTGTGAAGGTGCTGTGGTCCAACCATGGACGGGAAGAGCACACTTGGGAGCCGAGGGATCTGATGCTGGAGCAACACCCGGAGCTATTCGCATCAGGTACATTTAAGTTATGCCTTTAAATTTCTTGATGATTCTTGCAAATAGAACCTCGTAGACCCAAACCTAAATTTCGAGGACGAAATTATTTTCTTGTTTATTGGAAATTGTAACATCTCATGTTACTTCTGGACCCCTCAACTTAGATTGGGTTAGGCATGGGGTGAGATTTAAGCAGATCAACTAGGTTTGACCCTAGGTAGTGGGTGGTAGCCATGGGGGGCCCACTATAAGACCATAGTCAAACTAGGTCAAACTAGCCTAAGTGGGGACCCTAGCCACACCATGACCCCACCACATTGACCTAACCCTAAAGACAATCTAAGTGGACCCTAGGGTATGTCACTGGGTCAACATTTTAACCCCTATTGACCAAAGTCAACCTTGGGCTTAATTTGGTCAAACCCACACTCATAGGCCTAATTAACCTAAGTGGGGCACCCCCTTGACCCAAACCAAGTTGGGTGGTGCCACTAGACCCATTTCCACCAAGTAGGGTCAGTCCACCCACCATGGTTGACCAAGTCAACTCCCCAAGTCAACAAGTCAACAAATTGACCTAAAGGAGTGAAATGAAGGCCAAGCCATTTCCCCTTGGACCAAGCCCACCAAAATTGGCCCATAGTCAGCCCAAGTGAACAAGACCAGTCCTACCCCTCAAAATCAGGAGAGAGAATACATGCAAGGGGGTAAAATTGGGATTTTTAGGAGAACAGGAGAGAGAAAGGGGAATGAAGAAAATGGTGGCCACATGGCCACCCCATCAGTTGATTTTGGCTGCCCAAAACCAGGTGGCCGACCTCCACTCTTCATTTCCAGCAGAAAACCAGGGCTGTAAGCACATGGCACCATGGGTGAAGCCTCCAAAGCTCAAACCGAGCTCACTTTGGAGTTAACTCCACATATAGTCCACCTCAGTCCAAACAGACCTCACCAACAGCTTCAGGAGACAGAGAGGAGTGGAATTCGACTGCTTAATCATGGAGAATGGTGGAGATTTGAGTTTTCGGGGTGGAGCTCGCCGGCGCACCACCACCACGGCAAACCGCCGCCTGACCCGCAGTCAAGCCTCAATTCAGGTTCGTTTCACCTCTCCTCTACCCGTACTAGCATCTTAGATCGATTAGGAGAGATATCGGGCTAAACTGAGCCCGATGCCATATGAGAAAAATGAGAAATTTCCAAGCTTTTGAAACCGCTCGGGTTCGCCGTCGCCGCCGTCTTCCGCCGCCCCATCGCCGGGAAATGATAGCCACCACCACCGTGAGGGTGATGGCACCGTTGACCGGGGGTGGCGCCGCCTCAGCTGGCCGGAAACAGCCAGCAAAGATCTCCAGCCAGATTCAATCCCAGCCATTGGCTGGAGGTAGGAGATGAACGGATGCCGTTAAAATTGCTTTAAGATTCGTGCGGGCCGATATTTTAAAAAAATCAAATTAAATGTTATAGATTTAATGAAATGAAATATGTGTCACACTTTTTCAGCTACCTTGCATGTTAAATTTAGGCCTCTTAGAGGCATTTCCAGAACTTAACCTCTTAATGAAAAATGTAGCCAAGGGTCTTATCTTTAATTTGCCACCCTAAACATGTGATTTGGTGTAGTATACAGTCCTGTAGGACATTTCGCCTAGGACTGGTCCTAGAGTAGGGCAGAAATTAAATTGGATTCCTAGGTCAAACTATTGGTCACCATGGCCCCAAATTTTGGGCACATGCATGATTAGGACATACTTAGCTCCTGCCAAAATTTAGGAATTTTTAGAGAATATTTTCCTATAGTGTTTGCTAAAATAGCAAAATATAAATAAATGAAATATAAGGAATTCTACTCCTCCCCATGGCCCCAACTTTTGGTGGTAGGTCAGTGGGGACATCCTTGGTGCATGATAAAATTTTCAGTACCTTTGGTTCACTGCATGTTGGAGAATCCACTTGCATGTGTTAGCTTATGTTATGCATTGGTGTGCAAATAGCAAAAATGCAAATATGGTGTATTTAGCCCAATGGTGACATGCAAAGGTCTTGGAATTATTTTCAGTGGTTCATTAGGGTAAATTTCATCCCTCAAATTAATCATGAAATTTTTGGACTCAAAAATTTCATTTATTGGAATTTATTTTAAATATAGCTATTTTGGAAATAAAATTGGAAAATAGGTTTTCCTCAAGTACAGATCCTAAACTTTTTCCACGGCATAGATAATGTCACATTTGACTTAGGAAAAATATGTTTCCTCTGTTTTGAAGAACTCTTGGAGTAGATGTCTTAAATTGCCCATTTTACCCTTATTTTTTTAATTCTTGAAATAATGGATATATACCTCTGAAAAATTTGGAATTTATTCTACTGCCATAAAATGGTATCATTAGGTTTGCATGAATTTCTCAGAATTAATGGTTGCATTGTTGTTTGTTAAATTAATACAATGGCATTTTGGTAAATATCTTATAATGGAATTTTATAGGCCATTTCACAATAAATGTTGATGATACTCCGCCAATAGTCATAAATTAGTGTCCTAAAGGTTCTGTAAGTTTCCTGGAATTTTTGAGTACATAATGCCTATACTTCATTTGGAAAATGGAATTTGTGTGGAATTGATATTAAATAGGAAATGAGAATAAATAATTTAAGGAAAATTATGAAACTCTGTAGGCAGCAATATTTTATCAATATACATCTCAGGAAAAATTTCCTAGGTCAGTGGATACTTAATCATACTACTTCATGTGTAAAATGACCTAGTGTTTAAATTAAAAGATTTAATTAAAGGACTAATTGGCCGAGAAAAATTATGAGAATTTATAGGGTAGTTCCCCTAGTCTATACCACCCTAGGATAAATATTTAGAGGCAAGATGCCTTAAGGATTGGAAGATCACATTTTTAGGGTAACCATAGGACATGGTCTGCATATAACACAAATAGGTCTTGCCTTAGGGGTTACCAGGAGATTGATTATCGGCAGAAGTAAGAGAGTTCAACATGAGTAACCCTGGTGGGTAGAGTTACCTTAGTGAGGGATCAAAAGTGCAAGTCTTAGTTAGCAACTGGAGTGGGTGTCGGCGGAAGACCGTCGGCATCCCGGTAACACCTTAAGTCACTAGGGTTGTACTAAAGCAATAAGGAGAGCTGGGGAGATACATGGGTAGCCATCAACTAAAATAAATATCCTTGCGAAAGGGAACGCTGGGCGTAATCCCAACACAGTTCCTAGTGCCCCTTGAGAGCCCTTCACAGGGAATACCGGGGGCAGTCCTGGGATTAACCTTGAATCTCTAAGTATAATAAACCGTAGACAAGAGTAGTTTAATAGGTTAGGACATTGTTGTACCTTCTCGCCCGTGTGGGGGTTGGAGAGATTCATGATATATGCTCACCCGTCTAGGGTTGGAGGGAGTTGGTATAAAGGCACTGATGTGCGATCTCACCCGTTTGGGGTTTGAGGGAGTTGGCATAAAGGCACTAATGTGCGTTCTCACTCGGGTTTGGGTTTGAGGGATTCAGGATGGGTTTTGGTCCTGCGAGCGGGAGGCTCGGTATGAATTACTTGTATGTGCATAAATATCGTGGCGGGGCATGCGGTACTGGCCGTTCGTCACACCGATGGCAGTACGGTGCACCAGGCGGTTGTGGGAGTTAGAGGGGCCAGTGAGTTGTTTTACACTGCGGTCTGGAGGACGACCCCCGATAACACACATCCGACCCAATAAGACTGACGGATTTGTCAGCAAAGTACGTACGCGAGACTCTAGAGTGCACCTTGGACGTGTACAGAGGCGTATGAGAGGGGTCTAAGGTTTGGTAGTGTGCATTCCGGTCTAGAAGCGGAGACGCCCGCTCCGCTGCTGCCATAGCCACAGTGGTGGTACCCGAGAGTGATGCTAGCTCTCAAAAAGTGGGAACTAAAGGTCTGTGATCACAGAGTCGTTGTGTGTGAGTTGCACTTGCCTGCGCATAAAATTGCATCATATCATTCATTCATATTAGGTCATACGCTTCATAGATCCTTATCATATAAATTAATATGGGCTCTTTTATATGATAAGTTAAATTTCCTGGAAATCCTAACTTATATATTTGTATGGGCATTTATATAAGTTAGGGTACGTTTGTGATGATAGCATAGTGGTAGCTTAGCTTATTTACTTGTTCATACTACTGTTTCTTTACTTTCCTTTACTGCACTGCTCTTACTTATTATTTATACCGTACTTAGAATTGCTAGAGTAGGATTACATTACTTATTACAACTCTAGTTACATATTGTCACCTGCTTCCACTTTGCTACCCCTTGTTGTCCTCCGCTTCGTCCTCCCGCTCGGTGCCTAGGAGCTGCGGGGCGAGGTGCGGAGGAAATGAATTAGTCTTTTTGACTAATGGTCGGTGACCAACTATTTTTAGGAGCCCGTGGAGATGGAGCACCAGCACGTCGAGAAGGCAGGACATGAGGAGCAGATACCGCTTCAGCAGGCTACTACCACTACTGTGCGTCCTCAGGTGGGACGAGATCTGATGTTCTATCATAGCTTCCGCATTTATGATTTTGTGAGAGAGAGATTTGATGTACTAGGCATAAGCCCTTTTTACTCTTTCATTTGTACTCTATTGTGGACTATTGTGATGTACTATTCATTTCTTTTACATGATTGTACTATGTGACTTGTGGACTGATAGTTTTAAATATACAGTTTACTTCTTTCTTCTCATATTGGCCTACAGGTTAATGATCGTACTAGCCGGCAGAATCGGCGTGTTGCGGTGTCGACTAATCCGTGAGTTAGTGCCACCGTAAGACGGCGGTTCTGGGCATAAGATCCGGTAGCCCTCCTTGGTAAGGGGGAGGGGGGTCTTACATTTTGAGTCACCAAAAATAACTTTTGGCCCCAGCTTGGACTTATAGTTGAGTAGGATGTCCTTGCCGCCAGTCATATGCTTGGAGCAGCCACTATCCAGGTACCAAGTTTGATTTTCCCTTGGACAATTTCTCACCTGCAATACAAACAGTTAGTGATTTTTGACCCAGGTTACCTTGGGCCCTTTGTATGGCTGATAAGAGAAACTAGAAATAACAAAAAATTCTGGCTGGGATTTTTATCCTAGGGGGTGGTATCTCCTAGGTGGAATTGTCCAGTCAGCTAGGGGATTAAATGATTTCCTAGAAGTATTTAAGTTGCTATTAAAGTTGTAGTTTTGGTTAAGTCTTCCTGGGTTCGACGAATTTATGTAAGTTCGTCGACCAGAATTCGATGAATTTGGTTGAGATCGTCGATCTCTGCCCAGAGAATAAACATGTTCATTCTTTGCGCCCCACGTTCGTCAATCTCTGCTCGACGACCCATACAAAGTTCGTCGATCGCAGTTAGACGAATAATGATAACTATAGTTGGCGTTCAGAGTTCATCGATCTGGGTTCGATGAACTGGCCCCTTTTTGTTGATCTGAGGTCGACGAAAATTGTTGAACTTTGTTTTTAATGGGTGTTTTCAGTTTTTCAATGTTGTCCTTAGTTTTAATTTGTTCAAGGATTTTATTTACTTTATATACTTGATCAGTATTCTTCTTTTCTTTCTTAAAAATAAAATTTATGGGTTGTGACAGGTGGTTTTTCTAGATAATAGGGGGTTCACTAGATGATACACCTAATCCTAACTTACTTCCATTAAATCTAGCATTAGATGTGTTAGTGATTTCTGCTAGTTGTTTGTTTCTTCCATTTAGTGATTCTTCTAGCTGTTTTGTCTTATTTAATTCATCTTTCAGAAGTGTGATTTGTTCATTAAACATAACTATTTAATTTTTCAATTTAGTGTTTTTTAATACTAATCTATCATAATTAACTTGCTTATCTCTGAGAAGTTTGATTTCCTTCTCAGAGTTAATTAAATCTAAACACATGATTTTAAAATTTTATTTAAAAGATTCTGAATTATAATCAAACCATGATAATACCTGATCAGCTTCTGATTCAGAAGCTTCCTCATTTTATGACTCTCCTTCTTCCGAGTTGCTTCTTGAGGCATCAATTGCCATGAGGCAAACCTCTTTTGCTCTTTCTTCTTCATCATCTTCACTGGAGCTTGAAGATGTTGACTCCTCTTCAGTCTCACTCCAAGTCTCATCTACAAACCCCTTTTCCTTCCTCTTGTGTTTGCTGGAAGAGGGTTTGCTGGTGAACTATTTTCTGGAATCCTTTTCCTTTTCTCTTCTCTTCACCTTCTTCTGATTCTCTGGACACTCAGAGAGGAAGTGCCCAGGCTTTCTTCATCCATAACACACCACTTCCTTTGTTGGTGTCTTGTCATACTTTGGCCTGTCATCCTTTCTTGATGACTTCCTCCTGAAGTCCTTTCTAGCCATCTTTAAGAATCTCTTTGCAAAGAGACTCATGAGCTCTTCATTTGATGCAGTGGATTCTGATTCTTCTGAGGCTTTGAATGTTATGTTCTGATCTCTTCTGCCTACAGGAGGTGTTCTTTGTTCAGCAGCCTCCCTTATCTTTATTAACTGCTCATAAGATTTTAGTTTACCCAACAGAGATTCAGTTGACATCTTATTCAGGCATCTGGCCTCCTTGATGGGACAAATTCTTGTGTCCCATGAGCTTGGGAAGCACATCAAAATTTTGTCATTCACTTCAGTGAGAGTGATGACCTTGTCCAGAGTTTTTAGCTCATTAATGATTGAGCTTAATCTGTGATACATCTCTGAAACTATCTCAGCTTCCTGTTTATTGAATTTCTCATATTGGGAGATGAGATTTGATCTCCTATCCTTCCTTTCATCAGTTGATTCATCAACCATTTGATTTAGGGAATCCCAAATGGCTTTTGCTGATGTGAACTCAGCAACCTTCTGGAAAATGTCATCAGATATTGTTTGTGCCAATATGTTCATGGCTTTTGCATCAGCCATCTTGGCTTTCCTGTAAGCATCATTGTAGTCTGGAGGAGGTACTGCAGTCATATTTGTAGAGCTACTTGGAGGAGCTGCAGGTGGTGGAGGTACTCCTGTTAAGATGGAAGCAAAATTATCTTCATCAATAGAATTCATGTATAGCTTGATTCTTGCCTTCCAGATTCCAAACTTTTGCAAGTTACAAACTGGAGGTCTGGTGCTTGCATAATCTTTGTTCTGTGTCATGGCTGTGTTTCTAAGTTAAATGTGAATAAAGTGATTGTTGATGCACGAAAACGGACAGGGAGTCGGTCACCACCAGCTAACGGTTCGAACACCGGGGGAATAGGGAAGGAAAGGAGGAGACTGTCGACTAATCGGTTACTAGCGGTCGCGGCTAAAGGATAGACCGAAAAAGGGGGCCGCTGGCAGCGGCAACAGCAGAGTTCGCCCGCCGCGGCTTAAATACCACTCTTGCGGCGGGCTTTCCTTTACTTAAAAATGAGAGTTACAACGAGTAAAAGGAGAAGCCGGCCGGGCTACAAGCCGCAATACACTAGACTTGAGACCGCAGCTCGTAACAGGCGAGCTCCTGGATCCCAGTCATGGTGTCTTGGGGAGTGCATCCACCCCCTATTTATAGGCTCGGGGGCCTGCCCAAACGGGCAGGGCTAAAATTACCGGCTGCCCGGGGTACAGGAGAACCGGGCAGAGGTGAGGGGAAGCAAAAGAGAAAGAAACAAGAAAGGAGGGAGGCCGCGCGGCCTGGCGGATTCCTCCTGGCGAGCTGACGGCTGGGTCCTTGGGCCTTGTCGCCGCTGAGCAGGGTCGGCACTGGCAGCGGCCTGGCAAGGAGACCGCCCGGCTTGGAGGCTTGGCGGCTTGATAGAGCAGGCCGCCCGGTCTGGAAAACTGTGCGGGCAGGTCGCGGATTCCGGGCTTATCATAATCCCCGCACATTTTTAAGTTTGCAGAAAACTTTGAAAATGTTGAACTAAGCCGGAGACCGCGACTGCTTCATCGTCGTCTATAAAATCCCCTGACTCTTGACATTCTTCAGGATTCCTGCCAAGCACGGGTTGCTACTCGCCACTTGCGGTTAGGATTTTGCAAGCCGACGCGATTTCTTTAGCGATGGATGTGATGTCGTCGATGCTAGCCCGCAACAAGAAACCGACAGAAACGAAGCAGAGCCGGAGCGAGAATTCGAATGATTCTGCCCGGCAGACCGCCAAGAAGAACGAGAAGCCGGAGACAACAGCGGCTTCTAGACCTGAAAAGAGGCCGACAGAGATGGTCGGCGGACCATCGCAGGCCGCAGCCGACCCCAAAGCGGTTTCGAAAGCTGCTCCACTGCAAACCGGAGATGCCAAATCCTTTGACGTGACTTTCTCCCCATCAGGAGAACCACTACTAAAGATCGCTGGGACGGAGGAGAAGAGTGTTGATTCTGGGAAACCGACCGAACTGCCGAGCAAGGTCGACTTAATCGTCGTGGACGACAACGAGCCGGAGAAGGCGCAGGAACCCGGGCGGACTGTTGCTGAACAGCGCGAGCGGACTGAAAAGGTGTCCGGCTCCCTGAAACGGCGGAAGGAAAGGAGCGAAAACCTTGAAGAAAGGATGAAGAAGAAAATGAGGAAGCTGCACGCCAGAAACCGGAATATCTCTGAGAAGACCGGCGCGGACAGTCTTCAGCACAGGCCGCACGAGAAGGAGGTGCCCGAGAACCCGCTCACACCGGAGTGCAAGCCGAGCGAACTGGAGGGTACACCTGCGCCTAGCGACTCGCTCAGCGAGCTCCTGAAGGGCATGGAGACCCTCCAGCGGCAGGACGCGCTGTTGTCGACACCAGCGGCCTCTGAGGAGGTTGACCGCCCGGACGTCCAGGTTATTGGGGAGAAGCCTGGCGAACCGGCTTCCGCGGCTTCTGAAGGAGCCGAGAAACTGAAGCTCCGCGAGAAGATGGAGGAGATGAAGAAACTGATCGCCGAGAAGCCGGTGGAGACCGCACATCCATTACTGCAAGGTAAACACCGGGACGTTAGGCGAATTGTTAAATTCTACAAGTCGCGGTCAAGGAAGAAGGGGGCGAATATAATATTAAATCCGCCGGCCAGCTTTTTCCTGACCACGGCTCAACTGAAAAGCCGAAAGGAAACCGAGCGGCTATGGAAAGATAAGCTGAAGAGGATAGATCCTGAGCGGCTCAGGCGGCCAGTGATTAAAATTCTACAATCCGGCTGAACCTGACTGCGGTTTGTCTTCTGCAGGTGCACCGGAGACCGCGATGAAACCGGGCGACTTGACTGCGTTTATATCTACGCTGCCTCCGCCAAGTGTTCGTCAGAAGGAGATGGCCGACTTCCAGAAGGAGGTCGGCTCGCTGCAGGCGGCTTTGACTGCGGCCACCGAAACTCTGCGGATTAAGGACGAAGAGAAGCGGGTTGCCCAGGAGGCTGCGGAAGCAAGGATCCAAGAGTTGCAAACCACCCTGGAACAAGAGACCGCCAGGTGGCAAACTGCGCTTGAACAGGAAACCGCGAGGTTGAAGACGGCAATGGAACAAGAGACTGTCAGGCTCCAGGCCGCCATGAAGGAAGAGACCGCGAGGCTCCAGACCGCAATGGAAACCGCTGAGGCGAAGATTGCCGAGATGCAGGTCACCTTGGAGCAGGAAAGGGCGGAGAAGTACTTGCTGATGGCCGCGCGGCTGGAAGGAGACAAAGAGCAGATCCCGGATGCTGAAGGCGGCGAAAAACAAGACCGGCCGGCGGAGACCGGCGGGGAACAGCGGCCTGCACCGCCAACTCTTGCAGAGTTGCCGGAAACTAGCCGCCCGGCCTCTGGCGAGACTTTGCATCCGCCGGGGGCCGCGGCGCCTAACCAGGTCGCTGCTCCAAGCGGTCTGGGGGCCCAGGCGGTCCACATGATACCGTTTGCGAGAGTTGAGCGCGACGCTGCGCGAATTCATCGGTCTCTGCATGCGCTTCATAATCTGGTTAGCCAGGTGTATGTTGCGATTGTACAGACCGGTGAACAAGTCGCGCACATGGGACGAGACAGGCCGGAAGAGGACAAACGACCCTGAGCGACTTGAGAGAACTAAGCCGCGCGGACATTCGCATATATTGTGTTGTAATATATATTTTTTCTCTGGATGTTGAACAATTTGATTGCTGTAAACTGTTGTATTCTATTATGCTGCGAACTGAATGCGGCTTATGCGGCTTGAATAATCCACATGTTTGCTGCTTTGTTCTGAGAAATTTGAAGTTTTGTATAGTAGCCGCGCGGTCTGGCGAACAGAGCGCCGGCTTGAATAATTGATATCCACATGATTCGCCATAGAATTTTCTAAGTGCAGGGAAGTAGCCGCTCGGTCTGACGGACTAAACGGCGGCTTGATCACTAAGCAGAGCTGCACTTCCAGCGGACTTAGGCCGCGCGGCGTGACGACTAGCCGCGATTTGACATGGGCACTGTAGCATCACGGGTTTTCTATAAATAGCGCAGACCCCGTTGGATTCTTCACAAATCAAGAAGGATGCGGGCTAAGTCCAAATCGTCGCGGTCTGACAAGGCCACAGCCGTCAGGACAGACGCGGCCTCCGCCTTCTACTCAGCTGACCACAAGGAATGCCGGCTTACAAAAGCCGAGCTGGATTCCTTTGTCGAGAAACACATGCAAGGAAGCCCGCTGATCGCGCGGCTTCCTAGGCAGGATGAGCGGATCAACTCTTCCAACGCTAACCAGATCGCGGTCCCCATCGACCATTTCGACTGCGGGTTCGGCTTCCCGGTCTTACTAGAGGCCGTAGCGGTCTTTGACCACTATGGAGTTGTGCCCGGACAACTCCCCCCCAACTCGATAGCCGTGATATACGGCTTCATTTCTTATCTGCGGTCAGAAAGAGTCCGATTCTCGATGAGGCTCTTCCGAGAGTGCTTCTCGGTGCGGTCTATCCCGGATTCCGGGACAAAGATCTTCCGGGGGCACCTCTACTTTGGCTGCCGAGGGCTGAAGGTAGTCAACCTGGCCAACAAGATCGCGAACTTGCCGGAGCGGTTTCTGATCTTCGAGGGCAACTTGGGGTTGCTGCCGACCGACCCCCAAATCCGCGAAGAAGCCGCCTTCGGCAGCAGCGGCTTGGACGGCAAGGAGAAGGAGATCTTCGACTTCTTCAGGGGCGAGCGGCTTGACGTGAACTACTACATCCCGCTGCTGCCGTCCCTTGTTGGAATTGAGGCGGAAGAGAGTAAGCTCCAAACCGGCCGAACTGCATTGCTAGCCGCACGGCCTGATATCTAACATTGCTTCTGTCTTCGCAGCTGCTGTGGCGGTCCCGCTGAACAAGCCGCAGACGCCGAGCGGCTTGACCCTCACACAAAGAGAAAAGAGGGCGAAGCGGGTCAAGCCGGCGCGGACTGCGGAGGAGGAGGAGTCGGACACCTCTGGGGAGTTCATGCTGCAAGGAACCGGCAGCAGCCTGAAGGACGTCCATGGCGAACCGGCCTTGCGGTGGAGTCCGGATGGCAAGTCGGTGACGATCTCCACCGCCCTCCCCTACTGGGGAGCTGAAGAAGTAAGCCGCCATGCTAATGCGGTTGGCGGCGCGTTGTACGGCAAGCGCAACTTGAGGGCTATGCGACGAGTTCCTCCAGACGACTTGCCGCGGCTAGCCGCGCAAGTCGGCGCGAGGAGCTTCGTGGCAAGTCACTTCATGGGGCTTGCCTACAAGGAGCTGATGAAAGAGAACAGCGGCCTGAAAACACGGTTAGGCGAACAGCAAGAAGAGAACAAGCGACTTAAAGAGAAGGAGGCGGTAAGTAATTACCAATACCCGCGCGGTTAGAATTATGTAACCGCGCGACCTTACCTTCACCTTTGCTTTGCAGGAAATGTACAACCCCGCCAACCCGATCTTCCAAGACCAGGTCTTCCCCCAACTCGTCCAAGGGATCGACGGAGCGCTTAACCGCCTCCGGGACATTGGCGGCTTGGCCACCGGCTTCACCGACTTCACATGCGCCGACATCTACCCTTCCCTGAAGGAGCAGGTGGCCGACGTCTACAAGTCGATCAAGGGCAAGGCCAAAGTCGCGGAAGAAGTCGGCGAGGTGGCGGGAGAAGTCGTGGAAGAGGTCGGCCAGGGAAGCCGGAGCCCGCACACGTCTCCAGAGTCCGGCGGCCAAGAGTCGGAGACCGCGCGGCCTGACTCGACATCTTCTGATGGTTCAGCGAGCTCCGCGACTAGCAGTGGGTATTCCTTATCATCTGTCGATGTTGACGATGACAGTGATTTGGATGCTCCTGCGACTAAGAAGCTCAAACCGGACGATTAGAAAATTTTATAACTTGGTTTTGTATTTTGAACTTTTTTGAAATCGGCGGCATTTTTTGTAACCGCGCGATTAAAGTTTTTGTAACACTTGTTGACATAGTAATGAAGGCATTTTTACCTTACTCTTTGTTGCATCTTACTTTTCTTACTTGAATAAGTCCGTGCGGTCTCAGTTTAGCTTCCGATTTAAAATATATAAGTATGTAAACCGGCTGAGTTTGCGCTGCGACTTCATCAAAGCTATCCGCAAGAAAGAGACATTTCCCTGCGGTTTATACCGGAGTGCATATCAACAATAAGCCGAGCGGCTAATAATGTAAACCGCAATTTTTCCTTGATGAATTATTCAACATTATCTGCTGGAAGAGCTTGATTGCCGCGGCTTGCTCATATATAAGCCGTGACCGCTAAGCCGCGCGGTCTCTTGTCGCAGTCGGCAAACATCCATAACATTGAAATAGTAGATTGCGGCTAGGGGAAACTCTGAAGCGAATTACCCGTTTGATTAAAGGAACAAGAATTGAGAAACAAGCTTCGGCAGATCAATATCCAGGAATCAAGTGCCAGAAGACAGGTCGGGCGACCTCTTTTTCATATGAATAACAAACCGGCAATTGATATACATAAGCCGAATAAGATACTGAATAGCGGATAGGTGAATAAAGTCGGTCGATTTCCCAAATATGTTAATAGTAATCCGTCAGGTAGGCAATTAACTTAAGCCGGAAAATGAAACCGGGCGGCTTGTGTAATTAAATTTACAACCTGCACAGGCCGCTAAATATAACCGCAAGGCAGCGGATAGGCACGTGTTGTCCTGCAAAAATAGGTGAAGACAGACACTTATGTGTCGATGTGGGCAGGTGCGTGTAGCATTGCTTTCCTCACAAAGAACACATAAGCGAGATCGAAATTCTTAAAATCCATGACCAATGTCAAGCAGGACAAGTACGCAACGTCTCCGACTGAGGTCAAGCAGGACAAGTACGCAATGTCTGCGACCGAGGTCAAGCGGGACAAGTACGTAAAGCCTGTCTGTGACTGAAGTCATGCGTGACGAGTACGCAAAGCCTGTCTGTGACTGAAGGTCAAGCGGAAAACCCACTACACATCTGCTACTGAAGTCAAGCAGGACAAGTACGTAAAGCCTATCTGTGACCGAAGTCAAGCGGGACAAGTACGTAATGCCTATCTGTGACTGAAGTCAAGCAGGATGTGGAGGGCTTAAGAATTCGAAAGGGGCTCTCGCCCCTACATGCATACATATAGGCATAAAGAGTAAAGCTAAAAATAAGCTTTAAATGAAAAAGTAACATTTGTACGATGTTAAGGAAGTGATAAAGGGTATGTATCTGCAATTTTATCATGCCTTATAGAAAGAGAGAGAGATGTTATGCATTATTCTGAACATAAGCACTTTTCATTATAGAAAGAGAGAGGGATCACTGCTTGATCCATTGAGCAAGAAACGGAAGATTGTCTTAGAGAGTCACTAAATGAAATATTCCTGTAGCTTTCCAGCTCTTACAAGTTGATTAGCCAATTCCTTGAGAGCTCTGCAATCTTCTGTTAGATGACCAATATCCTTATGATATTTGCAAAAAAGCTGCTCGTGCCGATACTTGATTTTGGATTTCATGCGCCGAGGCTTCTTGAACTCAGGCATTCCCTGAATGATTATCAAAAGATCTTCCATGGGAATTTTGAACTTAACATACTTACCTGAATCTTCTTCATACTTTGGAATTTCATCCTGGAGAATATAAGGAGACTTGCAATATTCAACTTGCAAAACATCTTGTGAGGAAATAGATTGCTGTTGACCAGAAGTCCCTTGAGATTGCTTAGCCATTTGTTTCAGAAATGAAACATAACCTTTGTTTGCTTCTTCGCCTATTATGAATGTATTAACTTTATCAATAAGATCTCCGTAGCTTTTGGGATATTTTGTGGTAAGCTTGAATTTCAATGGGCCTTCTTGAAGGGCATTTATGAAAGCATGCAAGCAATAGTCTTGATGGACGTTACAAATATCCAAAACCTCCTTTTGAAACCGATCAACAAAATCTGAATTAGACTCGTGAATTCCTTGCTTGATTCGGAAGAGAGCTCCAACGTCTCTTTTCCGCTTCCTGTAAATAGCGAATCTGGAAATAAATTGACTTCGAAGATCCTTAAAGCTGGTTACTGATCGAGGTGGAAGGCTATAAAACCATTCTCTCGCAACATTGCCAAAAGACATAACGAAGAGTTTGCATTTTACTCCATTTGACACTTTTCTTAGTGAAATAGCTGATTCAAAAGCTTGCAAATGAGAAAACGGATCATCACATGCAGAATACTCTGGGAGACGTGGTTCTCTGAAATCATCGGAAACAGTATCCCACCGAATTCGATTAGTGAAAGGAGAAGGGGTTTCTTCTTCGTCCTCATAAAGAGGTTCATTTGCAACAGATTCTATTCCACGCTCAACACTATTTGCAAAAATTTCCTTACGAGGGTCAACAACTTCACTATCCAAATACGAGCAATCCTGCACTTCTGAGAGATTCGTAATAACTGAGATGCGGCTCGATGTACCATGACTCTTTGCAGGATTCATCCTGAAAAGAGAGAAATAGCCGAACTTTTGCAAGAGACCGCAGAACAGCGGCGGCTTAACGAGGCGGCTAGACGATTCTGCAAACCGATAAGAAAACCGGCTGAAAAGAGAGCGGATAGAATGCCAGGTTCTACCGTGCGGGAGGCGGGCTGAAAGCCTTAGCCGGCGGACTCGCGGCTTGCTAGACAGGTCGCCGAACCCTAGAAGATTGAGCGGTCTGGATCCCTAGACCGCTGATTTCATCGATTAGTCGAGATCTGAAGGTCGCGTGTTAACTGTTGATGCACGAAAACGGACAGGGAGTCGGTCACCACCAGCTAACGGTTCGAACACCGGGGGAATAGGGAAGGAAAGGAGGAGACTGTCGACTAATCGGTTACTAGCGGTCGCGGCTAAAGGATAGACCGAAAAAGGGGGCCGCTGGCAGCGGCAACAGCAGAGTTCGCCCGCCGCGGCTTAAATACCACTCTTGCGGCGGGCTTTCCTTTACTTAAAAATGAGAGTTACAACGAGTAAAAGGAGAAGCCGGCCGGGCTACAAGCCGCAATACACTAGACTTGAGACCGCAGCTCGTAACAGGCGAGCTCCTGGATCCCAGTCATGGTGTCTTGGGGAGTGCACCCACCCCCTATTTATAGGCTCGGGGGCCTGCCCAAACGGGCAGGGCTAAAATTACCGGCTGCCCGGGGTACAGGAGAACCGGGCAGAGGTGAGGGGAAGCAAAAGAGAAAGAAACAAGAAAGGAGGGAGGCCGCGCGGCCTGGCGGATTCCTCCTGGCGAGCTGACGGCTGGGTCCTTGGGCCTTGTCGCCGCTGAGCAGGGTCGGCACTGGCAGCGGCCTGGCAAGGAGACCGCCCGGCTTGGAGGCTTGGCGGCTTGATAGAGCAGGCCGCCCGGTCTGGAAAACTGCGCGGGCAGGTCGCGGATTCCGGGCTTATCATAATCCCCGCACATTTTTAAGTTTGCAGAAAACTTTGAAAATGTTGAACTAAGCCGGAGACCGCGACTGCTTCATCGTCGTCTATAAAATCCCCTGACTCTTGACATTCTTCAGGATTCCTGCCAAGCACGGGTCGCTACTCGCCACTTGCGGTTAGGATTTTGCAAGCCGACGCGATTTCTTTAGCGATGGATGTGATGTCGTCGATGCTAGCCCGCAACAAGAAACCGACAGAAACGAAGCAGAGCCGGAGCGAGAATTCGAATGATTCTGCCCGGCAGACCGCCAAGAAGAACGAGAAGCCGGAGACAACAGCGGCTTCTAGACCTGAAAAGAGGCCGACAGAGATGGTCGGCGGACCATCGCAGGCCGCAGCCGACCCCAAAGCGGTTTCGAAAGCTGCTCCACTGCAAACCGGAGATGCCAAATCCTTTGACGTGACTTTCTCCCCATCAGGAGAACCACTACTAAAGATCGCTGGGACGGAGGAGAAGAGTGTTGATTCTGGGAAACCGACCGAACTGCCGAGCAAGGTCGACTTAATCGTCGTGGACGACAACGAGCCGGAGAAGGCGCAGGAACCCGGGCGGACTGTTGCTGAACAGCGCGAGCGGACTGAAAAGGTGTCCGGCTCCCTGAAACGGCGGAAGGAAAGGAGCGAAAACCTTGAAGAAAGGATGAAGAAGAAAATGAGGAAGCTGCACGCCAGAAACCGGAATATCTCTGAGAAGACCGGCGCGGACAGTCTTCAGCACAGGCCGCACGAGAAGGAGGTGCCCGAGAACCCGCTCACACCGGAGTGCAAGCCGAGCGAACTGGAGGGTACACCTGCGCCTAGCGACTCGCTCAGCGAGCTCCTGAAGGGCATGGAGACCCTCTAGCGGCAGGACGCGCTGTTGTCGACACCAGCGGCCTCTGAGGAGGTTGACCGCCCGGACGTCCAGGTTATTGGGGAGAAGCCTGGCGAACCGGCTTCCGCGGCTTCTGAAGGAGCCGAGAAACTGAAGCTCCGCGAGAAGATGGAGGAGATGAAGAAACTGATCGCCGAGAAGCCGGTGGAGACCGCACATCCATTACTGCAAGGTAAACACCGGGACGTTAGGCGAATTGTTAAATTCTACAAGTCGCGGTCAAGGAAGAAGGGGGCGAATATAATATTAAATCCGCCGGCCAGCTTTTTCCTGACCACGGCTCAACTGAAAAGCCGAAAGGAAACCGAGCGGCTATGGAAAGATAAGCTGAAGAGGATAGATCCTGAGCGGCTCAGGAGGCCAGTGATTAAAATCCATACCGCGGCCTCTGGAGAAGATAAACATCAAACCGGCGGTCTTATCCTACAGATTTCCTTACAAGAAGGTCGCAACAATCCGGCTGAACCTGACTGCGGTTTGTCTTCTGCAGGTGCACCGGAGACCGCGATGAAACCGGGCGACCTGACCGCGTTTATATCTACGCTGCTTCCGCCAAGTGTTCGTCAGAAGGAGATGGCCGACTTCCAGAAGGAGGTCGGCTCGCTGCAGGCGGCTTTGACTGCGGCCACCGAAACTCTGCGGATTAAGGACGAAGAGAAGCGGGTTGCCCAGGAGGCTGCGGAAGCAAGGATCCAAGAGTTGCAAACCACCCTGGAACAAGAGACCGCCAGGTGGCAAACTGCGCTTGAACAGGAAACCGCGAGGTTGAAGACGGCAATGGAACAAGAGACTGTCAGGCACTCCAGAAAGGGCAAGGGTGCAGTTTCATACCGTGCCAGGAAAAAGGATGAGGAGGACTCCGAGCCATGCTCCTCCAGCTCAGAGCTGTCTGAGGAGGATTTCTCCCTCATCACCCGAGAATTCAAGAAGTTCCTCAAGATGAGGAATCAAAGAAAGAGAGACGGCTCCTCCTCCAGGCATCAGAAGAAAAATTACCCTTCTGACAGGTATGCTTCTAAACCGAACAAACATCGCTCCTCTGATATTATTTATTTTGGATGCAATAAGCCAGGACACGTCGTGGCCGACTGCTACTAAGGCAAGAGAGAAAAAGGGAAAGGAGAGGAGCACAAATCCTCTAGAGATAAGAAGAAAGAGCGGAGCTACATTGCCAAAAGGCCAAAGACACTGAGTGAGTCTGATTCCTCAGACTCCAGTGATGATGAGGAAGCCTACTTCGGGCTGGTGGGTCACTCCGACTCAGAAGGAGAATGCCCCCCATTTACTAGGAAGGTAAAAGCTCATACCCCTCTCTCCGACTCCGACTCTGATCCTGAGTCTCAGGATGATGACCCTAAGGATAGCCTTTCGGCCCGTGAAGCGGAGCTCCTCGAGAAGTATGAGCTTCTGCTCAACACTTTCAAGGAGTGCCGTAAGAGATTGAAGGCTGAGAAAAAAGAAGTGAAATTCCTTATGGGTGAGAATGTCTCCCTAAGGGAAGAGATCACCAGTTTGATCTCTCTCCGATAGGAGCACCTAGACCTGACTTCAAAGCATTCAGAGTCTCTCAAGCTCCTCGATCTTAAGCAGGAGGAAGTCGACAAGTTGGAAGAACAACTTGCGGCAGAAAAGAAGATCGTCAAGAGCTTCTCTATGCCAAAAACAGTTCTTCCAGTAGTTGATACCTTCTCTGCTCAGGCCAAAGGAGCTGGCTTGGGGCATGTTGGGGTATCTGGTTCCTCATCTAGGAGAAACAGGAACCAGAGGAAGAATAAGGCTGCCAAGAAGGCCTCTGCTGCTGAAAAGGGAAAGGCTCCGCTCAGTCCTGTTGCATTCAGAAAGCCTAGCTTTCCTTGCAACCAACATGACTTTGAATCAACCTTTGGTCATCATTTCCGGCCCTCGGTTGCAAAGCCAAAGAGTCATTATGATGGTTGGACTTTTCCCGGCAACTTCGATGAGAGTGCCTTCAAGGCACCTTATGAGGAAATCCACATGGAAAATTATGGTCAATTCTCCAGCGGCCATAATGGAAAGCAGGCACCAAGATCCAAGCCTGTTATACTGAAGAAATAGAAGGTGAAGAAGTCATGTGACTGCTATCACCATGAGGCCTCCACCTCCAGATCCAAGGCCCCGGTTGTACCCACCATTCCCAGGGTAAGGCAGGAGCCTAGGAAGAGGTATAACAGATTCGACTGTTGGTGTTGTAGCAAAGTCGGTCACTTTGCCGTGGATTGTTGGTTTAATCCGAGGTATAACGAGACTCCCTATGTTAGCACTGCGAGGCCGACCACTCGTAAGGTTAACCAACCGAGGGGGAGTATGCTAACCAGGAATCTAGGACCCAAGTTCGATTGGGTTCCTAAGGAAAATTAATTTTGTTTTGCAGGAATGTCCAAAGGCCACCAAAACGCCAATATGGTACTTGGACAGTGGATGCTCCCGGCATATGACTGGGACAAGAAGCCTGCTGCGTGATTACACTCCAGTCGAGAATGGACCCAAAGTCATCTTTGGAGGGTCAGATCGAGGAGTCACCAGAGGTTACGGTATGATTTCCAACGGTATAATCTCTATCACCGACGTGGCTTATGTTGAAGGGTTAAATCATAACCTGATCAGTGTAAGTCAGTTATGTGATAAAGGTTATGACGTTAAGTTCTGCAAGGATAAATGCCTGATAATTTCATGTGCCTCTTCTGAGACGATATTAACAGGCATTAGGAGCCGAAATATTTTCTGCTTAAATTTTCTTAGTTTAAATTCATCTACCCCCGTATGCCTAGTTGCAGCTGGCAGTGCATCTCTTTGTGATCAATGGCACAAGAGATTGGCACATATTAATTTCAAGACAATTAGTATGCTGTTTTCTAAAAACTTAGTAAGGGATGCTCCCATTATCAAGTGTATCAAAGATAGCCCCTGTCCTGCATGCCAGATGGGCAAACAGACTCGGGTTACCTTTAAGAGCATTGCAGACAAAGACTCTTCCCGGTGTCTTTATCTTCTACATATGGACTTGTTTGGTCCAATGCAAGTTCATAGCTTGGGAGGCAAGTCCTATACACTCGTGATAGTTGATGATCATTCTCGGTTTACTTGGGTGTTCTTCTTAAAACGAAAGTCAGATACATTTGACATCTTCACTAGTTTTGTCAAGCAGGTTCAGAACGAATTTAACTGCTCAGTGGTCAAAATCAGAAGTGACCATGGAACAGAATTCGAATCTGGTGCTATGACAGAGTTTTGTGAAGAACAAGATATCTTTCATGAGTTTTCCTCCCCGCGCACTCCTCAGCAAAATGGAGTTGCGGAGAGGAGAAATAGAACTCTCATTGAAGCCTGCACGACAATCTTGAAAGACGCTTCTCTCCCAGAATACTTCTGGGCAGAGGCTGTCAATACAGCTTGTCATGTACAAAACCGAGCATTGATCAACAAGCATCATCGTAAGACGCCTTATGAGCTACTGAGAGGCAGGAAACCAACCATGTCCTACTTGAGGATCTTTGGTTGCAGATGCTATGTACTGAATAATGGGAAGTACCCGTGTACTAAATTTGGTGAAAAATGCTTCGAAGGCATATTCATGGGCTATAGTTCCCACAGTCGGGCATATAGGGTCTTCAATAAGAAAACCCTAGTGGTAGAAGAATCAATTAATGTTGTATTTGATGAAGGAAGTTTGCTTAACAGCAATTCTTCCAGCGGTATTCTTGAAGATGTAGGCACACGACTTGAACAGCTGTGTCTCGATGAGACCGCTAAAGATGATACTCCTAAGTACGTCAAAGTTTCCACCTCAACGTCATCTGGGAATGTTGAAGATCAAAATGGAACAAATCTCTTAGAAGAAGGAGAAGCCCAAGAAGTAGTCGAAGCTCCAGACGCCAGACTTCTAGAGCTCCAGCACGTGAGGGATCATCCTAGAGATCAGATCATCGGAGATCCTCGTGTCGGTGTCAGAACTCGAAGAGGTACTATTAACGAGATTTTGCATCTTAGCTTCCTGTCACAGGTTGAGCCAAAGAAGTTCGACGAGGCGAACAAAGATGCGACATGGATTCTGGCCATGCAAGATGAACTACATCAATTCGAATGTTGCAACGTTTGGACGCTGGTTCCCAGACCACACAAGCAGAATGTGATTGGCACCAAATGGATCTTCAGAAAAAAACTGGATGAACATGGTGTCATCATAAAGAACAAGGCTAGGTTGGTGGCTCAAGGTTACAGACAGGAGGAGGGGATTGACTTCGACCAGACCTTTGCACCAGTGGCAAGGCTCGAGGCAATCAGATTGTTCCTGGCATAAGCTTCGCACAAAGGATTCACAGTCTATGAAATGGATGTGAAATCAACATTCTTGAACGAAGACCTGAAAGAGGAAGTATACGTCGCTCAACCCCCAGGTTTTGTCAATCCTACTTATCCCAATCATGTATATTTTCTTAATAAAGCTTTATATGGTTTAAAACAAGCTCCACGAGCTTGGTATGAGACTTTATCTAGTTTTCTTCTTGAGAACAAGTTCTCTAGAGGTAAAATAGATAAGACATTGTTTCTCAGGGAAGTCAAAGACAAGATTTTGCTGGTGCAAATCTATGTTGATGACATAATATTCGGCTCAACGGACAACAATCTTTGCAAAAAGTTTTCCAAACTTATGCAAGGAAAGTTTGAAATGAGCAGTATGAGAGAGCTAAAGTATTTCTTGGGACTTCAAGTGAAATAGTCTGAGGATGGAATCTTCATCTCTCAGACGAAGTTCACAAATGAACTCCTCAAGAAATTTGGTATGGAGAATGCAACCTCTATGAGGACTCCAATGGGATCCACTATGTCTCTGGATAAGGATGAGAAAGGTAAACCTTTCGATGAAACCAAATACAGAAGCATCATTGGATCCCTGCTCTACCTTACTGCCAGTAGATCGGATATCATATTCTCCACATGTGTTTGTGCCAGATATCAGGTGAACACTAAGGAATCTCACTATGTCACTGCAAAGCGAATTCTAAGATACCTTAAAGGTACTCCCAATCTTGGCTTGTGGTACCCGAGAAACAATGATGTCGAGCTAATAGGTTTTTTAGATGCTGATTTTGCAGGGAGTAGGGATGACAGGAAAAGCACCTCCGGGACATGTCAATTCCTCGGATGAAGGCTTATTTCATGGAATAGCAAGAAACAGAATTGTGTTGCAACCTCCATAGCAGAGTCTGAGTACATCTCGGCAGGCAGCTGTTGCGCACAACTCCTATGGATCAGAAACCAGTTAGCCGACTACGACCTTCAGTTCAAGGAAGTACCAATGTACTGCGACTCCTCCAGTGCAATTGCAATTGCCAACAATCCGGTTTCGCACAGCAGAACGAAGCATATTGAAGTGTGCTACAATTTCATTCGGGAGCACGTCGAGAACAAGGACATTTCTCTCTGTTATGTCCCCACGAACAAGCAGATTGTAGATATATTCACAAAGCCCTTAGACGAAGCCAAGTTCAGTCTTTTCAAAACTGAATTGGGGATGCTAAACTATGAGGAATGAAGACTACAGAAGCTCCAGGCTCGTGCAAGAACTGAAGGGGAGAAAGGTACTCAAGTGTGAGCACAGGCGCAAGAACTGAGGGGGAGCAAGGTACTCAAGTGCGAGCACATGCGCAAGAACTGAGGGGGAGCAAGGTACTCAAGTGTGAGCACAGGTGCAAGAACTGAGGGGGAGCAAGGGGTCAAATGCTACAGACCCCGATTTGCAGAAGCCAAAAAGGGGGAGATTACCCTCTCGGCTAAGGCTAGGGTGGCTTCAAAGTTTGCTCTCAAGAAACCGGTACTGGTAATGAATATCTCTCTCAACTCAATTTCAAGGTTATGATTTTCATTCCCATACGCCTTATTCACCTTAGCTTGTAGGGTTTAGGCTTCTTCAAATAGGGGGAGATTGTTGGGTATTGTATCCACAACGTACCTGATTTGAAGAAGCCCCTGAACAAGATAAGGTAAATAGATAATGTATTTGATAAACTATTTCAAGTTGTGCTTGCAATTTTTCCACGCTAAGTGCACACCAATGTCAGGGTGCAGTAGGTCAATATACACGGGTCTGCACGACGTAATCCCTCGTTGAGCAGATCAGTGTGTTGGCCTACGTGTACTCTCTCTATTGGAGTGTACTTATTTTCAAGTACAGGGTTGTGATCATGCAAGAGCAGACAAGGAGCAAGGATGGGTCAAAGAGTAGCTCATGGGTGGAAAGACGAAAAATCGTCTAAGTGTAAATCGACGAGAATCACTAGTGATTCTCGCCGAATCGTCGAGAATCACTGGCTGATTCTCGCCGTCTCGATCCGGCTTCATCAAAGCATGCGACTCTGGCGCTAAGTCATATTCGACGAGAATCACCAAGTGATTCTCGCTGATTCGACAAGAATCACTAGTGATTCTCGCCGAATCGTCGAGAATCACTGGCTGATTCTCGTCGTCTCTATCCGGCTAAAACAGTGAGTGCAAACAAGTCAACTTCGACGAGAATGTGATTCTCGCCGAATCGTTGACGACGATTCGACGTGAATCACCCTTGATTCTCGCCGATTTTGACTTGGGCGATTTTTTGGAAACCGCTGGACCGGACTTTGCCGCTGGCACTGTTTTGAACCGGATTTAGGGTTTCTTCTGGTGGGACCCACAACGGTCATTTAGGAGTGTACTCGTGTATAAATACACACGTATTTTTGAACAGTTGAGATACACAGAAAGAAGTCAAACGACAATCTTGACCTAAAATCGCGAAACTGCTCCGTCGCCGTCGCCGCTCGTGCAAGTCGTTCGTCGGCCGTTTGATCGTGGTTTCCTCCAGATCTCCCGGCGATAGAAGCATAGCCAAGCATAGCGTCTCATGCGTCTAACCAGAGATCCCTTTTCTCTTGATTTGTTGATCGGGAAAACCTTCCCCGTCCGAATCGATCGAGACGACCGATCCTAGTGTGACCGTTGGAAGACCTAGCTAGATTTGCTACGAAGTTTGGATCTCCAAAGTATAGCAGTCCACATCGTTGTCGCCGCCGATCCCGTGAACCAAGCCGCCGCCCATCTTGCCGCCGCCGGTTCCGGGGAGATTCTCTCCAAGAGAGATCTAGGGTTGTGGACTCTTCGTGGACTTCAAGAACACGTCGTCAACGAAGAGGGACACCTTAGTCTCCAAAAGTAGTTTGTATTTCTTGTACATTCTAGTTCATTTTTGTTGTAAAGGAACGTTGGTTCCGAGTTGTAAGGGTTGGGTGCAACCCGTGTTGTGGGAGTGTTGTCTCCTACTTGTGGAAGGGTTCCTTCCGATAGTGCAAGGATTTGATTTCAATCCTGTTGGTGAAGAGACCGAGTCGTCCCGTGTTGGGAGATAGGTCGAAGGGGGAAAGTGGATGTACCCAAATCGGGGAACCACTATAAATAGCTTGTGTACTCTGTTTGTTGTGCTGTTTTATTTTTGTGTGCAGGTACAATTTTTAATTCCGCAAAAACGTTGCACGTCACCTATCCTCCCCCCATAGGTGAAGCTAGTTGACACTAGGTGGACTTTCACTTATGTGGATTGATGTTTAGCAAAAGCTCCCCCTGAATTATTGAATAGTTCAGGAAGATTTGGAAGCTTTGCTGTAGGGTGATAGGTCTTCAATCAGAGTTCTTGACAAGCAGTGATGCAGGAGCTTCTTAACTGATTTGATATTTGTTGTCCTTGGAAGTCCTCGATAGAATATTGAAGAGAAAGACTCTTGATATAGTATGATTGTTCTTCTTCTTTTGAATGAAGATCATTGCCTGTCACTGTGAGCTTCAGTATGATTTGCTTGTGTGAAGCTTTTCTGCTACTGTATGAATTCTTGCAGTCAGTCTATGTGTGTATCTTTTTCTGACTGAGTATTTTCTTGTTCTTACTCCTGATGCTCTGTCTTCTTTTCTTCTATCTTTTCAAAAATTTGAATCCTCTGTAATTAATGCTGACGGCCTGAGAATAATCGGCATTGATGTATTTCCTCAACTATCCCATGAAAAATCGGCAAGTAATATTCCTGAGGAAGACTGTAATTAATGCTCCTTCTAACGGATACATTCAAAGAATGTAGAGCATTAATTACTCAGGAATTTCCGCATTAGAATGGGGACATAAGGCCAGAAATGGCTAAGTCTGGAATCGTCGAACGAATAATAGAATTCATCGAGCTGAGTTACCAATTCGTCGAGCTGAGATTTTGTATTCGTCGACCAGACAGCTTCTTTTTCGTCGAGCTGAGAACTTGACTACTGTCTGTTACCATGTCTGAAGTTCGTCGAGCTGACAATTGCATTCGTCAACTGGAGTTCAGCAACAATTCTGGACTTAGTCAAGTATTTTGTGTTGACTGATATTCTGTGTGTTGACATGAATCTTCTGGTTCTAGAATTCATCGAGTAGTGTACTGAGTTCGTCGACCTGACAAGTTGACTTTGTCGACCTGAGAAGTTGTGAACTTGAGATCCAAGTTCATCGAGCTCAGAATCTTGTTCGTCGACCAAAGTCTGAAGTTGGACTTAGAATAATCTGGAGTTATCCTGACTTTAGTTTGTTGAAGTATCCCAGTTTTCATCGACCAGAGAATGAAGATCATTGAGTTCTGCTCAGATAAATATCTAAAGTTCGTCGTGCTGAGAACGTCTTTCGTCGACCTGAGTTCGACGAACGTCGAACTCATTTTACTTATTCTTGAAATCTTATAAGTCTTGAGTCTCTGATAGTCTTGTTGATAGCTGCTCCATCTGATATTGACTCTAAGGACTTGGCCTAGACTCTAGGACACAACTATGACCCTGGATATACATGTTGGGTCACATCCTAAGTTAGTGAACCTAGCCCAAATCAACTAGGGATCCAATAGAATTAGATCTCAGAATGGATACCCAAGTGAACCTGCATAAGTCATCCACAATAACCAAGGTGTAGGATTTCCCTCCTAGGCTTTGTATAGCAATGGGTCCAAAGAGGTCCATATATAGCAAATACAAAATCTTAGCTGAATCACTTTTATTTACAGATTTGAAACTAGATTTAGTTTGCTTGCCTAATTGACAAGCCCTGCACAGACCTTTCTTCTTGTAGGGACCAGAAGGTAGACCTCTAACAAGGTTGTCTTTAGATAGCCTAACAATGTTTTTCAGGTTTACATGACCTACCCTTTTATGCCATAAATCATTCTGATTACTATTTATATTAAGTAAGCAGATATCAGAAGTGGCAGATTGAAATCAACTAAATATATATTGACTTGTCTATTCCCAATTAAAACTGTTTGGTTTTCTTTATTAGAGATAGTGCAAGAAGATGAATTGAAATGTACCTGATAACGTTCATCACATAATTAACTTATGGAGATGAGGTTATGCTTCAGTCCTCTAACATATGTCACTTTCTTGAATGTGACAGCTCCAATCTTTACTTCTCCAAAACCTTCTGACAAGCCACATTTGGATTCACCAAAGATGACCTTTGGCCCTAGCTTGGACTTGTAGTTGGATAGAATGTCCTTACTGCCTGTCATATGTTTGGAGCAACCATTGTCCAAGTACCAGGTCTAATTCACACTTGGAAAGCTCTTCACCTACAGTGAAAACAACTAATTGTTCTTCACCCAGGTTACCTTGGGTCCTTTGTTTTGCTGAAATGAAAAGATAGAAAATACAGAAAATTCAGGTTGGGATTTATATCCTAGAGGGTGATATCTCCTAGGTGGTATGACCCAATCAGCTAGTGGATTAAAAGCGTTCCTGGAATTATTTAAGTTTCGGTTATAATTAAAGTTTTGGTTAAGTCTTTCTGGGTTCGACGAATTTCTATGAGTTTGTTGACCAGAGTTCGACAAATTGGGTTGAGATCGTCGATCTCTGCCCAAAGAATGAACATATTCATTTTCTATGCCCCACGTTCATCGACCTCTGCTCGACGAACCATACAGAGTTTGTCGATCGCAGTTAGACAAATAATTATAACTATAGTTTGCTTTCAGTGTTCGTCGAGTGGGGTTCGACGAACTGGATGCATTTCGTCGATCTAAGTTCGACGAATTTAGTTGAACCTTGTTTTTAATATTTTTCTGATTTTTAGTTTTCTGACCAATTAATTTGGGAATATTTTCTACTGTTTGTTTATTGTTTATCTTTTCTTTCCCCTTAGTAGAGACAAATTTGATGGGGGTAGTCAGGATGTTCTTCTTGAGAATAGGGGGCAAACTTCATGAAGCACCCAAGCCTAGTTTGCCATTAAGTCTGGCATTAACAGTGCTTGTGATGTCCACCAGCTTAAGGCTTCTTCCATTAAGAGTTTCCTCAAGTTGTTTAGCCTCACTAAGCTCAATCTTCAACGTTATGATTTGTTCATTGGCTAAACATAGTTCATCTTTTAATCTATTATTTTCAGAGTTTAAATTTTCTAAAATTCCTAGTTTCTCCCTAAGAGTTTTAATCTCCTTTTCTGAATTAATCAAATCTATACACATTGTTTTAAATTCAAATTAAAAGGAATCAGAACTGTAATCAAAAGAACACAATACCTTGTCAACTTCAGAATCTGAAGCTGCTTCATTGTCTGAGTCCTCTTCTTCTAAATGGCTCCTCGAAGCATTAATTGCCATGAGGCAAACCTCCTTGGCTCTTGCCTCTTCCTCATCTTCACTGGAACTAGAAGATGTTGATTCTTCTTCAGTCTCACTCTAGGTTTCATCCACAAAACCTTTCTCCTTCTTCATGTATTTGCTGGAAGAAGGTGTATTGTTGTGCTATCTCCTGATATCCTTTTCTCTTCTCTTTTCTTTCTTCTGATTCTCTGGACACTCAGAGATGAAGTGCTCAGGCTTCCTGCATCCAAAACACACAACTTCTTTGGTTGGTGTCTTATCATATCTAGGCTTATCATCCTGCCTTGATGACTTCCTCCTGAAATCTTTTCTTGCCAGCTTATAGAATCTTTTGGCAAATAAACTCATCAGTTCTTCATTTGTTGAGGGAGTCTATGTCTCTTCAGCTGCCTTGAAAGCAATGCTATGCTCTTTTCTTGCTGGAGGGGGTGTTCTTTGCTCAACTGCCTCCCTGGATTTAATCAGCTGTTCATAGGACTTTAGTTTGCCTAATAGAGATTCAATGGATATCTCATTTAGGCTTCAGGCCTCCTTGATGGGTCAGATCCTTAAATCCCATGAGCTTGAGAAGCATATAAGGATCTTGTCATTTACTTCAGTCAAGTTGATTTCTTTATATAAGGTCCTTAGCTCACTGAAGATGGAGCTAAGCCTGTTGTACATCACTTCAATTGTTTTTGCTTCATCCTTTTTGAAGTTTTCATATTGTGTGATGAGGTTTGATCTTCTATCATTCCTTTCATCTGCTGATCCAGCCACCATTTGGTATAGGGAATCCCAGATGGCTTTGGCTGAAGTGCATTCAGCAACCTTTTGGAAGATCTCATCTGACATAGTCTGTGTCAGTATGTTCATTGCCTCGGCATCAGCAACCTTGGCCTTCTTCTGAGCCTCAGTCCACTCAGGTGGTGGAACTGCAGTAGTGCTTGTAGATGTTGCAGAAGTTGAAGCTTGAGGGGGACCTGTCAAAATTGAGTTGTATATATCCTCATCAATAGAATTCATGTATAATTTAATTCTTGCCTTCCAAATGGCAAACCTGTTTAGGTTGCAAACTGGAGGTCTGGTGCTTGGATAATCCTTGTTCTGTGTCATAGCTGTGTATATAAATCTAAATGGAAATAAAAACAAAATTTAGATCTAACAAAAAATCTTTGGTTCAAGGGTTAGCTTGTACAACCAAAGGAACCTGCTCTGATACCAATTGAAAGTGAGCTGTTAGATCAGGAATACTCTAGAGGGGGGTGAATAGAGTATTTAAAGCTTATACAATTTTCTAGCTATTGCAAACAAGTCCTAGTGCTGTAAGAAATAGATTAAAAGATAAAACACAGCAATAACTAACTAACAATCACAGTCACAGTACGAAACAAGAGAAAGGGCAACCAGACGACACAAGAAATTTATAGTGGTTCCCCAACCGGGGTACATCCACTCTTCTACCACCTAGTAGGAATCCACTCAGGTTTTTGATCAGGTGTCTGACACCAATGAGCTTTTGATCAGGTGCTCAAAAACCAAATCTCAAGTCTTTTGGTCAAGTGACTTGTAACCAAGAATCACTTTTGAAGGGAGATGACAACCCTTTATACAGAGAGCGGTGAGAGGTGATGGTGTCTTCTCTATTAACAATCAGAGAGACGACAAGTGGATATGATATTAGCAAGTACCTCCCCCTAAGATGTAGAATAGTTCAGGGAAATCTGGATCTTTGCTGCAGGGTGATAGGCCTTCAGTCTTTAAGCCTTTATCAGGGAAATCTGCAGGAACCTCTTGATAGATGGAGTAGTTGTTGTCCTTTGAAGTTTCCTGGAGTGATGAAGAAAGAAGACTCTTGATTTAGATTGATTGTTCTTCTTCTTCAATAGCTGAACTGCCTCTAGCCTAGGGCTTCATTTCTGTATCAGAAAACTATGAAAGAATGATGAAGCACAGAAACACTTAAAGACAGACTAACTATAATTCTCTATGTGTTTATGTGTTTCTGTGTATGCTGTGTTCTTGTGTATCTTCAGGAAAAGAGAAAAATCTCTTTTATATTTTCTGAAGGAATTTGTCTTTCGAAAATTAAATTCCTCTGCTGCAATCAATGTTGACGGCCTAGAGAATAAACTGGATTGATTTATTTCCCCAACTATCCCTTGGAAAAATGGAAAGTAATAATTCTGATGAAAGCCGTGATCAATGCACCCTCCAACGGTAATATTCAGAGAATATTTTATCATTAATCATTCAGAAATTATTGCCATAGAATGAGGACAGAGGAAAGAAATACTTAGTTTGGAATCGTCGAACAGATGACAAAAATCGTCGAGCTGAGTCCACAGTTCGTCGAGCTGAGTTGCTGTGTTTGTCGATCAGATAACTTCTATTCGTCGAGCTGAGTTCCAAGATCGTCGGTCTGATAATAGAACTTCATGCTTCAGAAACTTTGCCTTTTCTGTGTCTGAGGTTCGTCGAGCTGATAACTAGCTTCGTCGACTGGAGTTGATTTTGGACTTAAGAATATTCATAGATGCTTCTGAAATGAAAGAGTTGAAGTATCCAAAAAATTTTGACCTAAGAATTTGATTTCGTCGAGCTGAGGACCACTAATAGTTGTTGGATAACTCTAGCCAAAGCGGACAAAGTTCGTTGAGCTGAGAATCTGGAATTCGTCGACTGAAGATGAATCTGTACTTGGAAAAATATGGGAAGATTCTGGCTTTAAGAAGTTGAAGTAGAGAATCCATAAATTGTCGGGCAGAGAACTAAGTTCGTCGACCTAAGTCTAGAGAACATAGTCTTGGACAGAATGCAGAAGTAGTCCAAAGATCGTCGACCTGAGAATGAAGTTCGTCGAGCTGTCTTGAGTGTGTCGATACAAGTCCTGTGAGTCGACACAGTTGGCTTCAGGTGTCGATCTTGAGTGTGTCGACATAAGTCATGTGTGTTGACACAGTTGACTTCTGGTGTTGATCTTGAGTGTGTCGACACAAGTCCTGTATGTCGATACAGCTGACTTCTGGTGTCGACACAATTGGTGTCGATAGTTATTCTGTGTGTCGACACAGCCTTTCTAAAGTGTTGAAGTGTAGTGTCCAAAGTTCGTCGACTTGAGTACCAAGTTCGTCGAGCTCAGCTCAGAGAATTTTCTCTGAGATCGTCGAGCTGAGCATGACAATCGTCGACCTGAGTTCGACGAACGTCGAACACATTTTACAGTCTTTGAATTCTTCTAAGTCTTGAGTCTCTGGCAGTCTTGTTGATAGCTGGTCCATGTGTTGTTGACTTTAAGGACTTGGCCTAGACTCTAGGACACAACTATGACCCTGGCTATATATGTTGGGTCAAATGATCCTAGCTTAGTGACTTAGTGAACCTAGCCCAAATCAAACTAGGGATTCAACAGTTTGCAATCAAAATGAATTATGGCATAAAAGGCTAGGATATGTAAATATGAAAAACATTGCTAGGCTATCTAAAGACAGCCTTGTTAGAGACTAACCTTCGGTCCCTACAAGAAGGAAGGCCTTTGCAGGGCTTGTCAACTAGGAAAGCAAAATAAATCTAGTTTTAAATCAGTTAATAAAAGTGATTCACTTAGGATTTTGTACTTGCTACACATGGACCTATTTGGACCTATTGTTGTACAAAGCCAAAGAGGGAAATCCTATACTTTAGTTATTGTAGATGACTTCTCAAGATTCACTTGGGTGTTCTTTCTGAGATCTAAGTTAGATACATTCAAAGTTCTTACAGATTTTCTCAGGTCCATACAGATTGAGTACTCTACTCATGTTGCATTGATCAAAAGTGATCATGGTATAGAGTTTGAGTCTCTTCTTATGCATGAGTTCTGTGAGAGGATGGTATCACGCACTGCTTCTCAGCTCCTAGAAATCCCCAACAAAATGGGGGTAGCTGAAAGGAAGAATAGAACCTTAATTGAAGTTGCAGGTACATTACTTGCAGATGCTTACATGCCCCTATCCTTTGTGGCAGAGGCTGTAAGCACAACAAACTATATACTGAACAAAAGCCTAATACATAAACTTAAGAATAGGACTCCCTATGAATTGCTTAAAGGTAAGAAACCTAAAATCACCTATTTAAAAGTTTTTGGCTGTATATGCTATATACATAACAATAACAAGAAATATATTAGAAAGTTTGAAGCTAAGGCTGAAGAGGGAATCTTTCTAGGATATTCCCAAGTAAGCAAAGCTTATATGGTGTTTAACAAATTCTCTTTAAAAAATGAAGAATCAATTCATGTTACTTTTGATGAAACTAACATGTCTTATAAGGAGAAAGAGATTTCTACCAATAGCACCTTGCAGGTACCTCACTTGTATGAGAAAATGGGTGAATTAAACCTTCCACAAGAGGTTACAGCACCTCCTCCACAAGTTGATGAAGACAGTGTAGATGAACCTTTGGAAGAGACTGAACTTCATTCAATAGCAGACATAATTCCACAAGAGAAATTAATTCCAAATGTTGTTGTTGAACCAACTCCACCCACTGATCTTGTCACACTAAGGGATCACCATAGATCCCAAGTGATTTGAGACATATCAGCAGGTGTACATACAAGGCATCAACTCAACCAAGATGTGATGCATGCATGTTTTCTCTCTCAAGTTGAGCCTCAATCCATAAAATATGTTGAGCAAGATCCCCACTGGATTATTGCAATGCAAGAGGAACTCAACCAATTTGAGATATGTAGAGTTTGGGATTTAGTTCCAAGACCCAAAGTCTACCCAATCATTGGAACTAAATGAGTATACATAAATAAACTAGATACCCATGATGTAATTGTGAGGAACAAGGCTGGGCTTGTTGCTCAAGGTTATAGGTAAGAAGAAGGTATAGACTATGACCAAACATTTGCACCAGTTGCAAGGTTAGAAGCAATCAGAATCTTCCTTGCTTATGCTGCATACAAAAAGTTCAAAGTCTATCAGATGGATGTAAAGAGTGTCAACCTGAATGGAGTACTGAAAGAAGAGGTTTATGTTGAACAACCTTCAGGTTTTATCTCTCCAACCCGTCCAACATATGTTTTTAGATTGCATAAAGCTCTTTATGGTCTAAAGCAAGCTCCAAGAGCATGGTATGAGACCTTAGCTAGCTTTTTGATAGAACATAAATTCACTAGAGGCATGGTAGATAGAACATTATTCACTAGGCACCATAAGGATAAAATATTATTAGTACAAATATATGTAGATGACATTATATTTGGGTCTACTGATTCTAAACTGTGCAAGAGGTTTTCTGACCTCATGAATTCTAAGTTTGAAATGAGTAGCATGGGTGAGCTCTCCTACTTCCTTAGTCTCCAAGTGAAGCAGCTACCTGATGGCATATTCATCTCCCAGGCTAAATATGCTAAAGAGCTTCTTAAAAAGTTTGGGATGGCTGATGCCTCAGCAAAGAAAACACATATGGCTACTAATGCTGTAATAGACACTGATGAATATGGGAAACCAGTTGATCAGAAATAATATAGGGGCATTATTGGGTCCCTACTATATCTTACAACAAGTAGACCTGACATAATGTTTGTCACATGTCTTTGTATTATGTTCCAAGTGAACCCTAAAGAATCTCATCTAGTTTTTCTAAAAAAAAATTTGAGATATATAAAGAGTTGTCCTAGTTTACGTCTCTGGTATACTACTGAGTCGGAATTTGATTTAACTGGATATTCAGATGCTGACTTTGCTGGTTGCAGGGTAGACATGAAAAGTACCTCAGGAACTTGTCAGTTCCTTGGTATGAGATTAGTGCCTTGGTTCTACAAGAAACAATCATCTGTGTGCACATCAACTGCAGAAGAAGAATACATTGCAGCTGATAGTTGTTGTTCCCAGTTGTTGTGGATTCAAAACCAACTCCTAAACTATGGGTTCAACTTAAATAACTCAACTCTCTTATATGATAACACAAGTGCTATATCCATAGTACAGAATCCAATCCATCACAGTAGGACTAAGCATATAGACATTAGGTATCATTTCATTAGAGAGTGTGCAGAAAAAAACAAAATTAAACTTGTCTATATCTATACTGATTTACAAATAGCAGATATTTTCACCAAACCCTTGGATGAAAGAAATCACTTGTTCTTTATAAATCAGTTGGGCATGATCAATGGCGAAGCTTTGATTTAACTTCTTCCTGCACTCGATGAATTTTTCAAAGTTCGTTGAACAGAGTTCGACGAACTGGGAAATGTTCTTGAGATATTCGTCGAACGGAGATCAACGAACTCTCTGTGAGTGAAGATTTTTTTGTCGAACGGAGATCGATGAGTCTGCTTCAGAAAAATTTCGTCGAACGGAGCTCGACGAAATGTTTTCAAATCTTCAGACTGAGCTCGATGAATTATTTAACTACTAATTATTTTGTCGATCTTAGATCAAAGAATTATTTATTTTTTCGTGGACCGGAGTTTGTCGATTCATATTCCGAAAAATCTTATATCTAGGTTTTTCTTCGACCTCCTTCCCGCGCTTTCAGTTCCCTTGCACTTGATCTTTGTTTTTCTCTTGCAGGTGCATTATGGCGATTCCAGCAGGAAGTCTTGCAGCGATGAAGTTTGATACTAGCTTCGATGTGGACTTTGAATCATTTCAACACTCATACCAAATCTTCCTTGATATTCTAAAACTGCTTGAAGAACAGCTGTTGAAAACGTTGATGACCACCAGGATCAAGCTCGCCAGTTCAGAAATCAGAGAGTGGGTGTATACTTCCTCCGCCATAGATACGAATACCATGACCGACACAATATCGGGTAACGCTGTCTCTCTTACCCCCGCCATTCTGACTGAAATATTTGGATTAAGCAATGGTACCGAAGAACTGGAAATTGATAACGAAGAGTTTAATGAAATGTTGACTAAAATGGGTTATTTTGGAGCAACCCCAAATAAACTACTAAAGAAACATCTCTCTGTTGAGTATAAATTTTTAGCCGATATTGTGGTGAAAGTACTGCTGGGAAAGCATACAACCCATGACTACATAACTAGGCATCAATTCCTGGTAATGTGTGCAGTGGTGAATAAGAAAACAGTGAATTGGGTTGAAATCATGTTTGAACTAATTAAGAAGATAAATTCTAAAAAGGAGGTTTGTTTTGGAAGGATTCTAGGAATCTTCCTTAAAGAAAAGGCTGTTGAATCCCTGGTCACCCTGACCATATTCATTAATTCCTCCAAGAGGCTCACCCGTGCCCTCTTTGGCAGGTGGAAGAGGAACATCACCAAGCTCTCCAAGGCTTCTTCCTCCCCCGAGCCTTCTGAAAGCACTAGGGCTGTCACAGCCGCTCCTCTAACCCCAGAAGAGGTTCCCTCGACCTCCAACATTCCTTCTTCTCCACAAACTCACCAACAACAACTGCTTCACATTTCTACCCCAGTTTCATCTCCTGCACGTTCTCCACCTCCATCCTCTCCTCAAATAAATTTCACCTCAAGGCAATCAACTGAAATCCTATCTTCTCCCACTCAGATATACATACACCACTCTCCTTCCCAATCACCACAACCCTCCCCACCTCAATCCCCTCTTACACCTCATTTAACCACCACAAATCCTGACACCTTTATCTCCTCCCACAAATTCAATCTGGTGATTCCCCCCATCATCCCCACATCAAGACTCCATCCCCATAACTGAAATTCCATCTTCTACACCTGACCACACCCACCAAGATATGTCTAGTGCATTTTCTGTTTGTTCAAACTGTGGTCACCACAATCCCTACTCATCCACTACTCCAGAATCTCTATACTTAAATATCTCTGATATTGCTAAGAATCTGATTACCTTCATCTCTCCTACTCTTCAAAATCTTCTCACTACTGCTCTAACTCCTCTCGCTGTTTCCCTCAAAAATATCTCTGCCATAGTTGCGGCTCTATCCCCAGTCCCTTCTTCTTCTGGGGGACTGCCTCCAGGCCCTTCTGCAGCCAGTCAGGGGGAGATGCTTCATGATGAAGAAGCTTCAGTGCATGTAGCAGCATAAATAGCAGAACAGCAGCAGAAAAAGCAGCAGCAGAAGTAGAAGCAGTAGCAGAAAAAGCAACAGCAGCAGCAGAAACAGCAGCAGCAGCAGAACTTGATTCCTTCATGACTGATTCTTCAGAAGATGCAGATCCTTCTGACATTATAGATTTAATAGAATCAAATACTGATATAGATGAGCCTGTTATGGCTGAGATAGACACTGTTGGTGATTATATTATAAATCCCACATTTGATCTGTTGAAATTGTTGAGCATATTTGATACATATCATTTGAACTTTCTACCAGAAAATAGCATTAAGCCATCTTTGGCTATAGTCCCTTACACCTCACCAATAAGCTCCAAGGTTGCCAAGCAACTAAAGGCTAGTTTTCCTATAATAGAGGTTCTAGCTATTCCATCTCCACCAAAAGCTGCTTCAACCCATTATCTCATCCCCTCCTAGAGACATTTCTATTCCCACTTTGTTATGGATGACTCCCCAATGCCTGATCTTGATGCATTGATCATGGCTGATATAGAAGAAGAAAATAAAACAGTTGATGAAAGTACGGTTGTGTATAGCTCTCCTGCTACAGCTCCAGTTCTTTCTCTATCTCCTACTCAGGCTGAAAAGCCTATTAATAAATCCGTACTAAAAGCCATTGATGCTTTATATGATACTCCTCAAGGATCTTCTGATGAGGATGATGATGAAGAGGACTCTGATGATGAGCCTAAGAAGATAGTCTCTAAGAAGAGAAAAGCTCCTCCACCTCCTGCCCCAAAACCAAATCCAGCAAATGACACTCCCTATTATATACTGCAGAAAATCACACCATACAAGGGCATTCCAGCATGGATGAACCAGCAGAAAGAAAGAAAGAAAGAAAAGCAAGAAATACTCACCTCCTCCTCAAAGATTCAGAAAGGATCCTCCTCCTCCTCCTCCACCTCTTGCTGGTGCTTCAGGTTCTTCAACTCATAGGACTACCTACTATCAAACATATCAGAGACATCAGGGTAGGTCCTCCTCTTCTTTAGGAAGCAGCCAGCAGAGGCAATATTCATCTGGCAAACAGCATCAATAACAACATCATCAACAATAACAACAACAAATTACTGAACATAAAGCTGAAAGCCCAAAGAGACTTACCTCCCCTCATATACCTTTTGAAGATCCAAAAACAGCTACAACTGCTAGGATGGACAGATTCCAAGAGTTGGTTGTGAAAGATATGGTACCTAAACACCTAGAGGGGGGGGTGAATAGGTGACCAAATCCTTTTTAAAACTTTATTGGCAGCACAACAGTTTATAACACAGATTTCTGAATAAGTTCTCACAGCAAACACAGCAATTCACAACACAGCACAATCACAGCACAGAATACACAAGATTTTATAGTGGTTCCCCAATCTTTGGGTACATCCACTTTCCCCCTTCGCCTATCTAGCAGTGTACTAGATTCGGCCAAACTTCTCCACTAGCTCAGAACCCAACTAGGTTCCTACACCTCAGGCCCAAAGCCTTACACTCAGCCAAAAGGCCTACACTCAGCCACCCAGGCCTACACTCAGCCAATTAAGGCCTACACTCAGAGTTCTTCAACTCCTACACTCAGGCAATCAAGCCCTACCCTCAGCCTTTATAAAATAGGCTTACAATACTCTCAGATCCAATGGATCCTACAAGTTAAAAATAGAAAGTACAATAGCTAACTCTACAACTCAGAAAATAAGAGAGGAGTTGAGAGATTCTTGAAGAGTTCTTGGAAGAACTCAGTTAGATCCAAACTGACTTAGCTTCCTTCAAAGCTTCTTGATTAGAACTGAATTAGTCTGAATCTTCTGCAGTTGTTCCTTGACCTCTGCTTCTTGAAATCTAGATGACTCTGAATTCTTCTTCTCAGCCTTAGTTCCAAAGACTGAATTCTTGGTTGGAGCTCTCTCTCTCCAACTTCTTAGATCTGCAGTTGGACTGACAGATTTTCTTGTGTTGATCCTCTGTGTATCACTTCTTGATTTAAAGTGATCAACTACTTTAAATATTCTCTCAAGCTGTAACTCTTGTTTCTCAATCACAACTGCTTTTTTCTGTAAACTAAGGATGCCTATTTATAGGCTTCCTTCATGGTAACCGGCTGGTCCGGTTCATAACAGACTTCTGATATCTCTGACAGTTGATGTAGACCGGCTGGATCTGCAGCTGTCTTGTCAACCAGTCACTTCTTGAAATTCTCTAACTGTCAAATAGTGTCGAGACTTTCTGTTCTCAAGTGTCGACACTTATAGGCCAAGTGTCGACACATGTTGTGTAAGTGTCGACACAAGTCTACAAAGTGTCGACACAATTCCTTGTATGTCTCGACACAGATTCTTTTGCATGTGTCGACACTGAAATTGAGTGTCGACACAAATACTTGTACTTCATTCTTTAACTGTATTCTTCTAAGTGTCGACACATGTTCTTTGTGTCGACACATCTTCATGTGTTGAAACTGTCAAGTGTCGACACTGCTTCTTGGTGTCGATACAAGTCTTCACTTTTGTTTCTTCAGCTGAGTGTCGACACATTCTTTTAGTGTCGACACTTGTACTTAGAATATTTTGTAACTTTTCTGTTCTTTGCTAAGTGTCGACACAGCTCCTTGTGTCGACACTTTCTTCAAGTGTAGAGTCTTCAACTAAGTGTCGACACATTGTGCTGGGTGTCGACACTTTCTTCAAGTGTTGACTCTTCTGGTTGTGTGTCGACACATTGTGCTGAGTGTCGACACTTTCTTCAAATACTGACTCTTCAGCATAGTGTCGACACATTGTGTTGAGTGTCGACACTTACTTCAAATACTGACTCTTCAGCATAGTGTCGACACATTGTGTTGAGTGTCGACACTTTTACTTAGACTCTGCAGACTTTTGCTGAGTGTCGACACAGCTCCAAGTGTCGACACTTTCTAGTGTAGACACAGCTCTTCTAGGTGTCGACACTTCTGCTAAGTCTCGACACAGCTTTTCTGCATACTTCTTCACTGAGTGTCGACACAGCTCCAAGTGTCGACACTTTCTATCTGGTGTCGACTCTTCATCCCAGGTGTCGACACAATGACTCCAAGTGTCGACACTGCTTGTCTGGGTGTCGACACAAGCTTTCTCAAGTGTCGACACTTTCCCTCTGGGTGTCGACACATGGACTTAGAAACTTTTAGCTTCAGTCTAGTGAATACCTAACCTGCACAAGTAACTCAAACACACATCAAATACATTATGATGTATATCATTGAGTTAGGTGAGGCTTCTTCAAATCAGGTACATTTGACCAATGTACCCAACAATCTCCCCCTATTTGGAGAAGTCATAACCCTTAGTCAATGATATACACCACTCATAATTAAAAATTATAAAATGATGTAAAACAGGTATATGTCAACAGAGTTAAACTTAAACATGTAATAAAGCACACATGTATACTCATACAGCATTACAGAACAAACAAGAATTAGACACATTCTACTAAACAATCATGAAATATATATTTATCAAAAATTGTTCATACATTGTTTGCAATATATTTTCAAAGATTTACAATAATGTTTAGATGTAACAGAGTACAACATTCTTCAGTTTAAGCTTAGTCTAATTCTGCTCTGGTTCTTTTATGACTATGCCTTTTCCAGCTTGCACTTTGGCCTTTACAGCAGCAGCAGCAGCAGGCTCAGTATCAGCAACCTTCTTCCCTTTGGAGACCTTCTTCTTAAGTTCTTCAGCCTTGATTTTCTGCCTTTCAAAATAATGATAGGGCTTAGGAAAGTACTTGCTAGGCTCCACAGCTGTAGGAGGTAGCTTTCCTAACTTAGCCTTCCTTCTATACTGGACAATGGCTTCCTGCCTACTCTCATGCTTCCTCCATTCTGCCTCTGAGAACCACTTATTCCTCTCATGTGCATTGTCCTTGGCTGCTTTCCAGGATGTGAGAATGATGTTCCTAGAAGTAGGGCTCCACTGTTCAAAATCTGGTTTTTGCTCAGCAAGTTCCCTGAACTTCTTCTTTGATAGCCTAGTCTCTTCTTCTTTGTCCAAAGCCTCTTGCATAGCTGCTGTAATAGGTTGAACAACCTTTTCCAGAATAATATTAGGCTTACCAGCAGTTGGACTATACATTGTGCTTACATCAGCATGAACCATGTCAAAATCTGGAGGTGGATAGATCACCTGAGCTACTTCCTGTTGCTCACCTCCAAGATATGCACTTTGAATACCAGATTCAGCTACATTGTCATCATCACACAGGGGAGGATAGCCCAGTGTAGCTCTGATGGAATTAGAAATCCATTTGGCATGGTCAGAGCTAGCTTTGACTAACACTCTCTCCCCCTTTATGACTTCTTGTGCTACATGATCTCTCACATCATCTTTCTGGAACCTGATTTGGCTGTCCAAGTACCTGATTCCCTCTTTAAAGAAAGGTCTAAGCATGGTAAGTTGTTCTGAAATGACCTTCTGTGAATCCTTAATGGCAGTCTTGACAGCAGCAATTTCTTCCTGAAATACTTTATCAAATTCAGCTTTGGCAGCAGCAGATGATGTTGAAGGTTCAGCAGACTTACTCTTCAGTTCAGTGACTATTGCATTGTGAGAAGCTGTCAGATTATCATTCATTCTCAATTGATTTTCCAGCACATAGCCTTGCTTCTGTGCTATATCATCTACTTGAGACTTAATTTTCTCCTGGTGAGTTGCCAAATAGACCACTGCATTACCACCCTTGTGGAAGCAGTCAGTCATTTCCTTCTTATTCAAATTCATTTCAAACCTTATTGATTTGATATCTTGAGCTAGATCAAATTGTAGGGACTTTTGGCTTTCATCAATATATGTCTCTATAGCCCTCCTTTGCTCATCCAGCTTAACTTGCATTGCTACCATTAGGCTACTGTAATCTGTTGATGGAGCTTGTTGGACTAGTGAGTGTTGAGCAACAGTTTGTAGAGCTTTCTTATAGCTCTGACTCCTTCTTTTGAAGACAAAGAACTTCTTCTTCTTATCTTGCTCAGCTTCATCATCCTCAGACTCTGAAGTACTTGCTATATTTACCCTATCCTTAGGGCTTGAGGGTCTGTCAGCTTGCACATCTTGTGCCTTCTCAGTGTCTAGCCTTATAGGCTCTTCCTGAACATCCAAGTTCTCCCCCTCAATAGCAGCACACTTCTCTTCATCAGCAGCAGGCTTGTCCATGTCAAAATCTTCTTGATCTAAATTCAGAAATAGATCTTCCATTGTATATTCTGGGGGTGACTGTGCAGGAGATGTACTGGTTTCATCAACTACTTTATCAGGAACTTGAGGCACAACAGCAGATGTGTCCTGAAGAACAACACTTGGTTCTTGGTTTGCTTGCTGAGTTTGCTGATGAACATCAGACAAATCAGAATCTATTATAGAAAAATCTAAAGTATTGAGGTCAGAAAGTACCTCTAGGATAATGAGAGTAGCTTGCTCACTCTCCAGTGTAGAGGGTTGTTCTACAGCTGGAGGCAACTCCCCCTGGATCTCAGCTGGCTCTTGTGGAGCAGGTGACTTCTCTGCAGCCACATCTATAGCAGCAGGGGTCTTTTCTACTATCTCCTCCTCTTGATCATCAGGTGTGAACACCACCTGTTCTTCACTTCCAGAACTGCTTGAGGACACTTGGGCCACAACAGCAGTTTTTCTTTTCTTCCTTGGAGGGGAGTCCTTCTTAGAAACTGGCTTCTCTGGAGTAGGAACTTCCTTAGACAGTACTCTTTCCCATCTTGAAAGTATTCTTATATCCATCCTCCTCATGTGATTGATTTTAGTTCCAGCAGCAGTGCTCATTACCTCTGGAATTGATTCAGCCAGGTAGAGACTTAGTATCCTGCCCAGATTGGGCTTCTTCAGACTTTCCTTCACTTTCTCAAATACAATCATAGACCAGTCTGTTTTGAGGTTGAAGATGATTCTGGTCATAATGCTGAACATATAGGCTGACACCCTGTCATGTCCTCCTGGTTTGCTTAGTATAACTTTGCCTACAACTTCAGACAGGAATTTGCCTTGATTATTCATTCCCTTCCTGTTGAAAATTGAACCTATTTTCATCTTAGGATCAAGACCACACCAGGTAAGTGCTTCTCTGGTCTTAGATGTGGTCACTTCCTCTTCTTCTTGAACTTTAGGTAGCTGAAGTACCTTTCTCAAGGACTTGGGTGAAATCTTGACCTTGGTGCCATGCACCCTTGACTTAATTCTGTAGCCTAAATCATCTACAGACGCTCCAGTAAGGAATTCAATAACTTCCTTCTTCCATATCTTGGTTGGTTCGGAAACCAAGAACTCTTATCCTGAATCGGTGACTAGGGTTACCACCGACTTGATTTCTTGATCGCCATCGTCAAAAGCACCTCGCACGAGCTCATACCCTTCGTTAACATTCTCCTCGAGCTTGGGAGCCATTAGGGTTTGAAGATTTAGTCTTGAGAAGAGAGAAATGTCGACACAAGAGTTTTGGTCTCGAAACTTTTGAAAGCGTGTCGACAAACAAAGACAGAATCCTATTTATACCTTTCTGGTTTGAAGACGAACAGGCGGGATGGATTACTAAAGATGTGTCGACACTGTCAATAAGTGTCGACACTGACTTATAATGTCTCGACACACATGTGTCGACACAAGTTTAGTCAACAGATTTTATGTGTCGACACTTGGTTAAGTGTCGACACCACACTACTCGACATGTAGTCGAGACTTTACTTAGAAAATTCTGAGTAAAACTTAAGTGTCGACACCTTATTGAATGTGTCGACACCAACTTGACATGTGTCGACACTAGCATTCTGAAGTGTCGACACCAACTTCCTAGATGTGTCGACACCATTTTCCTGAAGTGTCGACACTTACTATTCTGTGTCGACATAGACTTGTCTATGTGTCGACACCTTTTTACTTGGCCAATCTTTAGTTCTGTAAACTTAGTCTAAGTTTATCATACCTAGTTCAATTTTGAACCTATTGAACTTAGCTTCTTCCAAGGGCTTAGTAAACATATCAGCTAGCTGATTATCAGTTCTAACATATTCAAGTGCAATATCATTTCTTTCTACATGTTCTCTAAGAAAGTGATATTTAATCTCAATATGTTTAGTTCTAATATGTGATACAGGATTATTAGCTATTGAAATAGCACTTGTAGAATCACAGTAAAGTGGAGTTCTACTTACCTGAAATCCATAGTCAACTAGCTGATGTTGAATCCATAGAAGTTGAGCACAGCAACTTCCTGCAGCTACATATTCTGACTCAGCAGTGGAAATAGCCACACTAGTCTGCTTTTTACTGCTCCATGAAATTATTCTTCCACCTAGGAATTGACAGGATCCAGTAGTGCTCTTTCTATCTTCTTTGCATCCTGCAAAGTCTGCATCTGAATAGCCTGTTAGATCAAAATCTCCATTCCTAGGGTACCAGAGGCCTAGATAAGGAGTGCCCTTTAGATATCTCAAGATTCTCTTGACTGCAGTCAAGTGAGACTCTTTAGGGCAGGCTTGATACCTGGCACAAACACATGTAGCATACATAATGTCAGGCCTACTTGCAGTCAAATATAGTAGGGAGCCAACTATCCCTCTATACAAGGTTTCATCTACAGGTTTCCCTGCATCATCCTTGCTTAGAGACATACTTGACCCCATAGGAGTCTTCATGGTACTGGAGGAATCCATACCATATTTCCTTATGAGTTCTAGGGTGAACTTGGACTGACATATGGATAAACCATTTTCAGTCTGTTTAACTTGGAGACCCAAGAAAAACTTCAGTTCTCCCATACTACTCATCTCAAATTGACTTTGCATAAGCTTTGCAAACTTTTTGCAAAGGCTACTTTCAGTAGACCCAAATATAATGTCATCTACATATATTTGGACAAGTATTACTTTGCCTCTAGATTCCCTAAGGAATAGAGTCTTATCTATTTTCCCCCTTGAGAACTTGTTCTCAATGAGGAAACTAGATAGGGTTTCATACCAAGCTCTAGGTGCTTGTTTTAACCCATATAATGCTTTCCTAAGTCTATACACATAATGAGGTAAAGTTGAATCAACAAAACCTGCAGGCTGCTCCACATAGACTTCTTCTTTCAAATTACCATTTAGGAATGCTGACTTGACATCCATTTGGTATACCTTGAATCCTTGATAAGTTGCATAGGCCAAGAACATCCTTATGGCCTCCAGTCTGGCTACTGGGGCAAAGGTTTGATCAAAATCAATACCTTCTTCTTGCCTATATCCTTTTGCAACCAGTCTTGCCTTATTCTTAATGATGACACCTTGTTCATCTAACTTGTTCCTGTAGATCCACTTTGTTCCTATCACATTGTGACCTTTAGGCTTAGGAACCAGATCCCAAACCTTGCACCTTTTGAACTGATTAAGCTCCTCCTGTATTGCTTCAGTCCACTGTGGATCTTGTATAGCTTCTTCAAATTTCTTTGGTTCTATTTGAGACAGAAAACTTGAATATACTACAGCATTCTGATTTCTGCTCCTAGTCTGAACACCTTGTCTTGGATCTCCAATGATCAGCTCTACTGGATGATCTCTTAGATGCCTGTTGGCTGGAGGCATCCTTACTTCTGGTTGAACTTCTTCAGCATCTTCATCAAGCTGAGTTCCTTGTACTTCTTCAGTTCCTGGTACATGTAGTTCTCCCCCTGGACATAAGCCATCTTCTTCTACTTGCTGTCTTGTAGCAGGTACATCTTCTATGGCTAGCTTGTCCATCTTCTTAGTAAGACCTGTGGGGCTGCATACATTGCTAGACAACTCATTGTTAATTAGTTGTGTCTCATCAAAAACTACATGCACAGACTCCTCTACAACTTGTGTAGTCAAGTTGTAGACTCTATAAGCCTTACTATTATTGCTGTACCCAACAAACACTCCCTCTTGGGACTTGGCAGCAAACTTAGTTAAGTAAGACTTCCCATTGTTAAGTATGTAGCATTTACAACCAAAGATCCTAAAGTAGGATAAATTTGGTTTCCTGCCTTTCACAACTTCATAGGGGGTCTTATTTAACCTTTTAGTGATGGTGGCCCTATTTATCACATGGCATGCAGTGTTAACTGCTTCAGCCCAGAAATATTCTGGCAGTGATGAATCACTTAATAGGGTTCTACCAGCCTCTATCAAGGTCCTATTTTTCCTTTCAGCAATGCCATTTTGCTGAGGTGTTCTAGGTGAAGAGAATTCTTGAAATATCCCATAATCTTCACACAGCTTTGTCATGCTTTCAGACTGAAACTCTGTACCATGGTCACTTCTAATTTTGACCACTGTACAGTTCAATTCATTCTGAATTTGCTTAACAAAACTATAGAAGACACTAGGTGTCTCAGATTTCTGCTTTAAGAAGAACACCCAGGAAAACCTTGAGTAGTCATCAACCACTACAAAGGTGTAGACCTTCCTACCTAAGCTGTGAACTGGCATTGGACCAAATAGATCCATATGCAAGAGGTATAGACACCTCACAGCATCTTTGTTGTCTAAGCTTCTAAAGGTGGATTTAGTCTGCTTGCCCTTTTGACAAGCTGAGCAAATGTCATCTTTGACACACTTAACTTGAGGACCATTCCTCACTAACTCTTTACTAAAGAGTTTGCCAATAGTCTTGTAATTAAGATGAGCAAGCCTCTTGTTCCATTTGACACATTGAGAGACTGTCTCATCAGCTACAAGACAAACTGGAGAACTATTGTTCTCAATCATAATGTCTAAACAATAGACATTTCTCTTTCTATATCCTGTCAAAATGATCTCTTGATCACTTGACCTCTTGATATGACAACCATTTTTAACAAATGAGATGTCATACCCTACATCACTTAACTGACTTATACTAATGAGGTTGTGTTTCAACCCTTTAACATAAGCCACTTGAGTAATGGTAACAAGGTTTGAAGAGATGTTACCAAACCCTTTGATGATTCCTTTTTCAGAACCACCAAAGGTCACTTTAGGACCATTTTTGATTGGAATGTAGTCCTTCAGTAGTCCCCTAGTTCCAGTCATGTGTCTGGAACATCCACTATCCAAGTACCATGTTGGGGTATGGCCACTTGGATTCACCTGCAAAACAAATTAATGAACCTTAGAACCCAAAGTAAACTTGGGTCCTTGGTGATTGTTAGTTTGCAACTTGACATAGCTACCTACTGGCTTTCCATCAGGTAACTTGCTACTCAACTTGGCACTGGCATTGTGCCAACAATCCAAGGCAAAGTGGCCAACATTGCCACAGCACCAGCATTCAAACTTGTTGTACCTTTGCTTAGATACAACCTTTGCTGTCTTGACTACAGCAGGCTTGTTGAATGTTGGGGCTTTACCCTTGGACTTGAACTTGGACTGTACAGTCCCTGCAGGTCTAACAAAACCTAGTCCAGCTTTGCCTTTTTGATGAACAAATTCATCAATTAATGGTAATATTGATTTAGGTTTTGAAAACCTGGCAGCAAGTTCTTTTTCCTTCTGGAGATTGATCTCCAGTCTCTTAATTTGATCATTCTTAAATGTAATAGTACCCATCTGAATCACAGTAATGTGTTTCAGCCTGGCTACTTCATTCAGTTTTTGATCATACTGCTTCTCAAAATCTGTTGCAGCTGCCTTGAGATCAGCAATCTCCTTTGCCTGACTTTTGGCTAGGATCTTGCTTTTCTTATAGGCTTGCAACAGTACTTGGTATTCATCTAAGAGCTGATGAATATCTCCCTCAGATTCAGAAACACTTCCATCACTTGATGAAGATGAATCTGACTCTGAACTAGAACTGAAATCTGAACTTTGAGTTGGACTTTGTACCTGACTAGGTCCTGGCTGCTCCAGGATTTTGGTACTTTCAGTCAATGCCATCAGTCCTTGGCACTGACACTCTTCTTGTTCATATATTAATTCCATGATCTGCATAAACTCTTCTTCTTCTTCAGCAAATAGCCCTATGTAGGCTTCAGCATCTGTCTCAGTGTCTGAAGAAGAAATGTCTGAAAGAGTCTTCTCATTCTTTGCAACAAAGTACTTCTCCTTCTTTCCTTTGAAGTGAGTCTTCTTTTTGTCACTGGATTCTTTCCTTCTTTCAGGACAATCTGCAATAACATGACCCTGTCTATTGCAGCAGTAACACACAATCTTAGACCCAGTTGCCTTACTAGTCTTTGTCTTGTTCTTATCCTTCTTTGAAGGCTTCTTCTCCTGATATTGGACTTCTTTCCCTTTGGAATATGAAGGTCTGGACCTCCACTATTTCTTCTTAAGGAATTTCTGAAAATGTCTGGTGAATGCAGCAAAATCTTCATCACTTTCACTGCTTGTAGATTTAGTGCTAACAGACTCATCAGATTCTGATTCAACTACCTCTGAAGGAGGAGTTGATGACTTAGTCCTGTTCTTTCTAGGTACTTCTGACTTAAAGGCAACAGTCCTTTCCCTGTGTTTAGTCCTTGTTGACTTTTCCTCCTCTTTTCTTACTGACAATTGCATCTCATAAGATAACAACTTGCCAAACAGTGTGGGAGGAGGAATTTCTCCCAACTTTGCCATTTCTCTGATGGCACAGATCTTGGTGTCCCAGTCTTTGGTTAGGGACCTTAGGAATTTATCATTCAATTCATAGTTAGAGAACTCTCTTCCATAGGACATGAGTTCATTAACAATTCTATAAAACTTCTTGTAGCATTCAGTGATGTTATCTCCTCTTCCTTGTCTAAAGCTCTCATATTCTTGATTAAGCAAGGACTTCCTATCTTGTCTTACTTCTTCAGAACCTTCCATGTAGACAATGAGGGTATCCCACATTTCTTTTGCTGTTTTACAGTGAATAAGGTTCTGGAAGGTGGCATCATCAATTGCACTAACTATGATGTTCTGTGCCCTTTTGTCCATTGTAGCTAGGACAATCTCATCCTTGGTCATCTCAGAAAAATCCTTTGGAGTTCTCTGTGTAGCATCCAAGACTGAAATCTTTATGGGCACATAGGGCCCTTCTTTGACTGTGATGTAGATCCTAGGGTCAGAGGCCTCCATGAACAGCCTTACCCTTTCTTTCCAGATTCCAAAAATCTCCTTTCTGCATATGGGCAGTTTCATTGAACCCAATTCCTTGTGATTCTCTGAAGACCCCATGTTTCTTGATTTTCTTGAAACTGTTTCCTGACTTACACTGAATCTGCCAAACTGGATCTCCTCAGACAGTTAGTCCTTTTTTGAGGAACCTGGCTCTGATACCACTTGAAAGATATGGTACCTAAACACCTAGAGGGGGGGGGGTGAATAGGTGACAAAATCCTTTTTAAAACTTTGTTGGCAGCACAACAGTTTATAACACAGATTTCTGAATAAGTTCTCACAGCAAACACAGCAATTCACAACACAGCACAATCACAGCACAGAATACACAAGATTTTATAGTGGTTCCCCAATCTTTGGGTACATCCACTTTCCCCCTTCGCCTATCTAGCAGTGTACTAGATTCGGCCAAACTTCTCCACTAGCTCAGAACCCAACTAGGTTCCTACACCTCAGGCCCAAAGCCTTACACTCAGCCAAAAGGCCTACACTCAGCCACCCAGGCCTACACTCAGCCAATTAAGGCCTACACTCAGAGTTCTTCAACTCCTACACTCAGGCAATCAAGCCCTACCCTCAGCCTTTATAAAATAGGCTTACAATACTCTCAGATCCAATGGATCCTACAAGTTAAAAATAGAAAGTACAATAGCTAACTCTACAACTCAGAAAATAAGAGAGAAGTTGAGAGATTCTTGAAGAGTTCTTGGAAGAACTCAGTTAGATCCAAACTGACTTAGCTTCCTTCAAAGCTTCTTGATTAGAACTGAATTAGTCTGAATCTTCTGCAGTTGTTCCTTGACCTCTGCTTCTTGAAATCCAGATGACTCTGAATTCTTCTTCTCAGCCTTAGTTCCAAAGACTGAATTCTTGGTTGGAGCTCTCTCTCTCCAACTTCTTAGATCTGCAGTTGGACTGACAGATTTTCTTGTGTTGATCCTCTGTGTATCACTTCTTGATTTAAAGTGATCAACTACTTTAAATATTCTCTCAAGCTGTAACTCTTGTTTCTCAATCACAACTGCTTTTTTCTGTAAACTAAGGATGCCTATTTATAGGCTTCCTTCATGGTAACCGGCTGGTCCGGTTCATAACAGACTTCTGATATCTCTGACAGTTGATGTAGACCGGCTGGATCTGCAGCTGTCTTGTCAACCAGTCACTTCTTGAAATTCTCTAACTGTCAAATAGTGTCGAGACTTTCTGTTCTCAAGTGTCGACACTTATAGGCCAAGTGTCGACACATGTTGTGTAAGTGTCGACACAAGTCTACAAAGTGTCGACACAATTCCTTGTATGTCTCGACACAGATTCTTCTGCATGTGTCGACACTGAAATTGAGTGTCGACACAAATACTTGTACTTCATTCTTTAACTGTATTCTTCTAAGTGTCGACACATGTTCTTTGTGTCGACACATCTTCATGTGTTGAAACTGTCAAGTGTCGACACTGCTTCTTGGTGTCGACACAAGTCTTCACTTTTGTTTCTTCAGCTGAGTGTCGACACATTCTTTTAGTGTCGACACTTGTACTTAGAATATTTTGTAACTTTTCTGTTCTTTGCTAAGTGTCGACACAGCTCCTTGTGTCGACACTTTCTTCAAGTGTAGAGTCTTCAACTAAGTGTCGACACATTGTGCTGGGTGTCGACACTTTCTTCAAGTGTTGACTCTTCTGGTTGTGTGTCGACACATTGTGCTGAGTGTCGACACTTTCTTCAAATACTGACTCTTCAGCATAGTGTCGACACATTGTGTTGAGTGTCGACACTTCAAATACTGACTCTTCAGCATAGTGTCGACACATTGTGTTGAGTGTCGACACTTTTACTTAGACTCTGTAGACTTTTGCTGAGTGTCGACACAGCTCCAAGTGTCGACACTTTCTAGTGTAGACACAGCTCTTCTAGGTGTCGACACTTCTGCTAAGTCTCGACACAGCTTTTCTGCATACTTCTTCACTGAGTGTCGACACAGCTCCAAGTGTCGACACTTTCTGTCTGGTGTCGACTCTTCATCCCAGGTGTCGACACAATGACTCCAAGTGTCGACACTGCTTGTCTGGGTGTCGACACAAGCTTTCTCAAGTGTCGACACTTTCCCTCTGGGTGTCGACACATGGACTTAGAAACTTTTAGCTTCAGTCTAGTGAATACCTAACCTGCACAAGTAACTCAAACACACATCAAATACATTATGATGTATATCATTGAGTTAGGTGAGGCTTCTTCAAATCAGGTACATTTGACCAATGTACCCAACAGGTTGGCCTATCCATGATCAACAAGGCAAAAGCTGAAGGAAAGGGTCCTTCTCAATATTCATCCATGTCTAAATACAGGAAGGAGGAACTCAACAGGTTTGCTAAAGCTAATAAATTCTTTAATGTTGATGATTATATGAAACTACATCCAGAAGCTGTAGTGCCAAGGGGTACCTCGCTTAATATCATTGGAGCTGCTAACATGATAATGACAAAGACACAAGCAGCCAATCTAAACAGGGAGATCAAGTTCATTCAGCCTGGTGAAAAAGGTAAAGAGGAGAAGCACAAGGAGCCCAAGAAGAAGAAATAAACTATAAACTGTTTAAGTCTCTTTGATTGTTTTAAAACTGCTTATTTATTTCTTGATACAAAGCTTACTGTATGTATATACCTGCTGCACGTTTAAATTTTTCATGCCAGATATATATTTTATTGCTTTGTAGCTCTTTTATGTCTGTAATTAGTGACCTCGCCCAAATAGGGGGAGATTGTGGGATCCCTAGTTGGATTTGGGCTAGGTTCACTAAACTAGGATTTTTGACCCAACATGTATAGCCAGGGTCATGTTTGTGTCCTAGAGTCTAGGCCATGTCCTTAGAGTCAACACCACTTGGATCAGCCATCAACAGACTACAGAAGACTCAGGACTTAGAGAAATTTCAAAGACTCAGAAAATGAGTTCGACGTTCGTCGAACTCAGGTCGACGAAAGCCGTGCTTAGCTCGACGAACTCAGAGAAAATTCTCTGAGCTGCGCTCGACGAACTTGGTTCTCAGGTCGACGATCTCTAGACACTATACATCAACATTCCAAGTGTAGAATTCCTTTCTCTGAACCCAGTAGACGAAGTCAAAATATCAGCTTGACGAATTTGGTTCTCATGTCAACGATTTCTGGATGGTATACATCAACATTCTAAAGTCCAGAAACATCTAAAATATTCTAAGTCCAGAATCATACTCCAGTCGACAAATTCATGTTCTCAGCTCGACGAAATTATACCACAGTCTCAACAAGTTGTATCAAGTAGCTGTTAGTAGTTCTCAGGTCGACGAACTTAATTCTCAAGTCGACGATTTCTGGACACTTTACTTCTACATTATTAAGTCCAAGAAACATTTCACTGAACTGCAGTCGACGAAGTTAGAATCTCAGCTCAACGATCTTGATGCACAGAATTGGCAAGGCTCTAGAGAAAGCAGTTATCTGTTCTTAGTTCGACGATCTTGGATCTCAGCTTGATGAACAAAGATTATCTGGTAGACGAACATAAGTTCTCAGCTCGACGAACTCTGGACCCAGGTCGACGAATTATGTTCTCTGCTCGACGATTTCTGTGCAGTTCCAGACTTTGAAATTTCCCTCCCTCTGTCCTTATTTTATTGCAATAATTCCTGAGTTAGCAATGCTTAAATATTCTCTGAATATTACCGTTAGAAGCAAGCAATGATTACGGTCTTCATCAAGATTATTACTTGTCGTGTTTCAATGGGACAGTTGGGGAAATCATTTAATGCCGACATTCTCAAGGCCATCAGTAATCAATGCTGAAGAATTCAAAATTCAGAAGGAAGATTACATGGAAAATATAAAAGGATTTTTCTTCTTCCTCCTGATAACAAGAGATAGCACGCAACATTTAGAACACAGAAAAAGAAACCATACAGTAATAGTGAAAAGAATAAGCCCCAGACCAGAAAAACAACAACAGCAAGCTGAAGAATAAGAAGAACATCAATAAAAAACAAGATTCTTCTTCTCCCTTCTTTCCAGGATTCTTCAGAGGACAATAAAAACGCTATCAGTCAAGAAGTTTCTGGATACCTTCTTGTCAAGGCCGAAACATTGAAGACCTACTCACCCTGAAACAATGCTCCAATCTTCCTGAACAAATCAATATCTCAGGGGGAGACTTTGTTAACATCAAAGATCCACTTAAGTCTTCTCAGGTGTATTTGAGAAAGAGAAGACATCATCACTCTCTCACCCCCACTGTAAAACTGGTTTTTAACTCCCTTCAAAAGTTATTCCTGGTTGCAAGTCACCTGATCAAGAGACTTGGGATTGGTTTTTGAGCACCTGATCAAAAGCTCATTGTTGGCAGTCACCTGATCAAAAACCTGAGTGGATTCCTACCAAGGTGGTAGAAGAGTGGATGTACCGAAGTTTAGTGGAACCACTATAAAATTCTTGTGCTGTCTTGTTGCCTTCTTTTTTCTTTTGTTCTTGTTGTGGCTGTGGTAGCTAGGTTGTTGTGTTTGTGATAGTTAATTTATATTTGTTGTGCCTGTGGTAGATTATCTTTAGGACAAATTTTTATTTAAAGCAAAAAACATTAAAAGTTTCAAGATACTCTATTCACCCCCCCCCCCCCCCCCGCTAGAGTATATCAGATCTAACCCTAACTTTCATTAAGTCTTTCTTTAAATAACCTCCCTCTGATACCACTTAAAAGATAAATCTATGGGTAGTTAATCACCTAGAGGGGGTGAATTGGTGTCTTTTAAAATCTTTAGCACTTATACTTAATAATTCAGCAGATACATGAAAATAAATAATCACAGATCACAACACACACAATCACAAAGTACACAGAAGCCTTATAGTGATTCCCCTATCTGGGGTACATCCACATTCCCCCTTCTAGCTCACTAGCAATGTGCTAGATAAGCTTATATCTCCTCCTCTTCAACTCAGATCAACAGATGTTACGAACTCAGTTCCTTTCCAGAAACCTATACCTAAAACCAACAGGTCCTACCTCAGAGATCCACCCAATCTCCTACCTCAGGTCCATCAAGAACTCTAACTCCGACTATACAAGTATTTCACTGAATAGGTCCTACCTCAGTTTGAACTTCAGATCTTCATTGTGTCGAGACAGTTGTATTGTCTCGACACTACTGTCCCGAGCTTTAAGGTGTCGAGATATCCGACTTGTCCTGACACTGCTCACTTGATCTTCAAGGTGTCGAGAAAACTGAATTGTCTCAACACAGTTGACTTGTTCTTCAAGGTGTCGAGATAACTGAATTGTCTTGACACAGTTATTTGAACTGTCGAGTGAAGTGTTGTGTCTTGACACTGCTATCTTATATCTTTCTGATCGCGACGCTTTTGGCTATAAAAGTGTCGACATGTTGTGAAGTGTGTCGACACTTTTGTACTTAGTCATTTCTTCAAGTATTCACCCTGCGCTACAACTTGCTGGGCTTTGACTGTCCTGACCTCACTCAGCACTATTAGTTGTATGGCGTTGAGTGAACTGGCTTCACTCAACTCCTGTGGACTTAGTTAATTTTCTTCAACACCTGTCTTGATATTTGGCGTTGAGTGAGCTTGCTACACTCAACGCCTGTGGACTTAGGCTTTTTCCTGCCTTTCCAGTCTGCTTCTTTGAGTCCACCTGTCAAACCTATCCAATCAATATGACCAGACTAACTTGCATGCATGAACTGAAACATACATCAAATAAAACTATGTGTATGTCATTGACTTGTTTGAATTCTTACAAATCTTGGACATTGAGATCAATGGACCCAACAGAACCCTGATTCCCCTGAGGTACGAATGAATAAAGGTTCTTTGACACCTCCGTCCGAATGTACACCAGTCCTCCCGAGGCACAAATGAACAATAATTCCTCACCACCTCCACCTGGAAGAACCCCGATTTTCTTGAGTCGCGAATGAATAAAGTTTCATCCCCACCCCCACCCGAACGGACCCCGATCCTCCTGTGATGCGAATGAAAAATGGTTCTTTGCCAACTCAACCTGAATGGAACCCGGTCCTCCTAAGAGGCAAATGAACAAAAGTTCTTTGCCACCACCTCTCAGAAGAACATCGGTTCTCCTAACGAACAAACAAAGTCATTTGCCACCACCACCTAGGTGGATCCTGGTACTCCTGAGATGTGAATGAATAATTGCTCTTCGCTACCTCCAGTTTAACGAACCTCGGTTCTCTTAAAGCACGAACAAAGATTCAACATCACCTTCACTAGGACGAACCTCAATTCTCCCAAGACATGAACAAAGGTTCCATGCCACCTCAACTCGGACGTGCTCAAGACCTCACAAAGCGCAATCGAATAATGGTTTTTTGATACCTCTGCCCAGACGAACCATGGTTCTCGCAAAGCACGAGCATATAAAGTTCTTCATTGCCTTCATGCAAATGGACTCGGGTCCTCCCAAAATGCAAGTGAACGAATATCTCTTACAAGCAAACTATGCAAAAATACCAATGCCCTAGCTAAGCGCTACACTATCGAAAGTGTACGTGCACCAAAGCACAACCAGAACACAATAGATCCAAAAAAGGTGTCTCCTTTCAAACAAGCATTGCACCATAGACTATGTCATCAAGCGATGGTACGAAGGCGCGCCTGTAAGAATACACAAAGACAAAGCAAATAGACAAAAAAGGGCACAATGGGATCATCCCTTAACATCGATGTGACATCGTTATATGAGGCATATACCACGCTCAGATCACCGCGCTTTGGTAACCTTCGAGCAGCCTGAAACCCCATCCCAAAGCCAAGAAGGTGCGAGACATTGCGCTCAGGCAAACAAATCCTGATCGCCATCATCTCAAAGCAGACCTCCCATGTGATACGATATCACTTCATCCCAAGGTCATAAGGCCTGACGTGCTCAGCCACCGCGGGAGCTCGTATAACCTCGATGTCCTTCAATTCCATATATGTCGAGCCTTCTCTTTCTTCAGCTATCCACCACCATCCGTACGGACTCACGTCCATCGAAAAAGCTATCGAGGAAAGGTCTTTCACCACTACTGCACGGGCGGACTCTGGTCCTGCGCACATAAAAGCGAGCAAAATCTCTTCGCCAAATTTCAGGTACTCTTAAGGCGCGCACGAACCAAGATCTGTCACCGCCTCCCAAAAAAAACAGATCTCTAAGTCTATTTGTGCTACCAAAGCAAGGGGAAGTGGGCTCCACATCACGCTTAAGCAACAAGTTCCTTCCACTAATGCTCGATGATAATTTCCAGTAATAGCGCTATGCGCACAAGGAGCATAAAAGTCCCAAGACACCTTGTGTTCTATAGACGCGAAAGTTTGCATCGTTGCAACACACTGACACGCAGACGCCATCAACGACCACCGCCTTTAGAAGCTTCATACCAACTCCTGATAAGAACGGGAACTATGTCCTTCCGCATCTTTGTGTAGGCAGTGAACCTGTATGTCCTTCCACAATGTTTAGACAAGGGGGCAGAACATTCCTCCACATCGCACCCAAGAATATGCCGCCATCGCGAACTTTCTGCAAAAATTGAGTAAGCTGGAACACATTACTACACTTGAGGAGGAAGGATGATAAGCAACACGCTTCCACACCAACGCGATATGCAATGCACAAATAAGGAAAGAATTTCCATTACACACTACGGGTGCTACGCAGAAATTAAGTGCACTACATGAGCAATCAATCACATGAATAAACACCTAGGCATCCCTCGCGGAACCTTCGGCCTGCAAAGCACACACGGGTTGTTCCAAGACGTTGGCGCTCACAGCAAGAACCAACAAAGGGGATATTTCATGCTGGAAAACAAAACTAACTTGTGATTCATGTATATTGAAGTGTCCTTAAGTTCACAACCCCAAGGTAGAATGCTCAAGCTTAGAAATTTTCGAGCTCATTGCTTTGTGGATCACAACCCACAAAATTTGGGGGCATTTGATGGGTTCCACCTGAATTCATCAAGTGAAACCACAAATACTCAGATCAAGTCTGCAAGAACCTGACCGAACAAGTCATGCGCGCAAAGCCGCAAGTCCCCAAAGCACCCAAGAAGGAAGGCATACCCGCGCACGCGCATGGCTGGGTCGCACAGGAGTGCCCGGTCTGCACATGGGTGCGCGCCCAACCAATGTGCTCACAGTCACGCCCCGCATAGCCTGCGCGCACGCGGCCTGCGCTCGCGTACAGCCTGCGTGCGTATACGATGTCCAGTCATTTACAACAGCCCACGCTGTCATTGTTGGTGTTACCATGGTGATCTGCAAGTGATCAAGTATGTGGTCTCACTGACAATGCAGTATGAGCCTATCATGGTCGTACATAAGAATGTTTGGAGAATTTGGGAGATTGGATTAGTGTGGTTTTACTCATATGATGAGTGGAAATGACTTAGCTCAGCCAGAGTTGGAAAGCGTCGAGTGCATTGAGACCACTCAAAGCCTTTATCACGTTATGTGTTAACTCGTCGAATGATGGTGTTGAGTGTGTTGAGTTTACTCAACGATTCGTCAGTTCAAAGTGTTGATTCGTCGAGTATTGCACTTAAGCGTTGAGTGTGTTGAGTTCACTCAACTCAATGATTCGTTGAGTCAAGGTGTTGATTCGACGAGTCTGGTTCCCAGGCGTTGAGGGCGTTGAGTTCGCACAACGCCTTTGTCGAGTCAAAGGTTGATTTGATGAATCTAACACTTAGGCGTTGAGTGCGTTGAGTTCACTCAATGCCTTCGTCGAGTCAAATGTTGATTCGACAGGTTTGGCGCTGAGGGCGTTGAAAGCGGTGAGTTCAATCAATGCCTTCGTCATGTATCTTATGGATACTTGATGATTCGTCGATTATGGTTTTGTATACTCGACGATTCGTCGAATATGTCATGGATACTCGACGATTCATTGAGACAAGGGTTGTCTGGTCGAAACGTTGTATTCTAAGTCCTAGGTCTGCGAATAGAGACGAGATGTTCTATTCATTACTATGGGTATAAATAGAAGATTTTAGGTTTTCTTTTCACACAAAACAGTAATCCTGAAAAGCACATGACCCGCACTGTGCAATATCTTGAGACATAAAGGCTGACAGAAGTTGTTACACCTCCGCCGATCCCGCCGCCGTCGCTAAGCCCGATCCCGGCGAGTGTCGCAGCAGCCTCTTCTTTAATAAACCTAGCAGTCTGTGAAGATGCCGAGTGCCTTCTCCTGACTTAGATCTTGTTCGACAAGAGTCTACGAGTTCTTCCATTCGTGTGGATTTTCTATAGAAGTATGGACACTATTCTGCACTAAAGAACTGTAGTCGCTGGGTGATTGGCAGATCTCCTGAAGCATCTAGGTTGAGTATAGACTCAATCTCGCATGGGTAAATTTTATTTACTGCATTTTCATCTTGATTAATGTTCATCGCTAGATCTGAACTCTTTTGGGTTTTTCTTGTTCCTAATTTCTACTACGCACGAGTGTTATGATGTATAGCAAAACCCAGTATTCGTAACCTTGGTGGTCATACATGGCATCCAGCATGGCCGCATCCTACATGGTCGCGTACGGCCAGCATTTGTGGCCGCCGAACTGCGCCCCCGGGCGGCCGCGCGCTCGCGCCCCGCTTGCGCGCTATACCGCGTGCGCGCCTGCGGGTGCCACCGTCTCCGGTGACCCTTATCGGTTTCAACTACCTCAGCAGTCACGGGCAGCCTACAGACACTACCGTCGTCGGGCACCTTGCCCGGGCTGCCCGAATTGCCTGGGGGACACTCCCATCATTTTGATAAAATTTGTGTTCCGGATGATCAAATTGGAACGTCTTTCGCTAGCACAAATTCTACCCCGACGCAATTTACCAAGGTGACCATCTAGAAAACTATAAATAGGCTCGCAGGCCTTCATTTGAAGGGAAACAACTCGAAAAGCAGGAGAGCTCAGAGGTTTTCCGGCGAGATCATGGATTTAGGTCGATTCTCCACTTAGGAATTCGCTTTTCTCCTCTTCTTGCGCAAAAGCTACGTGGAGTTGGCCAAATTTTAAGGCCAAAACGATTCCATCGAGGTTCCGAGGACTTTTCCAAATTTTCAGGCCGGAACGCTTCCATGGAGATTCAGTGGACTTTGACAAATTTCTTGGCCGGAATGCTTCCATCGATTTTTCGTGGAGTTAGCCAAATTTTTAGGCTGCAACGCTTCCATCAAGGTTTCGTGGACTTCGCCAAATTTTCAAGGCTGGAGAGCTTCCTTCCAGACTCTGAGGACGTAGTTTCAGTCATTTAATTACGTACTTTGTAATTGTATCGCCCTTCAGGATCAAATCTCAATCCCTGTAAACTCAAAGGAATTAGTGAATTTTGGCACGGCACAGATCCAACCACATATTTTTTTCACACATTTCAGGTTTTTCAAGACAAAAAAAGTCATGTTATTTGCTGCGGTTTACTTTGACTGTTTGCGCGCCCGGTCCATTTTCGAGTTAAGGCGGTCTAGAATAGACCGGGTGACCTGCAACAATTATAAAAGGATCACTTTTTGATCTGTAAAAAAATATTTTTAAAGAAAACAAATTACAATTGTTGCTTAACATGTGTGGACAAATATAAGACTTAGTAAGACTTAGTAATTCTTCTTAGCAATTGATAAAGAAAACAATTATTAAATGTTTCCTGAAATTGCTACTTAATTGCAAAAATTATAAGATGTGGCATATTATATGTTCAGATAATAGTTTTTACATGTTGCAAAATCAATTGTTGGTAGTGGCAAAAAATATGGTAGTGCATGGTCAGTCATTTCGGTCGTGATTGGAGCGGTAAGTCAATATTTGGACAAACTCCGAAGATCTCATTGAAATGTCATGATACATATTCTTCACTATTTTAAAGGATCTCCAGAAAAAAGATTACTCTACAAAAAAATGGTCATCTTAATATTTCTCATAATTCGGATGATGAATATGTTAGTGGTTGACCGTATAGAGTGTTTGCATCTAAATATTGTACTCTTTTTGGATGAAATCTTGTCATGTGGCGTGGCATAAAATAAAATATAGTTATTAGATTTAGGTTCTGTTTGGAAGGACTTATTTTTACCGGTTAAGTGATTACGAGCGTATAAACTGGATCATAAGGTCCGTTTTATACGGTCGTAACTGTTTGACCGGTGAAAATAAATCCTCCAAACAAAGACCTAGTCACAAACCGCAAAACTTATGTAACAAGTGCATGATTAAAGCTCATATGTTAGCATATAGAGGTTTGGGTGCTTCTTTTCAAGAAGTAAGTCTAAGAGTAGGATGCGGCATGAGTGTGTGGGCCGCAGATGTGCTAGTGAACATCGTCTGAAGAAAGAAGCCCACCGAATTGGCAGAACAAAATTAGAACTGAAGGTAACTCTGGCCAATCTTTTATTTTTTTAATTAGTAGTTCGATTAATAAAATTCTCTAGTTTTTTAAAAAATTTGGATGGAAATCATGTTGAACCATGGTTAAAGGAGCTAAAAGAGGTTGATTAAACTTACAACTCACGAACGGGCAAAACTTGCGTGCAACCCATGAACGATTGTAACTGTTGAAATTTGTGAAGTGAAAGTGGGTGAATGGAGAACTTGGGCAACCTATCCGCGCGAACTACGCGGACAGGGTTGGCGGACTGCCAGGTCGGCAGGTATGTTGCAGACGGTTTGTTCTGTAGCGGCCTGGGCGGTCTGTTCGCGCGGAATACGCGGACAGCAGTGGCGGTCTGCCAGGCCGACGTACCCTCAGCAAGCAGCTGGATTCCAGGAAGTAACCGGGCGGTTAGAAACTCTATCCGCGGAGTCCGACATGAACCAGACTGAAGAACTGGAGCTCTGCAGACCGGCTATGCAGGAGCCTTGGTCTTGCTCTGGTGCAGCGGCAAGTGGAAGCCGCGGAGACCGCCAATCAGTGCGTACTGATACTGGAGCTTGCCGGGACATGCGGACTGGATTCAGTGTCCTCCAGTAAGTGCGTACTGGCCCTTGTGGCCAGTAGTGTGGACTTGGTTGGTTCTGAACCAAGTCCATGTTTGGCTCAGTACAGGGAGATCGCGCAGTGGAGTGCGGACTGCTTCTCAGTCCGCCAAGCTCGGCAGAAGTGTTGTGTGCCTTGGTTGCGAGTTTGGAGGAAGCGGACTGGAGATTGTGTCCGCAACTACGTGCGGACTGGAGCTGGGGTCCGCTGAGTCCAACAACTACCGTGTTGGTGTGGACTCGGGATATGCGGACTGGAGCAGTCTGCGGGATATGCGGACTGGAGCAGTCTGCGAAAGAAGAGGACTGGAGGAGTCTGCTGTTTAAGCAGACTAGAGCATTGTCCGCTGAGTCCGGTAGGTGTCTTGGTGACATGGCTATGGACTCAGGGTATGCGGACTGGAGTTGACTGTAGGGATATGCAGGCTAGAGCTGTCTGCAGTATGAGCGGACTGGACTGTGTGTCCGCTGAGTCCGGCAGTTGTCTTGTGGCGAAGCTGTGGGCTCGGGATGGGCGAACTGAAGCTGTGTGTCTGCTGAGTCCGGCATTTTCCTTGTGGTGAGGCTGTGGACTCGGGATAAGCGGGCTAGAGCTGTGTCCGCGGATTGACGGACAATGTTGCTGCGGAGTCCGGCTGAGGTCCTGGCTTGGCCCTTGGCGACAAGGCGGACTGGCATTGTGTCCTGCCTTGGAGAAGCATTGGCGGAGTGGCTATCCTGCACAGGTAGCGGCGGGCTGGAGTGTATCCGCGAGTCTTGCGGATACATGTGTTCTTGCTGCGGGATGTGGCGGTAATCCTATCGGCAACGGCGGTGAGCACACTCCTCATCATGCCTATAAATAGGACCCATGTCACATCAGGAATAGGAACCTCTATGCAATGAGTGAACAGTTAGTGAGCTTGCAACAGTTGCTGCAGACTGGAATTTTGTGTCCGCGCGGTTTGATTGAGTTGATCTGGTTGTGATGTGCAGGTTGTGCGGATAGTGCTGGAAAGCTAGGACTTGGATCTGATTGCGGTTAGGTATAGTGCGGAATCTTCGGTTAAGCAACAGGCAGGAAAGAGCAGGTCGCGGACAGCGACCAAATGGTCTTCTCTTTGACAACTTGTGTTCGGGGTTCAATAAGTCGCCTGCTTCAGGCGGACTGTTAAATTCGGCATCGCAACTTGTACGGTTTGGCAGCTAGGCGACCTCGTGGTTAGGCGGCTTGCATATCGGCTGCTAGAGCTATCATTGGAATAATTGGCAGTCTGCACGGCTTGTTTTGCGTTCTGGCGACCTGGCGGATTGTGCGGACTCCATAGCAGTAGACCGACGGCTTTGTAGTTGATTCTGTGCGGCTTGTGTTGACTTGTCTTGTACTTGTAGTTGTCTCTGCTGTCCTTGTAGTGCTTTTGGAGAATCATGTCACGCCATGTATGTCTCGCCTTGTAAAGAAGATTGTTGTTAATCAATTAAGATTCTTGTTGCTGCATATGTTTCTGGTTGTGACTAACTTTATTTGAGATAACCTCTGCTCACTCCAAGGTGCGGGAAACTTCAACATGGTATCGAAGACAGGTTGTTGAATTTTAACATGGTATCAGAGCTGGATTGGAGTGGATAAGCAGTGATCAACTGAAGCGGTTGTTTTCACTTGTGAAGAGGTAAACTGTGGTAGAACCATGGCAGTGGAAGATGCCTGTGGTATTGGAATTGAACTCCTTACAGAGACAAACCTTGATAGGTTGAAGTATTATATGGAGAGCTTTCTTCTTGACGAGGACCTTTGGGAGATAGTATGCGGAGCATAAAGATAAGAGGCTACTGCTGGCAATGCTGAAGAGATAAGGGCTTGGAAGGAGACAAATACGAAAGTAGAGTCTATTCTCAAGTGGGTGATCTCATCAGAGCTCTTGGACCACATCAGTGGTTGTCGGTCAGCTGAGGAGGTTTGGACTTCCCTTGATATGTTGTTCAGGAAGGAGGTGAAGGTTGCTGCAGAGGATGGTTCTTCTACTTCATATTAGCACGAGAGGAGTGATTCTCCTAGGCTTGATGGGAATAAGAAGGAGGGACCAAGGTGCTATAGATGCAAGAATCATGGTCACCTCAGGAAGGTGTGCAAGGTTGTCTTGCTCTCGACGAATGTAGCTCATGTTGGAGATAAGGAGAAGAACTTAGTTGGGTCTTCAACAAGTTCTGGTGCTGATCGGATGAACGCCAGTGATAGTGCAGCTATCTGACATGAAAGAATGGGGCATGTAGGGATGGACAAGCTAAAAGCATTGTCGGAAAGAAGACTCGTGAGAGGCTTGCCTAGTTTGTCATCCTATGACGATGGTCAGGGATGTGCGGGATGTCAGCAAAGTGAAGATTATCGCTTTATGGTTGATAAGGCACAATCCAAATGTAAAGCACCTTTGGAGGTTGTCCATTATGCTTTGGTTGGACTGACCGTCACCGCCAGTCTTGGAGGAAGCAGGTTCATGCTGATATTGGTTGATGACTATTCAAGGTATACTTGGGTATACTTCATGAAGGAGAAGTCCAACATGATGCGCTTGTTTGTGGAGTTCAAGGAGCTTGAGGAAGGCCAGCTGGGCCTGCGGATAAAGAAGTTGAGGACAACAATCAGTGGTGAGTTTGGATCAACCGAGTTCTCAAACTTTTGCAGGAAGCAAGGTATTCGGAAGGAGCTTTCTTGTGGACATACTTCACAGCAAGGTAGTGTTGCAGCTCGGATGATTCGTTGGTTGATGGAGACCTGCAAGTGTTGGCTTCAGAGTAAAGGCGTTCTTAAGGCTCTTTAGGCAGAAGGGATGGCATGTGCTGCTCATGTCATCAATCGGATGCTCTCAAGATGAAGCTAGTCTTTGTTGGGTATGATGAGCAGAGGAGAAGATGAAGGTGTATGGATCCTGCGACGAAGAGGCTTATCATGTCGAGAGACGTTGTCTTCGATGAGCTGACGTCGTATTGGGATAGCTCTTATGTGGAGCTAGAGATGAGCAGGTCAGATAGTGGGCTGAAGGATGCTGCTGCTGAGGAGAAGTTGGAGCTTCCTGAGTCACCAAGAGCTCCAGGTTATTCTAGCTCTAGGGCAAATAGGTCAGGGTCAGGAAACAGGGGGAGCAATGCTCCAAGTACTAATGGCTCGAAGGCGGAGGCTTCCGATTCAAGAAGTAGAGGGAGAGATGTTCCAAGTAGTTATTGTTCAAGAGCGGAGGCATCTGGTTCAGGTAGCAGGGGGAGCGTTGCTCTAGGTGCTCCTGGTTCCAGTGAGGAGGCGTCTTGTTCAGGAAGCAAGGGGAGCATTGTTCCGGGTTTGCCCAGGAACGGAGTTGGTTTAGGAGGAGCAGCGGAGGTGGTTAGCCATGATCAGGTTCTTCGGATATCGAAGAGGATCAGTAAACCACCAGCTCGATATAGCGAAGAGAACACGGCGGGCTTGGTCCCATGTTTCCTTGTAAGCCCTCAGGTCGAGCGAGTACGTTCTCGCTATGATGACCCCACTAGAATCAAGGAGGTGATTTACACCAAAGCTGAGGAGGTGACTACTCTAAGAGGTGACGAGGCTTGGGCTTTTGTGCCCAAGGTTGTTGGTGATACTCCTGTGATGCATGAGTGGAGGTTGAAGCTGAAGAAGAAGGTAGAGGGAAGCATAGCTCATTTTGGGAGATGTTGGAGGGCTCCCTCATGGTCCATGATATGCGGGGCGAGGACTATGTCTTGGACATCTCTTCGTAGATGCTATCAGAGGGACAATATGCAAGGTTACGAGAGCTGCTGCAGTTATTCACCACTTCTCACTTCAAGGGGGAGTGTTGAAATTTGTGAAGTGAAAGTGGGTGAATGGAGGACTTGGGTAACCTATCCGCGCGGACAGGGTTGGCGGAGTGCCAGGTCGGCAGGAATGTTGGAGACGGTTTGTTCTGTAGCAGCCTTGGCGGTCTGTTCGCGCGGAATACGCGGACAGCAGTGGCGGTATGCCAGGCCGGCATATCCTCAGCAAACAGCCGGATCCCAAGAAGTAACCGGGCAGTTAGAAACTCTATCCGCGGAGTCTGGCATGAAGCGGACTGAAGAACTGGAGCTCTGCAGACCGGCTTGGCAGGAGCCTTGGACTTGCTCTGGTGCAGCGGCAAGTGCAAGCTGCGGAGACCTCCAGTCAGTGCGGACTGATACTGGAGCTCGCCGGGACAGGCGGACTGGATCCAATGTCTGCCAGTAAGTGCAGACTGGCCCTTGTGGCCAGTAGTGTGGACTTGGTTAGTTCTAAACCAAGCCCATGTTTGGCTTAGTCCGGGGAGATTGTGCAGTGGAGTGCGGACTGCTTCTCAGTGCGCCAAGCTCGGCTGAAGTGTCGTGTGCCTTCGTTACAAGTTTGGAGGAAGCAGACTGGAGATTGTGTCCGTAACTGCGTACGGACTACAACTGGGGTTCGCTGAGTCCAATAGCTATCGTGCTGGGGTGTACTCGGGATATGCGGACTGGAGCAGTCTGTGGGATATGCGGACTGGAGCAGTCTGCAGAAGAAGCGGACTGGAGGAGTCTGCTGTTTAAGAAAACTAGAGCAGTGTTCGCTGAGTCCGGTAGGTGTCTTGGTGACAAGGCTATGAACTCAGGGTATGCGGACTGGAGTTGACTGTAGGTATATGTAGGCTAGAGTTGTCCGCAGTATGAGCGGACTGGACTGTGTGTCCGCTGAGTCCGACAGTTGCCTTGTCGCAAAGCTGAAAGTAAGGGTTAGATCTGAAATACTGTAGAGGGAGGTGAATAGAGTATTTAGGATTTATAAATTTTTTGCTACTTAATTCAATCTATTTTTAGTGCTACAGAAATTAAATTAAAAACTCAAACTCAGTAACCTATCTAGCACAGCCACAACAAGAACAAAAGAAAGAGAGCAACCCAGACAACATAAGAATTTTAGTGGTTTCCATAAACTTGGGTACATCCACTCTTCTGCCACCCTGGCAGGAATCCACTCAGGTTTTTGATCAGGTGACTGCCACCATTGAGCTTTTGATCAGGTGCTCAAAAAACAATCCTCAAGTCTTTTGGTCAGGTGACTTACAACCAGGAATAACTTTTGAAGGGATTTAAGGGCCCTTTATACAGTGGGGGATGAGTGAGTGATTTTGTCTTCTCTTTCTCAGATACAACTGAGAAGAATCTAGTGGAAAAATGATGATAGCAAATGCTCCCCCTGAGATATAGAATGGTTCAGGAAGTTGAAGCCTTGCTGCAGGGTGATAGGTCTTCAAGCTTTTGCATTGACCAGATGAACTCCAGAAACTGCTTGACAGATTGAATGTTTGTTGTCCTTTGAAGAATCCTGGAATATAGAAGGAATAAGACTCTTGATCTTGAATGTATGTTCTTCTTCTTCTACAGCTTGCTGTTCTTTTCTCTAGTCAAGGGGTAGGGCTTTTTGTCTCTTCATAGTGTTGTTGCCCTGTGAGCTTTGTATACTGTATATTCTCTGTGTATCTCTCTCTCTTATTTGTCAGTGTGCTTTAGAGAGAGATGAAGATCCTTATTGACTGTATTTTTCTGACTATTCTGGAGAGCCGTTCAGGAAGAGAAAGAAAATTCCTTTTATATTTTCCTTTTGAAATTTGAATTCCTCTCTACATTGACATCTGACGGCCTGGAGAATATTTGCATTGATTGATTTCCCCAACTGTCCCATGGAAAAACGGCAAGCAATAATCCTGATGAAGACAGTAATCAATGCTTGCTTCTAACGGTAATATTTAGAGAATATTTATGCATTGATTACTCAGGAATTATTACAATAGAAAAGAGACAGAGGAAGGGAAATTTCTAAGTCTGGAACTTTACAGAATTCGTTGAGCAGAATTCGTCGATCTGTGACCAGAGTTCGTCGAACAGAGAAGTCTAGTTCATCGACCAGATAACCTTTATTCGTCGAGCTGAGATCCAAGATCGTCGACCTAACAACTGATAACTGCTTTCTCTAGACCCGTCAATTCTGTGCATCACGTTCGTCGAGCTGAGAATATAACTTCGTCGACTAGAGTTCAGAATTCCATGTTTCTTGAACTTAAGAATGTTGAAGTAATGTGTTCAAAAATCGTCGTCCTCGGAACTAGGTTCGTCGACCTGAGAACTAGTTTCATCGAGCTGAGAACTTCTAACTGCTACTTGATAATTCTTGCTAAGACTGTGGTCTAAGTTCGTCGAGCTGAGAAAGTGAGTTCGTCGACTGGAGTGTGATTCTGGACTTAGAATACTTAGTTGTTTCTGGTCTTATAGTGTTGAAGTAGATGATCCAGAAATCGTCGAACTAAGATCCAAATTCGTCGAGCTGATATTCTAACTTCGTCAACTGGAGTGTGAAGCTGGACTTCAAAAACTTAGATGTGTCTGGAATAAGATGTTGAAGTAGAATACCCAGAGATCGTCGACCTGAGAACTAAGTTCGTCATCCTGAGAACTAAGATCATCGACTGGAGTTAAGTGAAGAATTCTGGACTTGAAATGTTGAAGTATACTCTGGAATTCGTCGAACTGAGATTCAAGTTCGTCGAGCTCAGCTCAGAGAATTGTCTATGATTTCATCAAGCTGAGCACGACTTTAGTCGACCTGGGTTCGACGAACGTCGAACTAATTTTCTGAGTTTGAGATTTCTCTAAGTCTTGAGTCTTCTGCAGTCTGTTGATGGCTGGTCCATGTGGTATTGACTCTAAGGACATGGCCTAGACTCTAGGACACATACATGACCCTGACTATACATGTTGGGTCAAACATCCTAGTTTAGTGAATCTAGCCCAAATCCAACTAGGGATCCAACAATCTCCCCCTATTTTGGTAAGGTCACTAATTACAGAATCACATTAACAACAAAACAATAAAACATATATCTGGCATGAAAAATTTAAAATATGCAGCAGATATATATATACAGAGTTTTGTATTAGAATATAACCAAGCAGTTTTTAAAATAATCAAAAGACTAAAACTGTTCAAAGTTCATTTCTTCTTCTTCTTCTCCTTGTGCTTCTCCTCTTTGGCTTTGTCTCCAAATTGTATAAATATAATTTCCCTGTTAGGATCTCTAACTTGAGCCTTGGTCATTGTCACGTCAGCAGCCCCAATGATATTAAGAGATGTAGCCATGGGCACTACTGCTTCTGGATGCAGTTTCATATAATCATCAACATTAAAAAAAACTTGTTAGCCTTAGCAAACCTGTTCAGTTCTTCCTTTTTGTACTTAGACATTGTAGAGTATTGAGAGGTATCCTTCCCTTCAGTTTTAGCTTTGTTAATCATGGAAAGCCCAACCAGTATCTGGAACCTGACCATCCTAGCTGTTATAGCTGTCTCTGGATCCTCAAATGGTACAGGTGGGGAAGCAGGTCTTTTAGGACTTTCAGCCTTTTGATGTTTAGGGAATTTTTGTTGTTGTTGTTGTTGTTGGTGGTGGTGGTGCTTGCCAGATGAATAATGCCTTTGCTGGCTGCTTCCTGAAGATGAGGACCTACCCTGCTGTCTTTGATGGGTTTGTAACTGGGTAGTCCTTGGAGTTGAAGAAATAGAAGCACCAGCAGCTAGTGGAGGAGGAGGAGGGTCCTTTCTGAATCTCTGTGGAGGAGGAGAATATCTTCTGCTCTTCTTCCTTTCTTTCTGTTGATTCTTGGACAGCCACATCCATGCTGGCATGCCCTTATAAGGTGTGATCTTTTGAAGTATATAGTATGGTGTGTCATTTGCTGGATTTAATTTTGGTGCAGGAGGTGGAGGATCTTTCCTCTTCTTAGACACTTTCTTTTTCTTGGGCTCATTATCTGAGTCCTCCGCCTCATCATCATCATCAGAAGAATCTTGTGGATTATCATACATTGCATTTTTTTCTTTTAGGGCTTCAGCAGATATCAGAGGTTTCTCAGCCTGGGAGGGAGTTAGAGGAGGAGCTGGAACTGCAGCTGGAGCAGGAGCTGGAGAACTGTACACTTCACTGCTTTTAGCAACTGACTTGTTTTCCTCTTCTATATCTGCCATGATCAGTGCATCAAGATCAGGCAGTGGTGAATCATCCATAACAAAAACTGGGTCAAGTGGAGATGAGACAATGGGTGAAACAGCTTGTGGTGGAGATGGAATAGCTGGAGTCTTTGTTACTGCAAAACTGGTCTTTAGTTGCTTGGCAACTTTGTGGCTTATTGGTGTGGTGTAAGGAATTATAGCTGAAAGAATTAGTGCCTAACCACCTAGAGGGGGGGTGAATAGGTGTACTTTTTCTTTTGATTTTAAGGCAGAAAATCTGTTCTGTAATTTAAACAGAAATTGCAAATTCTATAACTACACAGCACAACAATCACAGAAACATTCAATCACACAGTGCACATAGATTTTATAGTGGTTCCCCAAGGTCTGGGTACATCCACTTTCCCCCTTCCCCTATCTAGCAGTGTGCTAGACTCGGCCTAACTTCTGCACTTCACCTCAGATCCTCAGATCTTACAGCTCAGAACCCAAACCAGGTTCCTACAACTCAGAGTGTATCCACACTCCTACAACTCAGGCCAACTGCCCTACCTCAGCCTTCAACAAGGCCTACACTCAGAGATCAAAATCTCCTACACCTCAGGCTCACAGCCCTACCACTCAGAGAAAATATTCTCCTACACTCAGCCTTTATATAATAGGCTTACAACTCAGATCTAGAATAGATCCTGTAGAAAATTGATTAAACAAAGTGTTTTACCACCACCCAGGTAGAGAGAGAAGGGATGGATGGTTTCTTGATCAGTTCTTGGAAGCAACTGATGGCAGAGCACAACCTCTCTTAGCTTTCTTCAAAGCTTCTTGAATCTGAACTCAGTATGGTTGAACTCTTGAGAAGATCTTCAATCAGCTTCTGACTTGAGATTCAGATCTCAATCTGAATCTTTCTTAGCAGACTGGTTCAGCAACTGCACTTCTTAGATGGAGCTCTCTCTCTCCAACTTTTTCTAGATCTTCTGTCGAAAATCTTCTGTATTATTACTTGTCTCTTAGTTGTTGTTAGTTCTTCTGTTGGTGGTAATAATCACCTCTTCTGTTGCGCTTCCATCACTCCTATCTGGTTGAACCAGTACTTCCTTTCCGCTGTTCGTTCCTAGGGACCACCCACTCCCCCTTCTCTGGTTCCTAGCCCAACAAAGTGAGGGCGCTAACCCTTTCCGGGAACGAAGCTAAAGGCAGAGTGCTGGAAATACATTCGCTCGTTCAGGAGTTTTGGCTACTCGACCAAAGGGGTTCCACCTCAAAAGAAGACCGACCGGTGTACTGACTTCACCCTTTTGAGGAGGCGGGGCAAGGGATCTCCCAAATATTGGATATCCGTTGTAAAACCGGGCCGAATACTTTATGAAATGAGTGGAGTATCAGAAACTGTAGCCAAAGCAGCTACTCCAAGTTGCTCCGCTCCTTTTAGTAAGGATGAGATAGATAGGGAAAGAAATTAGGTTTGTTGTTCGTTGCGCTTTATCTAAAGCAATGCTCAACTTCCTTGAAATCCAATAGCAAAGTGTACTTCATATACCCCCACAACGGGACCGTAATGACATGATTTCTTCCTCCCCTTCTCCGTCTTTCAGGCGAACGAACCGGATGGAGAAAGACGACCTCACTTTCTCGTAGATGGTGTCAGTTATAGTTTAGTATCCCCCGTTGACCAGCCCTCCTCCTCTATAGAGGAGGAGTAGTTATTCTACATATTCCGCCTGTGGCTGTAGTCACGGGAATGTGATGAGTTCGGTCGTTCTTTCAGAAGCACAATCAATCGAATGCGTTATTCTATGGAATTGGCCACTCCAGATTCCAGTACTACGGCGAAGGAGAAAGGCTTTATATAGTCTTCCACCATGGTAACCGGCTGATCCGGTTTCTAACAAACTTCTGACAGCTTTGACAGTTGCAGTAGACCGGTTAGAAATGGCAGCTGTCAAGTCATCTAGTCACTTCTTGAAATACTGTCTCTGTCTGAAAGTGTCGAGACTGAACTTCTTCATGTGTCGACATAAGTCTACTAAGTGTCGACACAAGTGGACTAAGTTTCGACACAAGCCTTGGTGGTGTCGACACATCTCCTTTGTTGTTGTTAATATTACTCGACACAGCCTTCTATAGAATGTGTCGACACAAGCATTTGTGGTGTTGACACAGTCACTTATTTTCTTCATACAAATTTACTTTGTTGAAATACTATCATGTGTCGACACAAGTTCTGTGTGTCGACACATTTGATGTTGACAAGATCTTCTGTGTGTCGACACTGCCTCTATGTGTCGACACAAATACTTCTTATCTTTTACTTTGTTGAACCTCTGTTGTGTGTCGACACAAGTCCTGTGTGTCGACACAGTTGCTGTCGACAAAGTCTTCTGTGTGTCGACACTGTCTCTTGGTGTCGACACAATTGATGGCGACAATGCTTCACTGTGTGTTGACACAGCCTCTGGGTGTCGACACAGTTGATTCTGGTGTCGACACAGCCTTTCCAAGTGTCGACACAATTAACTCCAAGTGTCGACACAGCTTTTCTCCAGTGTCGACACAGGCCTTCATAAGTGTCGACACAGCTTCTCTAGGTGTCGACACATGGACTTAGAAATTTTTCTGCATTTCCTGCAATTACTTAACCTGCACATATAAACTCAAAACAACATCAAATACAACTTGATGCATATCATTGAGTAGGGTGAGGCTTCTTCAAATCTGGTACACATTTTCCAATGTACCCAACAATCTCTCCCTATTTGGAGAAGTCATAACCCTTAGTCAATGATATACACCATTCATAACAAATACACATTATGATGTATAACAGCATTATATGACAGGGTAATTTCTTAAACAAACATATAAAACAAATCATCACAGAATAATAATAATGCTAACACAGAATAAGCATTAATCATGTTTTGCTTCAAGTACAAAAGTTTCTTTAATAGAAGTTTACATAGATTTTAAACACTAAATTTTACAATGTGATAAAATCTAGTAAACCTAATCTAAGGCTGCTCTGGCTCCTTGATGACAATGCCCTTGACAGATTGAATCTTGGCTTGAACTGGAACATCAATGTCATCAACTGGCTTCTTGCCCTTTTGATCTTTCTTCATTAGCTCTTCAGCCCTTATCTTTTGTCTTTCAAAATAATGATAAGGCTTTGTGAAATATTTGCTAGGCTCCTGTGCATTAGGAGGTTGCTTCCCAAGTTTTGCCTTCCTTCTATACTGTACAATAGCTTCTTGTCTGGCTTTATGTTTTCTCCATTCTTGTTCAGAGTACCATTTGCCCATCTCTAGGGTATTGTCCTTTGCAGCTTTGCAAGCAGTCAGTATAATATTTCTAGAAGTAGGACTACACTGCTCAAAATCTGGCTTTAACTCAACCTATTCTTTGAATCTCTTCTTAGATAATAGAGCTTCTTGCTCCTTCAAAACTGCCTCTGACACTGGCATGTCTACTTTTTCAATGATAATATTTTTATTACCCTCTGGAGGGCTATACATTGATTGTACTTCTTGAAGTATCATCTCAAAATCTGCTGGAGGATAAATTACTTGAGCAACTTCAGCGTGTTCACCTCCAAAATATGCAGGATGCACTCCAGATTCAGCTACATTATCATCATCACACAGGGGTGGATATCCAAGTGTGGCTCTGATGCTATTGGAAATTCATTTAACATGGTCAGATCCAACTTTGACTAGTACTCTCTCCCCCTTTATGACTTCTCTGACCACATGATCCCTAAGATCATCCTTCTGAAATCTGATTTGTTCATCCAGAAAATTAGCACCATCCTTATAAAATCCCTTTAACTTTAGTAGCAGTCCAGAAATAGTCTTTTGAGACAGCTCAATAGCTGTTTTGACAACAGTTATGTCTTCCTGGAAGTCCTTATCAAACTCTGGCTTGGCTTTAGACTTATCAGCAGGCTGGGCTGTGGCAACATTTTTCAGTTCTGTAACAATTGCATTATGGGATGGAGTCAGATTATCATTCATCCTAATCTGATTTTCTAAGACATAGCCCTGCTTCACTGCTATATCATCCACTTGAGTCTTGATTTTCTCTTGGTGTGTTGCAAGGAAAACCACTGCATTACCTCCTTTGTGGAAACAATCAGTCATTTCCTTCTTATTTTGATTCACTTCAAATCTTATTGACTTTATATCTGTTGCCAATGAGAGTTGTAGATCTTTATGTGTCTCATCCATATATTTCTCCATGGCAATCCTTTGCTCATCTAGCTTGACTTGCAAGGCCTCCAACAAGGAGCTGTAATCAGCTGTTGGGGCAGATTGTGGAGCAACAGTTTGAAATACTTTCTTGTAGCTCTGGCTTCTCCTTTTGAATACTTGTAGCTTCCTCTTCCTAGCTCTTAGAGCTTCTTCATCCTTAGATGCTGAGGTACTAGCTATGTCAACCCTTTTCTTAGGACTAGGAGGCAATTCCTTCTCAGTCCTTGGTAGCTCACCCTAAGTCCTTTGCTCCTCCTCAGTTCTGGTTTGCTCCTCATCATTCCTTACAGTCTCTCCCTGAGGCCTTACATGCTCCCCCTCAAGGTTAGCTTGCTCTCCCTCAAAAGCAGTTTTCTCCACCTCAAAACCAGCATGCTCCCCCTCAATATCAGGAAACAGCTTGAAAGTCCACCTAGTGTCAACTATGTTCACCTATGGGGGGGGGGGAATAGGTGACGTGCAGCGCTTTTGCGGAATTTAATTTGTACCTGCACACGAAAGTAAAACAACACTGCACAACAGAGTACACAGGCTATTTATAGTGGTTCCCTGACTTGGGTACATCCACTTTTCCCCTTCGACCTATCTCCCAACCAGGGACGACTCGGTCTCTTCTACAACGGGATTGAAATCCAATCCCTGCACTATCGGAAGGAACCCTTCCACACGTAGGAGTCAACACTCCCACAACCCGGGTTGCACCCAACCCTTACAACTAGGAACCACTGTTCCTTTACAACAAAAATAAAATAGAATGTAAAAGATACAAACTACGTTTGGAGACAAGGTGTCCCTCTTCGTTGACGACGTGATCTTGAAGTCTACAAAGAGTCCACGACCTTGGTCTCACTTGGAGAGGATCTCCCCGGAACCGGCGGCGGCAAGAAGGGCGGCGGCTAGGTTCACGGGATCGGCGGCGACGACGATGTGCGGCTGCAGTACTTGGAGATCCAAACTTCGTAGCGAAGCTAGCTAGGTCTACCAACGGTCACACTAGGATCAATCGTCTCGATCGATTCGGATGGGGAAGATTTTCCCGATCTACAAATCGAGAGACAAGAGATCTCCGGTTAGACACGTGAGACGCTGAGCTTAGCTAGGCTTCTGTCGCAGGAGGATCTGGGCGAAACCACAATTTACCGGCGACCAACTTGACGCGAGCGGCGGCGGCGGCGACGGAGCGGAAGCGGCGATTTTAGGGTTCGTCCGTGCTCGCGTATTTCTTATTTTCTTCGCCAATCTCACTGTTCAAAAATACCCGTGTATTTATACACTGTAGTCACTTACAATATGACCGTTGTGGGTCCCACAAGTAGAATCCCGAAATCCGGTTCAAAACAGTCCAGCGGCAGAATCCGGTCCAGCAGCTTCCAGAGAAAACGCCAAGTAAAAATCTGCGAGAATCGCAGGTGATTCTCGACGAATCGGCGAGAATCAGTTAGTGATTCTCGACGATTCGTCGAGAATCACTTGTGATTCTCGACGAATCACTTGTTGATTCTCAACGAATATAACTTGTATTCAAGATCTGCTCAACGATGGGTTCGGCGAGAATCACTAGTGATTCTCGCCGAATCTTACTTGGCACCGTTTTGAGGTAGCCGGAAAGGATCGGCGAGAATCACTAATGATTCTCGATGATTCGGCGAGAATCACTAGTGATTCTCGCCGAATCGGCGAGAATCACTTGGTGATTCTCGTCGAATTGTACTTAGACGAATTTTCGTCTTTCCACCCAAGAACTGCTCCTTGACCCATCCTTGCTCCTTGTCTTCTCTTGCATAAACACGGCCCTGTACTTGAAAGTAAGTGCACTCCAATAGAGAGAGTACACGTAGGCCAACACACTGATCTGCTCAACGAGGGATTACGTCGTGCAGACCCGTGTATATTGACCTACTGCACCCTGACATTGGTGTGCAGTTAGCGTGGAAGAACTGCAAGCACAACTTAAGAGGTTTCATCAAATACATTGTGAATTCATCTTAGCTTGACAGGTGGCTTCCTCAAATCCAGGTAATTGTGGATACAATACCCAACAATCTCCCCCTATTTGACGAAGCCAAAACCCTACTAGCTAAGATGAATAACACTAATCAAATAATATAAGCAACATTCAGAATTTAAATATTCAACACAAAAGAATATAAGTAATCAGATCAGGACTTGAGTCATTCACAAATTCAATTACATATACAAATATATATAAATATATATATAATCTCAGAATTGTTCATAAAATGACAATAAGCATTAAATGTTCTTAAGAGAAAATGACAAGCTAAAAATTGTTGACTATTTTTCCTTAGCTAAGTCATCCTTGAGTTTTTGCGCCAAATACTTCTTCCTTTGCCTCTCCATATACTAGCTTCGGATAATATCTGGGAGGAGGAACTTTATCTGCATCCGTGTTGTTTCTGAAGAAGATGTTTCGTTTTGCTTCATACGTCTTGTGCATTTCCCACTCATACTGGCTATATACTTCGTTTCGATTGAGTTCTCCTTTTTCTTGTAGCCAAAAGGTGTCCAAGATGATGTTCTTTGAAACTGGACTCCACTTTTCGTTTCGTACTTCCTCCTCACTCATTCTGATTCTCTTCTCAGCTAGTGTCTCCTTGGAGGTCCCTTCTTGAGCTTTTCGCTTGCCCCTGGCTTTTGCTAGGGCCTCTTGGTCAAACATGCTCCTCAGTTTAGCTTTGGAAATAGCCCTAGCATCAGCTTCACTTATGGGAACATCTGCAGCACTTGCACCTATTCCCTCAGCAGCACTTACTCCCTCAGCGGCCGTAGAAGTCTCAGGAGCATGAATATCCGCAGGATTTTCAGGCAAGGCGACGCCTAACGCCTGGTGGAGCATCCACCAGCTGCTGTCATAGACGTATTTGTTTGACTGTTCGAAGTTTTTGATCATGACTTCTCGGAGCTCAGCCATCTTAGCTATGTATTCCTTCTCCCCCTTTTTGGCTTCGATAGCGATGAAGTTTGCATAGGAGTGCAGGGAGTCATCAATATGCGTGGTAGTCTTGGAGAATTCAGTGACCAAGGCCTGCTGATTGGCGTTGAGGGTTACCATATTACCGTCAAACTTTTGAATGTTGTTTGCTACAACATGAGCATTCTGATTTGCTACAGCAAGAGTATCGGTGTTCTTTTTCAATCCGGCCATAAGAAGTGTGACAGCTTCGCCGGCCGCGGTATACTTTTCTTCAAATTTCTTGTCCATCACGTCAAGTTTATGATTGATCTCCACCATATTCTTGAGCATGAGATTTTCAGACTTCTTAATCCTTTGCAGCATTTTATTCTGAGCTATATCAAAGGAGGCTTTAAGTTCATTCACTATGCCCTGAATGATATTTACAGTGTGAGTGGCTAGATCATCTCATAATGGAAGAGCCGGAGGCACTTCTTGGCCTTGCTCTTCAGTAGATGCATCTGTAGAGCTGGATACAAGCACAGTCTCTAATGGGGGTATGCTGGCAGCCTCTGTAGATTTTTCTGACTCCCCCTCCACTTGTGCAGCAATGTTTTCAGGAATAATTTCAGGTGCGTGCTTGTCAGATGAAGGTTCAATGAGATTCTGAGTCTCCAATACTTCTTGTCCCTCATTGCCGTCATCCTCTCCTTCATCATCCATAACATCATCTTCATCAGCATCCTCTTCCAACTCTTGGTCAGCAGTCCTCTGTACATCAGCTTCGGCTCCTTGATCGTTCCGGTTCAGGGCCTCCTCATGCTCCAGCTCAGGTTCACTGTCTTCTTGTATATTTGCCACAGCATCTCTGGCTATTTGGGAGATGTCAGCTACGATATCAGTCTGAGTGGGTAGAGGCTCCCCCTCAATTCCTGCACTCAAAGTATCATGAATTTCACTGGGTGTGACTGCTGGAGATACTCCCTGTTGTTCTTCCACGGCAGTTTGCCCAATACGCCTCTCCCATCTGTCAAACACACTTGAGTCCATCTTCTTCAAGTGGTGTAGAGGAACACCTTTACTCATGTCAAACTTGTCTCCATTTAGCTGATTTAGATACAGACTTATGATTCGGCCAAAACTCGGAGAGCTCAAGGTGTCCTTTATCTTCTCGAATAGCAACGCCCCCCAGTTGAACCTTTTACGACAGACAATTGCCACCAGGATCTTGAACATATCCGCAGAGATATGGTCATGAGATCCTGGCTTGCAGATGAGTACCTTTCCAATTATGTCTGACAGAAGCTTCCCTTCTTCATTCATATCCTTGCGCTTGATCGACCGAGTTCCTCGTGGGAGACCACAGAATAGGAGAGTCCTGCTTTTGTCTTCTTCCTCAAGATAGTCCTCGTCCTCTGAGCTAGAGAGCTGCAGGAAGCGGGTCAGCTTGCTGGCAGACATCTTGACCTTTGCCCCAGCCACCTTGCTTTTGATTAGAGAATCGCCATTCCGGAGTCTTGCGGTAGCGAAGAACTCCAGCACTTCTTTGTCCAGGATTTTGCACGGGTGCTCCAGGACGAATGATAGCCCAGCCTCTTCCAGCATCAGAATGATGTTTCTGAATTCGTCAGAGGCGTGGGAGAACCCAGTTCGAACAAGCTCGCAACCAGTGACCAACCCAGCAGTTGTCCTTGGAGCCATTGCAGATCTAGGGAGAGAAGCCCTATTCCACGCTTAATCAAAAATCAAAAAGGAAGCGATACTAGTGATCCAGTCCAAGTAAGGGTGAGGGGGGGATTTACCTAAAGGTGAAGACGGTGAGTTAGTGCGATGAAGACGAGGGACACCCGATAAGTGCACGCGGAGAAATTCCTGGAGGTAGGAATCGAAACCGGAAGAGCTTCCAAGAGCAAAGTGAGCGTCCTGCGGGAAACTTGCGGTGAGAAACGATGAAAGGGGAAGACGATTAGGAGAGATTCCAGCGGGAGTCGGCGGGATACCTTCGATGGAGATCGGTTCGGCGAGATTCCTGCAGGAGTCGGCGAGTTTCCGGCGGAGGAGTTGATTCGGCGAGCTTTCCTGCGGGCTTCGGCGAGTCGGCGGGTAAGGGAAGAGTCGGCGGAAGAGATTTTGCGGGATTCCTGCAGAATGTGAAGAGTCGGCGGGTTTCGGAGAGTTTGCTCCTTCGGCGGGATTCGCAATATATAAAGGGTCGGCGGGATTTCTGCTCATTCGACAAGTATTCTGCGGTAAGTTTCCCGTGGAAATGAAAGGTCGACGGGATTTCTTTGCGTTAACGACAGGTTATAATAAGGGTTTAACAAGTTATAAGGGGATCCCTTTGCTAAGAATCGGTGGGAATTTGTCTAAGTTGTAATCGAAAGGTTTCTTTACTAGGAATCTTCAAGTTAAGAGGCATTGCAGCATTTTCGAATTCTTCTGATGTCAAGTCAATTTAAAAATTATAAATATATATATATCTTAAAGCCAATCTATTTGGTTTTGAACAGGGCTTGTCCAAACACTTCTTGATGTCAATTGTGAGTTGTCGAGATTCACAATGACTTATCTTCGTTAACTCTTTATTGATGTATAGAAGGTTTGTATGTATCGAGTTAACCTATCCTTAGATGTGCACACATATATATATAAGCATAAGTATAAATGTACATATATATATAGATATATATGTAAATGTGGATACAATATGACTCAAGTCCTTGAACTGATCAAAAGTACCTGGGATTATGAGAGTTAACATTTAGTCTCTCTGACTATAACATACCAGGTGCTCGATGTTAGAATGCTTATGTAGATATCACTTCTGTTATTCCAGATGCATGTTCCAATTCAGTCTTGGAGCACCTACTGTCTAGTTCCCCTCATATTTATGGGAACCTAGACTACCCTGCAAGAAAGAATTACCTTACCTTAGGAACCCAAATCATATTGGGTCCTAGGTTCCTGTTAGCATAAGCACTCGACTGCCTCCCCCCAGAAAACCTGTCAGGAAGACTACCTCTATCCCGTGAATGTGGATAAGCCCTTGCCTTTGGCACAGAGGGGTTGTGCCAACAGTCGATGGCAAAGTGCCCCACTTTGCCACAGCACCAACACGGGTGAATGTTGTATCGCCGTTTCTGACCTGATCTAATGACTGAGGTAGTCACGGTCTTAGGTCTAAACGGGATAGGGCATGATCTTCTCACAAAATGTTCTCTTCCACCGTGACACGTGGAAGGGTGGAAGGAATGCATGTTGCGAGCGTCATGAGGCCGGGGAGGTGGTGCCTTCCTTTCAGACATCCCCCTTTTGGAGGCCCCATGAAAACTTACACCATGACTTCTAACCTCCCTATCCTGTGTCCTCGGGTGGTGAGAGGTCTTCTGTGAGCTGGGACATGCAGATTCACACTGAGTTGAGGCAGTGGCAGTGAATACAAAGGGCTTAGAAGGAGCCTTAGGTATTCTCTCATGGGTGCCCACGACGGCCCTTGCACTACGGGTGTTTCCACATGGGGACAGATCACCCTTGCAGTGACCACGACTATTCCTGTGGTCATACCTGAAGGCATGATGAGTTGCCTTCCTGCTTGGAGTGGGGGGTCGGAATACGGTTTACCCATTTCTCCACGAACTGATAATCCGGGAGATCCACCCGTTTTCTTGCTTTCTCTTTATAGCATCAACTTTGGAAAAGTTTGATACTATTCTTTTCTCATTCTCTAGACTACTCTCTAGAGCTGAGATCTTAGAGTACTTGCCCTTGTTGGACGCCAATTGGAGAACCAACAAGATCTTCAGTCGAGCAATCTCTTGAGCTTGCTCCTCAGCAAGTAGGTTGCTTTTCTGAAGGGCTCTCTTCAGGGAATCAGAATCTTCTGAAGGAAAGCAGTTCCTGTCTTCAGAAACTTCAAGAGATACGGGGCAGGATGAAGAAGTTACCTGCTCTTCTGGGTTATTGTCATTAGAGCCAGTGACCATTGTCTCATCCTCCTTAGAGCTGCTTTCCTCACTGGCCTCTTCAGTCTCTGACACAGACACTGGAGCTCTGATGTTGTCCGCGAGATCCTTGCCTTCATCTTCAGAGGTGAGGACCCCCACATAGGCTTCATCCTCCGATTGACAGCAGATTCCAGCATTCTCTGACCCCCCCCCCATCAGCTCTGAGATCATCATCCACAGAGATTTAGCCGTCCTACATTTTTCCAATCTAGAGCGAGAAGCTCCAGACCAGATATCCATGATAATTTGACGAATCCTCTTATCCAAATTAAAGAATGAAAGTTCCATTTCCGACATCTCAGCAATGCACTTGGGCACTTGAATTCCAGAGTCGGAGGTCTTCATAGGAATAAAAGGACCCTCTTCCAGGATGAAAGATGCACGAGGATCGATGGCATCCAAGTGATACGACACTCTCATCCTCTAGACGGGATAAAACTCCTTTGTACATGCGGGGAGTCTGAGTGGCGATATCTCATAATCCAGCTCCATGCTTCTGACACTGGTGGCAGGATACTACTCAAGGTGTAAACCTTTTTGATGAGCAACCTGGCTCTGATACCACTTGAAAGTCCACCTAGTGTCAACTATGTTCACCTATGGGGGGGGAATAGGTGACGTGCAGCGCTTTTGCGGAATTTAATTTGTACCTGCACACGAAAGTAAAACAACACAGCACAACAGAGTACACAGGCTATTTATAGTGGTTCCCCGACTTGGGTACATCCACTTTCCCCCTTCGACCTATCTCCCAACCAGGGACGACTCGGTCTCTTCTCCAGCGGGATTGAAATCCAATCCCTGCACTATCGAAAGGAACCCTTCCACACGTAGGAGTCAACACTCCCACAACCCGGGTTGCACCCAACCCTTACAACTAGGAACCACTGTTCCTTTACAACAAAAATAAAATAGAATGTAAAAGATACAAACTACGTTTGGAGACAAGGTGTCCCTCTTCGTTGACGACGTGATCTTGAAGTCTACAAAGAGTCCACGACCTTGGTCTCACTTGGAGAGGATCTCCCCGGAACCGGCGGTGGCAAGAAGGGCGGCGGCTAGGTTCACGGGATCGGCGGCGACGACGATGTGCGGCTGCAGTACTTGGAGATCCAAACTTCGTAGCGAAGCTAGCTAGGTCTACCAACGGTCACACTAGGATCAATCGTCTCGATCGATTCGGATGGGGAAGATTTTCCCGATCTACAAATCGAGAGACAAGAGATCTTCGGTTAGACACATGAGACGCTGTGCTTAGCTAGGCTTCTGTCGCAGGAGAATCTCGGCGAAACCACGATCTACCGGCGACCAACTTGACGCGACCGGCGGCAGCGGCGACGGAGCGGAAGCGGCGATTTTAGGGTTCGTCCATGCTCGCGTATTTCTTATTTTCTTCGCCAATCTCAGTGTTCAAAAATACCCGTGTATTTATACACTGTAGTCACTTACAATATGACCGTTGTGGGTCCCACAAGTAGAATCCCGAAATCCGGTTCAAAACAGTCCAGCGGTAGAATCCGGTCCAGCAGCTTCCAGAGAAAACGCCAAGTAAAAATCGGCGAGAATCGCAGGTGATTCTCGACGAATCGGCGAGAATCAGTTAGTGATTCTCGACGATTCGTCGAGAATCACTTGTGATTCTCGACGAATCACTTGTTGATTCTCAACGAATATAACTTGTATTCAAGATCTGCTCAACGATGGGTTCGGCGAGAATCACTAGTGATTCTCGCCGAATCTTACTTGGCACCGTTTTGAGGTAGCCGGAAAGAATCGGCGAGAATCACTAATGATTCTCGACGATTCGGCGAGAATCACAAGTGATTCTCGATGAATCGGCGAGAATCACTTGGTGATTCTCGTCGAATTGTACTTAGACGAATTTTCGTCTTTCCACCCAAGAACTGCTCCTTGACCCATCTTTGCTCCTTGTCTTCTCTTGCATAAACACGGCCCTGTACTTGAAAGTAAGTGCACTCCAATAGAGAGAGTACACGTAGGCCAACACACTGATCTGCTCAATGAGGGATTACGTCGTGCAGACCCGTGTATATTGACCTACTGTACCCTGACATTGGTGTGCACTTAGCGTGGAAGAACTGCAAGCACAACTTAAGAGGTTTCATCAAATACATTGTGAATTCATCTTAGCTTGACAGGTGGCTTCCTCAAATCCAAGTAATTGTTGATAAAATACCCAACACAGCTCTTCTAAGGTAAACTCTTGTTGAGTAGGAACTTGAGGCACTGTGATCTCTGGAGCATCAGCAGCAACAGATGTATCTTCCAAGATGACATCTTGTGCTTGAATGTTTAGTTGTGTTGGCTGGTCAACATCAATCAAATATTCAGTTAGCAGTTCATCTTCATTATTAAAATTTGTTTGATTTACTTCATGTATTATCTCAAGAATTATTTGTACTGCCATTTCACTGTCCAAGTGAGTAGGCACTTCCTCATGTTGAGGCTCCCCCTGGACTGGATCCAGGTGGATGGGGCTAGCAGATTGTTGCTCCGCCTGCACTTGTGCTTCATCTGCAGGGTCTTGTGCAGGAACTTCTTGTGCTGTAGATTTCTCAGGAACCTCTTGCCTTTCCTCATCAGGCATGTCCTTAGTTAGGACCCTATCCCATCTTAAGATAATCCTAATGTCCATTCTCCTCATATGATTAATCTTAGAACCAGCTGCTTGTTCCATGACTTCTGGAATAGTTCCAGCTAAGTACAGACTCATAATTCTACCCAGATTGGGCTTCTTAATACCTTCCTTAATCTTTTCAAAAATCACTGCTGACCAATCAGTGTTGAGTCTGTAGATGATCCTTGTCATCAGGCTGAACATGTAGGTAGAAATCCTATCATGCCCCCTGACTTGCAGAGGATGACTTTGCCAACTATTTCTGAAAGAAATTTGCCTTGCTGATTCATTTATTTTCTGTTCATAGCAGCTCCAATCTTCAAGGTGGGATCCAATCCACACCATTGAAGTGCTTCCCTTGTTGTAGATGCAGGTACATCTTCTTTCTCTTTTGTTCTAGGCAGGTGAAGAACTTTTCTTAAACTCTTCTGGGTAATTTTTACCTTTACTCCATGGACTGTGGATCGAATTTTGAGTCCAGCATGATCTAGGGTAGCAGCACCAAAGAATTCTAATGTTTCTGTCTTCCAGATCTTAGTTGCTTCAGAAATTAGAAATTCCAACCCATTCTTAGTAATTAGGGTTACAACATCCTTAATTTCTCGTTATGCATGGTCAAATGCATTGCGTACTAGCTCATATCCTTCATTAACGTTCTCTTCAATCTTGGGTGCCATTAGGATTAAGTGAAATCTTGAATTTAGATGAGAGAGATGTCGACACAAAGTTTTGGTCTCGAAACTATGGAGAGCGTGTCGACAAACAATGTTGTGGACCTATTTATACCTTTCTAAAAACGAAGGTGAAAAAGCACGTCATAATCATCTCAATGTATCGACACTGTTGAAAAGTGTCGACACAGACTTCTAATGTCTCGACATAAGTGTTGACTTCTATGTGTCGACACCTATACTTCTGCGGTCGACGATTAGTCGATACTCTACTCCACGAAATCTGTGTTGAACCTAAGTGTCGACACCACTTCTTGATGTGTCGACACCTACTCTGGATGTGTCGACACTACTTCTCTGAAGTGTCGACACAAAATTTCTAGATGTGTCGACATCATTTCTCTGGAATGTCGACACCACTTCTATGTGTCGACACAGACAACTCCTTGTGTCGACACCATTTTACTTAGCCAATTTTCTTAAACTAATCTATGTTCAACATTCCTAATTTAATTTTAAACATATTGAATTTAGTTTCATCTAGAGGCTCAGTAAACATATCTGCAATTTGATAATCTGTTTTAACAAATTCTAGTGAGATGTCCTCTTTCTCTACATGTTCTCTAAGAAAATGGTATCTAATTTCTATATGCTTAGTCCTACTATGTGAGACATGATTATTTGCAATAGAAATAGCACTTGTAGAATCACAAAGCAAAGGTATTCTACTTACTTGAATACCATAGTCTTCTAGCTGGTGTTGAATCCACAATAGCTAAGCACAGCAACTTCCTGATTCCACATATTCAGACTCTGCTGTGGAAATTGTCACACTTGTCTGCTTCTTACCGCTCCAAGACACCAATCTTCCTCCTAGAAATTGATAGGTGCCTGAAGTACTTTTTCTATCTTCTTTGCAACCTGCAAAATCTGCATCTGAATAGCTTGTCAGTAGAAAATCTCCATTCCTAGGGTACCAAAGGCCTAGATTAGGCGTGCCCTTAAGATATCTCAAAGTCCTTTTCACTGCAGTCAGATGAGATTCTTTAGGGCAAGATTGGTACCTAGCACAGACACATGTAGCATATATGATATCTGGTCTACTAGCAGTCAGATATAGAAGGGATCCAACTATCCCTCTATACAAAGTTTCATCTACAGGTTTCCCTGCATCATCTTTGCTAAGAGACACACTTGACCCCATAGGATTTCTCATGGTAGTGGATGATTTCATACCATACTTTTTAATTAACTCCAGGGTGAACTTAGACTGAGTTATGGACAAGCCATCTTCAGTCTGTCTTACTTGGAAACCCAAGAAAAACTTAAGTTCCCCCATACTGCTCATTTCAAATTTTCCTTGCATAAGTTTTGCAAACTTTTTACAAAGATTATTTTCAGTAGACCCAAATATTATGTCATCTACATATATTTGTACTAGAATAATCTTTCCTTTAGATTCCCTAAGGAATAGAGTCTTGTCTATTTTCCCCCTTGAGAATTTGTTCTCAATGAGGAAAGTAGACATGGTTTCATACCAGGCCCTTGGGGCTTGTTTCAACCCATACAAATCTTTCCTAAGTCTAAAAACATAATCTGGTTTGAGAGGATCAATAAAACCTGAGGGCTGCTCTACATAGACTTCTTCCTTTAGATTTCCATTTAGGAATGCTGATTTTACATCCATTTGGAATACCTTAAAGCCTTGATATGTTGCATAAGCAAGGAACATCCTAATTACTTCCAGTCTTGCTACTGGGGCAAAGGTTTGATCAAAATCAATACCCTCTTCCTGTCTGTATCCTTTTGCAACAAGTCTTGCTTTGTTCTTCATAATAATCTCATTCTCATCCAATTTGTTCCTAAAGATCTACTTTGTTCCAATGATGTTGTGGTCTTTTGGTTTAGGAACTAATTTCCAGACCTTGTACCTTCTGAACTAATTCAGCTCCTCTTGCATTGTATCAATCCAATGTGGGTCTAGAACAGCTTCTTCAAATCTCTTTGGCTCCACTTGTGATAGGAAGCTAGAGCAAAGAACTATGTTCAGATTCCTGCTCCTTGTTTGTACTCCTTGTCTTGGATCACCAATTATCCGATTTACTGGATGATCCTTTAAGTGTCTATTAGCTAGAGGTAGTCTATCTTCAGGTTGAACACCTCCAATTTCTTCAATATGCTGCACCTCTTGGTTTTCTTCAGTATCTAGAGAGTCTTGTACTCCCCCTGGACAACAGCCATCATTTTCCACTTCCTGATTTGCAGTTGAATCTTCTGTAATGGTAAGCTTGTCCATTCTATCACTTATACCTGTAGAACTGCAAGAGCTACTTGGTAATTCACTGTTAATAAGTCTTGTTTCATCAAAGACTATATGTACAGACTCTTCTACTGTTAAATTTTCTCAACGTGGTCAGCAAGATAGCCCAAACACCAAATTAATATCTTCGGAACTACCCAGTTCACACGCTGAACCTGCGGAAACCCAAGGACTAGAGGTTGCACCCAACAAAACAATGGAAGCACAAGAAGATCTTATTATGCATTCACTTCATTACAATCCGAGGCATACATAGCGAGACATGATTTCGCTAGTAATACAGCTGTAAACAGAAAGAACCAAAAACAAGCCGGGCGGACAAAACCCGGAGTCCGCCGAGACCGCCGAGGTCGCCGAAGTCGCCGAAGCCGCCCGAACTATGCTGCTGTCCGCCGAATACCACGGAGTCCGCCGAAACCGCGAGGTCGCGCGGACACACCGTTATTCGCCTCCTGCTGAACCCGAACTGAGGAACTCCCCTACCCGCCTGAAGCCGGCGGACAGGTTATTGAAGCTGGGAAAGTTGAAACAGAACTGACAAGCCGCAGAGCGACCTCCTGCTGAGTCCGCAGAGACCGCACACTTCCAAGCACTGACCGAAGTCACAGCCAAGCTCCTGGCTCCTTGAAGTTATCCGCGCGACCTGCACACAGCAAACCGTCAGCCTGAAACACTCCGTGCGGACTGAAAAACACAGACCGCAGCACTCGCCCAACCCAAATTACTGTTCACTCACGTTACTTCTGGTTACTGTAGATGTGCCAGGGGGGTCCTATTTATAGGCCAGGTGAGGAGTGTGGTCACCGCCCATGAGATAGCGACACCGCCCCAGCCCGCGCGAACACAAAACGACTGTCCGCTCAGTCCGCGAGGACTTAGCCAGTCACCAAGGGAAACCGCCAGGAGCAAGGCAACCATTGACGAACCCTCTCCAGTCCGCCCAAGCTTAGCGGACAAGGCACCAGCCCGCAAAGCTCCAACTGCATCAGGACAGCACCTTCTTCAATGGCAGTCCGCACCAACCCGAGGCAGTCCGCAAGACCCACACCTCAATCCGCCACAAGTCCACGACCAAAGGCAAACAACAACAGTCCGCCCGGTCACAGCGGACTTGGCGGATACGGCGGACACCATGAACTTGACACCAAGTGTGACCAAGTCCAAAACCATCAAGGGCCAGTGCGAGCATGGCGGACACAAAGTCCCGTCCGCCAAACACCCTAGCACAGACCGCAACCAGTCCGCGAGCTCCTCGCACTTGTCCAACACAGCAGCACCAAGCCGGACTCCAAACATCAGTCCGCCAACCGGTCTCCACAGCAAGACCTGCTGTAACACCTGAGCTCGGCAAGGCCTCAGCCAAGCTCAAGGCTCAGTCCGCAACAGCCCCAACCGCGGACACACCAGTCCGCAAGGCTTCCCGCGAACTCGAACCATCCCGCCAACAGCGCAAACTTGCATCCGCGACCACTGAGCAAAGCACCAGTCCGCAAGCCTTTCTATCCGCAGATACCAGGCCGCACCAAACCGCGGACACCATGCAACAACCCGCTCAGAACACAGCCGGCTTCCACCAGACTTTTCACCAGGCCGCAACCTCAGTCCGCCCAGTCCGCCCAGTCCGCCAAAGCTGTCCGCACAGGCCGCGCGGCCTGTCCCGTCACCCACTTCCACTTCACAAATTTCAACACTCCCCCTTGAAGTGAGAAGTGGTGACCAAGCCCAGCAAGCTGCGCAAGCGTTCAAAGGGCCCCTTCGACAGCGGCTTCGTGAAGATGTCAGCAAGATTATCTTCACTCCGAACATGCCCGACCAGCAGAGACCCCTCCAACACCTTCTCCCTGATGAAGTGGTGATCAATCTCTATATGCTTGGTCCTGGCGTGACACACTGGATTGTTTACCAGTTTGAGAGCACTCTCGTTGTCACCCCGGAGTAAAGTAGGCCCTTGCACTTCTTCATGAACATCCTCTATGAGTCTCCTCAACCAAACAGCTTCCCGAGCAGCCAAGGCCGAAGCCTTATACTCCGCCTCCGTGGTTGAAACCGACACCGAGTCCTGCTTCTTGCTACACCACGAGATGCTAGCTGAACCGCAAGTGAACACATAACCTGAAGTAGACCTTCGATCATCCGAATCACCGCCATAGTCAGCATCCGTGTACCCGAGCAACGCAAACTCCGCATCCCTTCCATAGAGGAGTCCCATCTCAGAAGTCACCTTGACATACTTCAGAATTCCCTTCGCCGCCACTAGATGAGATTGCCTTGGTTCAGCCATATACCGACTTACTCGGCCAACAGCATAAGCTATATCCGGCCTTGTAATCGTCAGATAGATCAAGCTCCCAACAAGAGCCCTGAACACCAAGGGATCATTAAGCACCCTTCCCTCATCTCGTCGAAGCTTCAGCCCAGATTCCAGTGGAGTAGAGCACTTCTTCCCTTCGCCCATGCCAAACCGTTTCACAATACGATCAGCATACCCTTTCTGGCTAATGAGAATCCCGCACTCCTTCCTCTCCACTTCCAGACCAAGAAAGTGATGCAACTCTCCCAAGTCTTTCATCTCGAAGCGTATAGCAAGCTCTCCCCTGAGCCTTGCTACTTCCTCCTCCGAGTTCCCTGTGATGATCATATCATCCACATACAGCAGGACCAAGACTCTTAGCTCTCCCTTCTTCTTGACGAACAAGCTAGAATCCGAGTTAGAAGCCAGGTATCCACAGAACTGCAGGTACTCTGCAATCTTCCCATACCACGCTCGAGGAGCTTGCTTCAACCCATAGAGAGCCTTCCTGAGTTTGCAGACATAGTCCGGATGCTTCTCAGAGACGAAACCAAGCGGCTGATCCATGAAGATGTCCTTGTCAATCTCTCCGTAAAGAAAGGCATTCTTCACATCGAGTTGCCACAACCTCCATCCCTTGCTAGCAGCCAAGGCGATCACCACTCTTACAGACGTCATCTTCGCAACTGGACTGAATGTCTCCTCATAGTCTTCTCCATACTGCTGTGAGAATCCTCTAGCGACCAGGCGAGCCTTGAACCGATCAATGCTCCCATCAGCCTTCTTCTTCAACTTATACACCCACTTGCAAGTAACCGGAGTAACGCCAACAACCTTGGGCACAAGGTCCCAGGTTTCATTCTTCTTCAGAGCATCAATCTCTTCCTTCATGGCACCTTCCCACTCCTTCACTCCAGTGGCCTCGTTGAAGTTTGCAGGCTCTCGCTCATCCAGAGGACCTGCAAAGAAGCAGGAGACAAAGCTCACTGCATTCCCATCACAGTACCGAGCCGGTGGCTTAACCACCCTCTTCGATCTCCGAAGACACGGCTCCTTGCTCATGGCTTCCGTTGCTTCTTCAGGCTCCACTCCTACCTGGGGCAAGCATTGAGCAGAGCTCCCCCTGCTTCCTGAGCCAGAAGGCTCAGCCTCGGAGTTCGAAACAACAGGAGCTGCTGGTGAAACAGCAAGCTCCTCTTCCAAGCCTTCAGCAGCCTCCACCGGTGCTTCCTCAACCTTGCTACTTCCGGTCGGCTCCACCGAGCCACCTCCATATGACGTCAGCTCGTCAAAGACAACGTCTCTTGACACCACGAACTTCTTCGTCACAGGGTCCATGCACTTCCATCCCTTCTTCCGCTCATCATAGCCAACAAAGACAAGTTTCCTTGCCTTCGCATCCAGCTTTGTCCGTGAAGCATCCGGGACATGCACGTAGCAAGTTGAACCGAACACCCGAAGGTGTCCAACACTCGGCTTCTCCTTCAGCAACAGCTCAATGGGCGTCTTCATGTTGATAGGGCTGAGTGGCATCCGGTTGATAACATATGCAGCACAAGACATTCCCTCCGCCCAAAAGGACCTCGGGATATCTTTCGCATGCAGCCAGCATTTGCAGGTTTCCGTCAAATGACGGATCTTCCGCTCCGCTACCCCATTTTGTTGTGGAGTGTGAGCACATGTAAGCTCCCGTTGGATCCCGTGCTTCCTGCAGAAGTTAGAAAACTCGGAAGAGACAAACTCTCCCCCGTTATCAGTTCGAAACTTCTTAATCCGCAAGCCAAGCCGGCCTTCTACCAACTCCTTGAACTCCACAAACAAACGGAAGGCATCCGACTTCTCCTTTAAGAAGTACACCCAAGTATACCTTGAGTAGTCATCAACCAAGACAAGCATGTATTTGCTTCCACCAAGGCTGGCAGTGACAGTCGGTCCCATCAGGTCGCCATGAATACACTCCAATGGTTTCTTGCTCCTTGTTTGAGATTTATCAAACGGAAGGCGATGTGCCTTACCGTATTGACAGCCCGCACAAACATGCCCATCGCCAAAGGAGGACAACATCGGCAACCCCCTCACCAGACTTCTACTCGCCATTGCCTTTAGCTTGTCCATGCCAACATGCCCCAGCCTCTCATGCCAGATAGCCGCACTATCATTGGCCCTCATCTTATCAACATAGGCACTGGTGGAAAGAACAAACAAGTTCTTCACCCTCCTCCCAACATGAGCAACATCAGCCTTTACCGCTGATACGTTGCGAAGGAACCTCACGTCTGTTGGCCCAAACAGAACGTGATACCCAGCGTCCACCGCGTTGGTCACCGAGAAGAGGTTCTTCTTCATGCCCGGCACGTGATACACACTCCTTAACGTGAGTGGCCCCTGATCACTACCCAAAGACACGACCCCCTCCTTCTCTACTGCATAAACAGTATTATCAGCAGTGATAATAGCTTCATTACCTGAGTAAGCCTGCATGGAGGTGAACTTCGACTTGTCTCCGGTGAGGTGATGACCACACCCGGAGTCGATGATCCACTCGCTGTTGAAGTCCTCAGCAGATAAGGCCCGGACACAAGTGCCCGTCATGAAAGCTCCTCCCCATTCTGCTTCTTCACTTCGCGAGCAAGTTTCCTCCTTTCCCGCAGCATGCCCAGGCTGCAGTTTGACCTTGCAGTCCCGCTTGAAGTGCCCTCGCTGATGACACCGGTAGCACTTCAGATTCTTCTTCCAGTCCTTAGGAGCATTGCTCCTCTCCGGCGGATATGAAGTTGAAGTCTCCTTCTCAACAGCGGCCTGCACCTTCTTCTTCTTCTTCCCTTCCCATCCCTTCTTCTTGCCTGAGAAGAGAGCCTCGCTGCCTTCCTGATTCAGATTCACTCCAGCCATCTGCCTTGCTAAGCTCTCCTGCGAGGCAAGCAGATTCTCCAGCTCCAGCAGAGACGGCTGAGTAGCCCACCCTTGAACAGACGTAACAAAGGCCACATACTCCTTCCGCAAGCCGCGGAAAATGTGCCTTTTCATCTTTGCCTCAGAGATAGGCTCATCAGGATCCAGTGCCGACAGCTCAGCACACAAGCTCTTCATCTTTAAGAAGTACCTGGAGATGGAAAGGTCTCCCTGAGTTGCCCTGGCCAACTCATTCTCCAGGAACTGAAGCCGCGCCACATTCTTCCTATTGAACAACTCATCAATGGTTGTCCAAATATCAGCAGCCGACTCACACCCAATGATGTGATCAAACAGTTCCGGAGAGACAGCTCTCTTCAGAACGAACTCTGCCTTAGCATTAGTTCTCCTCCAGAGCCTCACCTGCTCAGCAGTACCGAAAGCAGCAGTTACTTCCTGTCTGTCGTCTCCACCGACGACTTCCCACAGCTCCTCGCCTAGAAGATAACTCTTCATGCACGACTTCCACTTTTTATAGTTAGTCGGCGTTAAGAGTTCAATGCCCAGACCTCTTGCTAAGCTCCCTTCCATTGCAATCACCTGTTGGTACCCTTCAGCAGCTCCGAGCAACAACACAGGTTGATCACCACTCAATCACTGAGTAACAACACTGGCTGACCTCCGCTCACGCAACTGAACCTCCAACCTCAGTAACCTCCCTCTGATACCATGTTAAATTTTCTCAACGTGGTCAGCAAGATAGCCCAAACACCAAATTAATATCTTCGGAACTACCCAGTTCACACGCTGAACCTGCGGAAACCCAAGGACTAGAGGTTGCACCCAACAAAACAATGGAAGCACAAGAAGATCTTATTATGCATTCACTTCATTACAATCCGAGGCATACATAGCGAGACATGATTTCGCTAGTAATACAGCTGTAAACAGAAAGAACCAAAAACAAGCCGGGCGGACAAAACCCGGAGTCCGCCGAGACCGCCGAGGTCGCCGAAGTCGCCGAAGCCGCCCGAACTATGCTGCTGTCCGCCGAATACCACGGAGTCCGCCGAAACCGCGAGGTCGCGCGGACACACCGTTATTCGCCTCCTGCTGAACCCGAACTGAGGAACTCCCCTACCCGCCTGAAGCCGGCGGACAGGTTATTGAAGCTGGGAAAGTTGAAACAGAACTGACAAGCCGCAGAGCGACCTCCTGCTGAGTCCGCAGAGACCGCACACTTCCAAGCACTGACCGAAGTCACAGCCAAGCTCCTGGCTCCTTGAAGTTATCCGCGCGACCTGCACACAGCAAACCGTCAGCCTGAAACACTCCGTGCGGACTGAAAAACACAGACCGCAGCACTCGCCCAACCCAAATTACTGTTCACTCACGTTACTTCTGGTTACTGTAGATGTGCCAGGGGGGTCCTATTTATAGGCCAGGTGAGGAGTGTGGTCACCGCCCATGAGATAGCGACACCGCCCCAGCCCGCGCGAACACAAAACGACTGTCCGCTCAGTCCGCGAGGACTTAGCCAGTCACCAAGGGAAACCGCCAGGAGCAAGGCAACCATTGACGAACCCTCTCCAGTCCGCCCAAGCTTAGCGGACAAGGCACCAGCCCGCAAAGCTCCAACTGCATCAGGACAGCACCTTCTTCAATGGCAGTCCGCACCAACCCGAGGCAGTCCGCAAGACCCACACCTCAATCCGCCACAAGTCCACGACCAAAGGCAAACAACAACAGTCCGCCCGGTCACAGCGGACTTGGCGGATACGGCGGACACCATGAACTTGACACCAAGTGTGACCAAGTCCAAAACCATCAAGGGCCAGTGCGAGCATGGCGGACACAAAGTCCCGTCCGCCAAACACCCTAGCACAGACCGCAACCAGTCCGCGAGCTCCTCGCACTTGTCCAACGCAGCAGCACCAAGCCGGACTCCAAACATCAGTCCGCCAACCGGTCTCCACAGCAAGACCTGCTGTAACACCTGAGCTCGGCAAGGCCTCAGCCAAGCTCAAGGCTCAGTCCGCAACAGCCCCAACCGCGGACACACCAGTCCGCAAGGCTTCCCGCGAACTCGAACCATCCCGCCAACAGCGCAAACTTGCATCCGCGACCACTGAGCAAAGCACCAGTCCGCAAGCCTTTCTATCCGCAGATACCAGGCCGCACCAAACCGCGGACACCATGCAACAACCCGCTCAGAACACAGCCGGCTTCCACCAGACTTTTCACCAGGCCGCAACCTCAGTCCGCCCAGTCCGCCCAGTCCGCCAAAGCTGTCCGCACAGGCCGCGCGGCCTGTCCCGTCACCCACTTCCACTTCACAAATTTCAACATCTACAACTTGAGTAATCAAGTTGTAGACCCTATAAGCCTTACTATTGTTTCTGTACCCAACAAATATCCCATCTTGGGATTTGGCAGCAAACTTGGTTAGATAAGACTTGCCATTGTTAAGTATATAGCACTTGCAACCAAAGATCCTAAAATAGGATAAGTTTGGTTTTCTGCCCTTCACAATCTCATAGGGAGTCTTTTTGTGGCACTTGGTGATAGTAGCGCTATTGATCACGTGACATGCAGTGTTTACTGCCTCAGCCCAGAAATATTCTGGGAGAGAAGTGTCACTCAATAGGGTTCTACCAGCCTTAATCAGTGTTCTATTCTTCCTTTCAGCAATACCATTTTGTTGTGTTGTTCTAGGTGAGGAAAATTCTTGAAAAATCCCGAATTCTTCACATAGTCTTGTCATACTTTCAGACTGAAATTCAGTACCATGGTCACTTCTGATTTTGACCACTATGCTGTTCAACTCATTCTGAATTTGTTTAACAAAACTATATAAGACAGTTGGGGTTTCAGATTTTTGTCTTAGAAAGAACACCCAGGAATATCTAGAATAGTCATCTACCACCACAAAAGTGTAGACCTTCCTACCTAGACTATGAACTGACATAGGACCAAATAAATCCATATGCAAGAGGTAAAGACACCTCACTGAATCCTTGTTTTCAAGGCTATGAAAGGTGGATTTGGTCTGCTTGCCCTTTTGACAAGCTGAGCATATCCCATCATTTATACACTTAACTTGAGGACCATTCCTCACTAACTCTTTGCTAAATAGTTGGTCAATAGTCTTGTAGTTAAGATGGGTCAGCCTCTTGTGCCATTTAACATAGTGCGAGACTCTCTCATCACCTACAATACAAATAGGAGAAACATTGTTCTCACACATAAAGTTAAGACAGTACACATTTCTTTTCCTATATCCTCTCAATATGACCTTTTGATCACTTGACCTTTTGATATGACACCCATTCTTAATAAATGAGATGTCATATCCTAAATCACTCAACTGACTTATGCTTATAAGGTTGTGTTTCAAACCCTTCATATAGGCCACTTGAGAGATAGTAATCTGATTATTAGAAATGTTACCAAATCCTTTGATGATTCTTTTTTCTGAATCACCAAAAGTTACTTTAGGGTCATCCATGATAGGTGTGTAGTCCTTCAGCAACCCCCTTGTTCCAGTCATGTGCCTGGAACATCCACTATCCAAGTACCATATAGGGGCATGACCACTTGGACTCACCTGCAATAAAGACTACTTAACATTAGAACCCAAATGAGTTTTGCGTCCTTGGTTCATGTTAGCCTGAAATTTAACAAATCTATTTGTAGCTCTTCTAGCAGGCAGATTGCTACTCTCCTTGACACTGGAATTGTGCCAACAATCTAAGGCAAAGTGGCCTACCTTGCCACAACACCAACACTCAAACTTATTGTACCTTTGTTTAGGTACAACCCTAGCTGAATTGTCTACAGCAGGCTTCTTGTTTTGTGCTGGTGCTTTGCCTTTAGTTTTGGACCTAGCAGTCCATGCAGTTTTCTTAAACCCTAACCCAGCCTTACCCTTTTGAGGTACAAACTCATCAATCAAGGGTAATACAGATTTAGGTTTATAAAAAGTAGTTACAATCTCTCTCTTTCTGAAGTCTAACATCCAGATTTCTATTCTGATCAGTCTTGAATGTGATAGTACCCATCTGAATAACAGTAATGTTTTTCAGTCTGGCTATCTCATTCAACTTCTGATCCAGTAATTTCTCTGAATCAGATGCAGCCATCTTAAGATCTGCAATTTCCTTAGCCAGATTTTTGGCCAGGTTTTTGCTCTTCTTAAATGCCTGCAGCAAGTCTCCATATTCATCTATCAGCTGATGAATATCACCTCAGACTCAGACCCATCCACATCACTTGATGCAGATGTTGCTGACTCTGACTCACTACTACTACAATCTGAATTTCTAGTAATACATTGTACCTTACTAGAACTAGGCTGATCCTGGCACTTGTCTTCTTCTGATACAGCCATCAGTCCCTTGCACTGATGGTCTTCTTGTTCATATATAGAGTTCAGCACATGTAGAAACTCTTTCTCTTCATCTGCTGCATATAGACCAATGTAGGCCTCAGCTTCAGATTCTGACTCTGAGGTAGATTGGTCTGACAAGGTCTTCTCCTTCTTAGCAACAAAGGATTTCTCCTTCTTGCTTTGGTGTTGACTCTTCTTCTTATTTGCAGTCTCTCTTCTTTTATTTGGACACTCATCCACAACATGTCCAGGCCTATTACAGCAGTAGCAAACTATCTTGGATGTTGTAGATTTGCTTGGTTTAGACTTGCTCCTGTCCTTCCTGGATGACTTCCTCTTTTGATAATACTCATCCTTAGGCTGAGATGTGGAAGGCTTAGACTTCCACTGCTTCTTCTTCAGGAATCTCTGAAACTATCTTATAAATGCTGCAAAATCTTCATCTGAGTCACTGCTGTCTGAATTCTGGTTATCTGAAATATCTGAAGCAGTTTCAGCAACAATCTTAGGAGGTGATGGAGACATCCTCCTATTTTTCTTAGTGGCTTCAACCTTGAAGGCCACAGACTTTTCTCTATGCTCACCTTTTGCACTTTTCTCTTCCTCTTTCCTTGTCATTAGCTGCATCTCATATGACAGCAGTTTTCCAAACAAGGTTGGTGGAGAGATATCTGCAAGTTTGGCCACTTCCCTAATGACACAAATCTTAGTGTTCCAATCCTTTGTCAAAGATCTTAGGAATTTATCATTCAGTTCATATGTACTGAATATTCTACCATAGGACATCAGCTCATTTACAATCCTATAGAACTTTTTATAACACTCAGTTTTACTGTCAGACTTTCCTTGTCTGAAACTCTCATATTCCTAGTTTAGCATAGATTTTCTATCTTGTCTTACTTCTTCAGAACCCTCCATGTAGACTATTAAAGTATCACACATTTCTTTGGAGGTCTTGCAGTGAATCAAATTTTGAAAGGTTGCATCATCTATGACACTAACTATGATATTCTAGGCTCTCTTATCCATAGTTGCCAGGATGATCTCATCCTTAGTCATTTCTGAGAAATCCTTGAGAATTCTTTGGTTTGCATCTAAAATTGAAATCTTCATTGGAATATAAGGACCTTACTTTACTGCGATGTAGATCCTTGGATCAGAAGCCTCCATAAACAGCCTGACCATTTCTTTCCAGATGCCAAATATCTATTTTTTGCATATGGGTAATTTCATAGACCGTAGATCCTTATGATTTTCACCTGAACTCATTTTCTTGATTCTTGAATCTGCCTTATGGATCTCACTCAGACTGTTAAGTCCTTCTTTGAGTAACCTCCCTCTGATACCACTTGAAAGAATTAGTGCCTAACCACCTAGAGGGGGGGTGAATAGGTGTACTTTTTCTTTTGATTTTAAGGCAGAAAATCTGTTTTATAATTTAACCAGAAATTGCAAATTCTATAACTACACAGCACAGCAATCATAGAAACATTCAATCACAGAGTGCACAGAGATTTTATAGTGGTTCCCCAAGATTTGGGTACATCCACTTTGCCTCTTCGCCTATCTAGTAGTGTGATAGACTCGACCTAACTTCTGTACTTCACCTCAGATCCTCAGATCTTACAGCTCAGAACTCAAACCAGGTTCCTACAACTCAGAGTGGATCCACACTCCTACAACGTAGGCCAACTGCCCTACCTCAGCCTTCAATAAGGCCTACACTCAGAGATCACAATCTCCTGCACCTCAGGCTCACAACCTTACCACTCAAAGAAAATATTCTACTACACTCAGCCTTTATATAATAGGCTTACAACTCAGATCTAGAATAGATCCTATAGAAAATTGATTAAACAAAGTGTTTTACCACCACCCAAGTAGAGAGAGAAGGGATGGATGGTTTATTGATCAGTTCTTGGAAGCTACTGATGGCAGAGCACAACCTCTCTTAGCTTTCTTCAAAACTTCTTGAATCGGAACTCAGTAGGTTTGAACTTTTGAGAAGATGATCTTCAATCAGCTTCTGACTTGAGATTCAGATCTCAATCTGAATCTTTCTTGGCAGCCTGGTTCAGCAACTGCACTTCTTAGATGGAGCTCTCTCTCTCCAACTTATTGTAGATCTTCTGTCGAAAATATTCTGTATTATTACTTCTCTCTTAGTTGTTGTTAGTTCTTCTGTTGGTTGTAATAATCACCTCTTCTGTTGAAGGAGAAAGCCTTTATATAGTCTTCCTCCATGATAACCGGCTGATCCGGTTTCTAACAAACTTCTGACAGCTTTGACAGTTGCAGTAGACCGGTTAGAAATGACAACTGACATGTTATCCAGTCACTTCTTGAAATACTGTCTCTGTCTGAAAGTGTCGAGACTGAACTTCTTCATGTGTCGACACAAGTCAACTAAGTGTCGACATAAGTGGACTAAGTGTCGACACAAGCCTTGGTGGTGTCGACACATCTCCTTTGTTGTTGTTAATATTACTCGACACAGCCTTCTGTAGAATGTGTCGACACAAGCCTTTGTGGTGTCGACACAGTCACTTCTTTTCTTCATACAAATTTTCTTTGTTGAAATACTGCCATGTGTCGACACAAGTCCTGTGTGTCGACACATTTGATGTCGACAAGATCTTCTGTGTGTCGACACTGCCTCTGTGTGTCGACATAAATACTTCTTCTCTTTTACTTTGTTGAACCTCTGCTGTGTGTCGACACAAGTCCTGTGTGTCGACACAGTTGATGTCGACAAAGTCTTCTGTGTGTCTACACTGCCTCTTGGTGTCGACATAATTGATGTCGAAAATGCTTCACTGTGTGTTGACACAGCCTCTGAGTGTCGACACAGTTGATTCCTGTGTCGACACAGCCTTTCCAAGTGTCGGCACAATTAACTCCAAGTGTCGACACAGCTTTTCTCCAGTGTCGACACAGGCCTTTATAAGTGTCGACACAGCTTCTCTAGGTGTCGATACATGGACTTAGAAATTTTTCTGCATTTCCTGCAATTACTTAACCTGCACATATAAACTCAAAACAACATCAAATACACCTTGATGCATATCATTGAGTAGGGTGAGGCTTCTTCAAATCTTGTACACATTTTCCAATGTACCCAACAATAGCCATGGATGGCTTAGTGTTGTCTTCTGCCAAAAAGTTCAAATGAACTGTATCAAAAGCTCTCAATAAATGTAACAAGTCTACTGTGGGATTTATAATGAAATCACCAGCAGTTTTTATTTCCTTTGTTACTATATCATCCACAGTATCTATTTCCATATCTATTTCAATAAAATTAATGAAATCAATTAAATCTGTATCAGCATCTGCTGCTGCTTTTGCTTCTTTTGTTTCTACTGCTGTTGCTATTGTTGTTGCTGATGCTACTACTATTTTTGCTATTGATATTGCTACTGCTGCTTCTTCTTCCTGAAGTATCACCCCCTGCCTGGTTTCAGTGCACACTGGAGTCAGGCCCCTAACTGAAGAGGAAGGAGCAGAGAGAGCAGATATTTGTGCAGTAAGGGAGGAAATGGAAGAAGCAAGAGGTGAAATGGCCTCTGCTATAATGGTTTTAAGAAGGGGAGTGAGAAGGGAAATGAGTGGTGGTATGATGGAGGGATCCTATAGTGGAGCTCCAAAGGGTGGTGGAGAAGGTGTAGCAGTGGAGACAGAGGTAGGAATGTGGGAGGATGGTGGAGGTGGAGGTAGTGCATCTTGCATTAGTGCATCCTGGGGAGTAGAGGTAGTGAGGGGGGTGAAGGTAGATTAAAGAATGGGATGTTGTCCAAATGGGGGGGAAAGGAGATGAAGGTGGTGACGAAATGGGTGTACAATGGGGGGATTGAGGTGGGGTTGTTTGTGGTGATTGAGAAGGAGAGGGTTGGTGATATTCCTGAATGGGAGAGGAGGGAATTTCAGTCATATTTATTTGGGGAGAGGTTGTAGGAGATGAAGCTGGAGTAGGAACATGAATTGGTTGTTGTGGTTGTTGGTGTGGTTGTTGAAGAGAAGGAATTGTAGAAGAGGGTTGTTGTAGCATCTGATGTTGAGGTGGGATGGCTGGAGGTGAGGGAGGTGGAGGAGGGATCTCTTCAGTAGGGAGGGAAGTGGCTGGAGCAGCCCTAGTACTCTCAGAAGCCCTGGTGGAGGAGGAATAATCCTTGGAGGGCTTGGTGATGGTCCTCTCCCACCTGCCAAAGAGCGCACAGGTGAGCCTCTTAGAGGCATTAATGAATATGGTCTGTGAGACCAGGGATTCAGCAGCCTTTTCCTTTAGGAAGATCCCTAGGATCCTTCCAAAACAGACTTCTTTCTTGCTATTCTTTTTCTTAATCAGATCAAACATGATCTGAGCCCAGTTGACCTTCTTCTTGTTAACCACAGCACACATAACCAGAAATTGGTGGCTGGTTATGTAGTCATGTGCAGTTTGCTTGCCCAGCAATACTTTGCCCACAATGTCTGATAAGAACTAAAATTCAGCAGACATGTGTTTCTTCAGCAACTTATTTGAGATTTCTCAAGAATAACCCGTCATTCCCAGCATCACATCATATTCATCAGTGTCAATTTCTAATTCCTCTTCACCATTATTGTCCGCTGAGTCCGGCATTTGCCTTGTGGTGAGGCTGTGGACTGGGGATAAGCGGGCTAGAGCTATGTCCGCGGATTGGCGGACAATGTTGCTGCGGAGTCCGGCTGAGGTCTTGTCTTGGCCTTTGGCGACAAGGCGGACTGGCATTGTGTCCAGCCTTGGAGAAGCATTGGCGGACGGGCTATCCTGCACAGGTAGCGGCAGGCTGGAGTGTATCCGCGAGTCTTGCAGATACATGTGTTCTTGCTGCGGGATGTGGCGGTAATCCTATCGGTAAGGGCGGTGACCACACTCCTCATCGTGGCTATAAATAGAACCCATGTCACATTAGGAATAAAAACCACTATGCAATGAGTGAACAGTAAGTAACCTCGCAACAGTTGTTGCGGACTTGACTTTTCTGTCCACGCGGTTTGATTGAGTTGACCGGGTTGTGTTGTGTAGGTTGTGTGGATAACGCTGGAAAGTCAGGACTTGGCTCTGATTGCGGTCAGGGACGACAATGCAGACTCTGCGGTTAAGCAACAGGCGGGAAACAGCAGGTCGCAGACAGCGACCAAACGGTCTTCTCTTTGGCAACTTGTGTTCGGGGTTCAATAAGTCGTTTGCTTCAGGCAGACTATTAAATTCGGCATTGCAGCTTGTGCGGTCTGGCGGCTAGGCGAACTCGCGGTTAGGCGGCTTGCAGATTGGCGGCTAGAGCTAGCATTTGAATAACGGGCAGTCCACGCGGCTTGGGTTGCGGTCTAGCGACCTGGCGGATTGTGCGGACTCCATATTAGCTTGTGTTGACTTGTCTTGTACTTGTAGTTGTCTCTGCTCTCCCTGTAGTGGTTTTGGCTAATCATGTCTCGCCATGTATGTCTCGTCTTGTAAAGAAGATTGTTGTTAATCAATTAAGACTCTTGTTGCTGCATGTGTTTATGATTATGACTAACTTTAGTTGAGATAACCCCTGCTCACTACAAGGTCCGGGAAAATTCAACATGGTATCAAAGGCAGGTTGTTGAATTTTAACAGTAACATGTGTGCAACCAAAACAGTCAAGAACTTTCGTATATAGTCTATTCACAAACCATAGATAGGCGATGTCGATTAGTAACCCACCACGTCTAAATCCCATTCACAACGTGAGCTCGGTATGAGAGTTACCGGCTGTAGGACTAGTAGTGTGTGCGTGTGTGCATATCGTTACTTCATAATATCAATATATATATTTGAGAGCACACCAATCAACCAACTTAAACGTTAGATCAAAGATCTTTTTACTCATTCATTGGATGAAGAAAGAGAAAACAGTTTGAGGACAGTGGGAAAGACAAAAAAAGAAAATATAAATAAGTATCTTAAAGACATGAGAGAGGGGGGGGGGGGGGGGAAAGAGGGAGAGAGAGAGAAAGATGAAGATCTGTGTGGTCAAATCACATTAAAGGTAAGAGGGGGATAAAGAGAAGAAAAGAAGGTGGGGCCTGCGACATTTAATGAAAAGAGACTCAATAAATATTAATTTAAATTCTATCATGCAATTTTTCATTTGTCTGTTTGCGCAATTTTTCGTTTTTCATAATTGTTCTTCGGCATTGACGCTCGAATAAGGGCGTAGCCCGGATGGAAGCAGGTGGAGCCCGGCTGGATGCGGGCGCAACTGTCTGAAAGTGGACGCAGCCCGCCTTGATGCAGACGCATCCCGCAGCGACGTATCGAGAACGGCTAAAATGATAGTACATTTATATAATTTTAGTAATTTTTATGTGAGAGAAAAAGAGAGCTGTAGACTACTTTGGTTTGAGGGAAATCAAGAGTAGGTGGAGCTTAAAGGTGGGAGATGAGTACATTAACTCCTCTATGATTAATCATTTTTAAATAAATAGCTGGGCCTATCTCCATTTAAAATGGCCATTATAGGACCGTTTGGGGCATTAGTGGAGCTGTAATTATCTGGGGTAAGTGCAATGGAGGTCCTCCTTTAGAAGGCAATGGAATTTCATGGATTTTTTTTCCTTTCCCACCGGCCGCCTGCACCGTAAGATTTCTCATTGCAGGACGCCACGTGCGATATATGCTCCCTAATGAAACAAAACTTGCATATGACCCTTTCTATGCCTAGCCAGGCTGATGCACATTTGCCACAAGTTGGTTGAAATATTATATATGAGGAATTAGTCCTGAATGCCTACCTAGCCTGCTACGTTCTCACCAATATATATCTTTTATAATAAGAATAATATTTGATATAATAGTATTAATTAAAAGGCGAAAATGTCAACAACGTAACACCTTGAATTATTGCACCATATATACCCTTTACATTCAAAGATAGAACCTCTACATTGGTGAAGGAGAAGCCTTTACACAATGTTTAAGAAAATGCTCCGCGGCGAAAGCTTTGAAGTTGACGGTGGCGGCGACGCGATATTCTGTGTGATAATCATGTGCCTCTCCATCATCTCCATGATCATCTTCAGCTGCATCGATCAAGCTCCCAATACGCACTCCAAGAAGAGTACCACAGATAAGATCCACAGAGGCCATGCTGCTGATGGATCCTATCTTTCTTTCTGATCAACATCTTCTCATGTACGTTGCTTGAATGAATGAATGCATAAGTGTATCTCCTGCAAATAAAGAAGATAAGAAGGACTTTCTGGTGCACTTTTGCCCAGATTCGCGTATGTGTGAGTCATATATGGTACGGGAAAACTGAAATTTCTGATAAAATATGTCTGGTATGACAGTGAGTTGTTCTTCCAAATTCAAACATTTTGGCTGCTTTCGTTTCCACGGTTTTGGAGTGAAGAAATTGGAATTGTCTCCAAAATCCAATTCGATTATTTTGAAATATTTATTATAACCCACAAACTCAAGATCCACGGTGAAATTCCTTCCCGCCGGTGCAGCCCCACCCAATTCTTGTGGGTGCAATAACGCCCCATCCTCTCGCAGGGCGTCAGTCATGTTACTACCCAATTCTTTGTAGTGCAGCTACAAACAGGAGAATTGAAATTGTCTCCCAATTCTAAAACTCATGATTACTGGCTGTGGAACAATTTAAATTTCAATTCTGCTCTCCCAAATCCATCCAAATGAAAACAATCTTAGGTAATTTCTTCTTCATTTTTCTTGTTTCTTTGCGTCTCTGGAAATAAGAAACAAAAGGCAGGATTTGCGGTATTGTATTTTTGTTATCTCACGGGCTTCTTTTCTGAACAACTACCGCAAACGGAAGAAATTTCTAGCTTTTTATAAATTAGAAGAGTATAATTAATTAATATTTATACTCGATACCAAATTTTCCTTCCATTAAGAAAAAACAGATAAATAAAAGGGTCGTAATAATGAATTTGTAGTAGAAGCTTCATTAATTGGATCATTCTGTGAATAAACATTATAACTCCACCGACGGTGTTTTAGAAAAAAAAATTTGGAATGAGAGGGTAAGGGTGTCGTGGTCAACCAAATTGAAGTTTCGCCCTCTCCCGGCGGCCATGCCCGCAACATGTACATATGAGTACACAAAATAATCATAAAAAATATAATCACGATTAGAATTTTTATTTTATAAAAATTGTATGTTTTGACTTAAAAAATAAATCTCTCTGTCACACCTCTCTCTTTTTCTCTCTCTCTCTCACTCTTTCTCTCTCTAATATAATAGTTTTCATCAGCATCATTATTAATTTCCCTCTCTCTCATCCGTCGCACTCCTCTCTCTTTCTCCCCTCTTTCTCTCTCTCATCCCACAACGTTGTTGCTTTAGGAAGTCTAATATTTTATGTTTTGATCATCAAAGTTGATGAGATGACAATCGATTTGTCAAGTCAGAGAATGATGACGCTTAGAATTTTGAACTCGTTACTTATATATTGCTTCAAATCGAAAAGTGATCAACATATAATTTGTAGATCTCGGCGAGACGAACAACTTTCATCTGATCACTTTTTTATTTGAAACAATCTTGATCTTCAATTTGAGACTCGAAATTTAGGGCGTCGAGCCTGTTACAATAAAACGTGCGTTTTTCTCATTTTCGGGTCCCAAATCGAAGGTCAAGACAGCTTCAAATCAAAAAAGATCGACATGAAAATTGTTTGTCTCGCCGAGAACTTTTATGCTGATCACGTTTTGTTTTGAGACAATCTTGACTCCCAAAAAGTGTTGCCCGTACGCCCGCACAATAGCTTTGCCTGCATAATATATATATATATATATATATATATATATATATATATATATATATATATATATATATATATATATATATATATATATATATATATATATATATATATATATATATATATATATATATATATATATATATATATATATATATATACGAGTCGCAGGCACGGGCCTTCGGCCCGATGGCTACGCGCTACAGTACTTGTCCACCGACGGAGGGCTTCGCCCGCCCCCCGCAGGGCTTTTTGGTTTTTATTTGATTTTTGTAATTTTTTTAAAAAAAGGGCGGTCTGCTCCGTACGGGCAAGGGAATTTGAGGGTCAAGATGGTCTCAAAACGAAAAGTTATTAACATGAAAGTTGTAGACCTCGGCGAGACGAACAACTTTCATTGTGATCACCTTTTGATTTGAACCCTTCTTGAACCTCGATTTGGGCCCCGAAATCGGGGGCGGCGGAACGGTTTACTGTAGCAGTTCCGCCGCCTCCAATTTCGGGGCCCAATTCGAGGTCTAAATCGGCTCCAAATCAAAAAGTGATCAACATGAAAGTTGTTCGGCTCGCCGAGATCTATAACTTTCATGTTGATCACTTTTCGTTTTGAGATAATCTTGACCCTCAAATTCTCTTATCCGTACGCCCGTACCTTAGTTATTATAGTCCCACACCACCCGTTCTAATGTTAAACCGTGTGTTTATAAGAAATATGCAGTATACCACCTCTGAATTGTTTTCCTTGACCAAATTGGGTTTCTCTTGTGCTGAGTTGGGCCGGCCAGAGTGGGCCTTTTTGAGTGTGCTGTCAGTCCAATGTACGTGTCCTTCTTGCTTTTCAATCAGTCTTTCATTATTTTTAGAAGTATATAGGGGCAAAAATATAATTTTACATAACCTAGTTAGTAGGTTTAGGAGACCTATTAAAATGTGTAGAGATGATGGAGTATGATTGAGCTTGATCGGACGGCAACAGAATTATCAAACCATAATCAAATGACTATTGTAATTTCGAACTCATGAGTTTATACTTTCTTTATAGTGGTAAAGATATATATATATATATATATATATATATATATATATATATATATATATATATATATATATATATATATATATATATATATATATATATATATATATCTTTATACTATAAACAAGGAGCAAAAGAGACATGGTGTAACATTTGGATGCCCAAAATACCCTCCACAATGGTGTAACATTTATTCCCTAAATATCCCTCATATAATCAACTCTCCTTTTCATTTGTTTGGGTCTTTTTAATCATTTTTCTTATATTTAGAGAGGAGAGATAGAAATTACATTTTGTATGTGAAA